>JAEBUR010000006.1:2400000-3000000 GCA_023014455.1 Amanita exitialis
AAACACACTTCATCAATATAGGCACCGGCTTGGAGTTGTTCGTGAATATTGGCGGTGCAATTATGTAATACGTTAGAAATAAATTTCTCACTGTTAATCACAACGCCGCTGGGAACAATGGTATCCAAATAAGCTGGCCACCCACGCTAGCTATACCGCACCGACACCCGCACCGAATATTCTAATGGCCGATCCTGCTCCTCATGTCAAGTATCGGATCAAAAGCGTAGATTTTCTGACGTACCTCGAACTTTTGGATCGCTTAGTTACTTCAATGACGGACGTCAGGCTGCGGCCCGCGAAAGAAACTGATTGTCAATACGTATGTAAAGTCACAATCTGTTGCAAATCATTTCTGACTTGAGGCTAGTGGCAGTTCGAAAAAGTTCCAGGATACACCGGTTACTTTGTTCGGAACGTTGCCAACAGCCACCAGTGCTTGTATTTATCTGATGGCACTGTTTATGCTAAAAATGAGTTGTCCACTGCCAACGCAATAGTTAACGTCTCATATCAAGATGGCGCATATCAGTACGCAAGTTCCTAACAACGTCATTCATAGATATTGATCCTGCCTAGACTCGCTTTTCGCCATGAGCACTTGGATTACTATTTCCACACCTCTGACAATTCCCACTTGAATACTACGGTTCATGTCAAGCCGTTAAGCGAAGTATGGTTCGCTCCCAAATAACCTGGAATACTGCTGAATCTCTCCAAGCCGAACTTGGATAGGCAGAGATGGCAGTTAATTCCTGTGACTTCGCAGCCGATCTACAAGGATATATTGGAATCGGATAACTACCGCGTTCGAAATCTCAACGGCAAGAGCCTCCTCACGATGCCTGAAGCGCAATCCATTGGGAGCACAAACGTATATGTTCGGTCTCAACTGGATCAAAGCCCTTATCAGCGCGTAAATTTCTTGCACATGATGTGATTGCACCAAACTCACATTCAATTTTGTTCAGTGGACCGTAACTCGGCAAGAATCGGGCCTTTACATAATTCAAAACTCTGGTAACGGCCTGCACCTTGGTTGCATTTCCACCCTACCTATCGTAGGTGATGATGTAGTAGGAATGCAAACGATATACCTATGGGATATTCAAAGTGTTGGAGGTTATGCTTGGTCGTGAGTATAACATGGCTGCATAAACCGGTGGCTATCTTACCTACATCCAGACTACATGTTCCAGCGACGGCGTTCTCAATTGGTGTCGCAGATAATGAGATTGAAGACAAAGATGAAGTAGGTATACTTTCAACACCACCGTTTTGGTCAAACTCATCATAACTAGATGACCATTGTTCCTGGCGATGTAAGTCTGCAGTTCAGTGTTCCAGCAATGTGGAGTAATAAATTTATAGAATACGTCCAGTCAAATATGGTTCATGGAAAAGTACATCCCACTTGGCCAAGACAAGATATATGCCAAGCGTGAAGTCCCCGAGGGGAAGTACCTCATCCGGAACGCCATCTATGGTCTGAATAATGCCAATCATGATCCCGTCTACATGTCAGTCTTCAACAATCCGTGGCGCATCGTTCCACGGACTGATACTTCCACCCAGGTGTGTGCAGGCTCAGCTTGTTCGAAATTGGTCTGACATTATTAGTTCGAATTGAAATACGTTGATAATAACTCTGCCCATTTCACACTCACTTACGTGACCAATTTGACTCCGGCACCGGTGGTCGCTGATGTTGGGGGCTACGTAGGTTTGGATTACAAAGGAACCGAGTTTGTGTTACTGGAAAGGGATAAAAGTGACCCCGGATATGTGTGAGTCAAGCTCCTGGGTTGTCCTCTGATGTGCTGATGAGCGGTCTGTAGCATTTGCCGTCCTGATTCTGGTCGTCCACACAAAGTAGTTAGCGGTCGTGCCAGGACTGATATTAACAAGAATTCCGTCGTAAGTCCTCCCCAAGTCCCGCACGTTGTTATCCAACTTACAAGTACACTTTATCTAGTTCTCTATCGATAACAAGGTGGCAGGAGAAGCGATGCAGATGTGGATGCTTGTCCCTGTATCCTGAGCAAGATAGCGGAACGAATCGTACAACGTGTCCCGAAGATCAGTAGGTGCCGTGAGATCTACAATATATGCTCAGTCGCTACAAACAATTCTACCGGAATAAATGCTTACCGCCAAAGCTTAATGCTGAGCCGCGTGAGAGGAAGTTTCCACACATCAGCTTCTGTTTACGGGTCGCTGTCATATTTTCTCATGCATGTGACACTGGGAAGTCTCGACTATACAGGAATGTTCTTATCACACAAGAAGCGATGGAATAAGTTGATAACGGCGCGGGAGGATATCGCAGTTTGTTTCCACTTCCCGCCGCATTTATCGCATTGGTCACTGATCTTGAAAGGTAAACCTTCATCATGCTGCATGTTTTGATGCTTAAACCCATCAGGAACCCTGCTCGTCGTGATAAGTCTTGGGACACATCGCAACAACAGTGAGTTTTGCCTAACCCTTCAACGTCTTAACTTAGCATGTCTTCTCTGTCCCAGTCTATTTCGCAACTTTCAGCTCGACTGTAACGCAACATGGTTTCTACATCGGCCATCGGTGCACCCATCAATTCGGTGCGACACCGTGTTCTTCGTCAATCCCATGCCAAGATCAACCCAACGCCTCGCTCTGCGTTGGATTTACCGCCTTTGGAGTCGGGTGAAATGCAATTGTATTCGTATTTTACGCCTGGGCTTTTAACAGGGCACTACAAAATTGAAGCAGAACAGACTATCGTCACATCCGATGGAACCCAGTCCAAAACCATTCCACCTCCTGCCCAGTCATTTCTGATCGATGCTCCCAGATTCTCCATCGATCCTGCCCTGATCCATTCAGTATTCCCCCAGCAAGGTGTAGCTGCCCAAGCTAACATCCTACCTCATGTTGTCCTTAACGATCCACACTTACCGTGGCAAACTGAGATCGGGAAGACATCTGAGAAGGATGCCTTGCGAATCCCCTGGCTAGCAGCACTTGCTTTTGAACAATCAGAGCTAAAACTGCCCACGGACGACACCCTCCCACCACAGTCGTCCACCATGGCCATTCGTATAACTATCGAGCAACTCAAGAGCCTTGGTTCCCAATTTGTAATTCCCGATCCGGGCACGAGTGTAGAGGAGGATAAAACGTCCATTGATGTCATTTTCCTGAACATGGACGTTTTTCTCGCTCTGTTTGGGAGCGCTACTAAGAGTGACCCACCTCAAATCGATCTTGATCGCTTCAAATACCTGGCCCACACGCGTCAAGTTAATACTACTCACATGACGGACTCTGGCATTCTCGATGAAGGGCAGTTCAGCGTCGTCTTCTCTCATCGTACGGGTCCTCCATTTGAGAAGGATGTTCCAGCTAAACCGAAGCGCTGTGTCGCACACCTTGTATCCCTTGACTGGGTCCATCGCATCCCACCGTCTGCTCTTACCCCAAATAAGCGTGTCGCTTTGATTTCGCTCTTCAGTTGGACGTACGACTGCGTTCCACCAGAGACAGTCAATTTCGAAGATGTTATGAGGGAGGTTGGGAAAAATCGTGGGGTGTATCGGACTCCGGACGAGATACGGAACAATGTGCAAGGAGACTTACCGTCAGCTATTCAGAACCGGATCAAGGATCGACTGGAGGACGGTTACACACTTATACGTTATCGGGTTCAGACGGGCGAAGAAACCATCGCGCTCATGCGTGGCCCCCTTGTACCTTATGCAGTTCCTGATGACAAGTGGATGGATATCCACTCACACTCAGGAGAGGATCTTCAGATAATTGATACCCAGCTGGGGCTCGTAGACGTCTCATACTCTACGGCTTGGCAATTGGGAAAGTCCCTCGCGATTGCGGACCAGGCTTTTTGTGCGGCGTTCCTCAGGATTAGGGCCTTTGTCTATGATACAGCAAGCAAAGTGGCGAAGGGAAAGATTTTATCCGAGAAATTCCACGCTGCTACTTCCGAAAGAGTCATCGATTCACTGTCACAGCACTTCACCTACATGCAGCAGCTGTCTAAGCAACCTGTTAATGAACAGCGATTCAAACGCCCACCCCTCGTTCAGAGCCGTTACAAGCATTTGGCGGAGAACCCTGAGGGTTATCATAGGTCTGCAAAATCTCTTTTACGGCATCAAGTAGAACACATTGGGTCAGCCACCGATAAAACTCCTTATACCGAATTCAAGGACCCAATGTCCACTGACTGGGCTCTCGTTTTCGACTGGATTTTAGACAAGATCTATTTGGATAAGGTCCCTCCTTGGTATCTCATCCCCGACTCCACATGGCTTCCTACTGAGTCCATTCGCTTCTTTTATGTCGATCATATGTGGTTAAGTGCACTGGTCGATGGGGCGCTCAGTGTCGCCAACCATTCTGATGAGGAGGATAAATTCCGGAAATTCGTCAAAGAACGGCTGCAGGAGTATTTGAAAAGCAACTTGCACGATAAACTCCCACATGTGCCACAAGTCCCGTCGTATGGATTCTTTTTGCGCTCCGTCGCTGTCGACGCTTTCCCTGACATGGTTGTTCGAGCGCCTTGGCCCACTCTTGACAATGGTCAACAAGATTCGAGGGTAGAGGTCCTTAGACAGGAGAATATTCGAAAGGATATCATGTTCTGTCTCCTCGATCGTACTCCCGAGAAGCTTCAGCAGGTAATAATTAATCAGCCACCACACCAGCAATGCTTTATGTTCGGTCACGACTCGTTTACCACCGAGTCGTTTGAATTGGAGTTGAGGAAGGTTTACTCTGTCCATACTAAGAAACCCATGAGCGAACTACCCAAGAAGCTGTTTTCCAAGGGCCCGGACGGGCGTTGCGAAATTTACGACTGGAATACGCGCACCATATTAGTCAACAAGTTTACCACTCTTATATCCAACACCCTCAAAGATGAGCACCAGAAGGATGCTGATATCTACCATGGAGACGCCAATGCATCTCTTGTAGGAATTGAGCTCAACAATCCCATCTATCGCCTCACGTTCAAACCTACTCAAGCCTCTTCCACTGCAAGCCAGCCTCCGGAAGCTTCGGACAAGCACTCGTTTACGTTTAGCTTCCCAGGCAGAGCCGCTGCAGCTGCACTGCCACCTGTGAGTCGCCAATTCGAGGGTGTACCTCCCGCTCGCATTATGCCACGCGGTCCACCTCGTAGGTCGGGATTACCACCACCTGCCCTTGCAATCCCGCATACAGATAAGCCCAAGGAACCTCCGTCGACCATGTCCGCATCCGTTATGCAATCTTCAATAGTACCCGAAATTCGTCCCCTTCTGTTGGACATCGATTACGATAGTACGGAACATTGTTCCACTCGCTTTTCACCCACCTGTTTCCCTATCGGGAGTCCCTCAACAGCCAAAGATGACGAGACGAAATTTCTTACTTGGTCGCCAAGTGGGTCAGACATCATTGTCAGGCTCGCTCGAAATCAGTCCGATCCCGGATCCGCTGACTATATCCACATTTTTGAGATACGCATACCACTCGGAACTACTACGAGCTCCTTGTTGACCGAGCCATTGGGAATGCATACTGTGCGGATGCTCAATACTATGAGGATTTTTGCGGATGTCGGAATATACGAGAATGAAGTCATAATTCACCTCAAACCCAAAGAGGTGTCGAAATTGTCACCTCTCTCGCACAACCCAGACATGTCGTTCATGATCAACGGAGCAAAACTCAATCCAGGAGCCCTCGACTCGACAATTTCAATTGTGGAGTTGTATAAAAGCGACCAAGGAAATTTAAAGATCGCGCTGAATTATATCCATCACATCCAAGTGAAAAAATAGGATTAAGCAAATGGTAGGTGAGCTTGCTTTTGTTTTATTCAGACAGAGCTTATCTTCTGGGTGATAGAATCGGCGAAAACAAAATTTCCAGATATAGCATTGGTTGTTTTACAGAAGAATAGCGAGTACTTTAAGATCTGTTTTCACTGTAGTCTGACGTGAACAGTATGGCAAAATTTTCGGCCGTTTCGAAAGAGAGGAGTGTAAGGTAACTCTTGTGCTTGCTTGGTAGGCTTGCAAAGTGCTCTAAGCTTGACAAAAACCTTTCGCCCTTTGCTGCTTTTCGTGTCTACCTTTCTCTTTGTCTTCTTCTCCATCTGGTCATCGACTCTTCTCTACTTTGTACAGCAGGCTTGAGATATCGGATCCCTATCGAAAAGGCATTGGCAGTGGAAGGGATGGGTGTAGGGCCATGGTTTGGATTTTGGCCATTTGAACGAATCAAGGGTGCAGTGAATACCAGTAATGTATTTTAGTATGTGCGCGTTGGTGGCAGAACGTCCGCATATTCGACGGCTAAGACGATTTGCATCTTCCATCCGGTTGCTGTAATTGACTACATGAAACGCCATCAAGTTTCCGGCACTTGTATTTCGACCACACGCGCAAGCGCCAAAACAAATGGCCACGTGCCATGGCAAGTGGTTTAAGGAAGTGGGTCCATCCTTGGTCTATCCCGGTGATAAGTGTCATAAACGCATCTTCCGTGTCAAACTTGAAGTCCATAGAGGATTGCAGAACAGAATACGCAACGCACTTGCTGGAACGGCATCGAGCTGTACGGTTTGTTCAGCCAGCGATGGGAACGTTGACATTACGTTAAAAATAAGCCAGCCGTTCAATCGACGGTGATTGTCAGCAGACTACCAAGCCTCTGATCTCTTAATCTGATTCGACGTATAAAGTACTCGCCGTAATCATCTTCGCAATACTTGCCCCATCCAAATGGCCGATCCTATTCCTGGTGTCAAGTATCGCATCAAAAGTGTAGACTTTCTGACATACCTCGAAATTTTGAATCCCGATGTCAGGTTACGACCCGCGAAAGAAACTGATCGCCAATTTGTATGTAACATCGCAATCTGTAGTGACTCCTTACTCCCTTCTGACTGGAAGTTAGTGGCAATTCGAAAAGGTTCCAAATTCCACCGGTTACTTTGTCCGAAACGTTGCCGTCAACAATCGGTACTTGTATTTACGTACCGGCAATGTATCTAGTGACACTATGACCGCCAACGCCGTGGTTAACGTCTCGTATCGGGATGGCGCATACCGGTACGCAAACACCAAGAACGTTATCCAACATATTGATCGCGCTCAGACTTGCTTTTTACTTTGAACACTCAAATTATTATTTCCACACTTCTGATAACAATATTTCACTGGTCCGTGTCACGGCGATAAACAAAGTATGTTTTACTTTCGGATAACCTGATTTATTACTGAGTCCTTTCAAATCAGAACCTGGACGGTCAGAAATGGCAGTTAGTTCCAGTGACTACGCAACCGATCTACAAGGATCCATTGGGATCAGGAAACTATTGCATTCGGAATCTCAATGGCAAGAGCCTCCTCACGATGCCTGATGGAAATTTTATTGGGAGCGCCAACGTATACGTTCGATCTCAAATAGATGAGAGCCCTTCTCAGCGCGTAAATGTTTTGCGCATGGCCTAATTGCGCAGAACTCACGTCTGGTTGGTTTAGTGGGCCATAACGCGGCAAAATTCCGGCCAGTACACGATTCAGATCGCCAGTAATGACTCATACCTTGGCAGCAGTTCCATCCCAGCCAAAGTGGGTGATGGCGTGGTTGGATTGCAAACAATATACCTATGGGATATTCAAAGTGTTGGAGGTTCTGCTTGGTCGTGAGTACAACATCGCTTCGTGAACTTGCGGTTTTCTCACCCACTTCCAGCTTACATATTCCGGACACGAATATATCAATAGGTGTCGTAGATAATGAGGTTGAAAATGGAAATGAAGTAGGTGTTCTTTACTAAGATGCCACTATTTTACTCAAAGTCGCCTTAACTAGGTGAACCTTGTTCATAGTGATGTGAGTCTGCTATTTAAATTTCTAACAATAACAATATATTAATGTAGAGTAATGCGTTTATAGACTACGCCCAGTCAAATGTGGTTTATGGAGAAGTCCGATAGTCCAGGCGAAGTCCAGCGTGGCCGGAACAAAATGTATGCCAAGCGCGAAGTTCTTGAGGGAAAATATCTCCTGCGGAACGCCATTTATGACTCCAACCATGATCCGATATACATGAATGTCTCGGTGAGCCAGCCTGACTCTTGGATTACTCCAGGAACTGCTGCCACTTTCCCGGTATGTGTTGAGTCGATGCTTTTGAAATTGATCTGACTCATTACATATATAGTTTGAGCTAAAATATGTTGGCGAGAAATCGGCCCATTTCAAGCTGACTTATGTAGAGACGGACTCAGCGCTGATTGTTGTTGACCTCGAAGATTACATAGGATTGTCTTCCGACGCTTCCAAAGGAAGCGAGTTTGTGTTGCTGGAAAAGATTGAAGGTGATCCCGGATATGTGTAAGTCAAGACGTTGTTGTCAAATACTGTGCTGATTAGTGCCCCCTGTAGCATTTGCCGCCCTGATTCTGGTCGTCCACCCAAGGTGGTCAGTGGTCGTGCCCATGCCAGGAGTGACCTTAAGAAACCTGTCGTAAGCCCTGCCATCTTTAATTATCCCACCGTTAAGTACTTTTTTTGCCTAGTTCTCTATCGATAATAAGGTTTCAGGGAATGCGTTACAGATGTGGGTGCTTGTCCCAAGCAGAAAAGCAGAATAAATTGGTACAATACGGTGTATTACATATTATCCTAACCCATGCTGACTTGAATACTACGACACCTATCCTGCCATGCTATCGACCTGCTGTTTCCCTTGGGAAACACCTGAGCGCCATTAAAAAGGCTTGAGCCCGGAAAGTGGCTGTTGCGTGAGCAAAAGCTGCCGAAGTAGGAAAATGCCGTTCTGCTGAAGTGAAAGGCTAATAGATTGGCTTTCGCTTCGCCCAAAGAGCATCTACCCCGTCAAGGTCAGGGATAAGCTCGACAGGTGTCAGTTCGACTGATGAGGAGACCTTGCAATACGTTAATAAACGTTATATGATGACGGACAGCTGAGGGTGACGTCCGAAGGTACCTTTGAGAACGGAACGGAACGTTCCGCGCGTTTGGAGTGACACTGTCACATGAATTTATCAGTATGACAGCCAAAAAACGCGGTTATGGGATCGAGTATTGAATATCGAAAAGGAGGATAGCGCGTGAACATTTGTAGCCAGACTATTGATGAATTGAAAGTTATGTTCTTATGCATTACGGCGACGTTTAAACTTGCGGGTTAACTATCCACTAATTAACCACAAGTAGGAAACAAAAATACGACAGCCATGTCAGCTGATCTCTGTGCTCCTTATCCGATTCAACGTATAAAGTACTACCACCACCAAGTATCCAAATGGCCACTCTTGTTCCTCGTCTCAAGTATCGTATCAAAAGTGTAGATTTTCTGACATACCTCGAACTTTTGGATCCAACTATGTCGATAGCTGATGTCAGTTTGCGACCCGCGAGAGAAACCGATAGCCAATACGTATGTGATATCGCGATCTGTGGTACCTCCTTTCTGACTCAAAAGTCAGTGGTTGTTCGATAAAGTTCCGGGATACACCGGTTACTTTGTTCGAAACGTTGCAAACAGCAACCAGTGCTTGTGGTTCAATAAAGACAAAGGATTTGTATACGCCACCAATGAGACCTCCACTCCCTACTCGTTAGTTAATGTTTTGTATCGAGATTCAGTATATCGGTACGCAAACGCTTAATGATGTCGTTCATGGATATTAATCATGCCCTAGGCTTTTCTTTCACATCGATAACTCGAACCGCTATTTCCATACTTCTGACGAGGATACCAAAGTTCGTGCCACGACAACAAACAACGTATGTTTTGACTTTCAGATAACCTAGTTTGCTGCTAAGCCCCGGGCCTTTCAAAGCAAAACGTGGACAGTCAGAAATGGCAGTTGGTTCCGGTGACCTCGCAGCCGATCCCCAAGGACGTATTGCAGCCAGGAATCTACCGCATTCGGAATCTAGATGGCAAAAGTCTCCTCACGATGCCTGCAGCACAATCCACCGGGAGCGCCAACGTGTACGTTCGATATCAAGTCGATCAGAGCCCTGATCAGCGCGTAAAACATATTGCGTATAGTGCGGTTGCACTGAACTCACGTTCGGTTTGTGTTTAGTGGACTGTGGCTCGGCAGGATTCCGGCCAGTACACAATTCAAAGCACCGGTAACAGCTCATACCTTGGCGCCACCACACCCGTCGTACGTGGTGGGTTAGTTGGATCGCCAACAATGTACCTATGGGACATTCCCAGTATCGGAGGTTACGCCTGGTCGTGAGTATAACATGGCTTCGCGGGCTTGTGGTTTTTATCTCCCACTTCCAGTTTACGTGTTCCAGCGACAAAGTTATCAGTAGGGGTCGCAGATAATGAGATTGAGGATGGGAATGAAGTAGGTATACTTTCAACGCTACCATTTTGCTCACACTCGCCTTTTAACTAGGTGAGCCTTGTTCATAGTGATGTGAGTCTTTCTGCTCAGTTCCGACAATGTGGGGTATTAAGTCTATAGAGTACGTCCAGCCAAATATGGTTCATGGAGAAGTACATCCCCCTTGGCCAAGAAAAGATTCATGCCAAGCGCGAAGTTCCTGAGGGAAAGTATTTTCTGCTGAGCGCCAATCATGAGTCCACCTACATGAGAGTCGACAACACACCCTGGCGCATCACTCCAGGGGCAGCTGCCGATTCCCCGGTGTGTATTGAGCAGCCTTTTCAGAATCGGCCTAACTTGGATTAGTTCGAGCTGAAATATATCAACGATAACTCGGCGCACTTCACGCTCGCATACGTGCCTAAGACGCCCGGGACGACCCCGACATTGATCATTGTTGATGGCGGAGGCCACGTAGCATTGAACTCTGAAGGGACTAAGTTCGTGTTGCTAGAGAAGGATAAAGGTGACCCCGGATATATGTAAGTCAAGACCTTGGTGTTGTCCTCTGCTGCGCTGATCAGTGGCCTGTGTAGCATTTGCCGTCCTGACTCTGGTCGTCCATTCAAGGTGATTAGCGGTCGCGTCAAGTCTGATTTCAACAATAGGCCTGTCGTAAGTACTGACTATGGCGCTTGATCATCCCACCTAAAACGACTCTTTCTTTGCTCAGTTCTCTATTGACAATAAGGTGGCAGGAAGCACAATGCAGATGTGGTTACTTGTCCATGCGTCCTAAACAAGATAGCACAACAATTTGTACAATACATGTTCACGGTATCCCAAAGATCTATGGACGCTGCAAGCATTATGCGGTTGCCACGACTGAGATTTTTTGGACGATGGCATGTGTTAACTGACATTTCATTCGTGCTGTGGAAAACAACCGTCTGATACTGTGATTCTTGTGTGCATTGTTTCTCGTGTGGAATATGAAATATGATAATATCGGACAATTTTTGCTCGTGCACAAGATGTCCCACTGAGCCAAACCGCGAAAATCGAAATCTTGTCCTTTGGTATGCCATTTGCAGGGCGATCAATTCTTGCTGCTACTTGCTACGCTATTGATATGTTCAATTCGGAGGGGCGTCTTGCACTCATGATCTTGGTGGCGAATTTCACAAAACCTCACACGGAAGGTATGTACGATGAGGCGGATGTATTCGACACTGTCGAAACTTTTCATACGCGGCAGCTCCTTTATCAAAATGTCATGCGAGAACTGACATTTCATTGGTGCTGTGGAAAACGATCGTCGTGAATGCTATCAATACAATGGCGAAATTAAATGCAATGTGCGATAATATACTATTACGGTGTTGAGACTTCTTCTACCATAATTCGCCGTCAAAGCGGTCGAGTACTATCGTCGAATCTTCGAGATCCTTTTGTGACTTCTTTCTCATGTAGAATATCGGACAGTCCTTACTCGTGCACAAGACATCCTACAATGCATCAAGTTCGGTAGAGGGTGACATAGGCTCAGGTGAGACTGACCTGGTGCAGAGAGCCCTGACATCGCTGGCACTGAGTCCACAACCGCGAAAATCGCATTTGATAGTCCGAAGTTACCGATACCTGTTTTTGGTACAGATCGTTCACCTTTGGTCTACAGTTGTTGCAAACGGCGCCGTCTGCAGTGCGATCAACTTGCTGTCACCATGTTACAACTAAAACCCACTTTTTACGCTGTTAGTATGTTTCAGAGGCGTCTTGCATCCGAGGCATGTCGCGGTCTTGACAGCAAACTTCATAAGACCTCCTACGGAAGGTGTAGCGATCTGTATCGTTCTCGTGTGATCACCAGATACTGAAAATTTGGGATCGGAAGACATTCGTGTCGGTACGGACGGGACTCACATAGCGATGATGCCTTTTCTCCAAGAATAGGTTCAAAGATTCGCATAAGCGGCTTGGAGAGCTGATTTTCCAGATAATATCGTGTGTCAATTGGCAGACTATTTTCAAGGACATATAATGGGTCCTCGGACTTTTCATACGCAGCAGCTCCTTTATTTTTTGTTCAAACCACATCAAGAGCCGTCTACCATGGCTGGACTTACCTTTGATCCCTTTTACAATCACATAGGCAACCCGATCTCCCAGAGCAGGTGCAGAACCTAAAGTGCGAATATTGTGGACAACGACTGTATACAGATTTGTGAACTTGCCTGCATCTCGCTGTTTCATTCTCTCTACTAGTTCGGAATGTGCCTGTTTTCCGGTATATTCTGGGAATCAAGAAATCATAAGGTTGGTGTTTATATGGTGTTAAACCAGGTTCCTTGCCAGTCTTTGTCAATGCCTTTGTGATGACCAGCTGCGACATGTCTATTTTATTTTGCAGCAAGTCAGCTATCGTCTGTTTCACATATCTGCACAGTCATCAGTCATCAAACATATCATCCTTTGCCAGGCACTTGCCGTTCCGCGCCTTTGACGTCCTTATCAATCAGCATCTTATGCAGGCACGTCTCAATAACAGTTGAAACCAGGCGACAATTATCTCGTCGAACGGTCTGAGTACAATATCAACGGTGTGCAGGGCATGGCCTTGCAAAGGATACGCACCTCAATGCCTTTCGAATCCATCTTGTCATACTTCTCCGTTTTGGTCCAGTATAGGCCTGCATATCTTTTTTTGCTTATAAGAAGATAGGGATAGTAGACCTTCTCAAACTCGAGCTTGATCGGCTTCACAAACTTCTGGGTCACAAAATCGGCCGCCTCCTTGCCTGCAACAGAACATTACAACAAGGTCATAATCCACTATCGGCCTCACGACGTACCCATGGTCATAACCTGCAAGAGATCTGCAGGTCCAAACTTAACCATGACCGAATCTGTATCGCCATAGATGACCTGTGCATTATGCGTGTGCCCGTTCGGGATGGAAAATTCTGCCTCCACCTCCTACTTACAACTTCAATGAGGCGTCACGATGATGCGATCCACGACACACCTGTTTCGTTCTCTCGATCATTTGCCGGCCATAAGCGGTGACGCTGGAGGAAATAGCTAAACATGGCAGTTTGCCTATCGTAGCCCCAGTGAATCCATAGACAGAATTTGCACTAATCTGTCCCAAGTTGGCATGAACATCTCGCCATCCTATTTGCTTTCAACGTACCTTTAGCGCCAGCTGGCGACCATCCAGCACAGCGCGTTGGAACGGATCCTTTTCCTGCTTCAAGTCCGCTTTTGCTCGCTTACGCGCGGAAATGAGATCCTCGAGAATGGTCGGCAAGAGCCCTTTCCGCCTCGAGGACTTTACGAATAAGTCTTCAATGTCAAATACGTCATCAACAGCCAGGGTTGCCAGGATTTTTTTCGGCTCACCATTGTTTGGTGTCTGGATGTAATCAACATCTTTTACCAGTCCAAGGCGATCGATTGTGGCTTTATCGAGCAGAGTAGTATAGCACAAGTTGTGCGCCATCATGATGGAGGGGTACAGAGAACTGAAATCGAGAGTTGCAATCGGTGAATCATAGTATCCTTTTTTCGGTTCAATTACCGTTGCGCCCTCATATTGCTCATCCGTTCCTGATTGATCAAATCGTCAGTAATTATTGCAAGCCGGACGAGATTTTTGCCACCTTCTGCCTTCAACGCCGGGACGAGGTATCCTTCTTCGTTGGCCCTCCGGAATAACTGGGACAGCACCTTGATGGACTGGCCACGCGCCAACAGATAATTGAAGGGTACACCTGTCACACGAGCCATCTCAACATAATTGACAAAGCACATTAACTTGTCAAGCAACCGTTGGGGGAGGTACGCATCCTGCAATACTTGAGCACGTGCCATCATACATCGATGGTAACCTTCACCTTCAAACAGTACACGGCTAATCGCCGTCTCGATTCTGGTGTACCCATCTGCAGTTCTGTAATAACAGAATGATGGACATCTTCCTTTTGTTCTCCCAGAAATTCGGCACAGACAGAATTAAGAGTATAGCTCCGCAGTTTGTACTCGCGCTGCATGAATTGCAGGAGATCAAGCTGAAGTCTGCCGCTAAGCGAAGTTTCCTTGGACTCGCGCTGCCCATAGGCGCGCGACGAGAAATGAGCATTCTTCACGTCAGTCCGTACATCTGACATTCGTCGTTAAAACCACGCCAGCCTAGGAACAAAAAGGCTCACTTTTGAGCCTCCCCAGGAATGTGAAATTGTTCAATTTCATAGCCTTGGCTCTATCGATCAAATACGGAAAATCGAACATGGCAATGTTGTATCCAATCACAACATCTGGATCTGCCGTCTCGACGAAATCCCTCCAAGCGAGCAACAGCTGGGACTCGCTCTTGCATTCTATCACATGGGAACCGACTATATGCGCACACGAATCGAGCGTAAAAATGTTCCGAATGAACGGTTGCTGTTCGCCTGCCGAAATTGTCAGTCAAAGGCCTGTGCTGTTGTAACGCGACAGACCCTGGCGCGTAACCATGTTTGCAATCTGGATAATGGGATCCTGAGACGCGTCCGGGAAGATACCCTTGCGGCCTGCGCATTCAATATCGAAACTAAGAATCCGTAGTGGCGCGATTTTTGACCATTCTCCTTCAGGCAGGTGAGAAATGAACGCGTCGTATCTGGAGACAGCTTAACAGTCGTGGACGGCCGACGACAACTCACTAACCTCATGGTGATTTCCAGTTGACAATGCGACTTTTTGCTGTTCCCGCTGACAATCTTATATTTGCCAGCAGGCACTTCTATCCAATTCATACCAACCAGCTATGTACAAGTCAGATACACACAAAACAGGTGTTCTCCGCACAACTCACTTTGGTATCAATCATAAATCGTAAGGTATAGGCAACATTGCTCTCGAACGTCTGCACCCTGTCGTTGAACAAACCCTCAAAAGCGCATTCTCCTGCATCAAAAACGCGTGCATAACAGGAGATGAGCACAACGAAACACCATCTTTTGTATTAAAAATAAAATACTCATCTCGGACTTTGGGCAGGTTGCGAGCCTCGTTGACGATGATTTTCAAGAAGGGGTGCGTATCATCGCTACGATACGACAACAAGCCCCGTTTCATTGTCCACTCGATTCTGAGCACGGGACTGTCAGGAACGAGAGTCTTGACAAAAGGTACGTGTCACTCTTCGCAACACTGGCAAAACGGATGGCTTACGTTCAAATACGTTGTAAACGCACCGACATCGTTCTCGGTGAACCCGCGGGGGGCTCCAATGTAGAAGTAGGGTAAAAAGCCCGTGATGAGAGCCATGACGCTGTTACCGTCCTGTCAAAAGTGTTTTTTTGTTCTTTTGTCAAAAGGAGACGTTCAAAAAGTATACAGAAACCACACATACCTCCGTAACGCCGTACATCCGGAACCTTGCCCCGCTGCCGCCCCCATTCTCGTAAGCCTCCTCGACGTCGATCTGTTGAAATACTTGTCGATGGGTAAATTCGCAGAGAACGGGGCACTCGATATATGCAGCTCACTTATGGCGTCCTTCTTCTCGTTCAGGGGGCGCAACGGGGGACGCGCCCAGTGATTCGCACCGCCCTCTGATCGAAATTCAAGGCTCTAGTCAACCGTGTCGGAGGGACAACGCACCATCACTTGTCTCATCTTTCAATCGTTCCAACACGTCCGCAAACGAGGAAGTTGGCGTTTTACTGGGGTTCTGAAACTTGACTGAAGGAGCTGAAGTCACTTTGCGGCGTTTTGCAGAAGGTTCTGCGACGTCCCCAGACTTGTTCCTAAATTGTTCGACTTTTGGTTAACGCGACGGACCCGCGCAGAAAGAAAAAAGAAAAACATACCCAGAAAACGAGCTCGCTTTCGCTTTGATTGGAGGCATTTTTTGGAATTCGTATGCAAGAAATAAAGAAAGATCAGCCCACACCTCAATGAGCGAGTCGCGTGGTGTGACGCGCAGAAAGAGTTACGTCACGCGTTATATTGCTAAAAGATGCGCTAACACTCTAATCGTCCTCGTCCCAGTTTCCAGCCTGCTGAGGCACCTTTGGACCCCCTGCAGGTTTGCTCATGATGATGCTATCCACACTGAGAACAGATATCGCAGACTCCGTTGCCAGACGGATGGCCCACGCCTTGGCAGCCAACGAATCCAACAGCTTGCGGTCAACCGTGTTGATCGTGCCGTCAGTCTGAAAGTCAAACTGTGGCATCACGTCATTAGCTCGTTGAATATGGCAAAAACGCAGAATATCCTCACCTCAATATCAATACCCCGTTCGGGTTCACAGTCCACCTCGTGCTTGTAAATCAGTCTGTTCAGCACCTCGTTCACCTCGGCACTGCCCATGGCACTTTCCGCCAATGTACGGGGCACTATTTCCAGCGCACTCGCATACCGTTTCACCGCATGTTGCGCCAGGCCCTTCAGCCCGCTCCCATACTCACCCACTCTCTTCGCCAGCTCCGCCTCCGTCGCTCCCGCACCAGGCACCATCCTCGGATCTTTAAGCAAACTCTTGATCACATTTACAGCATCGTCCACGGCTCGTTCTAGATCATCCAAGTGGTTCGCCGTCGCTCCCCGCAGGACAACGGTCGCCGTCCTCGTCTTCTCCCCACTGGTTGTTGGATCGTAACCCTCATCGCCTGGCGAGAGTTGGCGCAGGACAGTTACTCGATCTCCACCGATCTCGACTGTCTCGAATACATCGACGAAGCCGGCCTCTTCTGGTGTTGGGGCGCCCATGCGGGCCAGGGGAGTAGCGTTGACCACTCGGCTTACTCTCCGCAGATCGAATTTGGACAGGACCTTGAGGACAGCAATGTTGAACCGGTTGAAATAGTGTAGCGCGAGTTCTCCAACGGAGGATCCTCCAATAACCACCTTCACCCCAGAGTCCGCGATCTCTTTGATATTCTAGGACAAGCTCAATAATACTGGAATATAGTGCACGAAAGAGGTCACCTTTTCCAGCTGTTTCTCTTCTCCTGCCGTAAAATTCAGCATCTCATCAGCATTCTTTATTAGGACGGTTCCCTTTGTTTCCGTTTGTGAGATATCGAGTGCGCTGGTAAAGATGGCGACTTTTGCTCTTGTCACCTTTTTGACCACACCTGAAATCCAATTAGTCTCCCCTCTATTGAGAAGGCTACGTATCGCACCTTCTGGCTCACGCCCAAAAACCATTCCGGTTACGACCTTGCTCATTGAGAAATCACCTCCCATGATCTTTACGACCCGGACGTTATCTACATTAAAGTTTTTAGGATTTGAGGGTATAACAGCTAATGCTGCTTCTGCAACGAGCTGTGAAAGCTTATCTTCGAAACCGTATTGTTTGGAAGCGATAGCCGGCTTGAGAGCGTCCGCCAACGTAGGTTTCGTTAGAGGCGTTGGTAGACTGTACGGCGACAATTCTACAACAAACGTGTGATCAACGATGCGCGGAGAGCGAAGCAGGTCAATCGTACTTTCGAGTTCCGACAAGGCTTTTGTCAGCGCGAGTTCGTACCCCTTGATCACCTCGCTTGGATGCAGACCCATCACGAGAAGGTTTTCGGCCTTTTTCAACAACTCGCCTGACAGGATAAGAACCAAATTAGTCCCATCACCCATCTAGGAAAAGTTGAGCCGATGCTCGCAGTAGTTAGATAGGAGGCCGGAGAGGGATGTACCTCGACTTCCTGCGCCTGGGATGCCATCACGAGTAGCTTGGCTGCAGGATGCACGACTTCGATCTCGCGTATTATGGTCGCAGCGTCCGACGTCACGAATAGCCGTCCGAGATGGTTGATGACGAGTTTATTCCGACCTAGCAAGTGCGTTCACCGCAAATGAAAGCGAGGACGGACCGAATCCTACCCAGGGGACCAAAACTTGTCCGTACGAGATCAGATAGCTCAGCCACGGCCTGGATATTGCGCAGGACGGCATCCTCGAGGCCTTGGACTTGCTTGATAGGCTGTCAGGCGGACATCGCGCTTGCAAATGGCGTGAAATACCTTGTAACCCTCTTTGAACAGCTGGATGTTGCTGGCTTTTGGGACTTTGAGCGACATGACGGGGATGCGCGGGAAACGCGCAATCTCGAATGTTTCAAACACGCCCAAATGTTGGGTACAGCCACTGACTGCTCCATTTGACAGCGTGGGAAGTCTTTGTAAGAACTATACAGCCACTGCGCATATACACTCACCAGCCACAAGACACGCTCACATGGCTCCCTCAAAGAAAAGCAAGGCCACCAAATCCACAGAGTCCATCGCCGCCCGGCTCGCGCTCGTCGTAAAGTCCGGGAAATACACCCTGGGCTACAAATCCGCCCTCAAAGAAATGCGCAGTGGCAAAGGTGAGCTCCTCTGGCTTTCTCTGGGGACTGGAGCGTGAGGCTGAGAAGGTCCCTTGGCTGACGCGCTTGGTATCTAGCCCAGCTCGTGCTGATCGCTGGAAACTGCCCCCCGTTGCGCAAGTCTGAGCTCGAGTACTACGCTATGCTGTCAAAAACAACCGTCCACCACTTTGCGGGCACAAATGTCGCGCTGGGGACGGCGGCTGGAAAACTCTTTCGAGTTGGGTGCGTTTGCTCGCGCTCTCTGGTTTTGGACAAGGGCGGTACTCACTAGTGATTTCGTTAGGGTTATGACTATCATCGACCCCGGTGACTCTGACTTGCTGACGTTTGCGGCAGGCAACGCAACTTAGAGTATAATAGTCTTAGGCTTGCTTATGTATAATGCACGGATGCATGCGAGACTACAACAGGGCAGGCGTCATCTCGATAATGGAATGAGGTCCTTTGGACGAATAATCCGCCTTGGAGACGTAGTTTCTTCCGTTGGATTCACTAAAGATGATCTGTCCAAGGAAAAAATAAGCCGTTGCTGAAATTGGCAGATGATAACCCCACCTTGGCGGTGATGCTAGCGCCCAAGAAAGCCCCGTATCCGTTCCCCGTGTCCCGATATTCCGCGTAATAATCGGGAACGGTCAAGACCCTGATACTGCGCGGTTGGACATCTGTAGAGAAATCGGGCTGGACCAGGAAAGGAGCTAATCGAGACTGAAGCGCAACAGCCAGACCTGAGCACAACCTCTAGTTATTCCCTGACTCTTGGTTGTGAGATTGATGCCACACCTTTTACACGTCTGGTGATATCGCCAGTGACAACTAGGCCCTGCCAGATATACTGACGCTGCTCAAGTTCCGTCAGGCTCACAGCATGCCCTACGACATCCTGCAGTGGGCGTGGCAGGTCGTCGCCACTCCTCGCAGGCACACCCATCACGCCGTTCAACAACGTCGGGTCAAAAAGCGGTTCGCAAAACCGATGGCGCTCTTTCCCCAGCGTCACCGACTTGCCGCGGAACTGGATCGTCACCAGGTCCAAGGCCTCAATCTCGCGCGCGCGAGCCTGTTCCGCTGCAGACGCTTTCGCGTTTGCCTTTTTCTTCATGCCGCTTTCGATGACGGCTCTCTCTTTCCCCGCGACGACGACGGCGGCGATGTCGGTCACCCCTTCGTCTTCTGGTGCGGCGGTTTCACCGTCCGAAGGGACTTTGATCAGCCCTTCCTCGCAGATCTGTCTCGCGAGCTCTAGCAACGTCTGATGCAGGCTCTCGGAATCGAGTGGGTTGTCCGCGGGTGAGAGGGCGGACATGACGGACGTGTTTAACCTGAGCAGATGGGCGAGGTAGTGAATGCAGTCTCTCATGCCGACAGAGACAGCGGCGCAGGCAGGGTAGTTGATAAAGTTTTCGTACATGGGCGTAATGTCCGTCTTTTCTTCGTCAATGTCGACTACGACGCCTGTGAGACTGTTGCTGGCGTACATTTGGGCCACGGGCCGTTCTAGGACGGCAAATGCTGGAACGTTGAAGCGCTCAAAAAACATCTGGCAAATACGTTCGTAGGTCGGTCTCGAGAGGCCGGGTGATACGGTGAGGATGACGGGCGACTCATTCTGCGTCCGTCTGCGCTGGAGCTGGGTGAAAATGACGTGTTTCCTGGGATTGTGAGACGGAATCGCGTCCACGCAGGCGGGAGGGAACGCACCATATAGCCTCGGCCTGGGACCAATCTCGGACATCGCCGTCTGCAAATGGCCAGGAGACGAGGATGTCCTGGTCAGCAGAGAGAGCTTCGTCGAGCTGAGTTCCGACGAGATAGTCGTTGACCGAGGCGGCGGTTGTTTTGAGGCCTACGCGAGCAGGAATTTCCTGGATGCAAGTGAGGCCAGGGCTGGGGAGGGAGAGAGAGAAAACGCACGACAGTTGGCCGCTTGAGCAGCTCTGAGAGGCCGATTCCAGCGCAGAGTCGGGTTCTGCAGGTGTCGATAACGATGATGTTGGCGTCCCGAAACGACATTTCTGTCGCGGGCGCGTGACTGGCCTTGAGCTTGAGCTGTTCAATCCAGTATGTACAGCACCGACTACTCTAGATGGCGTCTGCTCGTCAACGACGGCGGCAGACACACCTGGCACTACCTCAAATCAGACGACGAGTGTCAGAAGTGGCCACAGAACGCCATCGACAAGTTTTGGCTCGGTTTGGAGACTGTATGCGCCCTCTCTCTGCCTGCACGTTCTATGCCCTCATCCACACGCGTCGTAGGGTCTCCCCGCCCTTCCTCCAGCTAAAAATGCCATGGAGGCTGCAAAGAACGGCTACACATTCTACAAAAATCTTCAGGCTCACGACGGCCACTGGCCAGGCGAATACGGTGGTCCCATGTTCCTCCTTCCTGGTCTCGTCATCGGTTCCTACATTTCTGAAATGGGTTTCAAGGAGGAGGAACGTCTCGAGATGATTCGCTACATCATGAACCGTGCAAACCCAGACGATGGAGGTTGGGGAATGTAAGCCCTTCCTGCATACACGATATCCTCAACTTATATAACACGTCCCAGACACGTCGAAGGTCATTCTACCGTGTTTGGCACAGGTCTCAACTATGTGGCCATCCGTATATTGGGTCTGGATGCAGAACATCCCGTATGCGTCAAGGCTCGTGCTACGCTGCACAAACTCGGTATCATCTTCAACTTGACGCGTCCATACCTCGTCATTAACGTGCTTTGACAGGCGGTGCTGCTGCCATTCCAGCCTGGGGCAAATTTTGGCTTTCCCTCCTCAACGTCTACGACTGGGAAGGCATAAACCCTGTTCCTCCCGAGCTATGGTAATTCATAACAAAAAAAACTTTTACTCTATGTGTGTGACTGACGACGCCCTAGGATACTCCCCGATTGGGTTCCATTCCATCCTCACAGATGGTGGATCCACACACGAGCTGTATATCTACCCATGAGCTACCTCTATGGCGTCAAATTCAGCGCCCCGGAGGACGATCTGATTCTCTCTCTACGACAAGTTCGTATTGCCATCACCCGGAACCACTCAGGATTTGACGTGACTTTGCAGGAGCTCTACACAGAGGACTTTGACCGAATTTATTGGCCTGCCCAACGCAACAACGTGAGCGCAGCCGACCTATATGCTCCTCATAGTGCTCTTTTCGACGCCATCAACGTCGTTTTGGCAAGTTACGAACACTGCGTCATCCCACCTCTGCGCCGCTGGGGCATAGCCAAAGCATACGACCTCATCGTCCGCGAAGACGAGAACACCAGCTACCAGACCCTTGCACCTGTCTCAAAGATGTTCAACCTCGTCGCACGTGTGCACGCAGAAGGGTCAGACAGCGAAGCTTGGAAGATGCATGAGATTAAGCGGCAGGATTTCATGTGGCTTGGCAAAGACGGCATGATGATGTGTGGGACAAACGGCAGCCAGCTTTGGGATACCGGTTTCATTGCCCAAGCGCTCGTGGAGACGGGCCTGGCCGAGCTAGAGGAGAACAAGGCTGGATTGATCCGCGCGTTGGAGTGGTTTGATGAATCGCAGATGCGCGAGAATCCGACACACTTTGAGGTGCTCTATCGTCATGCTACAAAGGGTGCTTGGGGATTCAGGTACGTGCGCGATGCCCGGAAACAGACAATGGCTGACTGGCAACGATAGCACAAAGGAACAGGGTTATACTGTTAGCGACTGCACGGGTGAAGGTCTCAAAGCTGTCATGTACCTCCAGAATCACCTTTCGTAAGGCCCTTGTTCCCTTTGGAATATGTGATAGTGATAACTTTTAGTTACACGCCAAAACTGGTATCTGACCAGCGCATGTATGATGCGGTCGACATTATGCTATCTCTGCAGAACAAGTGCGGAGGATTTGCTAGCTACGAGTTGATTAGAGGTGCAAAATGGCTTGAAACACTCAATCCTGCTGAGGTGTTTGGTGCGTCCATGATACCACCGACTGGCGTCTGTGACTGACACGTACCCGATAGGCAACATTATGATTGAATATACTTATCCCGAATGCACGACTTCGGTCATCACATCCTTGGCCATTTTCAGAAAATATCACCCGCACTACCGTTCACAGGATATCGAGTTCGTTTTTGTCACTTCTTTGTGGTATTTGCTTATCGTTTCCTTCCTAGTCGCACCATCAAGGCTGCCATTGGTTACCTCCACAAAGCACAGAAGCCAGAAGGTGCCTGGGTGGGTTCGTGGGGGATATGCTTCACATACGCAACGCAGTTTGCGCTGGAGAGTTTGTCACTTGTGGGAGAGACGTACGAAACGAGCGAATACTCCCGCAGAGCATGTGAGTTTTTGTTGAAGAAGCAGCGTGCTGATGGGGGTTGGGGAGAGAGCTACAAGGTAACGATGGCCAATTTTTTGGTTTTGAGGAAGAGTTGTGTTTGACGTGTCACTTTCTAGTCTTGTGAACAAAGCAAGTGGATAGAGCATGAGAATAGTCAGGTTGTACAGACGTGCTGGGCTACTATGGCGTTGATGTATGCACGGTATCCCCACGCGGAGCCTATCGACCGAGCCGTCCGCCTTGTCATGTCGCGACAGCTACCTGTCAGTAAAATTAGCAACTCCTCTTTATCTCTTTTCTTCTTTTTGACGTTGTTCTCTTCCAGAATGGCTCTTGGCCACAAGAAGCGATCGAAGGAGTGTTCAACAAGACTTGTGCGATTGCTTATCCCAATTTCAAGTTTTCATTCCCAATTTGGATGTTGGGCAAGGCACACAAGTATCTCGAAGAGTTGAAAACCAAGGCACAATGACGGCGTGGACATGTGGAATACTGATACCCTTTGCTGTTGTTCTTGCTGTATCTAATCATATCTTCCTAATTTGGGTGAAGGCGATCCTCCCACACGTTATTGTTTTGAGAGAGAAGCCTATCAGTCTTTGTATTGAGTTACAAGCGCAGTGTCCCACGTTTGTCGGGCGGCGAGAGAAAGCCCGAGAACAATAGCGCCCGAGTGTATAAGATCTCGTCTTTGGACCCACTGATGTCTGCCGTCCTTGCATACCACACGCAACACAAAAACCCACCACAACGCCATGGTATCGCAGATGCACATGTCAGCAGGCACCATCGCCATCGCGATGGTCAAGCGCCAAGTCATGATCGTTCAAAGTACGTTCCGTCCTTCCAACACGTTTTGAATCTATTGCCCTAACCCCTAATTTTGGCAGCCGTCCGGCAGCACACGAAACACGACCAGCATATCGACGTGCACGCCTACGCGCCGTTTGGCGAACGCGTCTTCATCGCGACGAGTGTCCCCGAGGCGCGCATCCCCGCGTCGGACGTGCTCCTCGTCATTGCCGCGCCCCGGGCCGCCGACGAGGGAGCGCGGGCGGTGGCGCACGGCATGCTCGAGCTGTCGTGCAGGGCGTTTGCGGAGTACCTCAAGATAAGCCTGCGCCACCAGAAGAAGTATGAGCGGATGTGGTCTGCGATGATGAGTCACTAAGTCATCGTTGTTCGTCCTCTTGCTGAATCCAATGTATGATTGTATTGTTTGAGTATGAAGCACCCCCCTATACCACCATTTGTAGCGCTAGTGTTTTTTTATTAATATATACCCTGTGTACCTGTATTTGCAATATGATCTCGTTCCCCTCTGTTAGAAACTTGATCAATTCGTCAATCCTGCATCTACTTCTATGCCAAATAAGCCAATTCATGCAGATTGCTACTCAGGGTATGGTGGCAAACCCCATTCCTCTGGGACAAAGTCTTCCAGACTCTTGAGCATCTGATCCGCTCTCTCTATTCCAGAATACTCTACGTTCAACAGATTCGGGTCCGGCACCCAAATGACTATTCACTGTCCTAAACATTTGATTTGCTTCTGAAGAGGACGAACGAACCAAACATGCCCGCACGTTTCCCTGCCTGGACGCCAGACAAAGAGTCTTCCAAGACGAGGCCGCTGGCCCTTTCTCCTAGTTGATCCACAGTACATTCATTATCTGGGTATCCTACGTCGCGTGCGGTAATCAGAAAAATATCGGGATTTGGTTTTCCGCGCATCTTGTATTGCTGGTCGTCTCCGCACACGACCTTGCCTTCAAAGGAGCTGAAGAGCTCTTTTAAATTCATCGTCTTCAACTCATATCTGCGGCGCCCTGAACCAGTGGCGACAGCGATGGGTACATTATGAGCCTTGAGATGTCGTATAAGCTTGCGTGCACCAGGAAGGACAGATACGGTGGGCCAAATTCTATCCAGCATTTCGTTCTTCTTCGCCAGGAATGATTCAAGCGTGAGGGATATATCTGGAAAAAACGACAGCAAGTGCTCTGCAGCGGCTCGTTCGGCTGTCATTTGTCGTATTAATCTTGGTCTAGATAAGAATCGTAAGATCGCCTGAGTAACTTACGCTTTCCCATGCAGCCTGCTTTAATATCCCAAGTCATTTGCTTGCCGTACGGACGGAGGACCTCGTCTAACACGATGATTCTTTAGCAAATGCATAAAACATAGTAATGTCTGGCATGAATCACTGGCAACTTCGGTGAACAGTCTCTCCGAGTCAATGATGAGCCCTGTTCTGTATTATAAGTGCTGGGTTTGACGTGATAAATCTTACCGTCCATATCGAACAAGACATAATGTATCTTGGGACGATCCGCCATCTTCAGGTAGTCACAGTGACAGTGGCCGCAGACGTGACATCGACCAGAAGGCGTGAATGCTAAAAGCAGTCCACGGCCACATGAATTATCAGCTAATGAGTTTAGCCGTGCGGCTATTCAATGTTCAATGCACACCTGTGTTGTTCGTAAAGTTGACATGCAACTTGACGAACTTACTGCTCGCTCAGCAAACACCCAAATTACTCGCTCACCCTGTTTCTGCTCTTCAGCTAATATTGCTACCATCCCAACCACACCCCATCTTGACACTTAACACCATGAACACCATCATCATTCTAATAGCCTCATTCCTTGGTATCGCAAGTCGACGCCGTGATGGGTTGACGGTTTCGAAGAGGTAGGCCTTCACTCCATTGTAGAGGCTAACGAAACTGCAGTAGACCGAGAGCAAGCAGTGATAGAAGGCAAGTAGGTCGAAGGCGTCGACCTGGCTGACGAGGCTAAAAACCTGGAGTGTGCATGCACAGGTAAGCCTATCTGATTTGTCTCTGCGCGTTTTTGATCTTGGCGCGCCGGTTCAAACAGATATTGCATTTGAGCATTCGCAAGGCATCGAATAAGCTGAGCACGGTAATGACGGAGCTAACATTTTCGATGACAAGACTATGCTTAGCATTGTTGCCGCGGAGTTGGGTTCAGAAGACGAAGGAGAGGACACTATCCGCTGGAATTTTCCTAGCTGCGACACAACTCAACTTCTTCAATAACCGAAACGGAGTACCTCTTCTTTCACCAAATTCTTTTGGCGACGTTCGTCTTTAAGTGGGTATCTGTGCCATTGTAACAGGCAAATGTCAAAGCGTCAGGCCCGATATGGATGTGAGGCATTTACTGGAGACGTGGCAGTGACTCGACATCAAAGTTCATTAATCATTAGTCAGGTCATGCATCATGCGTCCTTATTCGCTCCAGTAAATGCCTCACGGCAGGCAAAAAGATATAAAAGCCCGAGGAGTTGGACACTGACCGCCAGTCTCAGAGCCTAACTTCGATAACTCATCACCTCATCATCATCACCATGCACGCTGTTAGTTTGCTGGGCCTACTCATTAATGTCACTCGTACTCATCATTTGTCAGAACGTTGACGTTCCCGTCTCCTACGCTTGCGCCTGCGCAAAAGATGGTGGCGCATGCCATTGTGGTGACAGGTACGTACATTTGCTGGTCCTCTTGAGAGTGGTATGGTTGATCGTTGTACTCCAGCTGCAAATGTGGCACCAATTAAACGCGGTATACTACCGTGACTTCTCTGTGGCGTGCTATACAGTTGTAATGAGCGCCACTCTCCGATTTGTAGAGACCGTGGATCCGAATTTTGATATAAACATGCATGCTCCAAATTGCCTGGTATAAAACAAAGATAAATTCATAACAGCTAGTTAAGTCATGATAATATATGATGACCTATGTAAAAGTTAAACCCTCTACTACTTCATGGGACGGTGATGCACGAGCAAAATTTCCGGAAGGAAAACATGCCCATTGAATGCGGCACTTTCAAAACAATAGGATGAGTAAATGAATCGAACCAGCTTGTCCCGGCATTTATTAGACAAGGGTTGCATGTCAATGTTCGACCCTTCTTCCATGCGTCTTTCTTTTTCGACTCTCCTCAACTCATTGTCGTCGGGCTCGGATTCAGTAGGAAACTGTACTGTGCAGCCATAGCGTGAACTGTAGGCGAAGTATACGACGTGTACAGTTTCTCCTTGCTCTCCGACTCGGGTTTACGATGGCTTCCTGGCGCTTTTACTTCCAGAGCACGTCTGCCGTCAGTGAAACAGCATGGCTTGGCAGCTCACTGAGAGCCGAACTTTTAACGATGCTGTCAGAGGGAGGAGGAGCTGAAAGGATCCATTGCTCGTCTTCTGCAACAAGCAGGATTCACAGAGTGCCTTGAAACCTGAAGAGACAAGCGAACGCCTTGGTTTGGCTGGCGGAGAGAAGTTGAGACCATGGTGTGTGTGCAGGCACAACATGCGTTGCTGTCACTTCATTGCCTATAGTTCTCGGCCTCCTTGAACCACAAGACTGGCACAACCTCCCCGTCAATACAATTCCATTACCCACAGTGATAGAAACGCAACTCTTACAGACAGTTCCCTGAATCAGCCAGCCAGGGCATCTCGGCCATCGAACTGCGTACGTTCAACCGCCAACACTCACCTTCAAAAGTATCAATACATCACGAGTATTCACGCGTGGCTCACTCACACACTAAACAAATGGTTAAACAGGATCCGAGCGTATATCACAATACATCTCCAGTTCGCCGAAGAGTCATGATTAGCTGCTCCCAGGACTGGATGACGAGGCGAAAAGGAACAAAAAGTGAAGGCACCGGTGGATCGTTTCATTCGTTGTTGATTCTTTTCGTGGGAATGGGTGAACGAGTACATGGGAAAATGAAGATGTTGATGGTGCCTATGATATTAGATTTTCTTATAACCAAAATGAAGCCACTGGTGACATGACCTAGTCCTAAGCCGATTACGTTCTCGCCAACCCCTCCCCGTGAATCCTCAGCCACACCTACGAACTAGTAACCCCCGGAACATCCAAATAAACTTGCTCAAGCTTGTGAACTAGGTCAAGAGGTGGGCCTCCGACAAGCTTATCAACCCATCCAAAAACTTGGGACCAGGCGGTAACCACCTTCGGCGAAGTTTCTGCTTGCTCAGACCAGGCCTTCTTGGCGCCCTGCCAATCGGTTGCCATTGGTAGCCATGCTTTGGCTTCGGGGGAGGGATTCACAACCGGAAATTTTTTATCCTCGAGGATTTCAACGAACATGCCATGCGCATTGAAAGGTGGAATATGCTCCTCCGGATGCTTTGGTTCGGGAGCCACGATGCACATTCCTGTCAGCATATCTTTGATGATTGAATCGTTGCCGTCAAGAAGGTCCCCTGGTGTGCTTCCGTGGGTTGGGTCGTTGTTATAATCGTCTGTGGGATACGAATGCTTTAGGTTGTCTGTATCAATCCATGAGTTTGGCACCACTCACACTTGCCCCAAATTGCCGAAGGAAAATTCTGGGTCATTGGAAGGGGCGTAAATCCCCCCACATCCTCAGACGTCGCTTTGTCCCGAATTGTGATCTTGAGGATGGACTTCATAGGCTCGGTCGTGCGCATGGGCTTCGAATAGACAGAAACCTTACTCTCGTGCGTCAACTTGGAATTGCACTCGACAGTGTGCACTGCGAAGCGGCACTGGATGTTGAATTTGAATTGACCAGCGGTGACGATCCACGGTCGACCAGGTTTAGGAGTAACTTGCTTGCTTTTTCCTTGGACATATCCAGACTCTACGACAAGGGTGATTCCGGCATCGCGTTCAGCGTTGGGTCGGTTGCTCGATCGAGACAACAGATCCCAAAATTCGTCGAGGGACAACGGGAGTGGAGGACCAGGATGACTGCCAAAATAGATATCGAAGCCAAACAACCAAAAGTCGACGTGAACATTGCCACCAAACGGAGGTCCCTCAAGATGGAGTGAGGCATTGATGTCGATTTCAACATTGACTGTCCAGAATAAAAAATTGCCGCGGTACCCAACACCAACAGATACACCAATGTCTCCGACGAAGTGGAATGGATTCCATACCATGAGGAATTCGGCATGGGCGTCCAAGTGGGCCCGGAGTCCACCACTTTGGAACAGGACAGAGAGTGATCCGCCACCCATGCAAACCTTGGGCGTAATTGCGAAGAATGACTCTCCTGTTATACTGAGATTGCTGTCAAGTTGCCATGAAATAGTCAAAGGCTGAGGTCGTGGATAGTGGGACGGAGGGCTGTAAGCAGGATGGTAACCGCCGAGCTGGGTGAAACAAACGTAGTTAGGAATGCTCGGGAACCTAATTGCCATCAACAGACGTACAGTAAAAACGAAGTCCCCGGCATAGGGCGACGGGTCGGACCAATAGTAAAGCGCAAATCCTCCAAGCAAATGACAGGAAGGGTGCAAAATGAACGAGTTGGGAGATAGCTTGCCGTCGACGCTGAAAGTCCCAGTCTGAATGTCCACGCGGCTCGTTATTCCGAGTTCCACATAGACATAGCATCTTTCACGAGGCAGTTTCGGAGGAAGTGAACACACTGCGCTCGCGAAAACGCCGAGACTGACATAAGGATCAATCTCAATGATTGCCACAGCTCGAACATCAAGAACCTGAAAGGCGAGCACTCCAAATCCGGCCGCGAACCAACAGGAATCGTTTTTGGGCGTTACCCAATTTGTGAAAACATCACCAGATAGGATGGTTAGCACATTCGACGAGGAAGCTGAATCATCAGCAGACTTGGCGCTGACCCCTTTGATCAATGGGAAGTTCAGCACCTTATCGACACTAGGCAACTTGATATGAGAGTTGTAACTGCAATGAATCACTAATTAACTAGCGGCCCTGGTAAAAGGGAAAATCATACCCAAGTCCAAGCGAAGCGCCATTAACGGTTGCAAATCCTAGCTCAAAAAGAGGCCCAACAAGCTGTGCGAAAAGGAATAATGTTTTGAACTTGTCAGATCGATCAGTCACTATCCCGTACGATCCAAGCGCCAAAAAGCTGTACGTCCTGATGCTTATGGCAATACCTCCAGCGAAAAAGTCATCACCGCCTTTGGACAAGTCCTCAAAGAGGCCAGCAAGAATGATGGGTGGTTTGTTCAATGCAGGTGCGAGACCGCGAAGCTGGACGGAGAAATCGGATGGTTGAGGATTGGAGAATAGAGTTGACGATAGCTTCAAGCCAAGGCTAAATCCGAGTAGACTTAGTCCTATGGGCCCAAGGGCAAGAGTGGCGTCTAGAATGATAAAAATCTTTGAATCCTTGTATTGCAAACCAATGTTCGACAGGGACAATGGCCCAACGGATTTATGAGTGGCGACCTTCGACGGTTCCCCCCCGTTATTGGAAACATCTCCTGGGTCACTACCAGAGTCCTCTGCGGAGGACACAGCGCTTGCTATCGCTTTATCTTCCTTATTCTTTGCGCTGGAGCCACCAAACTTGTAATCGAGAGCAACCTGCAACACCAGAAATCAGTGACATAAGTCAAAACAAAGTAGAACTCATCTCTTACCGTCACCTTTCCAGAATCCTTCATCAACAACATGAAATGACTCCCCGCAGTCAAAACGATGTCAGAATCGGCTGCAGCTTTAGCAGCCTTGGGTTCCTTGAAGACAATTCCCGTTTGATTTTCAAAGGCGACGGCGTTGATCCTTGCGACTTCATCTTTTGTTAAACCCGCAGCCTTGCTTTTGTCATGTATCCAAACGAATTCGAGACCATCAAGTGGGTTATCGACCTTACCGATCACTGGTATATCGAAGGAAGAAAGGAAATTGCCCAAGGAAACCGCAAGGATGCGTTTTTTGATGGTCTGCTTCTCAAATTGTTGGCTGCTGGTTTGCACGAAGCTGAATTGGACCTTGTCGAGTTTAAATCTGAGAAGAAATATGAACAGAGAGTCTTTGGAAGAGGGCCTGGAATATTCCAGATAGACTGGTGAGTCTCGAAATGCTGGTTGCGAACTAGAGTCGTGCTGAATGTTGAGCTTGATGTCCCTGATGGCGTCGGGAATGTCAAAGCTTGCAGAGTCGTCACCACAAATTGATTTGATTATGGCACCCAACGTGCACTCGTTCGCAGCGCTCAACCGCCCTTCAATCTTCCATCCATTACTATCTCGTTTATACTCGAAGTTGAGCTCCAGCTTCGCGATGTCGATAGACCCATTAAACTCGAAGGTTGTCGGCTCTCCTTTGCCTCCATATTCGCACTGTACGAAAACCGAACGAATGGTCACGTTTCCGAGGACATCAACTAATTGGCTCTGCTCGTCCTTGTGAAAGAATATAGCCAAGTCTCCAAAGTTGATACCTCTCAAATTTCCCGTCAGTATCCACCTCTCATCTGTATATTCTATGGAGGCAAATAAGAAATTAGGATCTTCCATATACCCGGGTTCTGGAAGTAGATCTGTGCCTCCAGCAGGCGGAGGATGGAGGCTGACAAGGGCGTCGATGTACAAAGTCGGTGCCGTTGGATATTTCCAATTGTATGACAAGAATATCTCCAATTTATCGAACGAGACCGATGGAAGCGCGGTACCTGGAGGTGGAGATTCTGCTTTCAACACACCTTCAAGCATGAAGGAAGTTAGGTTCACTTCGATCGCGGCATGCGATATGAGAACAGGTATTCCCTGAGGCGGTTTACTGACGGTGAAGCCAGGAATGAGATCTAAAAGAGAGAGATTCGCTGCGTTACTCGATGGGTCAACGACGGGCTTAACCTCGAGTAGTTCCTCATAGGATGGCATTAACTTCTTCCATCCGTTGTCCAAGGTCTCCGGTACATACAGATTTCCCATAAAAATGATGCCTGGCCACATAAAACTAAGCATAATAATAACATCTTTTGTTTCAGATGACGCTCCGTTGATCTCGAATTTCAGCTGTGCATCGATGCCAACTTTGCGTACGGTGAGCTTGCTGCCCTGATCGATCTCAACTAGGACGCGCAATATTTTGGCTGTGCTGCTAATCTTGCTCAGCACCTTCCGAAATTCTTGGCCGACAGCGTTGGATCTACTAATCTTGTCGAGAATTTTGACAACGGCATCGAGGGGCTCGATTCCGTTCTTCCAGTATATCGCCAGCGTATATGAATTTTCTCCACATGATATTCTTGTTGAGAACGAGGGGAAATCAAAGGATAGAATAAACTCAAGCTGATTGATATTCGATCTAGGAGACTCGAAAGATGATCTCGTCGTCGTCTTTTTCGCGACGACAGTGACTGACGACGGAATAATTTCATCCCATAAGCCTAGGTCGCTGAAACTATTGAGAAAAGAAAACGTATCCGGCGCACCACCCGGTTCGAGATCTGCTTTAGCTTGTAGACGAATCGTGCAAGTATAATCCCCTAGTAAGGGAGAAAACCACACGGCACTGCTCCTTTCAAGCTTAAAGCTCATATCGGATTTAAATACGATGCTGCTGCTGCTAATGTTGGAAAACTTGACAAGATTGCCAAAAGAAATAGTAGAGCCAACCGAGGAATCGGCGAGATCAAATAGCAGAAAATCGGTGATCGGTTCGAATGCAGCATCATTCTTGCCTGGGCCTACCTTGCGCGCCGGGCTGAACGTTAGCGATGACGATCCCGGAACTGAAATAGTGAGGCTGAAATGATCTATGGTCAGCTCCTCGCCAGTCACAGACCCCGTTACAAAAATCTGGACCCGCGACGTGTCTGGTGTAGGGGAGATGGTGGAGGCAAGCCAAACCTGCCATTCATCTGTCTTGTCGTCCAAACGAACCGTCTGGGTCGTTGACTGGAGCTTATCTACAAGTGCGATATATCCGTAAGACAGAGTGGATACAAAGAGGTCCCATTGCTGTGGGACACGGATGTAATGCCTAGTGCCAGGATCGACTGTAGATGACATGAGATAAAAATTCTTGTCATCATCGTCCTCTTCGCTGATTGTGACAGATGCCACAGATGCTACCAGAGTGGACCGGGGAAATTCAATGTGGTAAAAATTCACCACGACAGGGCGCTTATCACTTAACACGAACGAAATGTACGATATTTTGTGGCTCTGCGCATATGGCTGGTCAGGTTTCGAAGGCAAAGCCGTGTAACTCTTTCGGTAGATATGACTGCATTCTGCGAGTATATCTGTCTCGACGGTTTTCCGAATCCATGCGTCTTTGTCCCGTTTTGACCTGAACTCCTTAAGGTCGAAATTGAACTTTTTAAGCTGGTTCAGGTACGCTTCCGTCTCTTCGTCATTCTCCTTGTAAAGTTTCTCTGCCGTCTTGACTATCCAATATGGAAAAGAGGTCATATTGATTAGGTCAAAATGGGTTTCATCGCCAAGCAGCCATTTATAATACCAGTAGACGTAGAGTAAGACCTGCCACGCTTAGTATGACCGTCAGTGAAACTAAGGCAGGATCAAATCAACTTACATGGATGACGGTGTTTCCCTCCAGCAGATATTACGAAGTACTTTGGTTTGTATTTTTGACACATTGTGACTGGAGTGGACGTTATGGCACCATGGTGGCTCGCCTTCACGACGGCTATCCTGTCCTTGTCGTCAATGGAGCTAGTCGGCTTGGACATAGTTAGGAATCCCGTCCAATTCATGATCCCGGCTTCGAGGTCTTGAAAGGCATCTCCAGCAAGGTAGTGAGACACAGTACCATCAGGATGGATGACCATGCAGACGATAGAACCTCGATTGCGCTGCGTTGTGGTGATGGCCTTGCCAATCTTCTTTGGACTCTTCAGGTATCGATTGTTGGCAGCGACACAGTATAATCCAGGCATCTTTGCTTCGTGAAGCATGGCAAGCTTTTGGGGACTCGTCGCCGATTTCATCTCATCGAGGGAAGGCCGGTTGTCGGTGAATAGATTACGACCAATGAGTTCAGATTTGCCTTTATCCATGTCCCATGCAAGTGGATCGTTATCTAAAAGTTCTTTTTCTGGCAGAGGAATATCTGCGCGGTACTTGCAAATATTTTTTGCATGCTTGAATCCGAAAATTCCAACACCCTTATCTTCCGAGTAGACGAGGCCTTTCTTGGGATCCCTGTCCTCGTACGGAATATAGAGGGTCGACAGCGGTTTGTCCCCGTCGTATTTCAAGAACTTGGGTACCTGGCCATTCTTCAAATTGTTGCTCAAGTGCTTGAGTAAGCCTTTATAGTGATCAGAGTCCCAGTGGGAGATTACCATCGCATCCAGCTTGAATTCCCCATATTTCTTTGCTATGTTGTCGAAGACTCGTTCGATGTTTTTCGTAGGTATGGCGTGACCCATGCCACCATCGATCATGACAGAATACTTGACAGTTCTCTTTTTTTTTTCTTCCCCGAGGAGAAGAATGATTTCACAGTCTCCGACATTGATGTTGACCTAGATTTTTTCACTAATCTGTGTACCTGAGTAGGATTCATTCTGACCTGAATGTACTCGACGATGTACTTTTCAATTTCCATCTAAAGAAGTGTTAGTCGCTGGATTGTCAAGTATACATGGTGTTACTCACCTAGTGCCAGTGCAAGATAGTATCAGAGTGTAGGGACTCGTAAGCTGTTCTTCGCAGTGTTCCCATGTTCTGGAAATGTCCTGGGATCATGGCCCTCCGGCCCGAACTCGTCTAAAGAAAGCGATCTGTCGTTGACTTGGAATAGCAGCGACGTGGCACGGTGCCTGCCCGCTAGGGATTGGAGGGCTGCTCTCTTTTGCGGTGAGGGCTCTCGGCAACCTTTGTCTACAAACCAGGAACATTTAAATACACGTGTGTTTCTCCGGCGGACTAACAGCTGGTTTCGCGTGTTGCTCATGGTATTTCTTCTGCCCCTCTCGTTAAGCGGATATTAATAATAGCAACGGGTAATTTGGCAAGTCGTCAACGTTATGATACAGCATGTATTGAGTCCGCGTTCGAACCACCAGATGTTGGCTGATATCCAGCCTTGTAATCACAACAGCGCTGTGATGTATCAGACATGGCAATGAGGGCAGGGCTGGATACCATAGAGTATATCGCCGAATTACTTGAGTCGGCGTGCGATCTGGCTGTGTTAAACTAACAGGAATGATTCCAGCATACCGGTGAGCATGCCAGCCTCGATGACCTGGCGCTCGAGCCTGCGTCTGCGCCTCCTGGCCCTTCTAGTCCTCTCACGACAGGTGTCCTGGATACATCAAAATGACGACAGAGCTTCTTTGAACAATGTTTGTCAGTGAACGAGCCACGCGGTTCAACCTCGCATCATAGGATGTCCACCTGAAAAGTCGCGCCTATCGATTCATATGCTTCCCTGATCATCGATGCATCAGCCTGCGGGGCGCCATACATCTACGGTCATCGTCCTCGTGCGACTGTTGTACCCTGCACCCTATGCAAATGATCAGTATGATATGATGGTCATTCAACCAATGGAATTAGTACGATCGCGCCCTAACAGGCCTAACCTCTTAGAGATATCGAATTTCAACTTGACCTTCATATCCCACATTCTGCAATGTACACACACATACACATTTATATTCATATGGTATAATCACAATCCAGGAATGTTATACAAGCACTCAGTTACCAAAGCTGACAGTGTCAAAGTGGGCTTTGGCAATTTTCTCCGCTAAACGCATGCCGAGTCAACGCAACGTCCGCTAATTAGCGATCAACATGCTCACCCTCATGTTTAGCCTTCTGCTTGTCGAGAAAGTCGTGCTACGATGGACAACGTTAGGCGCACGGCGACGGGGCAGGCCGATCAGTAGTATACTCACGCCCTTGGTCTCGGCCATGCGATCGATAAAAACAGCGGCCAAACCACCACTTTTAAGTCATCAGCAAGGGGAAATGGGACAGGCGACGAACTCACAAAACTTCCATCGCCTTCGCGTGGTTGTTTGGGGTGCCGTTCTTCTCGCAGTGATTATTGTAGGCCTTGGCAGCCTTATCGACGTATGTTATCGCTCAATCGCGCAATGCCTCAAGGTGTCGTTCTTACCTCGTAGCCGATAGCGCCCGCGATCACCTCGTGAGACAACTTGGCTTGGTGGCCAGCTTTCTGAACCTATGTATATGTCAGGGCAGGTAAAGTAACCTGGCAGAGATCAAGGTACATCATCGTAGTTCCGTTTGTGCTCCTCGTTGTGGTTGAATAAACCCATCGTGAAGAAGAATTACAGAGAAAGTGGGATATTGCGGTTTTTATACATTTGAAACCGATCGTCTCCATCTCCAAACGGAAAAGATCGATAGCGAGACGATAGCAACGAGTGTCAGGTGGACGCAGCCACTGTATTTGTCGGATCGGGTGATGTCCATCCGGAGGCTCTGCTGCACGGCCTTGCCATCCGCAGTCCCTCTCACCATGCCATCGCGTCATCGGCACTGGTTGTATAGCAGGCAGCCAGTGCCGATGTTGAAATCAGTATGTCGGATGAGCATTGAACCTGAGATTGTACGCGCATCTAATAAAACAATGACAACGGCGTCCTGATGGCATCTGGAACCTGCTGCGTGTGTGTCAAATTTCGTGATGCATGATGAATTGTAGATTGAAAACTCGCGGTGTTTTGAGCGATCCGACGCCACAAGATGGGCCGGGTGCAATTCGGATAGGGGCAGCGTCGCGCCACCGTTGCCTCCGCCATAGCTATTGTTATCAAGATAACAGGCATGAGGGCGCGCCGACCCACCGGACATCCGCCTCATGGCTAGCTTCTTCCCGCGTGACCATCTTAGCCGAACGGATTGGGCCAAGACAAATGTAGCAGGTTTGATGAACAAGTCACGGCCGTGTGATTACCTTAAGATTGATAGGAATCACACCATGAAACAACGCAATACGGAAACATTTGTTCAAAGAGCTATCACATCGCTACTTATACTACATTGGTATTTGGTTAGAAGACACCGTTGAAGTGTTCGTGGCCGTGCTTGGCCACTTGAGAAAAAGAAATTAGTTAGCCACTCGTTTGACCGGTTCACAGCTCACATTCGTGCTTAATCTTCTCCTTTTCGATAAAGTCGAGCTGCGGCAGTTCAGCATCTTGCCGACACATGGATATAATTAATATACTTACACCTTTGGTCTCGACCATGCGATCAAGGACAGCACCAGAGATGGCCGCGCTTGAGTGCAATCAGTCAAAGCATACCGAGATGGCTGGCAATAAGCTCACAAGACTTTAGTCGCCGTCTCGTGGTTGTTGGGATGACCATTCTTTGCACAGTGTTCATTGTACGCCTTGGCAGCCTGTTTATAACGTTTGTTATTGCCCGATCGCGACAAAAGATGTCTTTGTTACCTGGTAGGCAGCCGCTGCAGCGATCAGCTCATGGGAGAGCTTGGCTGTGTGATGCTGGGGTTCTTGATGTTGCTGCTGGTAATGTTGCTGAGGTTGTTGGTAAGGTTGCTGAGGTTGTTGGTAAGGTTGCTGAGGTTGTTGGTAAGGTTGCTGAGGTTGTTGGTATTGCTGATGTTGCTGGTAAGGTTGCTGATAAGGTTGTTGGTAGGGCTGCTGATATTCCGGGTAGGCCTGAGGGTATGGGTGCTGCTGCTGCTGGTAGTCTTGGAACTGCTGGAACTGCAGAAACTGCAGAAAATTGTCAGCATCGACCCGCCGGGATAGACCTCGTCGTACCTCTTCATACGCCCTTGCGTGATCCCCGTTGAACCTAAAGTCATGATCGTGGCGATGGTGTTCGCGCCAATGGTGCTCGTGGTGCATCTTCTACCTTCTAAAGCGGTTTCGTGTGCAGAGAAAAGTAACCTGATCCTAGGTTGTGCAGCAATTTACCCGCCTTTTATGTGGCAGGCCCCATCAGCACAGGATTTCATTGAATCCGCTCGTGCCGTTGCGCCGGCATCCTGGGTAACAAATCTATTGACCTACCCTCGCCCCTGAAGATTGTGCTTAGTCAAAAAGAATAGTTGCGATCAACAAGCAACTGCTGTCAGGTGGCAGCCCCAATGGTAGCATCTGGTGACCAACATCCAACGTCACCAAAAACCTTACTGTCACCGAAATCAATGTTTGCAACAAAGCTCAGTGTTGATACGAAGATATTGACCATCACATGCACTGCAACCCCCCAAAAATACAGTTATATAACTGGTAAATAGTTTGAATGCGCCCACTTGAAAGAAATCAGTATAAACAAGTCGCCGTGTAACAATACATATTTGCCTCATGCGTGCTTCAAGTTCAAGATTGATAAGGATCATATGAACATGCACGCAAATGCGGAAACATTTATTCAAACAACTAGCATTACATTGATATTTGGTTAGAAGATACCGTTAAAATATTCCTGGCCGTGCTTGGACACTTGAGGAAAAATCAGTTAGTTATTAGCGCGACTCGTTTGACCACTCCACAGCTCACATTCGTGCTGAATCTTCTCCCTATCGATAAAGTCGAGCTACGGCAGTTCAGAATCACCGACGATGGTGTGCAATTGCGTGGAATACTCACCCCCTTGGTCTCAACCATGCGATCAAGGACGGCACCAGAGATGGCAGCGCTTGAATGCAATCAGATCGGATAAGGTGCATGGTCCTCATTGTACCCAAAGTCATGGTGGTGACGACGATTCACGCGCATTTCTGAAGCGAATTCGTATGCAGAGAAGATGTGTGACTGAACTTGAGAATTCAGAAGATAACCTGCGGTTGGCCTCCTTATACAACAGCCTGTTCCCGTTTCAAGACAAAGCTGGACCGTATCCACATGATCAGGTCAGGTACAGCACAAGATCTGATTCTGGCAACCTGCGGGCTAAAAGAGTATTCACAGAGGAGTTTTGGATCTATTTCAACTACCGAGTCCACAGGGTGCACTTTTCGACGTCGCCCTAGTATAAGACGTTCAGTGGGAGATCACCTGGCATTTGCAAGGCCTACTAAATTGACGAAGAATTTCAATCTTGCATTTTGAGCAACAGAGAAACCCCAGGTTGTCTCTAAATATAAGACTAAGCAACTGTCAGGTGGGCGCAGGCACCACGACGCCACGAGATAAGGTTATCACTCACCATCACCAAAATCAATGTTTTCGACGAACAATATCCAAAGTCGTCGGGCTCTGTAAACGATCAACATGAGACATTGAGTCCCAGCATTCCAGCAGCGCTATCAACTCCTCTAAGCAAGTCCGTACTTTGGTTGTTGCTCAGAATCCGAATCTAGAGTTCGCCGAGCCTGTCTCTCTGGAATCAAAGATCGCTCGAAGAGGTTATCAAAAGTATTGCCGCTTCCATTTTTAGACTTGCAAATCGACGCTTTTCACAGTCCGCCGAACGCACCTTCGACGACCAAGCAAGGATTGCATGCGAATGGGGATTGGATCCCTCTAGTCTTTCTCACAAATGGGTTACCCCCAATTGCCACTCAGTTTCGGGCGTAGGAAAACATTCAATGGGAGTTCTCCGATGATACGAAGCATGCTTGATCCCAGATTTTGGAAGTCATCTTGCGAAAGGTGGACAGCAAAATCGAGCAGGTCGAATCAGTCAATGGTAAGGCAGGAAAGCAAGCAGAAGAAGAATTGCCTCAGGCAATGGGTTCTCCTGTTTTATTTCGTCATCTCGCGAAGATCATGAAGAATTTCTTAACAAAGACGAACACGGTGGCCAGCATAACGATCACATCCATATCAGCGAGAACAGTCTGCAGCCTGTATGTATTTCAATGAGGATATGCAGATTTGAGATTGTCTCTGAATAAGGTATGGTACAGCTGACAGCATCGCTGAGCTTCGACTAGAACCGGGACCTATATCGCTATTTGAAGATTGTCGCTGCATGGCATGCCGCAGTACATCATTTCTGTATGGATGCGATATCCTGAAAAACATCAAAATCAGCCTTAGAGGTACCTTGCTCTCCGTCCCACGTACTGACTCTCTGCTCTGAGACGTTATTCGTGCGGTTCGTCGCAACGTCCTGGTATTGGAATGTGGTATCCCGTCGCTAACATTGGCAGCCTTATAGCCCGATCCGAACGCCACAAAATGAGGCTATGATGCTGGCACCTCAATATGTGAATGGTCCCTGGTACCTACATCACCAAAATCGGGCGAACAGCATCCAAAGTCATCGAGCTATTTCAAATCAAATTTCGAATCGTGCGTGCAAACAAAGACGAAATTATTTATTCGCAAAATCACATAGGTATCATCAGAACAAAAAATATATACGACATTATGCATTATCCCTGATAAAGACTACCGAAATGTGTTTGGCCATACTTGTGCACTGGATGAAAACCAAGTTAGTCGTACGATCTCGCTTGGATCCAGGTCAAAAAGCTCACTGTCGTGCATAGCCCTTTGCTTGTCGATAAAGTCAAGCTGCGGCACTTCAGCATCTCGCTAACAGGGAGAGATATAATCAATGTACTTACACCCTTGGTCTCAACCATGCGCTCGACGATGGCACCAGTGATGAGAGCGCTTGAACGCAATTAGTCGAGAGAAGCTGAAATAGCTCGCGATAAACTTACAACACTTTGGTCGCCGTTTCGTGATTGTTGGGATGTCCGTTCTTCGCGCAGTGTGCATTGTACGCTTTGGCAGCCTGTTCAGAACGTGTTATTGCATGGTCACGAAGAGACTTCAATTTTTGTTACCTGGTAGGCAACCGCACCAGCGAGCAGCTCATGGGAGAGCTTGGCCTTGTGGTGGTTCTGGTGTTGTTCGTACTGCAGAAGAAATCAGTGCCGAGGCAAGCACTGGGAGGGATCTCATCGTACCTGTGCAAACGCTAGTGCGTGATGATCGTTGTGCCCAAAGTCGTGGTGACGACGGTGGTGGTGATGATCGTGGTGACCCATCTTGCGATTTATGTGCAGTTAGACCGCCTGCCTTATATACAGCAAGGCAATTTCAGTCTCATCATTTCGCAAGACAAAAGATGGACAGCCGCATCCGGCATGTGCAGTTGGCGTTTTGCTTGGCAACCGCCAGTCGGGTGAATGTATTGGTCATCACATTTCAAAATTAGAAGCGCTGCGCCCAAGGCAATGCGGGGCTCTGTAGTTTATCGGCGCAGTTCAATAGCAAGTGGCTATGCATACAGTACTACATCCCTTTGGTTGTTCCCATACAGTAGTTGAATAAATATAAAATAGTTGACGTCATATGACGCAAGTGGGCTGTGAGTCATATCGCGAACCTCGGCGTCGGTGGCAGATAAACTACGCAGCAGGAGTAGCCGTAGGATCACGATAAATCTGCACAGCAACTATGAGTATGTACTTGGGGCTTGGGACAAACGTTACCTTCAGGCCCCAAATGTCACCAGCCTTTCGTCCTACGTCATCATCGGCATTATTGACTTCGAGTTTGAGTCCCTCTTCATTCGCGAGGTGTAACAGACATATGAAGCAGAAACTTGTGCTTATTTCTTCCATCTTTTCTCGCGGGTATGACTTTTGCAAGCCATCAATAACCTGTGCAAACGCGCGTCCTTCTGAAGGGTTAGTGGGTAGGCGTTGCGACGTTTCATCCACATCCTGGGAATGCCAAGGGTCAGCAGATCATCAAGATGCATAAGGATCAGAAAGCTTTACCATTTCGTCTTCACTTTCCCTCGGCGCTGTTACGATGTCAAGACCCTTCCATATATTCTCCTTGAGTTTTCGTACATCAACACGCTTTGCCCGTTTCGCGTAATTGACAAACTCGGGTCGCACCCGGCGTGTCTGGCCTGCTGTTGCAGCCAGGAGGTCTTGCTCTCCGGCATCTAGCACGACCATGCCGTCGCCGTCATCAATGTCGTCGAAACCAGGCCCATCATCGTAGTCATCGTGGAAGAATTGGGTAGCGAATGGTACCGCAGGATTGGTTTGATCTACTTTGAGATTAGTGGGCGAACGGGGATCATTCGGAGAAACGACTGACCAGCATCGTCACCTTCACCGTCGTTTCTTCCCGCCGCTTGATCTGCAGCTGCTTGCGCCCAGAAATTTTCATCAATTTCTCCATCCCCAGCTTCGTTAAATCGCACATTGTGTCCCCGCATTTTGAGCTAGAGCATAGTATAAGCAGTCGTCAGCGACCGGAGGATATACCGACTCACGTAAAACTTTGGCTTGAGGAACAGAGTGACGAGCTGACGCGAAGAAAAGTGCATGTCATCCGGCAGCCTATGATCGTCCCTTTTCTCGCTCTCCTTTGTAGTTTTCCTTTTGCCCTTCTTCGCCGACGTTGCACCTGTGCCGGGCAAATTTATACTTGTGCCTTTAGTGGCTGGTGCAAAAAGCTCCTTTGTTATCTCCTTCAGACTCTTGCTATCTTCGCTGGGCGTCAAGAAGTCAATTTTGAATGCTTCCTTCTTTTGGCGAGGCTTGGCAGCTGCTTTGTTCGTGTTCGCATCCGCATCCGCTAGCCCCACATTAGTTATATAATTCGGATTGAACGCTCGGTGAACTTACGTCTCCGGATGACCTTTCTTAACTTCCAGTGTTCAGGACCTGCCCAGTTTTTGAGGAAATTTTGGTCAAAATAGTCCATCGTGCCTCCATCTCCGTCTGCGTCCGTCATGGCCATGACAAGATCGCGTTCTGTAGGCAAACGACGTGGGTCGAATGGAACGAATTGTGCAGGTCTACCATCACCAGCTTGGTTGCCCTCAGTAGAGGGGGACCCATTATCGTTTTGATCTTGATCATCATTGTCGTCTCCCCCCAACACGTCGCCGCCGTATTCATCTGCCGCAGCGTCGGCCCCGACGAAGAAGTCCTCGACTGGTGGGGGACCATCTTCGTTCGCATCACCAAACGCGTCACCTCCAAAATCGTCGTCATCATCGTCAACGATTGCATTTGGATCAGAGTTATCTTTGAGGAATGTGGTTGTGTCGTCGAACGAAAAGGCATCCTTAGAAAATGAAAAGCCTGCCAGTGAATGTGAGATGGCTTTGTCCTCGAGCACCGAAAGATCGGGTAGAAATTCCTCTGAGAAAATGGTCAGGTATAAGCTAGCGTGATATAATTTTCTACCTACTTCGAAGGTGCGACAAGTCTACATCATCTTCGGGTTCAATCAAATCTTCGTCTTCATCATCGTCGGCTTTGCCGCCAATAGAGTCACTAGCATCGAAAATGACTCTCATTGCTTCATTCCCCATTCCAAGACTAAGATGGTTCATGAGTAGCCCCTGAGCGCCTCCTTCGTCGAAGTCTGCACATGTCTTCTTGAAGAGGGGATCAACGCTAAATTCTAGATCCAACTTCTTGCTTTTTAGTTGAGCAGAATCCTTAACAAGCGTAGCCCCGGGCCGATGTGATTTTGGCTTCCTTTTGGCTAGTGTGGGATCAGCTTCTGGATTATCAAAATTGACTTCATCGCCATCGTCATCCATGCCACCAGTTGCGATGTTATTCAACAGCTTGCCAGTTTCGACACCGACACTGTCTACACGGCTTGTCCAGATTTTGACGCAGCCGTCCAACGTGCACGATGCGCGTTGAAAGTTGATAGAGTTATCGTCGACATTCCGCAATAGTGACATGTCGTGGAAGTAGTCAATCAGGGCAAAGCTCCATGAATTGGCAGCATTGATTTTCTGCCTTCATGTTCGTAATGAGACTAAGCATGTTTAAAAATGACGCACATTGTCTGTTGCCATCTTCATCCATTCTTCAAAGTTTGAGTTCATCACGTCAAAGGGGGTGTCAGACATTTGAGGCGGGGCGACGGTGTTGAGCTGCTTTTGTTTGCCAGCGCGGACAGTCTCAGATTGATCATGGTCCGAAGCCATTAGGCCCTCTGAAGAAGGACCAGGCAGAGCATTGTCGATGACGTTGAGTTTCGCGCTTTTTCGCCTTTTACGTTTTTCGGCCGCATCATCATTGATGTTCACTGATTTGGTCCGCAAGGGTGGCCGACCTGACTCTGAGGTAAAGCTAGCATCGTTGTCAGGGGCGTAAGCCTCGCTAATGCGTTTCTTTAGCCTCTGCGGTCTTGGAGTCTCCTGTTCATTGTCTGTTTCCCCGTCTCCTGCATAGAGCGACTGGGAATCTTGCTGTGAGCGCGGACGGCGCGCGTTGGGCATTTGGACGTCCTCAACAAAGTTAGAGAACACGTGATCTGCGCGACGCGTGTGGCAATGTTTGGCAGGCAAACAGCGCTGAGGCTCTTTGATGTCCATCCAGGCTGCCAGAGAAAGCCTGGGTCTTCCTCCTGCGCAGCCATCGTCTGCATTCTGGGCGCACGTCCTAGGAAAAGAGCAAAAAAAACCCTCGCAGCCGGCCCTTCCGCCGTTAACCCCGCTTGACAAGAACGCAACGTCAACGCGCGTCTTGCTGTATGACACGCAAGCTAATCTGGAGAAATTTTCGGCCAGGATAGACAAGCTACTGACGAGCTTCTCGGAAGCAAGATCAGAAGTAAAACTTGTCAAGACTCTCTTCGAACGCGACAGGGAAAGCCTTACAAATGATATCATCGACCTTGGTATGTCTCTTGCCAAACATGCCTGAGGAAGATATATGCGCGCATACATATAATGGGACTAGTCAATAGATGCCAGACGCAAATCCAGAAAACGCTCTGCTCTCCGGCACAGAGTTCTGTACTTGACCAGCTCTCCAAGGAAGTCAGCCAACGACTAGATAATCTGGATAAAAGACTTGACGCTATTCAAACGGTAGCTGATGAATATTTAGTGCTTCGGATCTTCTCAATTTCTGTCGCGATATCTAGCTTTCTCAAACGCATGCTCAAAGCCTTCAAACTCAGATCCGGGCAATACAAGCTATCCAAGAACAGCAGTGTACTATGCTTTCTAACTTGACCCCTCTCATGCCTTTGCTTCAGGCTATACCACAAAATATTGATTCGGCCAAGAATTCTATCTTGGATACTTTGCGGAAACAAGCAGCTAGCTGCACAAAGGTCACTCAAACATCCCCCGTTGCACAAACGCCCTGCATTCGACGTCCTAGCAAACGTTCCCGTACAGTGTCTCCCGCCGACAACCGGGCAGCCTTGATGTCCCGAGCAAGCAAGAGGCCTCGCGCGGAGCCTGATCTTATGCTTCCTTCAAGTGGCAACTCCATTACCTCCGTCGCTCGCACTCAGAGATCTAATTCCAAAGGGCCTGCTTTTCGAAGTGATGTTCTATTCGACCGCTCTGGGACGCCAAATCAGAATCTGGGGACAGTGCCAGTGATAGACCAAGTCGTTAATTGCGAATCCATGACCCCTGGAAGGCCCGCGATTCGTCAGTCACAATTGCCTGCTTTGGGAGATCGTACCAATAGCCTACGCCCTGATATGGGCTCGCTAAGTAGACTGACCGTTGTGGGACGCAACAAATCGATGCAAATCATGCGAACACCGTCATCGATACTTCGTTCTGGAGCACAAGCTGCGTCGTCAAGTACGAACAGGACAGAGAATCCACCAGTGCTGCAAGCGTCTGCTTCGACAATACCACAGACGAAAAATTTCAATGACCCAAAGAGATCGCTCAGCCATATGCCGGCGCCACAAGTCAAGATAGCACAACTACCAGGACCCCAGGTATCACTCTACGTCTACTCATCTGCACCTAGTATGACATACTTAAACTAAGACACGCCAACTTAAACCTACCGCGACATTATTGCCTTCAAAAGCCCGTCCTGGGCCTCTGAGAAGCAGACGCTCCCCTCCCGTGCGTTGTAGCAATTACCTCCATCTTCCCTGTTCGACTCTTTCTAGAAGCAAGGTCGTAGATACATCCCTTTATTGGATTCAGACGACGAGGGCTCCATTGATTCTCCATAACTTATGTACCGTTTCACGTGTTCACGATCATCAATGTGCATAAACTTCATTCACATTTCCTTGTCTATCACTTGACCTATCCATACCTCTATCGGTTCACCGCTTACCCCCGGTATTTGTCCTACAAGAATGAGAGCAAAGTTTGTCTCTCGCCGCACCATCTCCCACAAAGTTCGTTCCGAGGCATCTCGTTCCTTGTAACCCAGTAGCATGAGCGGAGGTTTATCGCAAAGTCGCGTTAGGTTGGATAGTGTTCGCACTAAGGAAGGGAAAGAGGCCGTGTTATACGTTACATCTGCCATCCTGTGTTGGTTGATCATCGACGCTCAAAACATCACACAGCTCTCGATAACTCACACAATGGCATCAAGGCCCTTCTGTCTTGAGATATCCTGAACACAGTCTGGTATCACTTCGTCATCCCAATCTAGAACCATTGCTTCCGGTTTAGTGTCAGCAAAGGACCTCGCATTGGCATTGATGTTGTGTTCAAGCAACGGCATTGCGGATTCTGACCGTTCGCCAATTAGCCTGACACACTGTCACGACAGAATCACAATTATGTACCGAGATCCGTCGTAATGATGCGACTTTTCGACGTCTCGTCCGCGCTTGGCAGAGCTGCACGCAGTGCTCCAATCGTCAGCGCAACAATGCCAGTTCCAGCGCCTAAGCGCGGATGAATGAGCGTTTACTCTCGATTGGTTGACTTCCTCACCTAATTCCAAGATGCATCTCGGCTGCTCAGCAAACAACGCATTTCTGAGTCTGCCCATCAGCTTTCTCTTGAGCGTTGTATCCGAATCCAAATCTGCTTCAGGCGACCCTCGAAGCTCGCGCTCAGAGTGCGCGACAAGCTTAACCAGCCACGAGCCGACTCCGATGCCGCTGTCCCAGATTTTCTGGTTGCATAACCATCTGAAGCATCATCGCGCGACAAAGACATCCTGGCTAACCTTGTCAAGGTCGAAAGAGGTCTGCTCTGTCACCTTGATGAACGCTTTTGGAGGATCCGACCGCGCGATTGCTGAGCCGCTCTCGGGGGGTACGTTGCTCCCATCCCCGCACGGGGAAATCGGGAGCGGGACCACATAGACGCGCTCGATTTTCTCTTGCTTTGCGACGGCCAAACCTTTGGGCATGCGGGCCGAGAACCGGATGGGCATGGACAAGACGGGAAAAGGCGCGCTGCCCAAGTGATCGCTGCCGAATTCGATCGCGTAGCCTGTGCCTATGGTTCCCTTTGCGCGACCTGCGCTATCACAGCTCAGCACGAGTCTCCACGCCTGGCCATCGTGCACGCCCGCGGGCACAGGAACGGGGATCTCTTTGTACGCGGCGGCCTGCCTCCAAGTCGTCAGTTTTGTCGGCACCGTCTGACCCGCGGTCTGGTTCGTCCCTGGTATCTGCTGCCAGGAATAAAAAATGTCTCGTTCAGCATTGTCGTATTCTGTGCGCAGATCATTGGCAATCTGGGGTGTTATAGATATGGTCCCAAACGGTTGTGCTTGGGTGGGAGGTGGTCGGAGGAATGATACATAGTAGAACATTGATAACATTAGTAGATGTCCTAGTATTATCTCTTGCCAGCCAAGAAACTGGTATACAAGGAATTTGGATAATCAGTTGGTATCCACGGCCATAGGACTCTGAAAGCACCGCATCCCGTCCGATCTGCGAAGTCAACCAGAGTGCCGCCCAGTTAGTACCACGGTGGGGGACCACGCGGGAATCCTGGGTGCCGTGGTTTTTTTTTCATGCCTTCACGCCTAGTCCCAACAGTACCGCATTTTTTCGCTCTTCAGTCCTTTCTTTATAGTAAAGTTTTTTTTTTTCTTTTTCAGGTCTACAACCTTTAGTAGGTTATAAACTGACGTGTGACACAAAAGCGCGAAAAAAGAGTGGTGTTTATATCGATTTAAGACGAACATGTAGTCTACGACTTTATCGTCACCTCTGCTTGAAACGTCCGTCTCATCCAATGCCAAAAAGCTGGTCCGTAATTGTAATACGCGAGCCCAAAGGCAGCTCCCCCAAGATGTGCCCAATGGTCAAACAGCCTGAAAAAATGTCAATTGGTCATTGCACGTACTCGGCGGCTTCGCACCTCCAGCCCCTCATAACGCCCACAATATCGAGTGTCACAAGCCCACTAACGCCCCACTGTATGGGTATTGGGTATGATGGTGGAATGAACAATGCGACTTGCGATTCTGGAAATGCAAGCGCTGTCATTACTACACAAGAATAAATGGCTCCAGAGGCGCCGAGCGACGGAAGGATGCTCGCCGTGGCTTGTTTTACCGCTTCTGCTTTTGTCGAGGCAACCGTAGAGGACACGGCAGATGCCCATGTTTCTGTTTTCCGAGGTAGAGCGGCAGGGGAGGCAAGCTGAGCGACGTATTTTGGATAGCGGAACTTGGTGCTGACGATATGTGACACGAGACTGGAGAAAATGCCCGCTGTTTGACCACGTCGGTATCGAAATTACATTAGTGAATGGGCTGCCATACCTGATATGAAGAAAGCAAGGAAGTGACCATTTGCGCTTGCCTCAAGTACAGGAGGCGTGGCTTTGCCTTGCTCTTTAACCATGTAATAATACGCGGCAGACCCTATTTGACGGCTGATGTGAGTAACTCATACAATCGCGCTGTATGACGAGATTTCGAACCAAAACTCTCAAGAGCAAGACAGTTCAATAACAAGTGTAAGAATGATTTATGACTATGAGAATGACGTCAAAAATAATGAACAAGCTGAAGCGAGAAGGAATACCTGAACGTGCTGGTCAACATGGTATAAGACAAGCCTGATAACGGATTATGCGCAAAGCTTGACATCATAAACGGTTGCAGCCGCCTGAGTTTCCAGAAGCCATATATCGCTGCATTGAAAAAGCATATCTTCCAGCAGAGTCTTTTTCCCTCGGTCATATCTGCATATGGCTGCATCGCAGTTACATATGCCAGAGAAATCCATGGCTTGATCAGAGCTGGAAAGTCTCGTATGCTGGTGTTAAGTTTGGCATACCAGACCTTGAGTCTCTGCACAAATAAACCAGCGTTCATGGTGGTCAAAGAGGGAATTGTACCTTGATAAGTTCTGCATTCTGTGCCCTTCTTAAATCTGTGCTTGTAATGGCCTCCATACTCCAGACGGGAGACAATGCGACGAGTTTCTTTGCCATGTACTCGGTCTCTATACTCGTGTGGATAGCGGCAAGCGTGAACGCTGTACATGTGCCGACAACAAAAAACTAATTCAAACCATGTATGAGATCATTACCACAAAACACATTGAGTGATGAGCTCACCAACACTTGTTTTCTAGCTCCTGGATTTCCAATCTTTTCCGAGAACGACTCGGGAAGCTTCATCCGTGCTGCTGCGTCCTTGAATGAAGCAGATGCTCTGGGTTGCCAAAGGGCCTTGGTAGGAGTAAGGCTGTTGCGACATCGCGAATAGGAGAAATAGCGTCCTGAAGCAAATGGCGAAGAGGGTATTAGTGGCGCCAGGCGATGGTGGAAGAGGACGCGCAACATTCGTATTTCTGGCCGAGAGGCACGCTCTCATTTAGGGTTAAGGTTTCTTCAGAATGGACTTGGCGCCACCAGCCATTATCGGAGCAATACGCTTACCACCAGACTCTGAAGTTGTTACAGATGCAGATGAAGAGGTGCTAACCAAAACATGTTGCAACCGTGCGCAGAATTGAGTACTAGAATTTAGGTCTTCATAATCTATTCATTGCTTCAATCCAAGCCCGTGGCATCAGACAAGGATAGCAAGTTCCGTGGATTGGGGCATGTCGATTCTCTGAGGGATGTTCTGGACATAGACTTCGAAATAAAGTTACCTTTGAACAATTGTCGGGAGGGAAGCAGACCGGGTTCGAAAAGGGCGCGATCGGGCAAAAGACATCCCGAAATTAACGAGAAGGTGATACACGTTACACTGGCGCAAGACAAGACAGCCCTCCGCACGCGTAAGGGAGACACAGGAAGTGTTCTATGGAAAGCAAGGTAGCTGTCGACCTTATATGCTGATTGCGCTGTTCAAGATATTGTAGCATCGACTTTGCCCAGCTCGTCCTCGAACAGATTCACTCTATCTCGAACGATTCATTACTAGACCCTAAGAAGCTGCAGGAGCAACATGTTTTGGAGCTAGGGTAAGCCAATTCGTCGTTGTCGTACACTACTTGTATCTTCCCCAGATCAGGAACAGGACTTCTCAGCGTGGTGTTTGCCCCGCTAGTCGGCCATTATACGGCGACGGATGTCAGTGAACTTGTCCCCCTCATGCGTAAAAATATCAGCCTCAATTTCCCTGGATGGTCTGTCAACACCGCAAATGTGTCGGCAGAGGAACTCGACTGGATCAGTCTCTCCACCGCGAGCGTCGCTCAGCGGAAGCGAATTGCCAATTTCAGGCCTGTAGACATCTTACTTGTCGTCGATTGCATATACCACCCTTCTTTGTCACCACACTTGGTCGAAACAATTGATTGCCTCTCCATTCCAGAAAGAACTGTTGTCCTAATTCTTGTGGAGCTTCGTGCAGAAGATGCTATCCGCGAATTCCTGACAATTTGGTTGAACAAGCCGATGTGGCGAATTTGGAGAATCGGTAATAACACATTCTCCATGCCGTACGTTGCTTGGGTAGGGTGCAAGTCGCCGTCGTGATGTGCCGAAACGGGAGCTGATCTGAATCAGTTAGTCTGCCTAATAGATATATGCTGCCCGTTTTTATGTCAAACACCATCTTGTGACAAGAGCGAGGTCCAGCAGCGTTCTGTTCTTGAGTCGTTCCAAGGCTGAGAACTCTCCACTTGTCCTTCTTGACATCGTAAACCCAGAAATTATCAAGGCTTTTTTCACCGTCGAAGCCGCCGTGCAGATATATGTGATCGCTTACTGGACATTGCATGACCTCACCTAGGATAAGGGACGTCACCATCAGCGTCGGTACCACGAAGCGGTTTGAAAGTCGTGTAAGGCTGGCATGATTGAAGATAAGAACCGAACAAGTAGGTAGACGAGAACAAGCCTGTAGACGAAAACTTATCCAGAAGCTGTTCTGTCTGAAGCCAATTGCCTCAAAGTACCACGCGCGTTCGTATGCAGTTCCGTGTTCTCAAAACGTACGTTGTAAGTGATCTTGGAAAGTTCATGAGAGCTGAATTCCATACATCAATCTGGCATATTTTCCCTACAAGGGGCCAACGATTCGTATGTTGTTGAACGTGTCAGACGCATACATGAAGAAGTAATCGTCGTCATTTCACGTCGTGCTTGGCATGCCCTCTGATTTACATATCAAAGTACAGGGAAGCCGTTGTTCTCCGTCACATTTTGAGGCATCTTCGTCAACGACGCTTGTTGCTGGCACCGTTTAATTCGCTCTTTCGTGAAGTTGGAGCATCCACTTGTCTGATGATGTTCGTCAGAATCTCAGATATCCCAAACTTGATCCACTCTGAGTACATTGTTGGGGAAGATATTCTGAAATACAGGATAGAGGACTTACGAAGGATTGATGAGGACTCCATACCACTGTGAAGGCTACTTCCGGAAATTGAATATGTTCACGGGCTCGGACGATGACATTTGTGACACATTGTTGTTTATTTATTTACATTCATCCTGCTTGGCCACGGTTTTGAACCCAATTCCATTTGTGCGACATCTGTCGCACCGATACATGACAAACCGTACACTAATTTATTCACGACGCCCACGGCCTCTGCCCATTAAAGGATGAGGGTTTTAACCTGGCCGCTTTGAAGGTCGTAGATAACTACGTCGGCCCTGCCCTATGGGTCTTGCCGGCCGCAGGAAGACAGCCAACAGTTGCCCTGCTGACCGTCATAACTCCCCCCGAAGTCAGGGGTCGGCCCCGACTCCACCGTCATCCGAGGCAATTCCTTCCACCGACGGCGATGCTGGTGCGGCCTAGTCGACTAGATGTTCTACTGAGTTGATCATCGAAAGCGGACATAGTAAATATTGGACCCGTACCGTTTTCAAACTTCCAATTTCCGGCAAGCGGTTATGACCCTAGTGCCGCCCCATTGCCATTGCACCGCAAGCTGCCGATCAACAGAAACCCCAACAGGCAGGGATCGTGAGGAGCAGTTGCACCCTGAGGAGTGAGCGATCACGCTACTGCTCCCCCTCGTGTTACACCGTCAACGCTGCCGGATGCTGGTTCCGCATGCAACACTCCTCCAGAGAAGCAGACAACACCAGTGCCCACCCTCCTTCTAGGCTGTGTAATGGCGCCTAGATATCCGTTCCTCTCTCCTCCGACTCTCCAGATTCTCTCCTGCATCCCTCCTTTTCGCCATGCTTTCCCCTCCCACCGCTTTCCATTTGCGCGTTTTCCGATGGAAGCAACAACTCGGCGCCACTGCAAAAGCAGATCTCTGAGACTTTCAAAGTATGATATTGCGCCAGGATCAACAGGCCTTCAATCGACAAACAATCCCATCGTAGTACCAGCCTGGCTGGTGTCGTCTCCTTCAATTTAGTTCTGTCACTACTGCGGAGAGTCAAGTTCAGGCCGACGGCATCCTTCGACGGTATATGTTAGTAGAGTAAATGGCGTGGTCTTATTCGTCGAGACGACGAAAAAAGTTTCATCTGTGTCTGATTATAATGACTTGCTGGAATTTGCATAAGAAATGATAATTGAGAGCGAGTTTAGCGTCGGAGCCAGAAATCTGCAACTTCCGATTGGCTTGCGCAACAATCGTCTATTTCGCTTTCACCTCATAGGTTCCTCTCACACCACTCGGTACCCGAAACTTTACTCACTATAGGATTATTAGACAGTGTCGTGCGTCTGGCGTGGCTCAAGCTTCGACATGGCTGCCTTGGAAACCAGTGCTGATGGCTCGAACCTACCTCCGACATCCTCTACCGCACAACGCCTACCTTCCTATATTATTTATGAGATTCTTAGGCACTTTTCTGCGCCTTTGGTCACGCATTGCATCAAACGGTACCCCTGGTATCTTGCCCACATCTGCTCTTCGTGGCGCATTGAATTTCTAAGGATGCGACGGAATTTTTGGAACGAGATCAGCGTTTCCCTTTGGCAGCCCGATACTGGAACGGAGAAAACGCATCAACGCATTCTAGATGTGCTTACCATGTTCTTGGAGTGCAATCGCGGATATCCATTTTCGTTCGAACTGGAGGTCGAGCCTGATAGCGCAAGAAAATCTCCCTACTTCTCCACGATTTTCCACTTGTTTATATCAGAGTCACATCGCTGGCGGAGGGTCACATTGAATATAGGCACGGTTGATATTCCGGAACTTTACCGTGTCAAGGGCCAACTCAAGCATCTGGAATCTTTGGATCTTTCGTGCTATGATGAAGATACTAGCGACGATGGTATTAGTTGCACTGTTCCAGAAACGTTCACCGATCTTTTCATGACTGCTCCGTGTTTTACACGTTTGTCCATATACAGCCTTTCGACATGGAACTTTAACTGGTCTATCATGACGTTTATGGATCTTGGGTGGCTCCAACGAGAAGAGGTGGCCCGGCTTCCTTTCATCCTCTCACAAGTGGTGCGAGTCGAGACTTTAATCATATATCTTGACGATGCAACTCTCCCCTTTAATACATCAATCGTACTTCCGAGCCTGCTGTCGTTGGTTGTAGAACCGTCTTCTCTGATGCAGGCAATGACGACGCCATCTCTGAAGGAGTTGTATGTCGACTCTGGACTGGAAGGTGATGAGTATGATGCTGGGCCGCATCCTGAGCTCGTTGGCACTATGGGGTCCTTTTTCGGCAGGTCACGATGCCATCTGCAGGTGTTGAAATTAGGGCAGTTAAATGCCGCGTCGGCCATAGAGATCTTATCGCATACCCCAGATATCAGGACCTTGTATCTGGCTGACGTTTATGACTCCGTCGTCGACGTCTTCGAGTGGCTTAATGGAACGCATCGAGTTGAGACTCGCAAGTTGATCTGCTTGCAATCGCTTGCGCTATACGATTGTTCCCCCCCAGAAAAGGATAAAATGTATAAAATACTCGACTTTGTTGCTCAGCGCAAAACGCAAGTCAAGGATCTGGGTTCTGTCATTGAGAGATTACAGAAATTAGATATTGAGTGGTGTTGGCAACAAGATCAAGAGGCATCTGAAGGACTTGAAGAGCAGCTGAGAAAGTCGTGCAAACTCTACGATATCCGATACTCAAATGAATGGAACAAGGACGTACTCTGGGAGGATGTCCACGATCGTTCTCAGGACCCTTACATTTACCACTCGGATTCGGACGGCTCCGATGAAGAGTAGTAGTTAAAATTTCACAGAACATCACTCATACAAATGTAGATTCATGTTATTTATGTCGTAGGGACTGACAATGGGAGGCAATTCTGCTTATGTGTGACGCACAGAATCCCTGACCCAAGGGCTTTCTTCTTGCCACATCACATATCTGGCTTATTGTAGGGTACAGGTAGGGTACATTATGTAGTATCTACAATGTCATGTAATAAATCATACATCTGGTGCAGTGGGGATGTGTCAGTAGGCATATTGTCTGCCAAATGTCACCTTGTCATAGGGGCTAAACTTGCAAGGAGTGTGTGATGCTCCATAGGCATCGGATCAGTTTGGTGTCAGGGAGAAAGTTGTATACTTTTACATGCTCGAAATACTACTTTGCATCGAAACTGCTCACCTAGTGACACATTAGTCAGATCATGAAAAATTATATGACAGTGGGGTTTTGGACTGTGATATCAGCCTTGGCAACATTCTTATCTGTGAGAAGTACTTGGATGATCTGGGTAGAAAGAATGGCGGCATGCTAATTGACCTAGACCATGCAAAATATACAGGGGAAAGGATGGTTTGTCCTTGGCTGTGACACACCTTCTGATAAAGCCACTGTTGAAACGAACGTTGACGAATGTCTTTTGTATCGTGGGAAAACATCTCGGATCTATCCGATCTCAATCGTTATCATATCTTATCAGTATTATCTAATGATCTATGATTATATAAGTTCATTGTATTTATATCTAGACAGATATTATAGAGTTTGATGGGACAGAACTCTGAACAATAAAGCTGCCTCATGTATTCACATGGCGACTGTGCAAAGCTGTGCTTCACACAGCTTTCCACACAGCAATGACTGTGCATTGCTATGCTCAATACATTTGCTCAGTCATGCTATACAAATGCTCAGTCAGCGTATCATAATAATGCTGACACAGACACAGTAGATAGACATATATAAATTTCTCCATCAATCTACATTCTCTTCTCTGCTATCAACCAGTTGAGCCCTAGCTCCTGAGTGACCTACAGCTACACAAGTAAGTGTTTACTTACTTAGCTCTACTATTCCGCTGTGCCTGTCATTGTGCTACTTTGACAGGTTATGGGCCCCATCTGCTTGCAGACCTGATGGGCAATCACCTTGATACCACAGGAGACAAGTGGCTCAACAATGTAGCTGTCGCCATCGAGGGGACTTCATCAATCGCTATTTGGTAATGACCAAATAAGGTAATCAGGTTTGTTAGTAGTGCCCTAGTGGCTGTAGACCCTGTATACACCTGTTATGTCAACTAACGTAACCTGGGGAGCTCACCTGAAATATGAGCATGTCCGATCTTGACAGAGATCTGGGCACCACCTGGAGAGGTGTGAAAATAATACTTAGTATGGCAAACTTGTCCAGCCCCTGGTTTCTGTGTTACCTGGGTATATAATAAGACCATAATCTAAGATCCATCGATCATCTTGATCAGATCTGGACCAGTTTGTGGATACTGGTTTATCAACATCCTCTGGATTAAGGGCCATCTTTTGATGGATAAAGATCGGATCAGGTTCTGTCCTGTCCCCTGATCAAAAGGCTTCATGCCCCCCTTTTGGCCATGAATAATTAAGCACATATACCAATTTCGGGTTTTCGTCCCGCACTTCTCATTTAAAATTAAAATAAAAATGTAATATTCTGTATAAAGATAGTGCTACAGGGACATTGTTCCCTGTCTATGCACATCAGTGGCAGGCACGAGCTTAGCTTCCTGCTTAGTAATAGGACTGCTCCTTAGCAGCAATAGTATGATTTAAAAATAGTTACATAATGATGGGATATTTACCACTGTTGGGGAATTTGTTGGAGCCCCAAAGCACTCCTGAAAGGCTGGATCCCTTTCTGGCAATGAAACTGAGAAACCAAAAGCGATCCACGAGTCCCTGTCCTGGGATCCATCTGTTGCATCCATAACTGGAAGTATCGATGATTAGCACTAGCATCTATCATTCCTTAAAAATGATGAGCTAATGTATTTTTCAAAGATCTTCAAACCAATCCAAATGTCAAAAAGGTCGATAGACCAGAGACACAACCAGACAGAAAACAAGATAGAAGAAAACTAGAAACTCTGTTGCACTGTCTATGACAATGACAATCAAGAGCCTGGGGCTCGACACGCTCCTACACTACCTATATACCCCCAGCCTCACCTACTCCTCCTGGTTCCCTCATGTCCATCCTCATGTGCAACACCTGTCTTGTCACGTGACCTGCTTATGTCATCTTTCAGATAAGATATCCGATAACCCGATAAGAGATCGCGTCTTGATGAGATAAGAGATAAGATAAGATAAGATCTTTAGATAAGATCAAATCGTAACACCAAACCAACTTCTCCTCGAATTTATTTTTTGAATTTTCAAATAAATAAATAAATTTTGATAAACATGTCTTACAACAATGCTGCCGCTTCCTCTGCCTCCACCTCCTCTTCTTCCAGATCTTCTTCCAGAAAATCTGCTTCCAGCTCTGCTGCCAGAAAAGCAGCCTCCTCTTCCAGTTCATCCAGAAACAACCAAGTCGGCCCTTCCAAGGGTCGTATTGTTACCTACTTTGACCTCGTTCTGGAGATGGCTCTGGAAGAGGCCAAATTGGATCAAGAATCCAATAAATGCACTTTGTTTGGCCTCGTGGCCAAATACAAAGGCAAACGGGTAATTGCCCAATTTAAATTGGGACAAATTAAAAATTCTAAATTAATTAAAAAGCGTGAAATTGACAAGTCTGCCAACATTATGCACTCTCCCTGCTCAAATAAAGCAGGATCAAAACTGGCATCACCAGTTACTAAAGTGAGGACCCCATCCTCGCTTCCTTCTTTACACACAGTCTCTTACTCATCGTGCCCATGATCTTCCCCTGTTCAGGTAAAACAGGAGAGGATCACTCCTCCCCTTGATGGTGCAGGGATGTTTATCCCTGTTTCATACAAAAAACATGCTGGCAAGGCATGAGTTACTGGTTCTGGGCCATCAGCCTCGATCAACTCAAAGCTTGCTGACGATCTTTGTTGGCAAGATCAAGAGATGATCGCCCAGCACTGGGCTAAAGTGGAGGAGGCCAAACAAAAGGCTATCCTTGAGGAGCGCATTCATTGGCACACTCAAGAATATAAAAGGAAGATAGCCAGGGAATGCAGACACATGGTCCACCACGATGAAAAAGTTTGGGCTCTATACAGAAAGCCCAATGCTGTTCCAATCAATGATTGGAACAAAGTCAGGGATGCATATCCCAAGTTGCTGATGGAAGGTGTGTGGCAACTTATTGCCAACCTTAATGATGGCACTTATCGGCCATCAACCCCCTTCCCTCGATTAGGCAATGAGGAAAACAGGACACCAATCCCTGTTCCTGGGCCCTCCTCAGGGCCCAATTATGCCACCATTGCTAAAAATGGCATGAAGAATGTGTGTGGTCCCCTTAGCCTCCAAAAAAGGAATGACCCTAATCAGGCCTATTCCTTGTCTGTCAAAGAACAAGACAGATGCCATGAGCAGTGGCTTAAAACATTTGGAGCAAGGGTTGTTGCTGATGATATGTCTACTGTCATGGACTACTCCTTTTTACTTTTCTTTCGTTTCGATTCTAAGACATTTATATTCTTTTTCTTTGTTTTTATCTAAGGTTGCAGCCAAACATCGGAGATAAGATAACGATTATCTAATCAGCACAAAGATTAGATTAGATTAGATTATGGATGCGCGGCCTTGCTTATGCTTTTCCTTTGACTCACTCGGATCACTGATCTGCATTATGTTATCATTCCAGAACATTCTATGCTATTTATAGATAGGGTTACCCAAGGTAACTCCACAGCTTTTAGGGTTATGGGGTTTAGCGCACAGACCATATATTTAGGTATATATACTGTGCAACGAATACCCAGAGACTCCATTCGAGTTCTCTTGGGGTTTCCCCTAAGTCATCTCTTCCCAAACTCCTCTACTCCTCAGTTCACTAGTGGGGCCCTAAGTCATCGCAACTAGGGTGGTCCTGATATCTACTCCCCGTCTAATGGAGATGTTAGACGCAAGTGGGAGTGGCTTGTGGCAGGTCCTGAAGATTCCCATCCAACCCAATAAACTCCAGAGATGGCTGCAATAAGTCCGGGTGCACTAACAAAAGTCTGAATGGTGCAGGAAAGTCTGGAGCAGTTTAAACAAAGTCCGAATGGTGAGGGAAAGTCCAGAGTGGTTTAAACAAAGTCCAGAGCAGTGCAGTAAAGTCCAGAGTTGTGTGGGAAAGTCCAGAGCAGTGCAGTAAAGTCCAGAGTTGTGTGGGAAAGTCCAGAGCAGTGCAGTAAAGTCTGGAGTTATGCTGGAAAGTCCAGAGCGGTTTAAATAAAGTCCGGAGTGGTGCAGGAAAGTCCGGAGTGGTGCAGGAAAGTCCGGAGCGGTGCAGTAAAGTCCGGAGTTATGCTGGAAAGTCCGGAGTTGCAAAGGAAAGTCCGGAGCAGTTTAAATAAAGTCTGGAGCGGTGCGGGAAAGTCCGGAGTTGCTGGTCCAACGTCAGCAAATGAGAGGGAATTTGATCACGTCGAAGAGAATGTATTAATGAGAGTGATAGAACACGGTGGAAACAAATGGCACTATATCGGTAACTGTGGGTAATGATCTCCCTTTTCTTACTAAGTCCAAAACTCCTTTTTATACCTTCCCACTACTCGAGTGGTCTCTTGGACGACTTTCAACATGTTTGGCGATCCTTTCCATATATGGCAACTTGAACTGAAAGGCCACCCTGCCTCAGCTAGTTGTTGATCAACTAGTGCATGTGCCGTTAGTGATTGAATTGCTGCCTGTCCTTGTTCCATAGCTGGTTGGTACAATTCCTCAGCATTCTACCATAGTTCCCGAATGGTTGTCACCCGGAGTTTGCATCGGTAAGCATTCCGCTCTGGAATATCTCGGAAATGCGTCGGAGTTTTGCTGTTTTGCTCAGAAATGCATTGGTAATGCTCGGAATACCTTGGAAATGTCCGGAAATGCTCAGCAATGCACGGAAAATGCTCGGAAAACCTTGGAGATGCCTGGAAATGCTCCGGAGTTTTGCTGTCTGTTCCGGAATACCTCAGCAATGTCTTGGAGTTGTCAGATTACACTGCTAGCCGCAGAGCGTGCTCATCACCGAAGCATTGAAGTGGGAGATTGACCCACTTCCAGTACAATCCTCTGGGGGAGACTAGAAAGGACAAAAGACGCAGGAGGAAGGTGACAAATGGTCACAAGGGGAAATAAATGAGTGGCACGAGATAGCCACTGCATTTATGAAATTGGGTACATTACCCAATAAAATTCATGTAATTAAACAGAGAAGGAGTGATTCCCTTCTCCAAAATAAAAAATTACATGACCTCTACCAAGCGAATGAATTGGTAGAAGATGCCAAAATCATGGTTGCTAGCCATAAACAAAACATAGCTGAGATTTCACAAACAGTGAAAGGAGTTATACAAAACTCCAATACATTAATCGATAATAATGATCAATTACATGATGATCTAGATGCAGCTTTAGATCATCTAGGTCAATCTCAGCAGGCTAGACAAAATGAGAATAATAGTTATTTCGAAAACCAAAGAGAAATGGCATGTGAGATAGGACATCTCAAATTAGAGTTAAAAGGAGCAAAGACATGCACAATAAATGCAGAGTCTTGGCTAGATTCTGACAAAATAAAGCTGGCTCAAGAAAAGAAAAGAGCCAAAAAAACTATGTCAGAAACAAAATTGGCTAGATAAAAAAGAAGCCGATAAAATTAACTTCACTGCTCACTCCAAAGAGCCTAGAACTCACATACCTAAACATGACGAGTTAAAAGAGCTTGGAAATACTGATTTCCAAGATCTCTTATATGGCTCTGACAATTCCCATTGGGAATTAACAGATGATGAAAATGATACATACCTACAAGCTCAAGTTGGTACCCCAATTGAGCATGGTGAAATCATTCCTGTGAGAATGGCAAAGAGAAATCTTAAACACACATGAGAGCATCCAGTCTGGAAAAAACCTGGACTTTGCTATTTGGTAGCAATCAAAGATAGAGCGCTATCAAAATATGTGTGGCTGACATATCCTACAGTTAAGGATTTGTCACAATTAAGCCATAAACTCTGAAAGGAAACTGGCTTCAAAATTCACAGGGAAAGCAAAGGAAGCTTTCACATTGAACCTGTACAAGGTTATAGTTATGGCTGGGCCGATATTGATAAATTGGCCAAAGGCTTTAACTGTAATCTTACAGTAGGAGTGAACAAAAGTGGTGATATCACCATTCCTACCTTACAAGGTAGAAGCAACTGGGCCACATGGTCCAGATTGGTTAAAGCTACACTCCAATCAAAAAGTGTATGGCAGTATGTTGAGGGTACTATTACACACAACCCTTGGCTACCCAGCTACCAAGATGAAATGGGTAGCACAACTGTCACAGCTGGTCGAGTCCAGGCACTTAACCAGATATGGAAATTACACCAAGAATTTCTTGAAACTGATGGAAAGGCAAGGGGAATAATAACCCTAAATCTTTGAGTCATCATATCAAAAGCACAGCAAAAGAAACTTGGGATGGCCTAACTGAGGCATTTTCCAAAGCTGGAGCTGTAGCAATATTTAATGTCTATAAAAAGACAAAAACTTGGGAATTCCCCAAAAACAAAAATCCTGCAGAATCAGTTCAAGAGTTAATGGAACTCTGGGCTGAAATGGCTGCAAATGGCAAATCATTTGACAATGATTTCCAATTAATGGAAGTCATTGACAGGATGCCAGCTTCCTGGGACTCATTCAAAACCTACATCCTTCTAAAAATGGTAGTAGGAACAACAAAACTTAAAGATCTCCTACCAGAGATTGAAAATGAGTACCAATGTCGCAAAGGCAACAAGGAAGAGCAGTCTGCAAATTTTGTAGCAAGGGGGAGCAAGCCCTATAAAGGCAAAAAACCTTTTAAGTCTGGGTTTAAACCCAGAGTTAATTTGCCTAAAGGGAAAAATACCCAGCCAAATGCACAGGCAGGTCCCAGTAATAGACCAGCCTATGTACCCCCTGGCAACAGAACAGGATCAAATTGGGAGTGTAATAAGAAAAATCACGAAAATAAACTAAAGAAATTAAATCTTTTGGCTAAAGCCATGAAAGCTCCTGAGGAACTCTCAAGAAAAGAAAGAGTGGATCTTAAGAAATTCGCTAATATGGCTATAACAGAAAGCCATAAGATGGATGTGGATGTCCCTCAAAATTCTTCTTCACTCACTGATAGCATCAGCCCAAACAAAGTCAATCCTGAAACATTAAAAATCATGAACAGGATCAAAGATCTTAAAGGAAAAGGAAAAGATCTTATAAAAGAAGACTTTGTTACCTGGAAAAATAATCCAATGGATATTCCAGAAGCTCGTATTGATGACAAGAAAGCTCAAATAGAGCTACAAGAAGAAATACATGAGGAACATGTAGAAACAGGTTACTGGGATGACAGAATGTATGTAAATTTCACTAAAAATTATCCAAATACTGATTACAAATCAGTGACAACAATGAAGTCAATGGATATTACAATGGATACTATGAATATGACTATGATGATGGAGACAGACCAATGTAACCATCAGATTAATCCCAATCATAGTATTGGTAAGTCTGTAGACAGCAGCTGTAAAAATAGCATAATAGCTATTAGTTTAAATAAATCTGCATCGTTGATTAAAAGTGAAAAAATATGTGAGGATTATTGGATAATAGACTCAGGTGCATCTGTGCACATTACAAATAACAAATCTGACTTTGTAGAGTATAATCCATATCCTGAACCAGAGGAAATCAAAACAGCTGATTTTGAATCAGCTGCAATGATACTTGGACAAGGGACTATAGTTCTTGAGTTTGAAAACTTAAAAGGACTTAAACATATCACTAAATTGGAAGTTTGTTACATCCCAAATGTTAGGAGCTACCCAAACACAACCTCAAGCCTCGTCAACAAGGAGAACAAGAATGGAGACGAAACCAAACACAACTAGATTGTTGTCCCAGGTAGGGAAACTATCCAGAGTCTTAGGGACTCACTACTACAACAGCTACTACTTATATACCCAGTCCCTGGTCTGTGCACAGCAAACCCTACACCCTAAGGCTGTGGTGTGCAGCAACAGATCTGGACTGCTCCATGCCTCATGTTACCCCAGTCTCTGCTGGCCTCATGCTCATCATCTCTGCCTCCTCTCTCACCCGTTGCTCTTCCACCCAAACCATGACTGCTCTGGCTCCCATATGACGATACAAAGTAGCAATCATTGTCATCATGCACTGGCGCTTTGCGATTCCTCGTCGAACGATGAGGTTCATCTGATACAGCTGATGGTTGGAGATTAGGTTGTATAGGTGGGTTCTTGGTGTTATCAAGGTGACTAAGAGTTTGTTCAGGGGTTTTTGAGGTCACTGAATCCGTTGGTGATGTCAGCGTAGCACGAAAATTGGTATTGGATTTGCTAGAGCATTTTGAAGGATCTGCTGGTCCTGATGATGGTCCAGCATCTTGTCCTGGGTTCTCTGTGTCTCCAGGGCATTAAAACGGTCCATTAGGATCGTCGTCATCGTCGTCATCATCGCTTTCATCATCCAGAAGATCAGGAACGTCATCAGAAGTGTCAGAGTCTGTATCAGAGAATTTCTCTTTTCTAGTGGGTATTTCCACTGTTTCAACTTTGTTTTGGCTGACTTCTGTTTCGATTCTGACTCGGCTAGGCTCTATCAGTTCCCCTTCATCAAAATGAACATCTCAGGACTCGACGAGGCACCCACTTGAACGATGTACAAGGATATAGGCCTTTTTATGGTCTGAGTATCCAAGGTGAATGCATTCCATCATTTTTGTGTCCAGTTTCTGACATTTTTCAGGTGGAACATGTACATAGGCCTTGCAGCCAAAAATGCGAAGATGTGCAACAGACGGTTTGTTGCCAGTATATGCCTCATATGGCATTAAATCATCTTTTAGGGTATGTGTAGGTGATTGATTGATGATATATATGGCATAGTTAACTGCAAAACTCCAGTACAAGTTTGGAAGGTTTGCACCTTTGAGAAGTGTTCATGCCATTTCAACAATGGTGCGATTCATGCGTTCAGCAACACCATTCTCTTGTGGCATGTAGGCGTTTGTCTTTTCATGGTGAATGCCTTTTGACTCGAAGTAGGTAGCAAGTTCCTTTGAACCATACTTGCCACCACCATCACTATGAAAATAGTTGACATGCTCCCCCATCTCTACCTCAGCATGCTCAATGAAAAATTTGAGCACTGCACATGTCTCATCTTTTGAACGAATCAGTTTCACCTTGACATGGTGAGTATTCCCATCGATGAATGTTAGGAAGTAACATTCACCTTGATGTGACTGTGTTTCCATAGGTCCACAGAGGTCTGAATGGATGCAGTAAAGGATTCGTGGGTGAGAGGTGGTTGATTCCTTTGGAATTTCATTGCAAGTCTGTTTTCCTTCTAGGCATGGAACACAAGTGGTGCTACACTTTTCGTCATCAATTATATGCATTCTGTTCACCATGTTACGCATTGACAGCTGTTTGATGGAGTTGAGCGCTATATGGCCCAACCAGTAGTGCCAGGTTTCTAGCATTGCTTTGGACTTTCTTGTCCAAGCAACAAGAGCTGATGTGTGAGTCAAAAGATCTAAGTCTGTCTCTTCACTCATCCCTCTGATAGTGTGACATATATAGGCACATTCTGGTATGACTGGCATTGCCTTCAACAAGTAGAGATTGTCAATGTCTTGCGCTATTCTGCACAGTTGACCAGTCTTGTCACATATGTGACACCCACCATCATTGAAGTTGATGGTGTACCCTCGTTTTGTTAAATAGGAAACAGAAATGAGATTTCCACTTAGATCTGGAACATAATAGGCAGAACGTATGATGGTAAGAGATGTCTTGCCATTTCCAAGATCAATGTTGAGGTGTAGCTGACCAATACCCATAGTGAGAATGTAGCGCTCATCACCAAGCCAGACCTTTTTTGGAGGGCTGATGTCACAGTACATGTGGAACCATGCATGCTGCAAGCTCATAGGTGATGAAGCACCTGAATCAACGATCCATTTTACATGAAGATTTGACTGTTCAGAAAGAGCATTTGCAACAAACAGACGAAGGGATTCTGAGTCATCAGATTGTTTGGCAATGCTTGCAACTTTTGCAGTGAGTTCACCACCCTTATTTTCCTTTTCAGAATTGTTTGACACCTTTTGCTCTTTGTTCTCAGTAGCTTTGAGATGACGGCATTCATCCTTCACATGACCCTTCTTTTTGCAGTATGTGCATTTCTTCTTATCTCTATCCCCCTTCTGATCTTTGCCCTTGCCCTTCCCTTTGTTGATGTGAGACGATCTGGAGGTCTATCTGAATAGATAGAATATACTCAGTCTCCAGATGTTTACGAAGACTAATGTATTACCTGAATAGATAGAATATACTACTAACTATCAGTAATGAGTGTGTAATAACATGAATAATTATCTTACCTCAGTCTCCAGATGTTTACGAAGACTGAGGTTCACGAGAGTGAAAATTGTCCGAAATGAGCGCATTATGTAAGCGGACCAAATGAGTGTAAACTATACAGGCCATGCTCGACTGAACAATGAAATAGAATAAACATACTATATTCAACACGCCCACTCAGGCGAGCTAGGCAGAAGAAAGTCCCATCTGCTCCATAAATCTCTTGTGTTTTTCATGGGATAATGGCTTTGTGAGGACATCAGCAACCTGACTGTTTGTCGAGCAATATTCAACTTTGATTGTCCCCTTGGCTTGAGCATCTCGTACAAAGTGATACTTGATGTCAATGTGCTTTGTACGATCATGAGCGATCAGATTTTGAATGAGTTTGATGGCTGATTGGTTGTCCACATAGAGGGGGATCGGTTTGTTAAGTGATTGACCAATTTCATAGAGAAAAGTTTGAATCCATGTGGCTTCTTGTGTGGCTCATGCTGCAGCAATGTATTCAGCTTCAGTTGATGAGAGCGTGACTGTTTTTTGTTTCTTAGATGACCAGCTGACAGCTGTGCCCGAAAGAATAGCTGTATATCCAGAAATGGATTTGCGATCAGTTGTGTCGCCAGCCCAGTCAGCGTCGGAGTAGACCACAGGTCCTGAGATTGGCGATTTCCCATCGTAGATGATTTCGTGGTCAGAAGTCCCTCATAGATATCAAAAAATGCGTTTGACGGCCACAAGGTGTTGCTTTCCGGGTGTGTGACTGTGATGTGACAGAACACCCACTTCATGTGCAATGTCAAAACGGGTGCCGATCGCAGCATACATGAGTGATCCGATGAGTCGTTGATACTCTTTGATGTCTACTTCAGGTGTCTCGAGCTTTTCGAGCTTCAGTTTTGCCTCCATAGGTGTCATGACAGGTTTGCAATTTGCCATGCCATGCCATTCAAGTATGTCCTCGACATATTGAGATTGTGACAGTCGTATAGTCCGATTTGGGCGATCTCGAGTGACTTCCATGTTCAGTATCCAATGGAGTTCGCCAAGATCTGTCATGTCGAAGAGAGAACTGAGTTGCTTCTTCGTTTTCGTAACGAGATCAAGAGACTTGGACATAACCATGTTATCATCCACATAGACTGCTATGATAAGATCGTGACCATCAACTTTCTTATAGAATATGCAGTGGTCAGCATGAATGCGAGTGAACCCGAGAGATTCAAGTTTGCTGCACAGCATCTTGTACCACTCTCAGCTAGCTTGCTTAAGGCCATAGAGAGCCTTATTTAGATGCCAGACGACGTTGGGAGGTGTTTTATGGCCAGGAGGTATTTTCATGTATATCTCCTCTTCGAGTTCCCCATTGAGGAATGCAGATTTTACGTCCATTTGATGAATCTCCCAGTCATGCTGTGCTGCCAGTGCCAGTAAAAGTCGTATTGAGTTGAATTTCATCACGGGAGCAAATGTCTCATTGTAGTCAATCCCCTCAACCTGTGAGAATCCCTTAGCGACGAGTCGAGCCTTATACTTTTCGACTTGTCCATCTGGTCCTGTTTTGGTCTTGAATACCCATTTACTGCCAATGATTTTGTGATCAGGAGGTCGTGGCACCTCCTCGTATACTCCTAGCCTTTCAAACATGTCTAGCTCAGTGTCACAGGCCTTTTGCCACTCATTTGCATCCTCCCTGGACATAGCATCGTGGTAGGTGAGTGGATCCCCCAATACGGCGGCTTTGGCGTTTTCAGCAGTCACAGGTGTCACACCCTCTCTGCTGGCCTCATGCTCGTCATCTCTGCCTCCTCTCTCGCCCGTTGCTCTTCCCCCCAAACCATGACTGCTCCGGCTCCCATATGACGATACAAAGTAGCGATCATCATCATAACGTACTGGCGCTTTGCGATTCCTCGTCGAACGACGAGGTTCATCTGATACAGCTGATGGTTGGAGATTAGGTTGTATAGGCGGGTTCTTGGTGTTATCAAGGTGACTAAGAGTTTGTTCAGGGGTTTTTGAGGTCGCTGAATCCGTTGGTGATGTCGGCGTAGCGCGAAAATCGGTATCAGATTTGCTAGAGCATTTTGAAGGATCTGCTGGTCCTGATGATGGTCCAGCATCTTGTCCTGGGTTCTCTGTGTCTCCAGGGCATTTAAACGGTCCATTAGGATCGTCGTCATCGTCGTCATCGTCGCTTTCATCATCCAGAAGGTCAGGAACATCATCAGAAGTGTCAGAGTCTGTATCAGAGGATTTCTCTGTTCTAGTGGGTATTTCCACTGTTTCAACTTTGTTTTGGCTGACTTCTGTTTCGATTCTGACTCGGCTAGGCTCTATCAGTTCCCCTTCGTCAAAATGAACATCTCGGGACTCGACGAGGTGCCCACTCGAACGATGTACAAGGATATAGGCCTTTTTATGGTCTGAGTATCCAAGGTGAATGCATTCCATCGTTTTTGTGTCCAGTTTCTGACGTTTTTCAGGTGGAACATGTACATAGGCCTTGCAGCCGAAAATGCGAAGATGTGCAACAGACGGTTTGTTGCCGGTATATGCCTCGTATGGCATTAAATCATCTTTTAGGGTACGCGTAGGTGATCGATTGATGATATATATGGCATAGTTAACTGCAAAACTCCAGTACGAGTTTGGAAGGTTTGCACCTTTGAGAAGTGTTCATGCCATTTCAACAATGGTGCGATTCATGCGTTCAGCAACACCATTCTCTTGTGGCATGTAGGCGTTTGTCTTTTCATGGTGAATGCCTTTTGACTCGAAGTAGGTAGCAAGTTCCTTTGAACCATACTTGCCACCACCATCACTATGAAAATAGTTGACATGCTCCCCCATCTCTACCTCAGCATGCTCAATGAAAAATTTGAGCACTGCACATGTCTCATCTTTTGAACGAATCAGTTTCACCTTGACATGGTGAGTATTCCCATCGATGAATGTTAGGAAGTAACGTTCGCCTTGACGTGACTGTGTTTCCATAGGTCCACAGAGGTCCGAATGGATGCGGTAAAGGATTCATGGGTGAGAGGTGGTTGATTCCTTTGGAATTTCATTGCGAGTCTGTTTTCCTTCTAGGCATGGAACACAAGTGGTGCTACACTTTTCGTCATCAATTATATGCATTCCGTTCACCATGTTGTGCATTGACAGCCGTTTGATGGAGTCGAGCGCTATATGGCCCAACCGGTAGTGCCAGGTTTCTAGCGTTGCTTTGGACTTTCTTGTCTGAGCAACAAGAGCTGATGTGTGAGTCAAAAGATCTAAGTCTGTCTCTTCGCTCATCCCTCTGATAGTGTGACATACAGTGACCCTCAAAACCGTTGCAATGGTTGGCAATCCTGAAGGGATTGGCAACCAGTGCAACGGTTAAAATAGGGACAAATAAACAAAAATAATGGTATGATAGCCCTACTTCTGAGCTTCAATTTGATTTAATATTAAACATATTTGGTCATGTTTTGGCTGAGATATAAATTCCTGAAGTAGGTGATACCATTGCAATGGTTTTGTGGCTGACAGGTGAAAGCTCAAAACCGGTATCTGGATGTCATGTGACTAGGCTTAAAGTCATGTGACCTTGTTGAACAAGTTCAACTTACACCAAATAAGCCCAAACAACTCTGACAACTGACCATGAAATCCCTCTCTACTGCCCAGCAATCCCACATCATCTCTCTCCTCAGTGCTGGACATTCTGCCCACCAGGTCTCTTCCATCACTGGTGTCCATCATTCTACCATATCTAGGCTTCACAGGATGCACTGCCCTTACCTTCCCAAGTCATCTGGAGGTCGTCCATGCAAGCTTTCTGACAGAAATGTCAACCATGCCATCCAACTCATCAGCTCTGGCAAGGCTGACACAGCTGTGGAGGTTGCCAGAGCCCTTCAAGACATCATAAACCAGCCTCTCTCTGCTGAGACAACCAGGAGACACTTAAAGAAGGCTGGGATGAAGGCTGTGGTGAAGAAGAAAAAGCCCCTACTAACTGCAAGACACAAGAAGGAGAGGATGGACTTTGCTTTGGCACATAAGGATTGGACTGTAGAGGATTGGAAGAGGGTGGTATGGTCAGATGAGACAAAAATCAATAGGCTAGGGTCAGATGGGAGGAAATGGGCTTGGAAGAAGGCAGGGGAGGGGCTCAGTGATAGGCTGGTGAGTGGGACAGTCAAGTTTGGGGGAGGATCAGTTATGGTTTGGGGGTGTATGATGTGGGAGGGGCCTGGGTATGCTTGCAAAATTGATGGGAGGATGGATGGGGACCTTTATGTGTCCATTTTAGAGGAAGACCTTCAAGCAAGCCTGGAGTATTATGGCAAGAGTGCAGAAGACATCATTTTCCAGCAGGACAATGACCCCAAGCACACCTGCAAGAAGGCCAAGACTTGGTTTAAAGACCATGAAATTGAACCTCTACCATGGCCTGCACAGTCCCCAGACCTCAATCCAATTGAACAATTGTGGACACATGTCAAGAGGAGGCTGGCAGAGCATGAGAGATCCCCATCAGGCATGCTTGAGTTGTGGGAGAGGGCGGAGGTTGAGTGGAATAAGATTGAGGCAAAGGTGTGCCAGGACTTGATTGAGAGTATGCCTAGGAGGGTACAGGCAGTGATACAAGCAAAGGGGGGCTACACAAAGTACTAGAATATACCAATATCTTATCAAAATATGCCAGCCACAAAACCGTTGCAATGGTATCACCTACTTCAGGAATTTATATCTCAACCAAAACATAACCAAATATGTTCAATGTTAAATCAAATTAAAGCTTATAAGCAGGGCTATCATACCCTTATTTCTTTTTATTTGTTTCTATTTTACCCATTGCACTGGTTGCCAATACCTTTAGGATAGCCAACCATTGCAACAGTTTTGTGGGTCACTGTATATAGGCACGTTCTGGTATGACCGGCATTGCCTTCAACAAGTAGAGATTGTCAATGTCTTGTGCTATTCTGCACAGTTGACCAGTCTTGTCACGTATGTGACACCTGCCATCATTGAAGTTGACGGTGTACCCTCGTTTTGTTAAATAGGAAACGGAAATGAGATTTCCGCTTAGATCTGGGACATAATAGGCAGAACATATGATGGTAAGAGATGTCTTGCCATTTCCAAGATCAATGTCGAGGTGTAGCTGACCAATACCCATAGCGAGAATGTAGCGCTCGTCGCCAAGCCAGACCTTTTTTGGAGGGCTGATGTCACGGTACATGTGGAACCATGCACGCTGCGAGCTCATAGGTGATGAAGCACCTGAATCAACGATCCATTTTACGTGAAGATTTGACCGTTCAGAAAGAGCATTTGCAACAAATAGACGAAGGGATTCCAAGTCGTCAGATTGCTTGGCAATGCTTGCGACTTTTGCAGTGAGTTCACCACCCTTATTTTCCTTTTCGGAATTGTTTGACGCCTTTTGCTCTTTGTTCTCAGTAGCTTTGAGACGACGGCATTCGTCCTTCACATGACCCTTCTTTTTGCAGTATGTGCATTTCTTCTTATCTCTATCCCCCTTCTGATCTTTGCCCTTGCCCTTCCCTTTTCCACTATGGGCAAGCAGAGCCGTTTGCGCAGTGGGGTTTTTACGACTCTTTTCCTCGATGAGAATTTGGGCTGTGATGGAATCTGGTGTAAGTTTGTCTTCCGTGGACATAAGGATTGTTCGAAGAATTGAATAGGATTCAGGAAGTGAAATGACCATTGCAATTGCTATTAGTGTATCATCCAGTTTGAGTCCAAGTGAAGAAAGTACATGAGCCTTGTGGCGCATGGTATTCAGCTGTGGCTCGAGCTGGGATTCATCCGAGAAAGTGGTGCGGAATATCTCGCCAATAAGGTATGCCTGTGTTTGCTTTCCTTTTCCTTTGTAACATTCACAAAGCTTATCCCAAGCTTCTTTTGACGTCCCCACATGTAAGACACCATTCAATGGTTCATCTTTCAAGGTCAAGCAGATTTGTGCCCTTGCCTCTTTGTCCAAATGTTGCCAATGTGCATACTCCTCAGACTGCAAGTCTGCGGGGCATGACAATGATCCATCAACAATTGGTAACAGACCTCGAATGTCGAGAACTGTGCTAATGCAAAATTTCCACGTCTGGAAGTTTGCGGCATTGTTTTCGAGTGATGGGATATCATATAGACGATTGGATGCTGGAATTAAATTGGAGGATGATCCAGTCAGAGGTAATGTGGGTGGAGAAGGTGGTAATGTAATTTGTTTGGCTGCCATTTAAATTGAATTGCGAGTACAGCTAGATAGCACAAAGGTTCAATTGAGTCTTTTAGTTAATTTAGGCTACCGGGGCCCATAACCTGTTGATGTGAGACGATCTGGAGGTCTATCTGAATAGATAGAATATACTCAGTCTCCAGATGTTTACAAAGACTAATATATTACCTGAATAGATAGAATATACTACTAACTATCAGTAATGAGTGTGTAATAACATAAATAATTATCTTACCTCAGTCTCCAGATGTTTACGAAGACTGAGGTTCACGAGAGTGAAAATTGTCCGAAATGAGTGCATTATGTAAGCGGACCAAATGAATGTAAACTATACAAGCCATGCTTGACTGAACAATGAAATAGAATGAACATACCATATTCAACAACTCCCCCATCCAACACCTATGTATCAGCCAACATCCCAGCATCAGCCAGGAAATTTTTCACCTCCATATTGAATCCTGCCAAAATTTTGTCCTCGAAGCTGGTCTCTAGAGTCCAAGGAACTGATGTTATCAAGGGGGGATACAACTATGTACACATTCTTAACCTCGACACAGGTGAACCTGATCGACCTTTTCCCTTTATTCTGCGCTTTCCATTCGATCCAAATACCATCTCGCAATCGCAGACCTCCACTTCCGTCGGCTGTATGCTATACTGTCAGCAGCACCCCGATCTCGATATACCCACTCCGGCCATCTACGCTTACAGCTGCACCCATGGATCTGAATTTATAGCCATGGAGTATATAGATGGCAACAGTTTGAGCAAAGTGTGGATGGATCTCCCAGAGGAAGAAAAAATTAATATGGCCAGCCAAGTTGCAGAGATAATGTGTACGATGAGGACAAAAACGGCCTTTAGCATGATCGGTGGAATCAGCCCAGACGGCTCCGCATGTCCTCTTGTTGTTGACATTGATGTTATGGAAGGGTAAGCCTCACCTGAACTACGTGATTCCGCAGAAGCTGAATACCATATAGGGGGTTGTCGACGGTCTTGGTCTTTACAACATTGGACCGTTAGTTCTTTGACAACTAGCTTTGTTTCATTTGCAATACATACTCACATTTCACACAGATATGGCTCTGTGCAAGAATACATTCGGTCTGTTTTCGACCATGAATTCCACTACATGGATCAAATGTTGCACAAGGGCACGCTCTCGGCTCACGAAACAGAATTCAGACTGGAGATGAGTGATCGCCTTTACAACTTGACGTCTGAGGATGCATTCGAGTGCGTGAAGAGCAAGAGGGACGATTTTATAGCACATCCATACAACCAGTGCGAGTACCCCTTTGTGTTGCGGCACGGTGATCTGCATGGACGGAACGTCATAGTGAGGTACCTTCGGCTTTTTCTCTAAGTTGATCCCACCAGATAAGCCAACATTTAGTCACTCATCTCCCCGTCGTATACTTGCGATCCTCGACTGGGACTTTGGTGGTTCCCACGCACTCCCTTCCGTTGATAAAGGTTTCAAGGTGTGTTTGCTGGACTTCGACGATGATATTGCTGTGTGTATGAAGGATGGAGAGGAGATATATCATTTTCAAATCCTAATTGATGAACTCGCCGGAGAACTCCCAGTCGATGTGAAGCTGAACAGATTAGTGCTTTCCACGAGGTGGCACATCCTTAACCGGGAAGCCCTAACACCATCAGAGAAGGATACCTGTGCTAGTACTTGTCTTGATGATTCCAGAGTCGATGCTGTGGGTAGTGTTCATGCTGAGGTATGAGCCTTGTGTACATGTAATTGATGCCCATGGGGGAAGTGGTAGTGGTTTGTGATCAGGCAACGAAGAACTTTAGCACCATCGGTGGCTATCCCGCAAATGGCCCATGAACTCTCCAGGAGATGTATGAAACGACTTCCATGGGTATATAGCAAGAGCTAGACGATAGCCTTATCTGCTTCTTTTCAAGTTCGACCGTACCCGTCTTGATCTCAAACCAACTGTTTTCTGAAAAGCCATGGCACCAATCCAGAATGGATCGAGTTGGCCATGTGGAGACGTCAAGTCCAAGGTTTGACTTCACAGCATTTGTCAAAAAAGTCGCATCCTATGGGCAGGAGAAAACCGTATAACTGTACCCTGCCGTGGTAACCCTGATCGAATGGAATAACATTTTGAACGTTTCAATGACATGTTTACAGATTACGTAATCGGATATGCGACAAGCAACATCAGGAAAAACTCCATTTGCCGATAAGGCTTGATTAGACGATATTTACCCTGATAAGTGATGACACCCGATTATTGAAGACCAAAATCGGAATATTTGCATATGCAAACCTGCACGGGACAGAAGTTGCGATCGAACAATGCAATGTGTTGATGCAAGTGAGATGTGAAAAAACAAGTTTTTCCTCATGATTTTCTTGACCCTTTCTAAGTGAGTCAAACTAATGAAACATCACTCGCTGTCGGTAGTCAGAGCACGGCATCAACGAGGCGCCGCGTGATCAGCCACTACTAAGCGCTACGTATCCAGGTGGCAAGCATATTGTTGTGTTCCATTCCTTGAAGAACTCCTCCTAACCCTCATGCAGGAATGTGTAGAGATCCGGATACCTGTAATGCATATGCGCCAGTTACGACGTCCTCCCTTACACAAATAGAATTGATGCTGACCTTGCATCCGAGAGGTCCTATTCTGAGTGTGATACCACTACCTGTCTCATCGCCTCACTACCTTCGCCCGCGGCTGGGTCACACCATCAGATTGTGATCGAGTTGTCGTGGTTTCTGTCATACGTAGAATCATGTATTATTATTGGTAAAACTTCCGTACTAGGAACTAAAGGTACTTCCAGAACCACTCTACGGTCGCTTTAAAGGCACCTTCCTTGCCTGCCTTGACCTTTGGATCGCTCATATTTCCACGAACCGCAAAGCCGTGGGTGCAGCCATCAAAGTATTCTCTCTTATAACCAGGCGCGAATTTTCCCTCACCCAAGATCTCGTCTGCTTTCACTTGCGATTCAGGAGGGAACTGATGGTCATCAGTGCAGCCATTGATCAAAAGCGGGGCTTTGGAGTCTGAGGCGTATTTCTTGCATAGAGTGAGCCTCGTCGGTGACACGCACACAAGCGCAGCTGGGGCTCACCTCGAGGTCATCGGGAACTTTGAGCAATGAAGGGTGAGCGACGGCCGAGACCTTGGTGATATTCTCGATGGCCAAGTCGAACACGAACCGAGCTACACCCGTCAGTCATATACGTGCGGGTGCAGAAAGAGTAGGGTTGCACTACTCACCGCCATAACAGTAGCCGACCGCCGCAAAGTCTTTCACACCTTGCTCCTTGAGCGCGTTGATTACCTTGATCACGAGTGGATGGCACTGTTCAGGCCCATGCTTGGACCTCCATGTTGCCAAATCGAAATCGGGTCGAAGTCCCTGCTCCTGTACAAGCACGCGTTGGGAAGGAAGTAGAATGAGACTGAAGGCATAACTTGCGTTGAAAGCATCTATCGGAATAGGTTCTCCGTCAAAGTAGTCGGGAGCAATGGTCTATAGGACATGGTCAATCCGCATGCATGAACGAAACGGGCAACGTGTATGTACCAACAACCCGTTGCTCGCAAAGTCATCGCAGAGAAGCTATGTGGGGGTTCAATGATTCTGACCAGATTATCGTGAGGATAACATACTAGATTGTTCTCCAAAGCGAGACCAAAGGCGTCGTAAAGGAAAATGACGGCTTTGTCTTTGGGATAGTCGGCAGACGGAGTGGCAACGTAGCTGTTGACACCGCCGATCTGCTCAATCTTTCCTGTTATCACAATCTCCGCGTCAGCCGTGGTTGTGATTAAGATGGGAACAGTGCACCGACCAACTGGCGTGCCTTCGTGCCTAACACCTGATATCGGTTAGCACCTAGTTCATATGCTCGATGAGTGCTAGAGATCGGCACCTTTGAAGCAGTCTGCACAGAAACTCATGGCAACGGAGTCGAGTTGGCCGATGCAGCCAGCCTGAAGCTTTATAGGACTTTAAGCGGAAGATATCCGTTCGGAAGACATCCGCGGCACGTTAGCGTCATGACGGACTGCAGGACGGCATGGCAGGATCAGATTGCGTGGAATAAGCATGTGCGATATAAATAGCTATGCTTTTGCCGCAGCTCGCCGTCGCTTGTTGCCCCGCCTGATCTCGCCCAGGTCGTACTCAATCTCCGTCTCCCGCCCCCCCGTCAGCATCGAGATGCTCTTCCCCAGCCCCCCCACAGCCTGACTTTGGTGCGCCCCTCCCTTCGGCCGTCGCCTGCCCCCCGCTCCGCCCCCTGCTCCGCCGCCAGCCCCGGCGCCGTTGGGTATACTCGTCGCCGTGAGCGGAAGTGGGAACGGCGAGGGCAGTTCGTCCACCGACAGGGAATGCGGGTTCAGGAAGGGGCCGCTCGTGATGGCGATGCTGCTCAGGCCATTCCCGTTCCCGTTTACGTACGTGGCGTTGGAGTTGCCCAGCGGCGTCGGGGGTGGCGATGTGCCTAGCTTGTTTCGCAGTTTTCGGGTTATATGGGGTCTGGATTGGGAATCAAGTGAACCGTCTGCGTACTGTCGGATGGAGCGTGAGGTGATAGCAGAGGCAGAGCCAAAAACAACCCACTGTGCCCTCTCCGTCCTTGTCTTCCCTCGCCCGTCGTCTTCGCTCTTCGATGCCCTCTAGAAGCCGCTCACGCACCCTTTCCCTTCCTTTCTTCCACTCCTCCTCCACCCGCTCTCTTTCTTCGTCGTACGCCGTCTGTGCACCCTCAACGGAATACCGTTCTTGCATGTCTAGCTGAGCTAGGGTAGCCGACCGCTCAATTGTGAGCGGGAATAGTCGTAGCGCGTACATGGGATGGTCTTCGGGTTTGGTAGACAACTGGATCGCTGCACTGTTCAATATCGTCATCGTTTCTGTGTATTGTCGTCCGCTGCAACGCGACATCTCAGCACAACCACACAGCATAGAGAGCCAGACTCACTCTTCCCTCCTATCGCTCATCTCTTTGCCTAGCTTGCCCGAAATCTCTTTTCTTCTTCTATCTTTCTTTCCGTCATCAATCAAAGCACCTGTGCATCAATATGGTCGTCAGCACTCGCTACAAGCAAAAACGCACACAAATTGGACTAGCAACGTAGCCGTAAAAAAAAAAAAAACGAAAAACACACACCGTGTACCCTCGAACTGGGCCCCGCGATTGCCGCATGTCCATGTCCATGCGCATGCCCGTACCCGATCCCTATACCAATTTCGACATCCGCGGCATACGCGGGACGCGGCTTGGACGGGTAGGGTAGCGAGAACATCCCTGGCTGCGGCGGCATATCCGTTCTTCGCGATTCTCGAGGTTCTCTTTGCTTCGAGACTAGGAGGAGACGCAGGCAACAAACAAGACAGTCGGAAAACCTCGACGCTCAAGAGCCGCTGGCGACTCTTGAAAATGGCCTGTGCGTCCAACCGGATTTGATGTCTTCATACCACGTGACTGTGCGATATACTTACCTCGATCATCAATTGCCTTTTTTCGCAATTTGATTCCTCGTCGAATTGAATTCAATCCACCTCGCCCGCCTGCGATGCTAAAGCAGCAGTCAATTTTTGACTCGAAACAGTAAAGCACGCATCACGGCGTCTATCCGTACCGGCGTCGCCAGATCGGCAAACCAGTGCATGATATATTATATTCATCACTCGGTTGGATGACAGTGCCGGTATCCACGCCACTCTCCTGTCACGCTTAGGCAAACTATCGCCAAGGTATTGTCTTGCTTTAAAAGATCAAACAACGATTTGCAGACGTCTACATGGTTCGGAAGATACTGATATTGCCTACGCTTCGTTAAGTTTTGCCGTCCACTCCCATCGATTGAGCTGTACGACATTCCTCTTTGATCATCTGTCGTCATCGTGAATCATCGTCCCGGGAGGGGACAAATTTAAATTTCTTACTGGCTGTTCCCTTCAAGTTTTTTCTCTCTTTAGAGGCGACTTGGTTACAAGTCACCTGCTGATAGCCATCTTTACTGCTATGCACACATCAGATCAGTCCGAATTTCAATAGACCGGCGCTGACGCGGCCGGCATGGCATGGTACTTAAAGGATATATCGCGACGTGACTGTTGTCCATCGCCAACTATGAGTTTGTGTCAAGACTGTATCAAAGGTACGGTGGTCAACACATCGTCCTAGCTACGCTGAAACGACCTGCCACAGGTGTCAGGCATGAAGGCACCCCTTCAGGTGAGGGTTACCCTGCTTTCAGCTGCTCCTGATAGTCATTTCTTACACCTCGAAGGGAAATTCGAGAAGATCGGTGGCGTGGATTGTTACATTGCCACCCCTATTGGCGATTATGAGCAAGATAAAGTCCTTTTGTACCTCCCAGATGCTCTTGGTCTTCATATCAACACATACGTACGCCTCTACTCATCCTTTTGGTGTTTTAACGTGTCCAACATGGCGTACAGCTCCTTGTAGACGACTTCGCCAACAACGGATACAAGGTGAACCTACTTTCGTCTCGTCCTCACGATGTGGATTATTCTAATCCTAGTTCCCTTGATCAGGTTGTAGCTCTTGATTACTACAACAACGACCCGGTCCCTGAAAGTATTCTAACATCGTTTGTGAGCCTATTCTTGATACCGCCCGCTGTCATATCGTGTTTTATTGATTGTTCAAAAGAAAGACTTTGATGTTAAGACATGGCTTTCTCGACATGGCCCAGAGGTGACGCGACCTAATCTTGACAAGGTCATTGATGCGCTTAAAGATCAAGGCATCAACAAGTTTGCCGCGACCGGGTTCTGTTTCGGAGGTGAGGACCTTCGAGTAAAGATCAAACTAAAGTGGTTCATTTATTTGGTTTGGTATGTAGGACGATACGTCTTTGACCTGGCATTTGACCACGTCATTGATGTTGCTATTGTTTCACATCCGTCTTTGTTGATCAGTCCTGATGATTTCGAGGTGCATCTTGTTTTTCATCCCTGTAGTTATAATTACTAAACCCCAATTTCTTTTCTCCCCCGGATCAGACATATGTATCAAAGGCGAAAGCCCCTCTTCTCATCAACAGTTGCACCATTGATGTTCAATTCCCTCTTGAAGCGCAAGCCAAGGCAGATGAGATACTTGGCAATGGAAAGTTTGCACCTGGGTATAGGAGAGAGTATTTTGAAGGATGCAGGCATGGGTTTGCTGTCCGTGGCGATATGAGTGATCCAACGGTCAAAGCGGGCAAGGAGGGTGCATTCAGGTCTGCGGTTGAATGGCTCAAGACTTATCTGTGAAAATAGGTTGGAATAATTTTGTATGCTAGTCAGTGGAATGTCATGACGTCCGGAGATGCATCACGTGTCACATTCCCACGTGACCGTGTTCCGCCGCTAATTTCGAGCCGCGCGCGCGAGTCCGTTGACCAGTGCGGCCAATAGCCAATAGAAGATACGGCCGCAAAGGCCGGAAGGTCCTCTAGAATAAATGCCACGACTTGCGAAAAGGCCGTCGAAAGCCAATACCTTCGAGGATTTGGGCTCCAGTTTGGGCAAGACGGTCAACAAGGCTGGACGCGACGCGAATAAGTCCGTACAAGGCGCATATAGCACAACAAGACAATCCAAGATACCTACCAGGTCTTCAACTCAGGAGATTACGGATTCGAGCGACGACGAGATTAATTTCACTTCTGGCTCGCAGGCATCTCGCATGGCGGATGATGGATCCAGTCCTCCTGGAAAGTATTCTCAATCAGCAGAGAACGAAGATTATATGTCTCGGTTGAATAAAGCGACAAGAACGACACACGAAGTTCTAAAGGAGATGAAATTCAACAGAATAAAGGCCAATAATATTACGGGGAGGAGTATCCACCAGGGTCCCGCGGCTCGCGCGTCATCACCGTCCAAAAAGCCCTCAAAAACGGTTAATGCAGCCAATGACACTCGCACCGCGTCGTCTTCCAATCTGCAACGTAATAATTCAGCCGTCGCGTCCAGCGACAGCGAACGGCCCAAGCCGCGCCCTATTAACAAGTGCATTCGGAGGTTAGAGCTGGAGGAGATTGCTGTCAATGGTCAGGCTACCCCTAGATCTCGAGCAACACAGAAAACCGAGGCTGCCGAACCGAAATCAAAATTTGCCGTTTCGTCGCAATCCCGCAAGGAAAAGACGCGGATGCCTGTCACGGATATGAACCTTACCCGTCGGTCGACGCTTGTCCGGGTCAAGACTGTTAGAGAAGAAGAGGATGAGCCAGTCGCACGACATACGCGATCGTTCAAGGACCAGTCCAATTCGACGAACGTCACGTCGTCCTCTACGCTGACCGTGAAAAAGCCCAAGTTTAATCACAAAGCAGCTGAGCTAGCGCAGACGACTGTTTCACCGCGGACCCATCAAGCCTTTCCTTCCCTATCTCCGCTTTTCGCACAGAAAAATCCTAGTGTACACAAGAGCCCCTCTATGCCGAATCTTAGATCGAAGCAGCGGTCAAAGGTCGGCCGGTCCCGATCGCCAACCCTTCGACCGGAGGCATTCCCGATGTCTTTCAACGAAGAGGCCAGCGGGAGTGTGTCACCCCAAGACAATGCTTCGGACGATGGGAAGGCGAAGAAGAGTATGCCGGAGCCTCGACCAATTAAGAAGAAAAAGGTCAAGAAGGCCGATAGCCTCTTCAGTGGTGAGAGCGACAGGGAAGACAAAGGGACTTCTCGTCCGGAATTGCAGCCGTTCCCGATGAGCATGCAGATGCTGAACAGTATTGGTGCAGAGGATCCGCCAGAGCTCTCTCTACTTCGGAACAAAGCGTCCAAGGGCGCTAGTCCGAAACGACAAAAGAGACGAAAGGGTGGTGTTGTGTACGTCTCAAATTGTCCCTCTCACGATGTGTACCTGACCTCTCTATCAGGGTGCAAACCTCCTCAGATGAGAGTTGTGATGATGATGGTTATGGCTGGGATGATGATCGTATGTTTTCTCATGAGTATCTTAGCATGTATTCTGTCTTTATGCTCAACTGTCGAAACAGTTTCCATGTCTTCGACAGTGGACCCCAAATTACTTTGCCCATTCTGCGACGCCGTGCTTCCGGCGCCAGCTACGCCTCATCTTAAGAAGCTGATAAGAAATGCTCTTAAAAAGTCACGTCCTGACCCACGCCCCAGTAACGCTCTGGGACGAAAGGCACCTTCTGCCGTCTTCGTCACGATATGTCAGCGGCATCAGTTTGAAAGCGAGGAGCTACCAAAGGCTGAGGCTAATGGTTGGCCAAAGAGCATTGACTGGGACAGACTGGGAATCAGGGTTCAGAACATGGGTAAAGGTCTGGAAGGACTTGTTTCTAGCCTTAGGGTCGGCGGGAGCGCCAGCTTTTTTTGGAACGATATACAACAAGAACTGCAAAAGAAGGGTTCGCGGGCCGTTACAAGCGTCCGAGGGCAGTTTGCCAATTTTGAGAAGGGGCAATCGGGATAGTGAGTTTCCTCTCTGTTTTATGTTTTAAACACTCTGTAAACCAATAGTACCTTAGCTATGGAGAACTCGGCTACGCAATCATCCACCAGACGCTACTCGATCTCTTCCCTCCGACCTCATGCGAACTGGATTTCATCGAGCCGTTAACTCCTAAACAGTTTGTGCAGCGTGTCCTTGTCCCGGAAGTGGCGATCAGGCTGATCCAGGAGGACATGCGTCTGAATGGCGCTTCGGGCCTATCGGAGGCTATCCACGTATTGCAAGACAGTTCGAAGTTTGGTGTTGCCATGTTTCCTGATGACAGCGCTGAAAAGGACGATCTGGAGGACATTGATCAGCTGGGAGTTGCCGACATGATTGCGATGGAACGAGCTAGGAAGCGGAGGAAAGAGATGGAAGAGGAGGAGATGAGAGAACAGGTGGAAGAGATGCGACTGGTCGAGGAGCAGAAAAAGAAGAAACGGAGTAAGAAGAAAGGTACTAGAAGAGAGAAAGAGATGGAAACGGAGAAAGAGAACGGATCGGACGATGCGCAGCGAGTAACGCGACCTAGACCGCGGCCAAAGGCAAAAATCCAGTCAACAAGCCAAGAGAGCCCTTTACGCCCTGTACCGACGCCCCCGGAAGACACCAGCGATGCATTCATGGACTACGATCCATCGCTCCCATGGTCATCTCTGGACTCAATCAAGGAATTGGGGAGAGAGCAAGAAGAAATTCGTTCCGAGCGCGAAGAAGTAATTTTGGCTCCTGACAGTGACTTGGGCGAAGGCGATGGATTTTCTCCTTTTACTCCGACATATGCACGTCATTCCCAACCACCACGGCTGACGAGTAGTCAATCTGACATTGTCGTCGAACCAGCGTCGTCCTCCGAAGACATCGAAACAGCTTCGCCCGTCCACGGACGGCTCAAAAAGCGTCGTGGTCGCGGAAGCGAAGATGAAGAAACGACACCTAAACCTACCAAAGTCGGTCGAGTGGGACTTCGAGGATCTTCGCAGAGTGACGCACACCCGCTGCTGTTGGCCCGGGAGAGATCGCGGCCATGTGCAATCGATGAGTGAGCGTCTTGAATATGACATAAAAATTACGCAGAAGACTGTTTTGACCTAGATCCGATTCCGAGATATGGCTTGGAAGCATGATACCACGTATATTACCGACAGGTGATAGCAGCAGGATTGATGACGACCATCGCTGGCTCTTGAGCGATAGTAACGAAGAATAAAGCGTGTTAATGAGGATGATAGAGTGGGACGCCCGTGTAATGCTTTACCGTACATGATACAGCCGCAGGACGTGTTAATGCCAAATCATGTGAACCAAGATGCATATATGTATTTAGTCTCGAGGATAGAAGAGTGGCACCTTGTCTGCGTGCGATATTTGCTGCGCAAGGGTTGATGAAGACTTCCCCATTCGATAGGTTGTTATGACACCGTCGTCAAGAGTCCCACTGCAAGTTACTGAGCTGGCCCAAGACTCGCCAGGAAGCTCCTCAATCAAATTGTTCCCGCTCACTTCGTTAACCTTGTGATCCCGCTTTGCGTAGAATATGCGAGAGAGAGAGAGAGACAGGTGGCATAACTTTATTAGTGGCCATAACGCTTTTGCGAAGGCGTGTTAGCGCATTAAAGAGGATAGTCAGATGATGCGAATAATTATGCTCCTTCATCCAAACCAAGAGACGTCGCGTCTGGGAAATCGGCGAACGAATGATGTTACCCAGGCACGAAGCCAGCATCAGGCGTACTTAGGCATCCAGGCACATCAGAGGTAAATCTAGCAGTTCGGGAAAAGTAAGCTACGTCAAGCGGCCATACTGAGTTGAAAGACCTTCATGATAGACATCCACGAAAGGCGTTTGCAAATGACAAATCGATGAAGCTGTCCGGTCGGCCCAGAAGATTTTGACTCGGTGCAGAGATAGACCTAGGGCATATGAACATTTATAATTATCGGAGAGGATTTCCATGGGTGAGGTTCGTATACGCTTATTTTATGCTCCAAGAATCGTCTTCTTGCCCTGCCAATAGTTTCAGTTTGCACAGATTGGTCCAGTATCGTTTACTCGTTGGTCAAAAGTGATGTCCAATTATAGATGTGGCCACAGAAGCTAAGGCTTAGCCACAGAAGCTTAGCCACATCATCGACCGGGTCTCATGCCGAAAATAAAGGGCCACCACCCTAAGATTGATGAATCGGTGACTGTTCAAAGCCCTTTATCAGTGCCACACATTTGTTGCTCACATACGTTCCAACGCGTTCTTTATCCTTTTCATTCACGACAGGTATCATGGAAGCCAGGAAGGCCGAGTTTGCGAGACTGTTTGATCTCTTCGAGCGTCTCACCAATCGCGCAGCGCGTCAAGGCCATGCCGCGCACATGCCACCAAGTGATAAGAAAACTTTCGCAGAGCCTGTGCATCGTGTCATCCACGATCCCAGCAGTGTCGTATCAGTCAAAGAAGCCCAGCAACCGGATGCAAAGCCGATATCGATATCCACCACATGGCCGCGTAGCACGGTGGCCGGAGTGACAGGAGACGCAACTTCAGAAGTTTCGATGGATAATTTCCCCATCGGGAAATGGTATCCTTTCACGTTCAAGATGATGTTTCACAAACTTTATGAGTTGGAGGAATGGGCAAAGAAGGTCAAGGATGTGCTGGAAAGATCGCAGAAGGATTTTAAGCCGTTGTCGGAAATTGTTTGGAAGAAAAAGCAGGCTATTATCGATGAAAACCGTGTAGGGCATGCGCAGTTCAGCCTGAAGGAACCGGAGGGCCGGGGCCGAAGTGCTTCTATTTCCAAGGAGTCAGCGGTTTCTCGCACACGTAACAGCTCAGATTCCGGCGATCGTATACCCGGCGAACGGCTCGCATCCTCCAAAGTCGGCGAGGGCGACAAGACCTCTGGAAAGGTCAAAGTAGATGCGAGGATCGTCAAAAAACGTTGCGTGGGAAGAGATAAAATATTCACCAAAAACCCGAGCGGACCGGAAGAGAACACATGGGTGTACAACGCTGCCGCGGCTTTGATGGAAATAGGCGGTGCAGGCGAGGGCACGGTTCACGCGAAGAAATTTCAAGGCAGTCTAGCCTCCTTCCAGCTCTCGAAAACGGATACGATAGGTGATAGGCAAAACTTGTTGGCAGTGACGAACGCTCCATTGACTGCTGTCAACGCTCAGCGCAAACGGGCTTTTAGCGAGACAGATACGACAGCGTTGCGTGTATCATCCTGCAAGCGGCCATACTTGTTCGGCTAGAAGGGTTCTTGACTGGCGTTCATAGAGTTCCATTTTCTAATTTTATTTTCGAATTTCGTCTCGTGTGGTTCTGTCATTGCATAACTATGACATGTGGATTCCTATGCTCGACACAATACTCTTGGCAGGCTGTAGATAAAAAGTTGCAATGATCATCTTGACACGTGTCTGCCCTTACCCATTGTGGTACAGTATCTTCATACAACTTTTGATATTTGGTGCCCAAGCTAGTCTCGAGTTCGCATCCAGCCTCTGATGGAATCTACGATACCGGAAACGCCCAACAAATGGCATTTACGGGGTCACTATTACATACCTACTCGTTTCTTCACATATACGTGAATGCTTGCGAGTAGACTGAAGGGGTAATAGCACATGCTCATGCAAATGGGTCTACACATTACTTGCCTCGATCGCAGGGCTCGATCACGCCAAGCATCGACGCAGGTATAAGAACAAGGGCGACCACATGGGCTCAAACAGTTCCTTGCTATTTTTGAAGCCGAGATCATATGATCATCCAACTCGCAATTCTGGCTCGATTCTTGTATCCATTCTGCCAGTGATAATGGTGGGGGGTAGTTCATCACTTCTTTGATCTGACCCGAAATTTTGAATTCTAGCATAAACAGCACGTGCTTGTGATTATCTTGGCTAAATCCCACGAGAAGTGAATAGAGCATGGTACCACCTAGATGAATGATGGCACCAAATACCAAACAAGTACGCTATCGTAGTTATCTCCTGATACAACGAACTAATTGTATGGACGATACCACTCGTAAGTGATTCGATGTACTGAATCTAACTTCGACTTCCTCAGTCATTTTTAAGAAGATATGGGAAGCACATTGTGAGCTCTCCATGCTGACAATCGCTCCATGTGTTTTATTCTATTCATTTCATGGATCATAATTTTTGTTCTGAAGAACCGTGCTGATAGAAAGTCCATGCGCGTATGATGGTCACGAGGGCTGCTGATGCGAATCATAGGGATCATGGTATAAAACAGCTCATGTTCCCGTTCATCCCCCCTCGCTCACTCAGCTTATCGACCCACAAGAATGATTTGGCGCTCAGTTTTTGTTCTTTGGGTGGCTCATCTCTCCTTTGGCTCTCCCTTGTATAGACGCTGGGACGACTTGGTAGAAAAGCATTCTTGGGCCGAAGTCCCTAAGGGCTGGAAATTCGAAACTTCTGCACCGCCTGATCATGTATTCAATTTACGAATTGGTCTCAAGCAGGACAAGTTTGATCAAGTAATTTCTAACTTGATGGAAACTAGCGATCCCTTCCATGAAAGGTGAATTGCCCGATTAGAGATATCCTCGTTTTCCTGATGTTATCAGATATGGGCAGCATCTTAGCAAAGATGAAGTTGACGCTTTAGTGGCTCCTCATCCCGATTCCATTCGAGCTGTTGAAGAGTGGTTGACCTTCCATGGCATTGATCTATTCGATGCAATCCACCGCACTGACGCAGGGGATTGGATAACTGTTCGCGTTTCTGTCGCTCAGGCAGAACGGATGCTCGGAACCAAATATAATGTATATCATCACGCGGCATCATCTGAACGTGTCATACGAACGATCAGTTATTCCCTTCCTAGTGAACTTCATTCACATGTCGATGTCGTTACCCCTACGACATACTTCGGAACGATGCGAAGCATGCGTACGACCAGTTTCTTGCAGCCAGAGATTAAACCTGTCAAAGACTCCACCTCTGCGACTTGCAGTACCGGCATCACTCCTACATGCTTGAGAACCTTGTACAACACAATCAACTACGTTCCATCCTCCACCAGCACTAACATGCTCGGAGTGGCTGGATACTTGGACGAGTATGCTAATCGGGCTGACTTACAAGTGAGAAATATGCTAAACCTAGTTCAACCCTGACAACACTTTCTAGACATTCTTCCAGGATTTTAGATCCGATGCAGTTGGTTCAAGCTATACAACAGTGCTTGTCAATGGTGGCCTGGATGACCAATCCAACCCAGGTGTTGAGGTATTTCTTATTATGGCATATTAAGACTGCAGAGATTGATAACTAAAAACACAAGGCTAATTTGGACATCCAATATACGACTGGCATATCCTATCCGACTCCAAACTTTTACTACAGGTATATGAATTTGATATTTCAAGTTGGAGCAAAGTCATTGACTGACTTGATAGCACGGGTGGCTCTCCGCCTTTCATGCCCGATTCGAATACGCCGACGGATACCAACGAGCCATATTTAGATTGGTTGAATTATATCCTTGGTCAAAGTACCATCCCGCAAACCATAAGCACATCGTATGGCGATGATGAACAGACTGTGATTCAAGGGCCATTCATTTCGATATCGAGCGTCTAACATGAGATACATAGGTACCTTTGGACTATGCAAATTCGGTTTGCAATCTATTTGCACAACTTGGGACTCGTGGAACGACGGCATTTTTCTCTAGCGGCGATTCAGGGTATGGCACACGACCACATATGAAACATGAGAGATTAATCATCATGTAGTGTCGGTGGAGGCGACTGCAAGACTAATGATGGCACAAATACAGTGCTTTTCCAGCCGGGCTTTCCGGCATCGTAAGTGCAACATGGTATCATGATATCCACATTCGAAATATGTTTCAGTTGTCCATATGTCACGGCTGTTGGCGGCACAACCGGAATGAACCCCGAAGTTGGAATAAGCTTTTCCGGAGGAGGGTTTTCGCGCTACTTCGCGCAACCGTCATACCAGCAAACGGCCGTATCTAACTACTTGACACACTTAGGAAGTACCTATGCTGGGCTCTACAAGTAAGCACCGCATTGAACGGCGAAATACCTGGCTCTGATGTGCATCAGCGCGAGCGGACGAGCATACCCTGATGTCGCAGCCCAATCGAACGGGTTTCAAGTCGTGGTGGGCGGCACGGTCGAAAGTGTTGGAGGAACTAGCGCCAGCTCCCCTGTAAGTCGTACTGTTGATCCGACTTGTACCATAATTCACCCGAGTTAGACGGTCGCTGGCATATTCGCTTTACTCAATGACTACCGACTCTCTAACGGCAAGCCGTCGCTCGGCTTCCTCAACCCTCTCCTCTATTCTGGCCTTACCACTGGCTTCAATGACATCACGTCCGGAAATAACCCAGGCTGTGGCACCAACGGTACGACCATCTCGGCGTTTTGATGATATCTGACTTATTAATGTCGTAGGATTCTCCGCGACTACCGGATGGGATCCCGTCAGTACATCCTTTTTTCGTAGTGATATAATTAACGATTGTCCTTCAGATAACTGGATGGGGTACACCCGACTTCTTGCGGTTACAGGCACTTGTTTAGTACATAAGAATATACAGGGAACGTACAGATGTGATCTGTCCATTTAAGTTTGATATAAATTCGGATGTGTCAGCTCGGTACAAAGCACGTGCGCTCAACATGTTGAGTTCGTTGTTGTAACGCTATCTGATTGTAACGCTATCAGAAGTCAGATGTCGAACTGATCAAGGAGTCCGTCATGGTCATACTGTGATTATCTTGCGATCATCTTAGATAAATGCCACGAAAAGTGAAGAAAGCGTGGTACCACCTGGATGAATATCAGGCATGTCTCAATGATGGGCACCTAATACAAATAATTACGCCGATCGTACTTATCTCCTGATACGATTATGAACATGGACACATGATACAACTAATTGTATGGACAAGCACTTGTAAGCGATTCGATGTATCTAACTTCGACTTCCTCGCTCATTTTTAAGGAGATGAAGGAAACATGTGCGAGCTCGCCGTTCTGACAGTCGTTCCATGTGTTCCAACTAATTTTCACGTGCGATTCTATTCATTTCATAGATCATAGTTCTTGTTCTGAAGAATCTTATTGATCGAAAATCCATGTGTGTATAATACTCATGAGAGCTGCTGATGCGAACCATAGGGATTGTGATATAAAACAGCTCGAGTTCCCGCCTTCGCTCACTCAGCTTATCGACCCACAAGAATGATTTGGCGCTCAGTTTTTGTTCTTTGGGTGGCTCATCTCTCCTTTGGCTCTCCCTTGTATAGACGCTGGGACGACTTGGTAGAAAAGCATTCTTGGGCCGAAGTCCCTAAGGGCTGGAAATTCGAAACTTCTGCACCGCCTGATCATGTATTCAATTTACGAATTGGTCTCAAGCAGGACAAGTTTGATCAAGTAATTTCTAACTTGATGGAAACTAGCGATCCCTTCCATGAAAGGTGAATGGTCCGATTAGAGATATCCTCGTTTTGCTGATGTTATCAGATATGGGCAGCATCTTAGCAAAGATGAAGTTGACGCTTTAGTGGCTCCTCATCCCGATTCCATTCGAGCTGTTGAAGAGTGGTTGACCTTCCATGGCATTGATCTATTCGATGCAATCCACCGCACTGACGCAGGGGATTGGATAACTGTTCGCGTTTCTGTCGCTCAGGCAGAACGGATGCTCGGAACCAAATACAACGTATATCATCACGCGGCATCATCTGAACGTGTCATACGAACGATCAGTTATTCCCTTCCTAGTGAACTTCATTCACATGTCGATGTCGTTACCCCTACGACATACTTCGGAACGATGCGAAGCATGCGTACGACCAGTTTCTTGCAGCCAGAGATTAAACCTGTCAAAGACACCTTTGCTTCATCGACTTGCAGCCGCACCATCACTCCTACATGCTTGAGAACCTTGTACAACACAATCAACTACGTTCCATCCTCCACCAGCACTAACATGCTCGGAGTGGCTGGATACTTGGACGAGTATGCTAATCGGGCTGACTTACAAATGAGAAATATGCTAAACCTAGTTCAACCCTGACAACACTTTCTAGACATTCTTCCAGGATTTTAGATCCGATGCAGTTGGTTCAAGCTATACAACAGTGCTTGTCAATGGTGGCCTGGATGACCAATCCAACCCAGGTGTTGAGGTATTTCTTATTGTGGCATATTGAGACTGTGGAGATTGATAACTAAAAACACAAGGCTAATTTGGACATCCAATATACGACTGGCATATCCTATCCGACTCCAAACTTTTACTACAGGTATATGAATTTGATATCTCAAGTGGGAGCATGGTGACTGACTGAGTTGATAGCACGGGTGGCTCTCCGCCTTTCATGCCCGATTCGAATACGCCGACGGATACCAACGAGCCATATTTAGATTGGTTGAATTATATCCTTGGTCAAAGTACCATCCCGCAAACCATAAGCACATCGTATGGCGATGATGAACAGACTGTGATTCAAGGGCCATTCATTTCGATATCGAGCGTCTAATATGAGATACACAGGTACCTTTGGACTATGCAAATTCGGTTTGCAATCTATTTGCACAACTTGGGACTCGTGGAACGACGGCATTTTTCTCTAGCGGCGATTCAGGGTATGGCATACGACCACATATGAAACATGAGAGATTAATCATCATGTAGTGTCGGTGGAGGCGACTGCAAGACTAATGACGGCACAAATAAAGTGCTTTTCCAGCCGGGCTTTCCGGCATCGTAAGTGTAACATGGTATCATGATATCCACATTCGAAATATGTTTCAGTTGTCCATATGTCACGGCTGTTGGCGGCACAACCGGAATGAACCCCGAAGTTGGAATAAGCTTTTCCGGAGGAGGGTTTTCGCGCTACTTCGCGCAACCGTCATACCAGCAAACGGCCGTATCTAACTACTTGACACACTTAGGAAGTACATATGCTGGGCTCTACAAGTAAGCACCGCATTGAACGGCGAAATACCTGGCTCTGATGTGCATCAGCGCGAGCGGACGAGCATACCCTGATGTCGCAGCCCAATCGAACGGGTTTCAAGTCATCGTGGGCGGTAAGCTCCAAAGTGTTGGAGGGACTAGCGCCAGCTCCCCTGTAAGTCGTGCTGTTGATCCGATTGTACCATCATTCATCCGAGTTAGACGGTCGCTGGCATATTCGCTTTGCTCAATGACTACCGACTCTCTAACGGCAAGCCGTCGCTCGGCTTCCTCAACCCTCTCCTCTATTCTGGCCTTACCACTGGCTTCAATGACATCACGTCCGGAAATAACCCAGGCTGTGGCACGAATGGTATGACCACCTCGGCGTTTTGATGATATCTGACTTATTAATGTCGTAGGATTTTCTGCGACTCCCGGATGGGACCCCGTCAGTACATCCTTTTTTCGTAGTTATATAATTAACGATTGTCCTTCTTCAGATAACTGGATGGGGTACACCCGACTTCCTGCGGTTACAGGCACTTGTTTAGTACATAAGAATATACAGGGAACGTACAGATGTGATCTGTCCATTTAAGTTTGATATAAATTTGGATGTGTCAGCTCAGGCGACGAAAGCACAGAGCACGTGCGCTGAACATACCTATGTGTACGTTGTTGTAACGTTATCAGAAGTCAGATGTCGAACTGATCAAGGAGTCCGTCATGGTTATACCGTGTCTACTGATAACTTCAGCTGATATTTTTAGACATCCACGCACATTCGGGCATTACACTCGGCGTGCGATGTGGCGCCGATGTCTTAATCATACTATATGCAAAATAGTTGATGATAGATGACCCACGGCTATTCAGAAAGCCGACGGTGATTATCATATGTGGGCGGAATGTTACGCGTTACGGCAGTCGTAAAATTTTCAGCAATGCAATCAGAAGGGTAATTTGTGAAACATACGAAGACTTCGCATCGAGTAGAGTTTGCATGCGCTGATAGATGAGCGCGCACCTATCCGGCGTAGCATTGATATGCATCTGCATTCAATGTACATTCCTGAGTCATCGGCCTACAGAGCTCAAGCAATTTCACGTCCTTGCAGATGCTCGATATAGGACCTGCCCCAACTGGCCTCACGTAAGTGTGTGAATAACGGATTAGCTCGGTTTGCATCGAATTATTAAAGCGTCAGAACCAATCGAGCTCACGTTCGCGCCATTTGCCGAAGAGTGAGGACCCACAACGTCGTGCTGTGAATGGAAGCCCAACGTGCAGATGCACTAGATATAGATTTCAAGTTTCTAGCAATTTCGCTTGGCCTCATCCCAAAAGGGAATCCAAACAATACTCGCGGCGCTGGTCCCTTTCCTTTGTCTCGGAAAATCACGGCCTGGCAGAAAACTGCTGTACCAAACCCTTATCGGCAACTGATCCGAGACCCTCTCCGAGGGCTGGAGGGCACATTCATCTAATTTCATCACGGTGTTAATTGTCGTCCTCATGGACGGCGTCTGTCAAAGGAGATTGAAGCGTTATGAGAGGAAAGAAAAAATCTTCTGCCAACTGTCAGGCCAAGAGCCGCGCATGGATACCAGAATAGAAAGAGCCAAAGGTTCGGTTCCGGATGTGTAGAGTTTTGGGAAAGACCGAGAATATGATGTTCCGTCCGTCCCGTCCTTTGTTGCGGGCGACAAGGGAGATGGTGGCAACGGACACGTCGGACATGACATGCATTGACATCGCATGCTTGCAAGGGTCTTGAAGTCCACAAGATGAGATCGCCCAGGGTTTTCCAGCAGAAGCGCTAATTGTCACAGGCCGTGACACGCACAAATGACAGTGAGCTTCTGATACAGTTCATTTTCGCGGTTGACCTGTATTGTCAGGACCTCACCTACTGCCATGTTCACATGACCCGCCATGACTTACAGGTGCTTGATACCATTGAAACTCCCGAGTACATGAAAGGCGAACTTTCCGATGACGGTTGGTGTTAACCATGATTCCAGATAAACCCTTATAGAGCAAATATTAGACATGGATATACCGCCGCATATGATACCTCCTAATCCCGACGATTCCGATGGTGTGTAGTGGAGTTGCTGCAAAAGGGTCTAGTGATATGAGAACAAATTAGTCCTCCCGTCGCAGGTTCACCCTTCGTATCCCTACGGAGATCCAACAACCCCCAAGCATCCTGCAGCTAAGCCGCGTCCACCTTATGATCCGTTTTCTCGTGCGTTGTTTGAAGATATGGGCTATGCGGGTGGCGGAGTGAATGGAGCCCTACGATGGAGAGATCTTGCTCTGGATGAACTTATGCCCATCGATGAAGAGAAGGAAGAAACCAAAAAAGCGATGCAAGCTCGTAAGATGGCGAGCGGTACTACGAATTCAGCGCCCCAACAGCAGCAGCAACAGCAAACACAGCAACAGCAACCAGAGCAACCGCAGCCACCTTCTGATTTGACGATCGACGAGGAGGGTGAAAATGATGATAATGATCTTGATGAAGATGAAGACGAGGATGATGAAGGTATAACTGATCTTGATGAAGAATAATACATATACATCTATTCTATCCTTTATCTTCCCGCTACAGCAGCCACGAGAGCAGCACCAAAATCGTCTTGGTGTAGGTCATTAATACCACATTCCTGCTCCATTGTCCAGTCATATGCTTCCAGAAGAATCGTGTCCGACAAGGGTACAGAGTGCGAAGCTAGAACACGAATAATATTCGAAACTCTTGATATTGCGCTGCGCGTAGACGCATCAATTTCCTGCATAAGTCATATCAATCAAAGTTCGAAACTCGTGCGCCGAACCCTCACATCATTTTGGTTTGAATACACCGCTTCGGCGTCGAAACCCTCTTCTCCTTCTTGCTCGTTTTCTTTCACATGTTTACTTACCCAGATATAACCATTAAGTCCCAGGATCAAGTCTACCCCACAGGGAAGGGTAACAAAATGCGATTTTAAGCGGCGGATTAAGATTGGTGGCACAGTCACGAGTTGGCCGTTGCGCAACTGTGCCCTTAGATTCATTTAGCAGTTAGGGCCTTTACGTTAGTTAACGCACCTTCCCGTATTTCAATGACCGCGTATGTAGTGACATGGCACCATCCGAGAAGAACGCCTGTACCTCGGCAACTAGCAGATCACCCTCCTCGAAAAAATTCCGCATCTGAAGCTCATCGCTTTCTAATTTCCGTCTCTGTAGGAGTCAATCGTAGTGTCGAATGTCGTCCGTACTGTACGTACCTGAACACCGCCAGGCAAGTTCACGGAAGACAACATGAGGACAGCGTCTTGCCTCCCATTGGCATCAGCTTTCCATCGTTTCGGTTGGACCTTAATGGACATGCGGTCAATTCCGTATTTAGAAGAGATGGAGGGCCGTCCTACTTCAGTTATCCGGCCAACGACAAGATCCCCAATCTCGGGGTTATACCTGAACAAAGGAAACAAAAGTCTCACGATCTCGACGTTTGGTACAGAGGCATATACCTGGTGCGCAGAGCTCTTACAGTCACAAGCTTGTTTACGCGCTCGACAATTCCGGCTACTGACGCGATCACCTCGTCGTTGTCAACGTAAGTCCCATGACCACTTGGAACCCTGTGAAGATTGTGTCATAGTTGTCGTAACGAAACTTACCGCATAAACGCTTGGGATGATGTCAGTGTTTCGCCTGGATAGGCGATTCTGTCATCTACGAGCTCGTCTCCGGCTTCATCCAAGTCCATATTGTCGAGGCTGACAGGATGATGAGGCGTTGGATCTGATTGGATGGAATGGGGCGCTGGACGGAAGGCGCTGAAGAAGATCATGACTGCCTGTGTGAACGGAGCGACTTACGTGAGAATGACCAGGATAATGGCTCAAACTAACTGCGCGAAGATTGTCCCAAGCCCCTTGCTCTATGATGCTCCTCATTACCTAGTGAGTCGAGGCGCCGACTCTGAATATAACCTGAAACAGATTTGCCTGGCTGATTTACGTGTTGCGTCCTTGCGTGACTCGCACAGGCAAATTATGGACGGCCCCCGTGTGAAAGCGGACATACCAACCTTCTTAGCATTTTGACAAGTATACCATTGTCCTGGGTCAAATGAGCGTTTGCTTGACGTCAAAACGCCACCAACTTCTCGGCAGAATTTACTGTATCCTTATCTGTGTTTGTCCACCGCATGATATGATGTTATATCCAAAATCGGGCAGGATGCTGATTAGCTATGTAAGACCATAAAAACACGCTTGTATGCTACACTAATGGCAGCGGGTATTGGAAACACAAATGATGGCTGCAAACTCTATGTGTATGTGGTGGGATGATGGGGATGATGTTGTGCATCGATTTTTAAATTTCTTACTTGTATGCGAGAAAGTACGCCGAAAGAGCGGGGAGATCATTTGAACCGGCATCGGTGTAGCCTTGACGTCGGGAGCCATTGTATTTGAGAACGATGACAGCACCGCACCATGGTTTCTCAGCCGCTCCAGACGTTATGTGATATATTGCCCGATTAACTTGTTTACCCTTTTCCAGCGCGGTGGGCGAGAACCATAGATGAAGTGGGAAACGTAAAGGTTCGTTGTTAAGACCCTGAGTCAAGATGATATTTTCGGGTGGTCCATCGGCGAAATATGATTGGACTAGCGGCGCTGGACACATTCCCTGTGATGGCTTATGAGAAGGACGGCAGCTTATCGAAATTATTCTTGGCCGTTCTAACACAGATAAGGGAGGTAAACGATCCGCCGTAAAGACATAATCACTCACCTTCCTCAGGAGAGAATAGGATCGCAGATACATTGATATACTGAGGTTCCGCTGGTGGCGGTGTTGCAATCATATTGACGTTGTAATTGTGCTGAGATGACTGTTGCCCCGTAGGGACGCAATCTCTCTTATGCCGTGGCCAGTCCTACATGGTCACTGTTGTTATTCTGTGTGTTTTGAGTAAACAAAGTCTGGCATACGTTCTGAAGATGCTCAGGCGAGCAATACCATGTGGCCTCACATCGACTGCACCACATATGCGTGGGGCGGCAGCAGATCGTGCATGGGTGTAAAGACTGCATTTCGTGACGAGAGCGTATGAGGAGCAAGAAACGACCTGGGAGGTACGGTAATTAGAAGAGGATTGTCCGTTCTTTTTAATTGATACGGCGAGGTCTGAAAGAGTAAGTGATTGCAGGGCTCGGTCCGCTGTGCGAATGATGCTGTTGAGGGATAGGTTGACAGAAAGGAAAACATGAATAATTGTGGCAGACAACTAAAGGAATCTGATCAATGTCAGGAGCTCGTTTCCGGACAAACAAACCTCCCAGGTACGCGCTGACGGCACATCAATATTGGTCAATCGGGATCAAACCGAGATCGCACTGGTTCTTGATCACGGAAACTGAACCATCCAGTGCTGGGAAAGCTCACCATGTCCGAGCCCCCACAGCGCTGCCATGTGACCAGGGCAGATTCCGAACAGGAACGTGCACATTTTTCCATGTAGTCATATCAATTGTGGGCGGCCGCATCAGGGATCTAGCAACACAGCTAAGTGTTCGGCGCAAGAGGAACCGCACCCGAGGCCTGAGGCCTGAGCGCGAGCCTAGAACTGAGCGCTGAGCTTTCCAATTGCCCTCGTCACGCTCCAGAACCGTTGTGTGACACAGCGTCACATACGTTGTCTTACAGGCTATCATGTCCGACGATGAAATGAATATTGATGAGGGTATGTGGTTTCTTAATCCGAATCCTATCGACTCAAAATACTGCGCAGTCGCGGCAGGAGGTGCCGTTAGAAGAAGAGGAAGAGGGTTCCAAAACTCAGGCAAGCAGTTCCGAATGTCTTCTTGTTCACCAACTGACGTGATCCCAGCTGGAAACAACGAGACCACAACAGCCTCCGAGGCGAAATATGATCGTGTGGAACCATCCCACAAAGACTCGGATACTAGGGCCGCAAGATGTAAGCTTTGCTGTCGTCTACCAAACTTTCCATTAATTGGAATCTTAGCTGTGGAGGGTTGGATTGTCCTTGTTACCAACGTCCACGAAGAGGCAACAGAAGAGGATGTGATGGATAAATTTGCAGAATACGGGGAAATCAAAAATCTGCACCTCAACCTTGATCGCAGGACTGGTTATGTGAAAGTACGCCAATCTAGCTCCAAATGGTTCCTTTGACCCAAGATCTGCTTGACGACCACAGGGATATGCGCTTGTGGAATACGAAACAATGACTGAAGCTCAAGCAGCGATAGACCGCGCGTCGGACACGCCTTTGTTGGAGCAAGCTGTCAAATGTGACTATGCGTTTGTGCGACCCCCGCCATCAGGGCCAAAGAAAGGTCGTGCACGTGGACGTAGCGCAAGCCCTGGCCACCGTAGATGATGTTTTTGCTACATATCCTCACTGCTTGTGCCTTGTACATAACGAATGCAAAAAACTGGCTTTTCAACCTTTGTTTATGTATATTTGGCCTACAGTGTTTGTTTTGTTTCTCTTTTCTTCCATTTTACTCGTCTATTGACTTCCGCTCTGAGGCAATGGCAAGAGACTCATCACATTGTATTACACACTAATGACACGCGTCTTTCGACCAGGCGATGGATAAGGATGAACCAGGAGCGTCCAGTCCCGCAAATGACGCGACAACAGGCAGTGACGCGGAGAGCGAATATGAAATTGAAGGCATTCTGGCGGCCAAACGCGGCATGTTTCCTAGTGTACGAATCAGCTATGTGTTTTTGGCACTTTAACCTTGCATTCATCTAGGGAAGAATGGGTTACCTTGTGAAATGGAAGGGTTACGGTGAAGCAGACAACAGCTGGGTGGATGAAGCTGACGCTGGGTATGTCTCCGTACCTGTTAACAGTGACATCCTGAGTATTGAACACAGAAATGCCGATGAGCTGATCAAAGAATTTTGGAACAAGAAGGGATCGCGCAAGACAGAGGCCAAGGGTAAACGCGGTAGAAAAACTTCAGCTGCGGATGACGAATCTGACACGGAGGCCGCCTCCGCTGCTCCAAAGAAACGAGGGAGAAAATCCCAGCCAAGGGTTAGCTCCGCGGAAAGTGAAGAGATAGACCGCGTGCTTAAGAAGGCTAGAAAGGATAGTCCTCTAAAAGGATCAGAAAATAATGTCGCTATACAGGATCAAGACGAGGAAGAGGAAATAGTTATCGGAGATATGTCCAAATACGAGAGTTATCCTAGCTGGGAAGAGGTCATCGATACAATCGACACCATAGAAAACGATCCTGTAACTGGCAACATCTCGGTGTATTTCACTTTGTAAGTTTTTTTCATGTCTTCTATTGGCTCGACTGACGGGCGTAGGAATTCTGGTGAAAGAGTAAGGGAATCCTCGGAAGTTTGTAAAAAGCGGTGCCCACAAAAAGTAAGGCATTGATTTGTTGACGGAAAATGGAAGTTAATGTCTGGGTCTTTCAGCTCATCTCTTTCTATGAGCGGCACCTTAAGTGGAAACAAGCTGAAGTGGAGGAACTCGTTTGACACGTATCTGACATGAAGTTGTTGATTTCTTGTGTTCCCATATAGCTCAGTTTCCCAGGCTCAGCCTTTTGATTTGGGCAAAGGTCGCTATTGACTCTACTCGTGGAAGTTAATTCAGTTTTAGGTCTCAGTATTAAAAGCGAGGGAAAGGTCCGTCATCAGCTTCCCATCTCTTGGCTGCATCTCGCATTCCAACTGAATATGTAAAATAACGGAAGCTTCGCGCTTTGGTTGCTGATCCGGAGCTGCCGCTCTTTGCGTATGTGCTATTGACTATGTTGACATCGTGGAAGAATGAGATGGCAATGACAATCCTTCGAACATGTGCTGGGTGATGCTTTTCATGCATATCCCCACCGTAATACGCCCGTTGCCACGAGATAAGCTGTAGTACTATGTCCCAACCGATCAGGGTTCATCGACTCATCAAGGGTCAATCTCTGTATTGCTTCGGATATTTCTTGACCTGATCAACATGAGCATTGGCGATGTACTTTGCTTGACAGAATTATGACACAGGTTAATCGCATGGCATACTATGGTGCAGGCAATTACTGTCCAGCACGCTGAGCCATGCTCTCTTCTGTAGATATCAAGCTGGGCGTCAAAAACGGTTAGACGCGGTATTCACACCCCACGACTGGTAGACATCGATATTAACTCGGTCTGCATAATCCAAGTGTTCTTTTTGTTTACGTAACTCCGCCAATGTTCACGAGGCCGCCGTGACACTTTTGGGACCCTGTGACACTGACCGGTTCCGAACCAGTTTACTGGTAGATGAACTACCCTCTTTGAGGCTTCCTTTGCATATGGAGGTGACGATGGGCCAAACCTTCTTCAATTCCGCTAAACCAAGGTCGACACCTCGAAATGTCCAGATTAAGCGTGACGCGTGGATCCAGGACATCATTGTCGATCATATGCCATGTTGCCTCCGTGGTCAGCTGTGTTGTCCACCAATCGGAGACAGATTTTCGCACCCTATATATCGGCGGAGCACCGTGGGTACTTTAGTTTTGAGATGTTCAGAGTCATCACCTTCAGGTTTGCGGTTTGTATAACTGATGTGGTCAAAGAGCCTACTGGCCCATAGCTATGGTATGATAACGGTCACCTGGCGACAACAAGTCTGGCGAAAATATAAAGAAAGGGTACCCCCAGATCTTTTGATTAATGATGGCTGTGCCCATCACCGCAAATTTCAAATACCCCTTTTTCAAGCGTCGGCATCCCACATTATCTTCCTAACCCCCCTTCGCTCCACGCCAGGGTTTAAGCCCAGGTTTGCGGTCTCGATGACCGTAAAAGCATATTCCGTCGGCTCCTCTGAGATTATGGGAATATTAATGCATAGCTAGAGGGCGTGGTTGATGTGTCAAGCGGGACAGGTGCACGAGATGTCAGGCGCGGTTAGCAACGCAACATGGGCACCTTGTGGCTTCTGATGTTTATATTGCGACGAAGACAGCTAATCTTAATCAGTAGTTACGCCTACCACTTGGATTGCGGCGGTGTCTTCCCTATCTTTATTCGGTAAAGTTTGCCCAGATTGTCAAGATTGCGGGACGGCAGACGGCTTTCGCCAAAAAAGATGGTGGTCCACAAATGGAGTGATGTTCTGATGCGTGATTTTACAACGTAAAGTGAAGTTCTCATTGCATTCGGGCATTACTTAGTCTTGCTCTTGGTTACTGATTGATGTCGCCATCTTATTATATCTTCACATTGAGCATGCTGATGACATTTATCTGCGGAACAAATATTTAGGGTTCAAAATACAGAGCAATCCAATGCGATTTAAACTCTACCTGCCAAAAAGAGTAATAACGTCTCAGCAAGTACGCATCAAAAGGATTTCAAGGATTTGGAGAATAGTTATATGGGCTAGAACATACACAAAAACCAGCTGAATCAGGACAAAGAACAGCAAATTATTGTCGTAGATAGATATAAGGGTTTTGAAGCATGAATAATTTACCCCACCAAAATATTTGAGGACTGTCATTTTGGCAAAGCTAAGCAGCCAGATGTTGATAATAGCGTGGAGAGCGCCTGATAGGACACGCCAACTACAATTCTACGTGATTGTGGGCTTCTGCCTCATTCTCGTCGTTGACGTTATACCCAGCTACATTTAGTGCTTGTTTGATCTGCTCTTCACTTTTTCCCAGGATGGAGTTGGAAAAATCAACCAGTGTGGAGTCCTGGGCTTCATCGTTGATAAGCCTGGTATATAGATCATAACCTTCCGAACGGAGCATGGAGAACTGTGCGCCAAAGCCGGAAATGACTTCTTGTACCACCTTTTCAAGAGTATCAAGGGCAGGAAGAAGAGGGTCGACAGGGGGATGAGCATGTGTTCCGTTCTGTATTGCAAGAGCCATGTCCTTAAAGCGTTCCGCGGCTAAGGATAGCTTAGTGCTATATCGTGCAGGGCATACTAGAATAACGTACTCCTCGCCAGGTCGTGATAACTTTGCCAATCTCGGTACGTGACGTCCTCTAGCCAGGCATAATCAAAGCTGAGGTTGGACTGCGCTTCGTCCGCCACAGATTTTAGTTCCGCGAAAGCTTTCATAATCTGGGAAAATGTTAATAAAGAACATATACAACAAAACTGCCTTACCTCTTCACCTTCTTCTCCTCTGATGTTAAGGAACCACGTGCGGACCTGCTCTTGGACGCTTCTGACATTCTTCGCAAATTTCTCCTCCACCTTATCCATTACTCTCTCCCACTTATTTCTTCTATCCTCCAGCAGGTCGTGCCAATCTTTCCCCATTTTCCCTTTCGTGTCACGCTCCTTTCTGAGGTATCCTTCAACACCTTTGGCCAATCGGACGGCTTCCTTTTCAATGCTGTCGATCACCTTTTCCCTTTTGTCGCCCTGTTCATCATAGACCAACAGGCTCCTGAGCTCATCTACGGCCTTTTTCCGAATGGCGACGAGGCTTTTACGTAGAGCCCGCTCTTTTGTGGTATACAACTCGTCCAATTGGACTTGCCAATCCTTATGTCGCTTCACTATATCTTCCCGTTTAGCTGCAATCGCGACACGGGTAGCTTCAGCAGCAGCAGTGGGATCTTCCTGGGCCGTGGATTGTTCAGGTTCGCGTTCATCTGATTGGGGGGCTGGCTGAGTACTAGGTGGCTCAGTTGAAGATATGCCAAGTTGCGACAAAAAATCGTCAACATCATCCTCTTCTTTTTCAAGAACGACTGGAACTTTGGTAGGCACGCCATTCTTGTGACTTATCGGTGTGGAATCCGGAACCTCGGAAATAAGGAATGTCGCATGGTGCGTAACCGCATCATCAGCCAGATCCATCACTATATCACTATCATGTGTATCGAGCATTTCCGCAGCAACGCCTAGCCCTACAGATTCCGCAAGGACGGAAGTGGCTGATTTCAATGTTTCATCGCTTGTTACTACATCCGTTGGTTCGATGTATGAATTCACCACAGGTACGTTCCGTTCAGGTGATGACGAAGTTTGGGAAGCCGATGTCATATCCTCAACATCCGTAGATGCAAACGAGGTCATCGACGTGGGCTCGGGAGAAAAAGTGAAAGGCGACGTAGGCTTTTCGACACCGACCGTCAGGGAGCGGCTTTCCACTTTCTCCCAGATTCGTTTGATGTGTGGATCCACAAATTCATGACGGGCATCACCGATCCGAACAGCCGCGATGGCTGTATATGCTCTTACGGCTAAGACGCCTTTGATGGCTTGTGCTCTCACAAACCTCCAGCCCGAGAGTATGTGAGGTTGAGCTTCAGTCCATAAGGCGATGATGTGTGGCTGTGCAGACTTGTAGAAGCCACACGCACGAGGGGCGACTTCGGAGTATATGATAACGGAATAATGTCGTGCCTTGTTCCACGCACTACCAACGTGCGGTTTGATCTTGTTGTATAGTAGCATACATTCAGTGACAGTTACCCGCAGTCGAGGTTCGACGTTGCCATAGTAGAATATATTCCAATGGTCCAGATAAGGTTGGACATGAGGTTTGAGATACGAATCGTAGTTTGGGATGACGATTCGTCGCCACGATTTTCGAATGAAGGAATATGTCGCTTTTGTACCATGACGAACAAGTGGCCGTACGTATCCCCCTTCTACTTCGGAAAGTTTTGCTAAGACCGGGCGTGTCACGGTGTCAATGCGTTCTACGTATGGATGAATGGTGGCCCATATATTTGTCACGTGAGGTTCAATGGCTGGATGCGACAGAGCAACTTTAAGAGGAGGCACGATATATGGCTTTATTAGGTTATCATGAGGGACTGCAATAGCATGGCGAAACGAGTTAACAGGAGAGGGATGAAGAGTTGATAGCGCATATAGCAAGAAGAGCGTGAATATGAGGAATGAAAAGAGGGAGTGCCTATCCTTCAAGAGGCTTAACTTATCGTTCATGCGTGCAAGTAATGGATGCCTACCTGTGCAGCACTACTTCTTGCACCCTTGGGGGCTGGTTTTGAGAGGTTGGTGTTTCTGGGGAGAAGCTTATCCTGCATTTTAATCAACGAACAAAGGCCTGTGAGAGGCGAATGCGACGCACGTTGCCTGTCCCAGGATCATTAGGTTGCGGCGTCGGTTGTGGCCTACTTCGCGGCGTGCGGGAAGTATTTTGTGATGACGAAGTCCTGGACGCCTGGGGCGCTGGCGGCGCCGGCACTCGGCGCGTTACAACCATTTGTGTCAGCGTGTCAGCGTTGGCGATGAGTGATGCGGTTATTTGCACGTATTTGTGCAAAAGTTGAGCAGGTCTTAGGATGCAAGTAACTGGTCGGATTCTTCGCACACAAAGCGATTGGAGGACCTCTCCCGGTTGGAAGTTATTCTCAAGCACCAGAACATGTACTGTCCAAAAGGGGCAACAACATCGGCACTAATATATTAAATCTATGCCTAGATATCGGAAAGAATCACGCGAATGCTTGTAATGGTAGGGCGCGGTCGAATTTCAGAGCGATTTATCGCGACCCTTAAGAAGATTAGCCTTGAGGGCGTCAAAGATCGCAAATGGTACGCAAAGCTCAATGAGTCAGTCGATAGCCAGTTTTCCGTGGTCATGCCAACAAGTACACTTGCATCCCGAAAATTGGCGAGCAGTCCTGTAAACAGCACGTGGTTACATTCGCCACCTATAACTGACGTCACGCTCTCGATGTGGTTTCCATCATGTCAAAACCAATCGTCACCTATATGCGCAGGAGAAATCGCAACCTGCGAGATGCAGACGTTGATCTTGACCCTCACACGTACCATGCTAATCTGTTGAGAGCTCACAAGCCCGCTGAAACCAATAAGAAACCCAGAACTTCGGATCTTGTTCAGGACGAGCTACAACTTCAGACACCTTATCCTACGGCTTTATCACAATCTCAGGTTTTCAAGCTTCCGTCTTCAAGAGCTTTACCCTTATCACCTGCTCACCAATTTTCACCGTTGCCTCTTGCCTCGAAGAACGTCTCCAGCTCACACGTAGGTTCCAAACGGCGCGCATATACAAGGCAAAGTAACAAGTTTCTGAAAGAAAATGCATCGGATCACCGCTCAGGCACTGGCCCGTTCGGTCCTAATTATCGCACTCGCGTTCATGAAACTACAAACTCCGCAACCGCATTGGACGAGGAATCAAAGATCTCAGCGACGCAAAAAATGGCGATGACCCTTACCAATGGGTTCCTAACTGCAGGAGTCTCAGGCGCTTTGGCCAGTCCATTCTCTTCGCGCCCTTCCAGTCCGAACGCAGTAGCTCAAACCACTGCCGATCCCGTGGGACAAGCTGCTTCCAAACAACATGACACTGGCTTACATTTTCCCGACGCATCCGATTTTCTGTCCTCTTGGACTCAAATCCAAAGCACCACAACTTCACCTGCGCATGACGACAAATGTGATTCTCCTATACCTTCGCGTCGTCCCTCGGCCCCTACAGCTTCTCGCCCACGCTTAGACGGCTGGCAACGCCTGCTTCCGCAAGTGTCTGATCCATTTCACGAGAGCCCGAAACAAGCGTCAGATAACGCAAAAGGAAGACCGGCACCAGCTGTAGCGCAGCCGCAACCCAACTGGGCCGAACCATCTTTCAGATCTGCGACAATCACGGAGCGTGAAAAATGGATCTGGACTGATGCAGCTGTGGATTTCAACCGGCCTCCCTCTCAGCTGTCCTTCAATTCGGACTTTTTCAGTGATGCTCAAGGCATTTCCACACCATTACGTGACATTAAAAATAGCCTCCGAGCTTCCAAACTAGATAATAATCGAGATACGGATTTTTCGCCCCAAACTTGTTGCACACCATTTGTCTCACCCTCTGATAGATCGAAGGATGAATCGGTTGAGTTTTCAACTTTTGTTAGTGGAGCGAACTCTTGGATCACTGATAGCATAATTTCGCCGCCGTCTGTATATCGGCGGCGGCGTGGGGAGGATGTACAAGATTGGGCCGAAAACCAGGAGAGCGTGAACAGCGACGATGAGGACGGATTGTCACTACCCTTGAAGGATCTGATCCACGACGATGCCCCAATATTTTCAAACCGGCCAGCCCAGACGATAGTTGAAAAAGAGGTAGTTAATTGTACTTATCGTATCGCAAACGAAAATATGGAAGTGGAAGATATTAATCTTGTTAAACACGCGGAGAGCCTTTCGGTCGAAGATGGTATGTAATTTCAAATATGCATGACAGCTTATGCATATGGCTTATAACCCTTAATTAGCAGAGAATGTCGTGGATAGTCCTACCAAACAATCTGGCGATGAAACTGAAGCTGAAAAAGCCGCCTACGACCCATCTGTCTGCGTCAAGACGCAACAAGTTGGACGCAAGCGTCGTGGAACTATACGCGCGTCAGATCATGCAGCACAACCAACAAAAGTGGGGCAGACACGTCGGAACAGAAGTGGAACCATCGTCGGTCCTTCTGCGGCACGAAGAACAAGAAGCGGAACTATTATCGGACCGTCGCAGCACGTCAAATTAGCGCCGGCCGCTATGAAGACCAGGTACACCTCAAGTGAGCAAAAGGCGCAGTCAAATTCTGGTACTGGCACAGGCAACACTCTGGTTGTAGACGGCGAAGACGATGATCCGCTAGATTTATTCAAGGATGAATGGGTGGACGAAGATTGGCCATGGATTGTGGCTGACCCGCCATCTCCTGTACTTGCGAAGCCCCGAAGTAAGAATACACGAAATCCCCGACTAATTAAGGGTTTGCCGCTGAATAAACGACTGGCCTTGAGGCATGCAATTCTAGAAGATACTTTAGAAAATCGCAACGGAGCAAGTGATGATGAATTACTGTTGAAGTAGAATAAAGTTCGCAGGTATCATTCTACTCGGTGGCTCTAAGCCCTTGCTGAGATACATTTGACAGGACTCTACATCAAGATATCGTATTCGGCTCTTTAAATCCAACATGATGTGATAGTATACGTGTTATCCATTGGTGAATAATTTGTAATACTAGTACCAGTTTGTCGCGAACGATGTCGACTCGAGCTGGAGTCAACGAACCAGTCAAACGAACTTGAAAACTTCCGGATGGCGCAGAACTTGCCGATCAGAATGGCTGCCCATTAGCTTAAAAATGAATGGAATGTCAACCCGTCATGATTCTTCTGTGGCAAAATGCATCGTTTCGGCTATATCAAGGACCCGGCGTGACATGTTGAACAGCATTTGATGGATGGACTTGGCCAGGTTAATTATACCCATCAAGATGCAGTTGATGACCCGCCCCAGGAACAGCGACGCCTGTGGTGCTACTGCGGAGATGTGTTCCCAGGTCAACCATGGTCGCGGAGCATACATACCCTATTCGAGGCAGGGTCATGCAAAATTTTCTATTGCCACCAAGAATTGGTCGTAGATCATTCGCCGTGCTGTTGTATATGGCGACTCAGTTGCATTCGTAGAAAGGCTCCACTTGATGGCGCATTATTTCCGTATCTACTATTGTACGAACCCCTAACCTGTTAGGAGATATGTGGCAAAACGCCGTCCAGTAGAATGGAGTCAGCTTGGACATCGGTTAAGATATTGGCAAGGAATGGAACCATAACTCGTTCAGGGATGCCGTGTGTCAATTCGTGGCAAGAGATTAATTACTTACCGAGCGTTGCGGCGAAAGTGCGCACATCATTTGTATTTACCCATAACATTTTGGGGAAGACTTAAACTTAGAAATCATCAGTTTTAGAAGGTGATCCTACTTTACAACCTTTAACGGTAAATCAGTATCACAACCAGTGAGCAGTGAGTGCATGCGGGTATAAGAAAAATATGACAATGACTCGAAGATACATTCGCAAGCGGTCAGCTACAATCGCGTTACAGCTTTCACATCGAGTGGCATACCTAGATGAAATCAGAATAAGCACAATTTCAGGGTTACTCTACTGACCCGATGGATCTATTCCATTGCGTGCCAAAATTCGATTCTGCCGAATCAGCCTTGCTTGATCAAAACTATGTCGAGCATTCAGTACCATTCTGATACTGTGAGAAGAAAAGAATAGCCACTTTACACGTTCCCTTCTCATGATCTCCATCACTTCTTGCACACCTTGTTCGTCCAAGCCTGTTCTGGAGTCGCCTCCAAGGATGTTTGACTCTATGTCAAAATCCGACGAGGTCAACCCTGCGTTGGCTTGTTCGGAAAATGTGGGCAACGGCGCATAATGTTGCAGGCTTGGAAACAGGTTCTTCAAACCTGTTGGAAGACGTGGAATAATTGAGGCGCGATACCGGTAAGATACTGCGAAAGATCAACTTATGTTGGCGTGATTGGATTGTCCTTGCGTACCCATGGAGGTCAGGAGGAAGAAAGAAAATAGGGAAATGTAAAACAACATGTTCGTGAGTTAGGAGTTGCCACGGAATGTATGAAAGGAGCGACGAGTAGCCGTTTGCTGAATAGGCGCCGCACTGCGGGCAATTGCATTGCCTTGACGTCACATGATCAGTACCAAGTACTGATTCATACCACGACGCCAGACGACCATCTATTGCACAGTCTATACCATGGACACGCAAGCTAATTTGTTTAGTACTCTCATGGTGATGAAATTTGCCACCTTGCATGACTCAGCTCATCCAGCAGACAGAAAGAATTTTGCCCGCCATTAGATTCCTCTTTGATCGCAGCACTCCTTGTGGATATTGAGGTGGATACCAGCGGTCATCGCACATCTCCCACGCAATCGCAAATTGATGAGCTCTGCGCCACTTTACGTGAGCTTGCCGCCCATGCCGACGAATCCCAACTGTCAGAATTGTCCGACCTCCAGTTGACCTCGCCTACCGATGGGAGCGGCAGTACTCCCGACTTTCATCGTGGCCATACTGATACTAGCAGCTCCCTCGCATCGGACTCATTCACACTGTTTCCTGACGTACTAACTTCTCATCTTGGCTTCTTGCAGGCGGCGTTACCAAATCTACCCGAAGAGCGCCTGAAGGACGCCCTGGTCCAGGTCGCACACGATACCAATGAGCCAGACTTGTGGAGCGTTATATCAAATATTCTTAGTGATGAAGCCATCAAGGAACTGGAGGAACGTGGTCTGGGTGGGCTAGATGACGATAATGTCCACAATACTATGGTTGCAGATGTCATTTCTTGGGATACCCTTGGGTCGAGAAAACAACATGGCTATGCTGTTGCTAGCTCTAGAACCTTAGGCAAGAAGACAAAACATGGTCATAAGTTTGCCCTGGTCGATATTCGTCAACGGCACCATGCTCGTCCCACTCCGAACATCTCGACAACACCAACTGGACCATGGGCTGTGGTCATGTCTGTATCAGAACAATTAGCCAATGTGATACCCTCTCGTCCCGCCTCATATTTCCAGTCGTTCTTCCATTCCCCATCGTATACAACACCATATGAAGCTGCGCTCACAGCGCTCACAGCGATAGCCGATGCTGTTTCAAAATCAGAGGACAATCTAGTGATTTGCACTCTCCTGGATATTCTGCTGCCTGAACATGAAGATACTGCCTGCCGGCCTAATCTATACTCAGATGTCCAGCTAGCAGTCAGTGTCACGCGAGGTCATCCAGATGACGCGCTGGACCTTGTGCGGATACTCAGAGATTTGGACACTGATTCGACGCCTGGTTGCATGGAGATGGGGATTTATCATTCGCCACTGAAACCTAGCTCGCCAACTTACGTTCCTCATTCACCCACATTTCAGTCACCACCACATACGGCAAAATCGCCCACAGAACCCTCCGCACCACCACTGCCCGACGAAGGAAAGCCGCATTCGTCTGAGAAGCAGAGGGAGCGCAAGTCGAGTGAGTTAAACTGGCAAACTGTTCCGCAACGAAAGGGCCCGCCTAATAGCAGCCATACGACGAGTGATTCGGGCTTCAGAATCAAAGGAAGAGGAAATGGTTTAGGCAAGGGTGGTAAAGGCGGCGTCGGTCAGCTTGCCGAGTACAACTCCCGCATCAAGGACAGCCTTCGAAAACGAGATGAGTACTACAGAGAAGCGCATATGATGTGGAAAAATGGCAACACCAAAACAAGGGGAGGCGAAGTTGCAATGTACCTCGTGGAAAGGGTTTGTATACTATTCCGCAGGGGTTTTCTGTTGACTTGTAAACTAGGCCAGAGAATACCAAGCGTTGGCGAAAAAAGAGGCTCTGAACGCTGCTAGGGCCAAAGTACATGCCAAACGGTAATGACTCTACGTCCCATGAACGAAACATATCAACGTCCTGACGATCTTTAGACGTGCGTCAAATGAACAGAACACAATTGATCTACATGGCACGACTGTCGCAGAAGCTATTGTGATAGTAAAAGAAGAACTTGAAGGAACGGTATACTCGCATTGTAGGTGCCTTACCTTCTGGATTATTGCAATCTCTGACTATGATCCAGCGCAGCCACTCAAAATCATCACGGGTCGTGGCTCGCATTCTTTAAATCAAGTTAGCGTGCTCAAGCCCAGGATTCAAAAAGCACTAGATGAGGACGGCTGGTCCGTCGGTGTTTGGGAGGGCGGGTTGATCGTTCGGGGGAAAAAAGCCTCCTAAGTCAACATCTCAACATCTTTGCAAGTAAGTTTGAAGTTCGCCAGGTTAACGCCGCTCAATTGTCTGTCCAGTGACCCTGACCTCTGTACAAATTGCTTTGTCAGTTATTTTGGTGTTGCTCTCGTTTGTTTTGTTTTGTATTTCTCGGCGTACTATGAGTGTTGTATCGTTGTTGGTTAGGATCGGGGATTGTGATCAGTCATGAACTCCTTCACATGGGCAAAAAGGCTTCGGAGGCTTTGTGCCCTGTGTCATGGGATAATTGATGGATAGATGTCCTCGCATGAGATTATATGCAGCGCCTAGAATCGAGGTAGCATTGCCTTGCAAGCCGTAGCATGAGAACGAGAGGCATATTATCGCCATTCGGATTAAGGGAAATGTATTCAATAACTTGCCTTTGCAGTCGAAAATCTGATGGAATTTTCAAAAACGGACGGATAAGATCATCTCCGAATATGCGTATGGCAGTTGGTGCCGTGACCGGTTTATTATTGCCTCCGTAGCTGGCCACCGCGGGCCACGCAAGTGCTAACAACAGCTCCGAGATCGTCGAATATGGCGTCCAGCACATGATGCCACGGCAGGATTGTGTGAGTTTCTTGTCAATGCCCAGGAGTAGCGTTGTGAAGGTCTTGAAACGCGTGCACAGAAGGAAACTAGCGCGCATGGCGAACTGCTCTTGCCTAGACAGGTCGTTCGGCTGAACATCCGACTTGGCTCAAAGCACTAGGTACTGCATGCACCATAAATTCTGCCGAAGATCGAGCTGTACGTATACGCCGTTAAACACCGCCATTTTCCTGGTCGATTGTGTTGCATGCCGGTAGCGGGATAATAAAGCACCGAGTTCGTTATCTTTTTTCCAACTTGTCGAGTCAGAATGAAGACGCGTTTCATGCAGGAGTGTGATTATGCTGAGAAGGCAGCTGAAAGCAGCGATCTCAACTGTATTGTACTCACGTAGAAAGCGCTGATCCTTTCACAGACGTGGCGTTCAAAACAAGTCCGGGTTGCCGGCATTGTCGTCATCTTCATTCTTTACAATTTATTGGGATAGGTTTTTCATCGAGTTTAGTAAATGAAACTGAGCATTGCGTTCCGTTGTATTGCGTGCTCAGTTCTGCAACCCTTGAGATGCCTCAGGGTCGCAAGTGCGGGAAACCCGATTTTTGCGGACACATGAAGCGGTGGCAGGTTTCATTTGAAATGAATGTCAAAATTTATGAATTCGGGCGCCTGAGAAATAAAACCCTCATGAACCAAGAAGTTCTTCTTTCTAGATCTCCTGTATATGGTTGAGACCAGGGTATATTCTGTTTTGTAACCATTTCCTTGGCATATCAGGATTGCAAAGGATGTGTCGGACTTAGCCATCATAGTCGCCTTCGTGGATATCCGCGTGTATACATAGCAACACTGGTGAAGGGTTGCAACAGGCGTATTCTCCTGTAAACAATTTATACGCGGTGTCCAGCAGAGCTGTCACTTGGAACATCCACCATAAGGCAATAACGATACCATCTTTCGGTAAAGTAATCCCAATAGTGCACCTTAGCAACATCGATTAACTTGGACACAAACACCATCTGGTGCATTGGACTTTGTGATTGACATTTCCAGAGCTGGTTCAAGACAATTGCGTTCAGCTCAGGGACAGAACAACTGTCATAAGGAGTCATGGATGCATTACCCCGACGAGCGTCAAAGTAGCAGACAATTTGTCATATCAATCAAGTCATCTACTATGCTGACATAATCCAAGTTTCCCACGTGAAGCTGAGGCGCTTACTAGTCGCCAGTGTCATCTAGACATCATCCTCGACAGCGAGCACCGCCTAACACGCTCGCGTGCCATTTTATTGTGTTTTTTCATCGTGCCCAGGCTTCCCCCACAACCTACATTCCTTATAATTCCATCTAATAAGAGATGCACGAAGAAGAAGGTACCGGTATCCCTGCTCTTGGTTCTTGTCATAGTTGACCAAATGGGTTTGCAGATACGTGTCGTATTTGTAGCACGCCAGGAACAGAGGAGCAACCGTTATTTCATCCATGCAAATGTTCGGGAACAATTCGATACATTCATCAAGACTGGTGTGTATCTTGTCCGTCGCACAAAGAACTGGCATCGTTAACGCGAGGACGCAGTTTGACTACCTGGCTGGCACATAGCAAGAAGAGAAAATGTGACCTTTGCAACCATCCCTTCTCATTCACGAAAGGTGGATTCTATGAAACCATGTTAAAGATTACACGACTAAATGTTGCCATAGTGTATGCTCCAAATATGCCCCCTACACTTCCCGTTCCTCTCCTACTACGACGCCTTGCACAACAGATATTATTCGCAATTCTGTTTGGCGTAAGGGCCGTATTTGTTGCGACGATCTGGCTAGCTGTGCTTCCCTGGTTAACTCTCTTAGCCTGGAGGTTCTATTTTGCAACGGGGGAAGCCATGTGCGTTCTTTTATGGTCGCAGACTTTTTTTTGGCTCACATTGTTCATCAGTGCTTGGTGGATAAGCAACCGACCTCGCTCGGAGTCGGACGAAATTCCATCGCTCTTTCATTACGTAGTCTCAGCAGACAGTTCAAACCTTCCGCCAAAGTCATTGCTTAGCTGGATTACGGGACATCCGATGTGGCGTGATCTGCCTACGGATATCTTCGCGGGTCAGATCATCGCTTCTGTGATAGTCCTCACGTTTGTCGCAGTGTTCCTGCTCCGCGAATGGATATCTCAGAATGCAAGACCAGGTGTTTTCGAGGATGATGATCTTCCTGCTGATGACCAGCCAGCCCAACCAGCGCGTGGTGGAATCGTGCCACCGCCACCCGCTCAACCGGCTCAACCGCCAATACAAAATATCCGAGAGCCTATTCATGCCCAGCCACCACAGCAAGAAGTACCGCGTCCTCTTCCATCAATGAGGCGGCCACGAAACGAGGGTCATAGAGTAGGTGAAATGAGACGCCGTCGTTCACCGGTGGACCTACGGAGAAGGGACAAGGGGAAATCAAGGCAGCTGGATAAGATCGGTGGCTTGGATCCTCGGACAAGAGGGCAGGGGAGAGAGAGGGCAGCGAAGTCACCGGCCCAGTCCGAAGCCTTCACTCGTCGCGTCTACGAGGCACGGGCATCTAGGCGGCGCTCGCCAAGGTCGGATAGCGCGCCATCTGCGAGTCCTAGTAATTCAGAAAATGATGCTTCTAAGGGTATTTCGCCCGCGACTAGCACATTCCAGTTTACATTTCGACCTTTGCAGCCACCGCAGGGGATCCCTTCTGACCCCATCACTGGCGCCAGTACCAGTGATTCCAATAACCGTCCAGACGCATGCATAACCGAGGCTGAAGATGTGTGGCCGAGGGATGCCTCTGTATCCGCGTCCGCATCCAACGCTGATGACATGTTCGCTCTGTCAGCGTCCACTTCCGATGTTTCAGAGTTAGAAGACCCTCCGGATATAGTTCCTCGTGAGTTCTCCGAAGAACCAATTGGATTTTTGGAGGATAGCGCTGGACCTTCGTCACTTCAAGGCTCAGAGTATGAGATTGACTTTTCACGTTCGGTGGTGTATGAGGATATGGGGGCAGAGGCGGGTCCTTCCCATCTTGGCAACCATCATGCGAGTTATGATGATGACTTGGAGGAACATGATGTGTCAGAAGGCGCTGTCCTGGAAGACCCGTCAGCGACAAACGCAAATGATGACGACGATTCTGACACCCAGTCAGAGTCTGACATTCGTGAAGACTATGACCGTTACTTCGTGTCACGGGACAATGAGCCCAAGGAAGAGGCCGAAGTGAATATGCAGAACCACGGCGAAGTCCAGGAGGCAGGGAATGACCTTGATCGACGCATAGAACAGCATCTGCATCAAGTAGGTGAAGAGGACGATGAAGAGGACGATGAGATGCCAGCAGAGGAAGATGATGAGGAAGATGATGAGGGCGACGTTGCTATTGCTAATGAGAACAGGGTTGAATTAGTCCAAAATGGCGCAGCAGTGGATGTCGTGAATCAGAATGGTATACCTGTTGATGCTGAACAGGTAGCCGCTGCTGGAGGGGCTGCTGCTGGAGCGGAAGCTAACGATGAACTGGACGGGAACGTAGAGGACGACATGGAAGGTGCCATGGAAGGTTTGTTCATCAACTGTCACCTAATCGTGCAGCGCGACTCACTTGAAATGCATAGCTATCGGAATGAGGGGGCCAATACTGGGCATTTTCCAGAATGTAGAGTCCCTGTCTCAATCCTCTTCTTCGACATCTTATTATCTCACAGGCTGCTTTGATGGTATTCATTCTCGATACGGCTATCGGTATCGGTGTTTGTGTGCCATTCACCGTTGGTAAATCCGCAGCGTTATTATCAGTGGGTGTAGGGTATTGCCTATTTGCGGGTCGATTACTGAAATTGTTCACGCAGCTAGATCCTCAGCGGACGTTGCAGCTTTTGCACTTGCCTATTCGCGCAATCCGGATAATAACGGACCCGATTGTGGACCTGGTCCTCTATCTGCTCGTCGAACTTCTATTTCCTTCAACTTTTCGGGCCATCTATAAGCTGACCACGATTGTATCTTCGGCTGTGTTGTTTCTTTTGGGGCTTGCGCTGGGAAAGGACGTACCGGAGAACATGACAACGGCCTGGGCGGGGATGGTACGTTCCTATTCATCCGTTTTGAGACGGTTAAATTAACTTCCTCGCAGGGCAGCCGCGGTCAGGGCTTCCTGCACAATCCAAGGGAACGCGTAATGGAACTAGCGTCCTGGGGTGCTACAGAGTGGCCAACCACACATACGGATCAAGGCACAGCGAAACCCTCTTTTACTGCAACCTATTTGACTGACAAAATTCTGAAAGCTGAGCCTTATTTCGCCATTCTCGGAAAAGAAGTCAGGCTCGGCGTCGAGAGACTCAAAGATTCGTGGTTACGGCTGGCCCTGGCTCACGGCCCGATGGAGCGTTTGTTTGCTGTTTCGCTCGGTTACCTCATTTTCGGGTTAGCTGTTGCAGGGTATCTCAATATCCTGACCGTCGGCACTGCTCGATCAGCTGGACGAGCAGTTAGAAGTGCCGTGCGTCAGCAATTGTTGGTCATAAAGGTATATTCACCTGACGCCTTTGAGTGGAGGAGCGTTACGCTTATCGGGTAATATACAGGTTGCGGCGTTCATTTTCATTGAGCTTGTCACATTCCCCTTCGGATGCGGAATTGTCCTTGATTTGAGCACAATTTGGCTATTCCCAGAAGCTAACTTGCTGTCTCGCCTGGGATTCTTTGCGCAAGCGCCACTCACTGCTGTTTTCTATCATTGGGTTGCGGGAACCTTATTCATGTGTGTGTCATTTTGTGCTTGCGAACGCCTTCTCACAGTCCTGCAGGTATGCTTTTGCTGTCCTGTTATCTGGTTGCCGGAGTGTGATGCGTCCTGGAGCCATGTGGTTTATTAAAGATCCTCAAGACCAGAATTCACACCCCATTCGCGACATCCTTGATCGTCCAGCACTTACCCAACTGCGGAAAATTGGAATTAGCGCTATAATGTACTCCGCTATGGTCGTTTGTGTTGTTGGCAGCGTGGCCGGATTATTGATACTGGGTGACAAATCCATTATGCCTTTCCGGTGGAAAAACAGGTTTTTATCTGTTCCATTTCTGCGAAAATTGATTCTGATTTGGATTGAATTGCAGAGAACCCCTGTCCCATGTACCCGTTGACCTTCTTTTCCTTCATTTGGTTCTGCCGTATACAATGCGCTACTTCCGCCCGAAGAAGATGGTTAAAAAGTTTGCCACGGCTATTTGGAAACGCTTGGCGGCAAAGCTACGCCTGACATCTTATTTCTTTGGCGGCCGTCATGCTTCTGAAGAGTACACACCAAACACGTGGCAGGAAGCGTTCTTGCGGTCACCGGATGACCTGGCCGACGCCGAGCGTGTCTTTGATGGTTCGTTCCGTCGAGTGCCTGGAACTGACCAACTCGCCCTACCTCGGGATATGAAAGCTACTGCCGCCGTTACGGAATCCGGTGAACCTGCCGATGAAGAGGCTCGGAATTTGATGAAGATGCAAGACGCAGAGGCGGTGAAGGCACATCGGGATGTCAAAAAAGACTATATGGTGGTCTACATTCCTCCGCACTTCCGCTACCGTATTTTCTGCTTTATTGGCCTCATGTGGTGCGTTTGTGCGATGCTTCTGGGCCTCTCAGTCGCTCTTCCAATACAGCTTGGGCGAAGCTTTTTCAGGCTGTTCACCTTGCGCGAAGTCCATGACGGATATTCTCTTATCATTGGCTTCTACCTATTATGGCTATGCTATAGCATTGGAAAAGCCATTGACAGATTGGACAAACGCCGACAGAGAAGAGGAAATGAAGGTCCCCGCGCTGACATCCGTGTATTCATTATCAAAAGGGGTCTGTTGTGGTTTGCAAAGACTATATATATGGTCTTATTCCTCGGTATCATTATACCGACACTCGTCGCACTCGTTGTTGATCTTTACATCATCATGCCTCTGCGCTTGGCTCTCAAACCCGACATGATGCCTCGTATCCGTATCGTGGATGCCTGGGCTCTGGGACTACTATATACGAAGATCGTTCTCCATGTTCATCGCATCCATCCACCGAATCAAATTACACGCGGACTACAGCGGGTCAGTGGGACTTGTTTGCTGTTCGAGACAGAAGGGCTAACGCAGGACGCACAGATCATGGAGAACGGATGGACACATCCTGACCCTATTACGGCGACGAAGGAAGTCTTTACCCCCCTCGTTGCCGGTTTGCTAGGTATGATTGTTGTACCAGCCGCCTTGTTCAAACTAGCGTATGTATTGTTCCCGAGCGCTAACATGGATGGCAAGTTTGTTTGTGAGTAGCTCAACCTGATGTGCGGCTCGTGATGGTCCTCATTTAGCCATTCTAGTCATGCATGTCTATCCTGGGATCTTCATATTCGTCAGTTGGATGCGTTCGGCGGTGGTTCTCTTTGACTTGTTGTCGACTTGGTCGCAGACAATCAGAGATAAGGAGTTCTTGGTGGAGATGAGGCTGATGAACCACGAAAACGACAGTCCTCGAGTGAAGAAGGATGAAGTAGCATTCGAGATACAGGAGGCAGCTCGAGTTGAGGGACGGTAGCAATTAGGATTCGTTGGATTGTAGCATCATCTGCCATCGCATTTTTCTACGCATCATCGCAACAAAATAATCACAACTCAGTAACCTGTGGAATATTCTCACATCCAAATATTCAGAACCAAAAAAAGATTAGATTATTGTACAAGTACAGGAAGGTATAACATAGTACAACATGATGGGTGAAGTCAGAAGAGCTCTATGCACCGAAACCGTAGAGGGTGCGACCAGACCGCTTGAGTGCATAGACAACATCGAGCGCTGTAACTGTTTTCCGCTTGGCGTGCTCAGTGTATGTTACAGAGTCACGGATGACCTGAAGCTACGTTAGTCAGAGAAGGGAGATCAAGAGTGACACCCACGTTTTCCAGGAAGATCTTGAGGACACCACGTGTTTCCTCATAAATGAGGCCAGAAATGCGCTTCACACCACCACGACGCGCAAGACGACGAATGGCTGGCTTTGTGATACCTGTCACATAATGTAAGATGTATACCAAGAAGCAAAGGCAGAAAAGCGCAAACCTTGAATGTTGTCACGAAGGATTTTACGATGACGCTTGGCACCACCCTTGCCGAGACCCTAGCAGACATCGATCAGGTAAACCATTGAGAAGGAATCATGGAACTCACTTTTCCACCCTTTCCACGTCCGGACATGTTGATCAAGTAGGGTTGTTAAGAAGTAATGAGCAATTGAATGGCCTTTGGCGGCAGAGATGATAGTCAGAGAAGAACGGAATTAGTCCGAGGTGTGAAGTGATCGCCTTATATATGCGCACTGACCCCCTGTGGCTGTGCCACATTTCCCTTTGTTGATTGTGGAGTCGCGTCTTAATGAATCACGTGCAGAACGCGAGCTGGGGCATATATAAGGCCGCTCGGATGACACAAAAATCCCAATCGTTGTTTCGACCCACCACCACCTGAACGCCTAACTCAACTTTCTTCTATCACATACATGGCACGCACCAAGCAAACAGCTCGCAAGTCCACTGGTGGTAAGCTATGTCTGGTATATGTGCCTTTCTGTTCGCTCAGCCTTACGAATAGGTAAGGCACCGCGTAAGCAACTGGCTGCGAAGTCACAAGCTCGCAAGACTGCAGTAAAGTCTTTCATTGATTTCCAATTGAAGTTTGCTCAAATCACTACTTAGGCCGCAGCTGGTGGTGTAAAGAAGCCGCATCGCTTCCGGCCTGGTACCGTCGCGCTCCGTGAAATCAGGCGGTATCAAAAATCCACGGAATTGCTTATTCGCAAGCTTCCCTTCCAACGTCTTGTGCGAGAAATCGCTCAGGATTTCAAGGTGTGTAGTGTTTATTAGTTGCCAGTAATTCCTTAACTTATTTCACCTTAGACTGACCTGCGCTTCCAATCATCGGCTGTCATGGCTCTCCAGGAGGCCGCAGAAGCATATCTCGTCTCTTTGTTTGAAGATACAAATTTGGCTGCTATTCATGCTAAACGTGTCACAATCCAGCCTAAGGACTTAGCATTAGCTCGCAGATTGCGGGGCGAACGATCATAGATCCAATCTTCATTCATAGTGTATTAGTAAATTGTACCATTCATTCTTTATGCATATGGTGGCATACATGTCTAGCTTAATATAACTGCGCTATGGACTAACCGTAGGCCAACTTTGAGATGATTATACATTGTATGGTACAACAAATCAATAGGACATACTATTGTCTGGTATGTCTTCAGGATACGCGTATATTAGTGTTGTTGAGCCACTAGTTTGCAGGAGACTCAGGATCGTGATACGCAAAGATCAGAACCAACTCACTCAGTTGACTTCGTCTGTTGGTTACCAAGTAACCACTGTTCACAACAGGTAAACATTTCTCGAGAGGGAAAGACTTCTAAAATCTGGCACTCAAAGCCTGGTATAGCAAGCCTGTATTTGCGCCATAGCTGGTTGCCAGTGCTGTTTAAAGCTTCGCTCCCATGCTCCGCGGTACAAGGACCCACTCCAACGGCCAGTAGTACAAACGCAGGTGCCCTCGCCACGCGCCTAAATACTTGGCCAAGCGCACATTTCTCTTCCAGAAGAAGAAATGCACATTCTGGGGAGGTAATGCACACCGTAGAAATTGCTGTGCACACCACCTTCCCCGTGCATAGAAGATTGACCTGCCGCTCTTGCGTGATTGGTGTATCAGGAGATGCAGATGCTATTGCTTCTGTATATGGCGATGGGACAGTTATCGGCTTGGAATCTTTCTGAATATATGTGTGTGATGAAAGAAGTGATACTACAATGGGGCGAGCGAAGAATGCGCTGTAGAGGTACTACTTTTGAGCTCTGGCAATCTATGGATTTTGAGATGACCGAACCTTAAATTGCGTTGAAGGCTGGCTTCGGAGGACAGGAATACGCGCTCTAGGCCAGTTATCTCGGGAGGCCACGGATACTATTATAGTTTTGGTAACAATTTCATGAAGAAGGAGCTTGCACGCACAGCAACGCAGGTAGACTGTGGACTATACGTGTCGCGAAAGCTCATGAGATGAAGTGAACGAGATTTGTAGGACAGTGCCATCATTCCTATATTTTGGCAACGAAAACAGCCCCCCTTGCCCCGGCGGAGTCCGCCGAACGAACAAAACCATCTACCCAATGGTGTTCCGACTGATACAAATATTCTCGAAGAGTTCAACTGATGTGAACGTTCTCGAGGTTGTTTAGGCTGGAAACGACTGTGATGGTGTCAGTTGTTTGTATGTCACGCTCAGAAGTTATTCCAACGCTCAAAACGCCGTCTGACACCCGGCCTCGCAGCAAAGAATGGCCTTGAATGGTTGTCCATCACCAAAGAAAAAAATTCTAAATGGCGCACTCGTGATGGCCCAAGTTCAGGCATTTCTTGATGCCGCGGAAGACGTAGACATAGATCCTGAGACTGTAGAGGACCTTCTCGGAACAATTTCTGAGCACCACGAAATAGACGAAAGCACCGAAGTACAAGATAATTCTGATTTGGAGAGCGATCACGACAGCATTACTGATAAAGAAGATTTGGATGTATTAGATATCTCGGCGTTGTTCAACAACCAGGATGCTGGTTAGTCGTCCTCCATTCTTTCAAAGCAATGGTACATTGACCAATATTAAGATGTATGGACTAAACAAGAAATTGGCCATTTTTTGAGACATTTAAAAGAGCATGGTGAGTAGATGGGTTATCGTGCCTTTTCCTCATTGGGACGTTTGGCAATAAGGAATGGCATCTTTCATCAAAAAATATGTCATAGAGCGCAAAATACCAATACCAAGATTATTGCTTGCTTTTGGAGTGAATCTGGTGCGTTTCTTTGTATGTATGGCGTCACCATTAATAAATTAACAAACATCTCAAGAGTCCTGAATTGCAAGTGAAGCGTTCCTCGACTCTCCTTTACTTTCTAAGAGTGGTATTGTCTCACCAGTAAGGAATTTAATGCACACAATACATTCTCTTTCTGAAAGGGCAATGAAGGCTGCGCCTGCGAGACAAGTTAACACAGTACAATACAATTGAAGACGCTTTGCAACTAATCCGCAGTTCTCAACGAATCATAATACTTACTGGAGCAGGAATAAGTATGGGATCGCATCTTAGGCTACGGAGTGTCTTGCTTATGAACTGCGTCGCTAGGTGTTTCCTGCGGGATTCCAGATTTTCGATCCAAGGACGGCATTTACGCAGCTCTAAAAGCAAATGGTGCTTATGACCTTGACGACCCCCAGCAAATGTAAACCTATCCCCATTTGTCCGAGGAAGTATCTGAGCCATTCTTCCACGTAGGTTTGACATGTCGTATTTCCGGGAAAATCCTCTTGGTATGGCAAAACTATTTGCAATTATTGAGTTTATCAGTTCTGATAGCAACAAGTTTTTTAGTAAGACATTCGAATCAGTCTCATCGAGTATATGTTTTGATGAGTCTGGGTTGCGAGCTCTTTTGCTAGGTGATCAATCACTCGACTTGTGCGACTGGATCCTAACCGGAAGACAGTAAAATATACCCATCAAATTTTGTCCCTTCTCCTTGTCACCGGTTTATCAAGCTTGTGGAAGATCAAGGCAAGGTGCGATTAAATTATGCCGTCCGTATTAGCTGAACTGAACGATTGCACGCAGCTGCTTCGAGTATGACATGCTGGCATTTGACCCGTCGCTTCGCTTACAACTTGAGTCAGAATTACACTCAGAACATCGATACCCTGGAGACGTTGGCGGGTGTACAACGTGTGCTTCAGTGTCATGGATCATTTGCAACAGCGAGCTGTCTTCAGTGCCGACGACGGGTGTCAGGTACTGAGATAGAAGTGGATATCATGAGGCATCGGGTTCCATTATGCGCCGTTTGTAACCAATCTCCTTCCCCTGCTAAACGCAAGAAAGGCAAGAAGGCGAAAGATACGTGGAACAGCGATGTCGAGGATGAAAGTGATGTCCCAGAATACCCACCTGGAATCATGAAGGTGTGTATAATGCGTATAATATGATTACCCAAGACAAACGCGCTGCAGCCTGATATCACATTCTTTGGCGAGAAACTCACGGACGATTTCGGTCATTCGTTGGAAGCGGACCGAGAACGTGTTGATTTGCTACTTGTCATCGGAACATCACTCAAGGTCGCTCCTGTCGCTGACATCTTGAGTACGTTTTGTTGTCCGCTTTACCATATCATAGCCAACGGTCTCTTCCAAAGCCCACCTGCCCCATTCCGTCCCTCAGGTTTGATGCCTCGTACCTTTCACTTCCTCCATCTCACGTTGACCGATAGATTCTCATCAATAAAACTCCGATCCGACACATCAATCCCGATGTAGGCATTATTTTGTGTCATAAATTGCAGGGGTTTTCATGTTCGCAGATCATGTTGCTAGGAAATGCCGATGACATCATTATGCACCTATGCCACCGACTAGGATGGGAATTACCGCCCGAGAAGGAGCCTTCACCTGCCCAAGGCTCGTCTCGCCCGTATCCGTCGCGAAATAATCTGAAGAAGAGGTCAATGTCGAAAGAGGAACAAGAACCGCAAAGGGTAGGCAATAGGTAATGAGGTGATTGTTTTCTCTTGAGAGCGTGTGATTGATTCCGCTCTGCTAGTCATGTATGGTTGTTTGAGGGGGCAGAAGGCGGCAAATGGCTCCAAGAATTCGAGGGGAAGATGGTTCAAAACGGGACGCCAGAAAGCACACATCCACCTTCACCAGCGGAACTTATGAACTCGGGAACAATCGTTGACGAGGGTGTTCAAAGGATGAAAAAGCAAAGAACACAGTGATGTTTAATATCTAAAGTACATAAAATACAATATATCAGTATGAATCGTATCGTAGTATTAATTTGTTACTAGTTTACCGTCGAAATTTTAGTTACATTTTTGTCCAGAACTTGGCCTCATGCCACATTGCTGGCCATTCTGCTGACACTGGCCTTGATGTTAACTCCACGGCCGTTGTTCACATTCGCATGCTCCATGGCAGCCCAGCTACGCTTTCCACCTAGCCGGTTGCCAATTTCCAATAGGTCAATGTCATGCTGGCCGTTGTTCAGCGCGCTTATGACGCGTCCAGAGACGCGCTCTCGGGATCAAATAGCACAGCGCAAGTGGTCAAAGCCCTCCCGGAATTGGTTTTACATGTATTCGCGACACAGGGCGGGTCCTGTGGAGCGGCGCGAAAGTGAACCACGAACTCATCTCGCGAAAACGTTGATGAAAAGACTCAACTGGTTGCTACGCTATGGAGTGGGATATAAGCTCGTCAATACACGACCAGACGGGTTCGTACGAGTGCACGATATCGTAAGTTCATGCTTGGCCAACTACATGCCTTTGCTTAATGTGTTAGTAGTTGACTTTACGTGGGTTCCGCGGGTACGATATGGCATCATTTCAAGAGAATATGAAGTTGGATTTTCTCAGGAGATTTGAGTTGAGATGGGAGTTTTGTAGGCACTTGGGCACAAAGGAGCTCTTTGTAAGACTGGCTAAAGAGGAGATGAAGATACCCATGGAGGTAAGTTTGCGACATCTTTTTCTATTCCGTATGAACTCGTTCGACAGGGAGTGGATCGAGGAAATAAAAAAATAGCACGAATAAGAAACTTGCCACCGGTAGCGCAGTATACGCTGACGCCAGATAGATGGTCGTACATTAGTGAGTAATTCAAGAAGTTGTAGATTATGAACGTTTATATTCTTTCTACAGGCCATCACGGTATCCCAAAGGGCGCTGACAACCTAATACACCTACATGCAGTTCGAAACAATCCCCTTCAAGGTACGAACTACCTTCTTCTACCCAACCCTCGTGACCTGGTGTTAATCTAGTTGACTACTCATTGGGCAATTGTGTAGTCCTTGTCGATATCGATACCCATGCTGCCTTTTTCGCCGGTATCTCATTCTACGTTGCCAAGAACGACGACCTTGTCACGGAAGGAGATCCTGATGGTGTTCTACCCCCCATATACTTCAAGAAAGCGATCAAAGTGGCATATGAATGTCATCAAGTTATCTGAATCAAGCCGAAGCAGGATAACTCTGGCTTCGACCCCATACTAGCTGTTCTCCCTTGTAGGCAAAGACAAGTATCAAGTGGGACTTCTAGCCAAGGAAACCGCTCGCTTCGACCTCAGACTACGATAGCTGACATGCACGCGACCTCTGAAACACTACGGAAGGGTTCGTTGTAAAAGTAAAAGTACATCGTTGATTCTATTCACAGGGTAATGCGATGGTATTACTAGTAAGCAACCAACTTCACGTTCACCTTAAGCGCGGCTACCATACACATCTTTAGGCGATACACCGGCCTGGCCCTTGCGGATATTTGCCTGCGCCCACCTGTTACCAGATTACTCGTAAGCGTTTCAAGGGGCAATGCACCGGAATACGTACTTCTTGATCCTGATGGACTCTATTTGAATGAAGCCAGTTGTGTCAGAGGGCTCAAAGCCGCCAAGCTCATCCATAGATGATTGGCGCTCGTCATAAAGACCCTGAATGAATGCTTAGAGGAGAGTGCATGATTAGAAATATATATACCCACCTCATCGCTGTATCGTCCTTCAATAATGACGTTACCCTTGTACAACTTCAATCTAACGGTGCCGTTGACTGTCCTCTGGCTGGTGGGTATGGCGCTTGTGATGAACTCTCTTTCCGGTGTGAAGAAGTGACCGTTGTACAGGATCCGGCTAAGTTCCACAGTAACGAATTGGTCCCGGAGTGCGCGGACGTTCCTGTCAAGGGTGAGACCTTCCAAGTCGACGTGCGCAGCACGCAAGATAGTTGCTCCGGGAGACTCGTAGCAACCGCGGGACTTGACACCAATGAATCGGTTCTCAACAATGTCAATACGTCCGATTCCGTGCTTTCTAGCGAGCGCATTCAGGGTAAGGAATATATCTACGGCGTCTGTGTATTCCTTGTTTTCATCTTGGACCTTGACCTTGACTGGAAGGCCCTTGGAAAATTCGATGCTGATATGCTGAGGCTGTTGCGGGGCATCTTCAGGATCTGTAGTGAGCTTCCACATGTCTTTCGGAGGGGTTGTGTTCGGGTCCTCCAGGATGCCTGCTTCATACGAGATGTGGAAAAGGTTTTCATCTGTTGACCAGGGCTTGGCAGTAGTTTGGGCGACAGGGATGTTGTTCTTCCCCGCGTACTCGATGAGTGCTTGGCGGCCGGCAAATCGGTTGTAAAATTCTTGCATGACTGTGAGCCAATCACACAGCTGAAGAACGCAGCTTAACTGACCAGGGATACGCCATGGGGCAATGACTTTGATGTCAGGCTTGAGACCATAGAATGCAAGTTCAAAGCGGACTTGATCGTTGCCTTTGCCCGTGCATCCGTGTGATACGTAGCTGGGAGGGATTAATGATCAGCCTACCAATGAAGGCATGCCGCTCACTCGCAACCTTCCCCGTCAGCGATGGCTATCATTCCTCGGGCAATAACGGGTCTAGCAAGGGACGTTCCGAGCAAATAGACATTCTACTGCATTGTTAACTGATGAAGCTGGATGTAAACGCCAGCGATCCAACCTCATAGATGCAATTGGCTTGGACAGCGGGATAGATGAGTTCTGTTACGAATTCCCTTTTGAGATCCTACGGCAACTCAATCATCGGGTCAATCAAAGATAAATAAACTAAACCTGTAAAAAAAACTTTTTAGCACCGACTGCCAGCGCCTTTTTCCGAGCTGCTTCAAAGTCCTGTAATCAATGGTTATGAGGTTTAGATGGCGTTGTCAAACTGCAAAGATACCTCTTCCTGGCCGACATCAGCCATGAATGCATATACTTCATAACCCTGCTCGATCAACCAGGCCAGGATACATGATGTATCTTGATAGTGAATGCGCTTCAGGGCATGTAAACGTCACTGATCCAGGCTCACTCACCCAGACCACCAGAGTAGGCCAGCAATACGCGTCCGGATTTCGCAGCCATAGTTTGATGGGGTTTGGTTGGAATGGATACTATCAGGAGTTGAGAGATAACTCGGTTTGCGAGACTTTATGTAGGTCTTACGGCTTTTGAGCGTGGTGAGCACCTTCCATTTCCATCAGTATGTTATCGATTGTGTCAGGTGCCCGATGTCGCCAGTTTCATTCCCTCGCTAATTTGCTCACTCGCACATTTACTCCGGTTCTTCGTGATCAGCAGGTCAATCTGGTCGTCATCTGATCAACAATGTGAATGGGGTGCGCGATGCATTGACTTCTGCTGATTCTCAATGGAATGCTGCAATGCAGAAGCCAAGGATTGACCTACCAGCCTGATTAATAGTCAAGGGGTCCTAAGTTGCGTGCCGGATGTATTGCCAGCGGTGGATAAGATCCACGACGTTATGAAGACAGCGGCAAATCGCGGACGTCCACTTGACTGCCAAGTGTAAGAAGTAACCCGTGTTGGGATTACCTGGATCACGCCTCGTCATGAGGACACGGTGATGCGTGTAGGTGGCGTGCGGTCCAAAATAGATCGTACATCTGCAAGTAAGCCCTGCGTTGCGATTTCACGCAGCGGCAGTGGCATCTGTTGTGATCCCAGATCTGGACAGCCTTCATACTGGCTGCATGGATCACTGTGCTGCTTAGCTACTGTCCTCGCACAGTAGGACTTGGGTTGCCCAATACGTGCAATATGCCCGTGAATAGCTCTTGTGCATGGCAGTGGACAGCTGTATGTCAGCATGGCCACCATACAACAATTGAATGGTTATGGCATACCATGTCCACGTCCGTCGTCCCTTTTCACTCCATACAAAGCACATGAACCTGCTGTCACCACAACCCTCTCACATCCTCCCACAAAGACATTGAAAGATGTCTGAAACCCAACACAAGCTTAGATCTTTCATTCGCAATGGTTTCTTTTCCGGCGTGGTGAAACATGGTGGCTCCAAGGAAGCCGCACGGAAAACACCAGAGGCCGCACAGACGACATCGGTTGGAGCGGGAACGAACAGGACATTCCACCAGGACGACGATAGGCGAACCATTGGCCCTGATCTTCCGAAACCGGTCCTCCCTCCAAGCCCTCCCGCGCACCCACGTGTTGTCCATTTGCCCCGTTTGTCGTCAGAACAAGCCAATATGGCCTCTCATCGTCAGATTAAGAAGGGCAAAGAGAAAGTTGCAGGAGATGACCGTCATTCACATGCTCATCCTCTCCGACGACATTCTCATGGCTTGTCTATAAACGACACATCCGATACCGATAAGAATAAACTGTCCGCGGAGCAGCTTATATCTTCCGACTCGAGTAATCCAGCCGAGCTCGAGCGTCTAAAGAAAGAAATTGAATTGTTGAGGAAGACCATACATGAACAGAGAAAAATCATCAAGAAGCAATCGAAAGTATGTATATGCATCTAATAAGGACATCGTGCAATATGTCTCATTTCATTCCAGAGAAATGAAGAGTTGAAAAATGAAGTTGCCGTTGGCATTGTCGTAAGAGTTATCATGTCCTTTCATGCTTCATGCTGACGTTATGGGCAGTCTCTAACGGAGAAAGACGCTGAATTGACGACGAGGGAGGACGAGATGCGGAAAATGAAAGACAACTTTAGTAAAATTGAAAGCGTAAGTGGTCTAGATAATTCCTGGATTAGGCTCAATCTCGGCATAGTCCATGTCCTCTTTTGAAACCATATTCCAATGTCAAGTATGCATAGAATTATTGCAACGGCCATATGCGTGGGTATCCCGTGACGCAATATTGCGAAATGAACCTGAGTAATTTGATTTTCTAGTCTATCTCCTTGTGGCCATGTTTTCTGTTTGCTTTGCCTCCAGGAATGGTTCCGAAAGGCACCTGCTGTTGATTACGATGACGATGACGATTTGGACAATCCCCGTTACATATTGCGGCGTCCCAAGTCTTGCCCTTGCTGCCGGACTAAAATCGTACATAGACCCATCCCCCTATTCGTTTTACGAGCGGCCACCAATGCGTTGGCGATGTCGAGGGCGCAACTAAACGGCACAGATTGTCCACCTGAAGCTCCCACTGACGATGACGGTGACCCTTGGAAAGGGATATTCCCTACTGGCGACGACGACAATTTTTCCACAGATGATGAAGAATCGTCGTCTGAATCGGGAGGCGCTGATTCCCTTGCAGAATCCGATGATAGGCTGTCGGTTCATTTTACTCACTATACTGACGAGTATCCCGACCTTGGCTTTGAGAGTGAAGCCAGTGAATATCTCTCGGACGAGCCGTATGGTGATGACAATCCTGGTCACAGCAGTGATGAGGATGATATCTATGTCCGACCTCGGTGGCAGCCTGCTTCACGATTCGCAGGATTTCAGAGCGGTATTGGCGATAACGAAAACAGCAGCCAAACCATCTCGCTACTGCGCAGAGGTTGTCCTTTGCAGATGATCGTTTCGTTCCATATGACATACTCTCGTGAAGGTGGCATCATTGCCTATGTGTCTTCCTTCAATCCCGAGTTATTCCTGAACCACATGGGTACAGATATCAATGTAATGAATCGAGTGCTACTTGGTTGGAATATCGAGGTCGATGAAGAGATGGACAAGTACGGATCCATGTTCATGCAACGGACGTTGCTCGAACTGGAACAGTTTCCGCAAAGGTGGGAGATAAATTTACGCGTCGGTGTTACTTCGGCCAGGGCATACGACGCCATACGGTTGGTGAAGCTGTCTGAGGTTGAGGATTATGATTCAGACCTCGCGTCGTATCTGGAAGAACGGAATTGGAACAGCTAGGTATGCGGTATGTTCATGCATGTACTTTAGCGCAATATGTATGTAGTTTAGAATAGAATTGCTGGGGATGTTCACTTGGAATACTAACAAGCACAAACAACACGAAAGCTCGCTCACGGACTGCAATGACTGGCAAAAGTCATTTTAATCTTGCTCCTCCGTTGGTATATTCGGGCCAGTCAGAAAGTCTTGCTCAAGCTGGCCAGGCTATATGCGTGTCCTTATCGCCGCACGATAACTCTCTCGCAGTATATGTGACAAGAGAGGTGCGCGTGACAATCCCAGACGAGCTGTTCAAGTACTGATGCTCATTAGTAGCCAGGTCAAGTAAACCAGCCTCGGAGTACCAGAAGAGACGAACAGCCGATTTACTTTTCTAGCTTTGATGAACCGCCGACTCACGAAAGACGCCTCGTACGTATACCAGACTTTATATTTCCCAAGCTCACAAGTTTTATACAGTTCATCACTGACACGTTCATAATATTCGTTGCATTGCAAAATGTGCTGAAAACAGGCCGCACGAAGGAACCCGAGTGGTGAGTTAGATTCAAACCCACGGTCGCGTCATCGCATTGATCGGTTTCCTAGGATGCAGAGCGAACAAACCCTCAATATTGTCCGCAAATTGGCAATAGACTACGTGAATTTTATCAAGGAATGCTGGGTACATGCTTCAGTACGCGTCTTCCGGATCGGTGTGCTTGCCGTTTGTGTTGACTTGCATTAGCAAGGAGCACCGCGTTCAGACCTGAATTTACAATTCAGCGGAGACCATTACCGCAAGCTATACACGTGTTTCTCGTTATTTGTTTTCTTGTATCTCCCGGAGCCTGGATATGAAGATGCGCCTGTGGGAGACGATCTCATGGAATGGTTGAATACCCATTTCATTGAACCTTCTACAGAAGAAGGTGTCCACCTTAGCGCCTTGGAGCGCCCTTGGGAAGATGAAACGTTCTGGCCGTATATTACTCGGTATGTAAACTGTTTAACTCTGACTTTCGTGACGCAAACCATCGTTCTTAGGACGGTACTCCGGGGACTCTCAAAGGCGTCACTGTTTTTCTTGGAAACGCTTAAAAAACATCCTTCAGAGGATTTGCAAGAAATGGCCGAAACACTGGGTAGACTTATCGGCTCTCAGCCTCGCTTACAGAATTTCACCGCAGAACGAGATTTTGTATTGGCCTCGGGAAGATGGAGTAATCAGGTTAAAGCGTTACGTATCGAAATGGACCGTGTTCCTGAAGGCAATCGTTTTGACGAGTTTGAAAATTGGTGGGACTGCCTGAGCGATATTGTTGCAATTCTGGAAGGGCGGTCTGACGTTATTCAACGTGTTAGCGAGGAGCTTGCCACGGACTGGAAAGAAGTTTGTGCTGTGTGGGGCGTATTTGTTGATGCCCGTCTCCGGAGACAAGATCTGCCGTAAGTGACCTTTATCGGTCACACGACCAAGGCTCATGCAGTGAAACGACAGGGATATTGTGAGTCGAGTATTGAATGATATGCCTGCAGATCCTACGAATCTCGAAGATATGTTCCATACTGCTCTGTTTTCTGGACGGCCCCAAGAAGCTCTTCAGTATGCGTATGAGCTGGACCCCTGGCTCTCGGCGCATCTCATGGACATAATGGATGCGCTGGGGCTAGTCACGGAAAATATTGATGAGTGAGTATTGAAAGTCGTGTTATTCCTCCATTAATATTTTCAGTTCTGAATCATCCACGCGTGATCGAAACATTTTGGCATACGCCGAATATCTACATTCCGATCCTGGACTTTGGCGAATGACCGTGAATTACATGTATACATGCGGGGACGTTGGAAAGGGCATGGCAGATCAAATCTTGCTCCGTGTACCTCTACGGATACGGGAACAGAACAATTCGGATCTGGGTCAGAAAATCCGGGAAGGCGATATAGTCGGTGTTCTTAAAGATGTCAACGAGACCTGCTTCCAACATCAAAGAGAAGCAGTGAGACGGACAATCTGTAGAGTAAGTGCTACCATTCCTGCCAAACAAGTATTGTCATATTAAATATGTCTAGATCGCTGCCCAAACACTTGCGCAAGATAAAGATTATGGGTTGGCTGTATCATACTGCACATCAGCCGAAGATTGGTCCGGCCTCGGACATATAGTAGAGCAGGTTCTAAAGGAGTACGTCATAAGTGGTAAGCTCCACGCCAATGATGAAAGCTGTGATTTCAATGCTGATCTAGGTTCGGAGAAATTTGCCAAATATGCGTCTACAATCGCACCTACCGTCCGGCAGTTACGGACGCAAAATGTACAACAGGGCATCTGTGTTCACCGTTTATTGTTTGCCGTTCGCTATGCCCAATTTCATGAGCTTCGTCGGCAAGGGAACCTAGTAGATGCGGCACAGGAACTTGTATCCATTTTCTACGATGATCTAGCGCCGAAATCATGGTGGGCTGTCCTCCTAAATGATGCAATAGAATTGCTTCAGAACGGTAAGTGAATGCGCATCAATGATCGCCGCATACGACCCTGACGGGGTGTTGCAGATCAAATCATGCTATTTTCTGCAGCGGCTGTAAACGAGTTTATGCGAAAAGCGGAAGAAATTGCCTCGACGGCATCATACGGGGATGTCGATTACCTTGGGACGCTAACGCAATGTGTGAAAGGAGGCGAGAAGGAAGCGTTGAATAGGTTGAAACTAGTGCGCGCTGCTCTGGCCAAATACTATGCTAGATGTGCTATTGCTAATGTTGGATAAATCGGACATAAGGGCTTGAAATGCGATCATGCCTTGCGACAGCTGACTCGGCTGAGCCTAAATGATGTGTGGTCCATGGCAATATGGTACACGGTAAGAGCTTCGCCGTTGCCCCTCCATGAGGTAACACTCTTCATCTTCGAGATTCCCGAGAGTCGTAAAATTATTGTTCTTTTCGAAGCGATGGACATATAGACTCATTCATGAAGCAATCTCCGTCTGCGGACGAACGGCATCGATACCATCAATTGAAGCACAAGACAAAGCTTGGGATGGCGTACCCTGCACCTATAAAATAGTGGGAAGGGTCCTATCCAGCATCATTCAAAGAGAGGCGTATCAGCATGTGTTACCACCTGTATCTCCATGATGAATTCTCATGTGGACATCAGCAATTGACGAAGAGACAGAAGGTAAGTGACCCAACCATGCCAATTTTGTCAATATTCAAGGGGTACGTTTTGGGCCACAGATTGACTGTAACCGAAAGACGTGCGCTCTCAGCGAGATGCACAGATACGGCGGCCATGAATGTCAGGGAACGTGCAATCAGAGGTGCGCAAATATGTTTTCTTTTGTGGCCTCGTGGTCATAACTGCCGTGCTGAAGGCTGGGTGAGAACGGTGTGATGGTGATGAACAAGTTCAACAAGAGATGTGACGCATGCTTCTACCATAATCTGTAAGACGGAGATCACAATCGAGGGTACTGCCCTGACGGCGTCAGAGCCCGGTGGAAAGACTCGTTGTGTCTAAACGAATTGGGGAATTGATTAAATCTGTCAGCGACCAAAGTCCTATGAAACGTCCGAGGGTGTAGGGATATCGGTCGAAAATGTGTCCGACCCGAAGAGTACATGCATTGATGTTCCCTGTTTCATATCTGCTGCCGTGTTGGTGTAACTGGTCACCTTTTGTTGATGCTGCGCTTCTAAATGCGCACCAGCACTCCGGCTGGGGTACAAATCCTTATTTAGGATATGTAATCGTGTCAACAACGCCACCGGAAGAGTCACCGATTACGGAGTCGTTTGAGAAATCGCCAGGTAGGATTCCAAATGCTCCCTCACATAGCTAGCCCATTCTCTGGAACAAATGCGCCGATGATTAATTGCAAGGAAGTAGCGCATGATTCGGCCAGATGGATATCAATAGGAAGAGCAAGTTGAAGGTTATGGTTTGTTTCGTCGAGGCGGCCGAGGCGGCGCTCACCGAATGCCAACTAGTCTGAACTAGTATTCAATGTCGACGGAGTGATCTCTGATGAACATGTATGATCACAGGTTGCGATCAAATCGTTACTGAGGCCGTCGGCACAACGGTGACCGGTGATGACGCTAACTTCAGTTAATGGGATGTTATTGTTCACCCTGGAGTTTCAAGAAGGCAATGCGTTGCCATCTTATTACCTTTCTGTCTCCTCTGTAGACGTTCTATCGGACGTCAATGAAGCCGACAGGGCCACAGGCACAGGCAGACGTTGACAGTTTGGCGGTGAGACCAGAAAAGGCAATGGGCAGCACGTGGCATCCCGCTTTCCCTGCCACAGACGGCGTCGTTCCGTTTTCGCCGCCAATCTGCGCTGTCAGCAAAGACGACCATGGCGGACGAAGGTTATACCTCATCTGTCACTTGGGAGACCGACCACTCCGAACTCCAGTCGCATAGCGGCCACAATCGGTCTACGTTACGTTCTCTTGATTCAGCTGGATCCTCGAGTCCTCATCTCAAGTCATTCTCTTCGCTCCCACGAACAAGCACCGATTCGGCTGGCCCGTCTCAATGGCGAGGTAGCCCAACCATTGCATCAGAGCAACGAGACACTCTGGCGGGTCTTCAAGGCCAGGCTGAGGCACCGACGTTGGTTGAGCCAAATTTTGACGAAAGTGTCTTACGGGCCCTATGTGATTTGGACGTAAGCTTCCCCGCGTATTAATATAGAGCCAAAATTAATGAAGCATATAGTGCGGAGTACCCTTATTATTGGATAGAATCAAACAGAGTCTGATTTCGTGTAGAGCGAGTACTTCGCGTATGTTATATCTTTATGCTTGACGTCTCGTAGGAAGCTTCTACGTTCTTCAAAAAGCGCGCTGCGATTGAAGAAGACTATGGCAAGACGCTCCAGAAGCTTGCTCGATCGACTTCGGATGCATATGCTCTCGGAGACGGAAAGGCAGGGTAAGACAAATAGTATGTTTCGAGGCCTGGCTGATGCGGAAGTAGATCCTATGTAGCGGCGTGGCAGACAACCCTGAGAGTTCATGAAATGATGGCTGAGAATAGGTTGCGATTTTCCCAACGGTTGAATGAAATGAGCGATGAGCTCGCGATCCTGGCCAAAGAGATAGATAAAAACAGGAAACAGGTCAGTGGTATAAATAGCATTGTTTCAGGTCTGACGTTGTCACAGACGAAGGAGCTGGCCTCCCGTTTTGAACGTGGCTTGCAAGAATCAGAAGTTGCGACAGAGAAGAGCAAGTCACGGCTCGAGCTTACTTCCGAAGAACTGGAACGCTTATTACTTCAAAAAGAGGGAGAATCTGTCAAGGATAATATTACTCAGTCACGCGCCACAGGCGGTAGCGACAAGCGCGTGATTGTAAAAGCTATAGCCAGGGTGAAAGGGAAAATCCCAGGCAACGTGAGTATTGCAGTTTTCTAATTAAATGATATCATCATCGTGTATGAATACAGATTCAAAGACAAGAAGATGTCATCAGAGCCCGAATGTCGACGGAATCTGATCAATACAGAAAAGCTGTCAATGACACACAAGCGACGCGCCAAGATTACTTCAATCTTCAACTTCCCCGGATTCTTCGTGTAAGCGACTGTGTTCTGCTCTCCAGGGTGTAATTAACGTATGAAAACAGGCTCTTAAAGACTGTGCTGATGAAATTGACTTGGGCACGCAATACCATCTGACGAGATATGCGTTTCTGTTTGAGAGCATTGTCCTCAGCGATGGCTCGACCTTGATACCACCACACGAGGAAGGTAGGAAATAAAATACACGATGGCAGAAAATAAGTGTTGATGAAGATTGTAGGACTAGGATTGAAGGCGACCATTGAGACCATTGACAATCGCGGCGACTTCAAGACGTTCATGCAGAACTACGTGTATGCGCGTGGCTCTGCGATCAAAGGTCCACGGCGCGAGGGACCAGCAGATGAAGGCTTGGTACGTCATAATCCTGTATCCCTACACGCGACGTTGACGTAGGCTCAGCTACTATCCTTATCCTCCCATCAGTCCGACAAGAGTCTTCAAGGTAGCAGTCCCAATGGTACAACTGGCGGGCATCAGGACAAGGCCATCCAAGACAAGGGAAGACCCACGTTTGGTGTCGATCTTGCCGAGCAGATGACCCGGGATAACGTCGAAGTCCCTCCCATCGCGCAGAAATGCTGTGAAGCGATAGAGAAATATGGCATTCGCTCAATGGGAATTTATCGCATAAGCGGAACAGCCAGGAAAGTAGCAGAGCTCCGGCAACGCTTAGATAAAGGTACGATGCCTGCGTCGTGGGTGTCTTATCATCCTAAGATCGTTTCCAGACCTTGAATCGGTCGACCTTGATACCCCAGAATGGTCATCAGACATCAACAACGTTGCAAGTGTACTGAAGGCCTGGTTGCGCGAGCTTCCAGATCCACTGCTGACGGCTCATTTGCATCAAGTATTTATGGACGCCGCCAGTGAGTTTCACACATGCCCGCCTTTTTCTATCCAACGCCATCGCAGAGATTGATAATGAACGACTACGTCATATCCGATTGCATGAACGAGTGAACGAATTGCCTGATCCTAACTATGCTACATTAAAATACTTTTTGGGGCACCTTCACAGGTCAGTGGTTGATCATATGATAGGCTTTTTTAACTTTGCCCAGGATCAATCAACATGCGGATTGGAATCAGATGTCTATACAAAACCTAGCCATTGTTTTCGGACCGACTTTATTTGGACAGGCTCCTGTTGTTGGTCAGCAGAATGGTGCTGCTATCGCTGACACACCATTCCAAAACCAGGCGAGTACCCTTCAAGTGTATTGGATGCGATCATTAATCCGACATGATCACAGGCAATAGAGACCATTCTTACCCACTACACCGATATCTTCATTGATGAATCTGACGCTTGAGTAATCTTTCGATTTCGTTTTTATTCCCCGCCACTATTGATATATGATACCCTATGTATATTATACTGTGTTTCATTCACGGTTATTATTCTGTCTGCCATCCCGCATTCGTATTCGTTTATGTTTTCCTCATCAATATTGGACATGTATTGTGGAACTAGCACCAACACAACTGTGTTGCATCGCCTGTAATCAATATCTGACATGCTATTTTAATTTCAAACTGTTATAGTAATCTGATATATCTAGACACCACTGCAGGATGGAATACGAAACGCAAGCTTTAACTGTGGAGATATCGTGAGCCAACTGATAATTCCGTAGGCCAGCGGTGCACAATATAAAATGCTGGATCATGGTCCAAAGATGTCCTTTGGCATATTTGAAGAGACAGGAATAAATGATTAACAGTACAGTAAAGATACAGAACAGATCCGAATTACACGGCCTATGCACCGAAACCATACAATGTACGACCTGATCGCTTCAGGGCGTAGACGACATCGAGGGCTGTTACTGTCTTTCGCTTTGCGTGTTCTGTGTATGTTACAGAGTCACGGATAACCTGTGAAAGAATTAAACTCGACGAGGTAATCACCATTTCATTGCACTTACATTCTCCAAGAATATTTTCAATACTCCACGAGTCTCTTCGTAAATAAGACCAGAGATACGCTTGACACCACCACGGCGAGCAAGACGACGGATGGCAGGCTTCGTGATACCTATCATGGCATTAAGGACCTGCAACGATATGGAATAATTTGACGGACCTTGGATGTTGTCACGAAGAATTTTACGATGACGCTTAGCACCACCCTTTCCAAGACCCTTGCAAGAGTATAAGACATGTATGCTGCGGATAATGCACAGCAGTCGCTTACCTTGCCACCTTTGCCACGTCCAGACATTGTGAATTGGTTAAATGTAGAAGTTTAGCGAAATGGAATAGGTAAGGGTGCTTCGGGGAAACGGAGCAATCCACAGTGACTATATATTGCGGTGCAGTGTGGCTGTGCCACATTTTACCTTTTTGTTGATTGGTGGCGCGTCCATCACGTGCCAGGACGCGACGCGCTCACGGTGCCATTATTTAAGGGCAGCGTGCCGTCCTGCATCATTATTCATCCGCCCCCAGGAATCTCGCTGCATAACTCATAACTCATAACTCATGGCCCGCACAAAACAAACCGCTCGCAAGTCCACCGGTGGTATGTGTTAAATTGCATTGGTCTCTGTTGTCTTTGCTGACTTGGATTCAAAGGTAAGGCACCCCGTAAGCAACTTGCCGCAAAGTCGCAGGCACGAAAAACGGCGGTGAGTCATCGTTCGAGATAATTTGAAAGGCGTGCTAATTTTGGCTGTTCAGGCCGCAACCGGTGGTGTGAAGAAGCCTCATCGCTTCAGACCCGGAACTGTCGCTCTCCGTGAAATCAGACGGTACCAAAAATCGACAGAGCTGCTTATTCGCAAACTCCCTTTCCAACGTCTCGTACGTGAAATCGCACAAGACTTCAAGGTATGTCTGCGGATTAGAGGTCGGAGAGCGATGCTGACCATTGATCAGACTGATTTACGTTTCCAATCATCCGCTGTCATGGCGCTCCAAGAAGCCGCAGAAGCATACCTAGTATCACTATTCGAGGACACCAACTTGGCTGCTATCCATGCCAAGCGTGTAACAATACAACCGAAGGACTTGGCACTGGCCCGTAGACTGCGGGGCGAGAGGTCATAATGCTATTTCCCTGGTCTTATCTACCTCCTTTTTGTATGCTTAGTGTATTCTCTACTATTTAAAGTTCTGGGCGTTCATTGACACATGGTCGAAGCTTTTCAACCGATGTCCGCAGCAGTGTCCTTGCGGAAGCGTTCGGCTATTAGTTGTGACATTTCTGTGACAAGAAAAGTCATTGCGCAGCCTCCGCTGCGGAACATTGCTGCGTGAGTAACTTTCGTCGCAGGGGGTAAAAACCGGGCAATGTCCTTACACTTCAATCAAGGTACAATGCGGAAAACCCGAAGGACAATGTTGCTTATACCGAGCAATTCCATGACTATTGCTAAAAGTGGCTGTGGCACATAAATGAATTTGTGACTGCCGGACCAAGGAAATACTACGTTAGCGGTGGAAGCGTCCGGAATGAAATTGGCGATACAAGAGGCTGACAATTTTAGTGAGGACCGAGCGCCAAGAAATGTGGAATGGTCCGATCGGTCAGCCATGATCATTATCTGCCCGAAATGCGCAGCGCCTGGCTCCCACATCCGTAATCGCTCTCTTCTATAAACCACTCAATTCTCGCAGGACGAGTTTTGCCTTCTCACCATGCTTTCCACGCTTCCATTGTTTTTGGCTTTCTTGCTCTGCGTATCGTGCAATGCTCTCGCAGCTCCAAGGAACGAGTTGTCTACACGGCAATCACTTCCCCTGAATCGTCGTACACCAGTCAATCGCACAATGGAAGAGTGGGGCGCTTGGGCCCGGCAAAACAAAGAACTGTTAGAAAGTAAATATGGCAGCGCCAGCAGCCAACACCAGAGGCGAGGCTCCGGAACGAACTTGTACGCCGCTCTTTTGTCACTCCTATACTGACATATGACTCTTTCTCGCTAGGCTTGTCAACCAAAATGCTGATTCAAGGTTCGTACATGAATGTACAGGTGATCCAAAACTAACAGAGATGACGTAGTTACTACGGCACGCTTGCAATAGGCACACCAGCCATCGCCTTTGACGTAATACTTGACACCGGATCAGCGTACGCGAACTCCTCTCTTCTCTCTAAAAGCTGTCCTTCATTTATTTCTTAGTGATTTGTGGGTAGCCGACGCCAATTGCCTCACAGGATGCAATGACGTACCCACCTTTGACACTACCGGTTCTTCTACCTTTAAGAATTCAACTACGGGATTCCAAATATCGTACGGAAGTGGCCAGGCAGCTGGGACACTCGGGTCGGACGTGGTGCAGATGGCAGGGTTCTCTGTTCCCAACCAAGTTTTCGCCGTATGCAACCTGGTATCAACTGGTCTGCTGAGCAGTCCGGTGTCAGGTCTCCTAGGTCTAGGATTTCAGACGATTGCGGCCTCGAAGGCGACCCCATTTTGGCAAACCCTGGTTTCACAAGGAGCATGGGATGAGCCGGTCATGGCCTTCTATTTGACCCGGTATGTGGGAAATGAGCCTGAAACAACCTATTTGACGACGAATTGTGTGCAGGTTTAATAACGTCAGCTCGGCGCAGACCCTGGAACCTGGAGGTTCATTCACTATGGGTAGCCTAGTTCTACAGTCTAATCGGACGAGATCTGATTTGTCTACAGGATTCACAAATTCCAGTTTGTACACTGGCGAAATTGAATATGTCAATCTACCTAGCAGCGGATCGTATTGGATTTTGCCTTTGACATGTAAGTTCGCGGCTGTCTCATATGAAATGTAAATGTCTTAAATATTCCTGTAGCTCTGACCGTGCAGGGCAGTTCGATTTCGCTCCCATCAGGATCTAGTTCCTATGGTGTCATTGACACCGGAACGACGCTTGTCGGTGGCCCGTCCAGTATCATCGCCGAGATATACGCTCAAATCCCAGGTTCGCAAGCAGGTTCCGGGAACTTCCAAGGGTATTATACTTACCGTACGTCGCTGTGCAACTCAACGCTCTTTATGCTGAGACGGCTGTTTACAGCTTGCGATGCCCAAGTCTCCGTCACAGTTGCGTTTGGAAATGGGAGTAACTGGTCAATCAGTCCTGCGGACTTCCGACTTTCCAAATTGACACAAAGTTCATGTCTCGGCGCTTTCTTCGAGCTGAGTTCCGACGGCTCAACTCCTAGCTGGATCTTTGGGGATACTTTTCTTGTAAGCCTTTGTCATTCTGTGGTGTGTTCTGTCGTGACTATTTTGCGTTACTTAGAAAAACGTATATTCAGTATTTCGGTATAACCCCGCCTCGGTTGGGTTTGCGCAGCTCTCGAGCACAGCTGTCAGCCAAAACGGCGTCAACGGACCTCTGCCGTCTGCTACGATTGGCGCCGCCGTGACGACGATATCGGCGAATGGACAAATCGGACAAGTTATTTCAAAGTCGTCAGTGATTACCATGGGGGCATGCTGGATTGCATCTGCGCTCGCTGGGTCGGTTCTACTATATTAATTTACGCCTTGGACATTACAGTAATTTATCATATAGAAAACGGATAATTAGGTTAAAGCATAATGCGACTTTTATTTATTTATTTATGTCACGATACACAAGATTTGGGCAGACGGTTTTAAATGTATATTATGGCTTTGAGAGATGCTTGGAATTTTATATTGTGCGCGATCGTCAACAGCTAGGATTGTCTGGTTGCTTTTCAGAGCAGTCTGGCTCAGTTGTCAGTTGCTCGAGGTACATCGCGCCTCGTCGCCTTCACAAAGTACCGTAAAGTCGTGAAAGTGCATATGGTGATCGGGTCTTGCAGGTGGTCAGCGAGTAAGTTATATTCGCATGCTGCATTGAACATCGATCTGAGCGTGATACTCTTAGGCGCATCACCGGGCTGTCATGTACCGGATTTTTTTTTTTTGGAAAAGTGAGCCTGGTTTCATCGGGAAACAATCACAGCTGCGTCGCCACATGCGGTGCGGCACGCACGAGTGTGCATAATCAATACAGTCCTTGTTCCTGCTGGTAACGTTGATATAACACAGCATCTTTGAAGGTGGCCATTACAAGTTGGTGATATCCGGACATCTGCGAGAGTCATAGACATATGCTCAAACGGTCAGTGCTATCACGCTCAGAGTAGGACCTCAGATGGAAGGTCAGCGTCAGTTTTATTTGTGCAACGGAGGACGTCGTAACTTGCGAGATCCCAACACGTTCCCGCAGAGGGTTAGGAGGAGTACTTCGAGAAATGGAACACGAACAATGTGCTTGCCACCTCGAGTACATGGCGAGGTGGATACGTTGCCACGGTTCACGCGTTCACGGCGATCGTGACTTGCAGAGAGCGCTTAGCAGGGCAAAGCGGCTGATCACGCGGCCCCGCGTCTCCAACTCATTGATGTCGATCGAATTACCCCGAAGCGAGTAAGGATTCATCGCATTTGGTGCCACATTTTGACTCATTTGCGTAGAAAAGGGTCAAGAAAATGAGGACAACCTTTTTTTTCATGCCTAGGAGAAGAATGCGGCTGCAAGGCCACTCTCATCATGTCACTTACATCAACACGTTGCGTTGTTCGATCCCACGGCCGCATGGTTCGCGATATACGCCACACGCAACTTTTCAGTACTTCAGTGGCGACAATTACTGAATTGAGGTATGGAATCGTGAAGACGCGTTATCCAAGCGGTGGCACAATCCATTTTCTAGGTTAGCTGGCTGCATTATCGAGAATAAGTGATAGGGCAGCACGTGTTCACTGATCTGGGGTACCGTCAAAGCGCCTATCATCATTGTTGTGTTCTACAAAAAGGGTGCTTTAAACCTAAAGTATGTGCCCTCATCACACGTTTCTTCAAGATTGAGATTCGGAAATAGATTATCAGTGGCATCGGAGCCTCATACAGCCAACCTAATATAAGCAGCAGGTAGGTGTCTTTCTTGAGCAGACATTGTTATGTCTGACATCGCAGGCCAGTTTGCACGGGCTCTCCGTGGCGCAGGGGAACTAAAATACGGCGACACCCCAACCAGACCATCTATTTCATACGGAACCATGTATGGCGAGGATGCAGAACAGATTGCAAAGGATGTCAAGAGAACTCTAAAGGGCAATGTTCGCATCGTTTCAACTGAGGCATTCCGTGCAACACTGCTCCCAACCGCAATTGATCCCGGCAGTAAACTGGCTGATGCTCTTCTGGATGTGAGGGCGCAATTTCACAGTGACGGACGTTGGTATGCTTTCCCGAATCCCACAAAGGGTGAAAGTGTGTCGGAGGGCGAGCATTATTCACCATTCACTCAAATTGCCCAGGCCGTCAATGATACGTGCCAATTACATGCCCCAACCGATTTCTCTCGGGTCTGGGTCGACCGCCACTCCAAAGCACCAGAAACGCATAGTAAAGATCGTCCTCAAATTCGCCCTGACATTGTTCAGGTCAGCCAATTGACTTCAAGACAATTTGAGAACTTGGATATAGAGTTGCGCAAAGGAAAGAACTTGGTGGAAGAGGATGTACGTGCCTCGAAACATCCAATACATCCGATTAACTATTTTTCCTCTTCAGAAAAAGAAATTAAGAGTTTGGTGGATGCAAATTCACACCATCGTCGAGGTCAAACCAAAAGCAAAAGACCCCAAGGATTTACACGATACAATAATACAACTATGCACTTATATTCGCCAAGTTTTCTGTGAACAGCTTGATAGACGTTTTGTTATTGCGATGCTCTTTTGTGGCGAAGAGCTGACGTTGTGGTACTGTGACCGCGTTGCACTTATTGGTGCAATAGACCTAATAAATATACACAAGGTGAGTATCTTTAATATTTTCGTCAAGTTCATCTGCTCATCAACGTGAAAGGATCCCGATACCTTCATCGATGTTCTTGCCGCGTTTTCGTTGCTGCCAGCCGAGAAGCTAGGCTGGGATCCCACAATGAAGCTGCTTCAGCGAAACAACAACGGGATTCTAGAAGCGAGTCCGTCTTATCTTGTTTTCCCCCCTGAACACGAGGGATTGTATAAACTCAACTGGTGCATTTCAATGCCCTCCAGAGATCGTACACGTCGTGAAGACTTTGTCACAATCCGGGCGATGATTTCATCGCCATCACAGATATTTGGTCGTTCTACCATCGTCTGGGAGACCGTAAGGAAAAAGGACTTTGAAAAAGGCAACTTCAATAATCCCCAGACACCTGTATGTGCCATCTATGTTATTTATGTGGTAGGGACTGACAACGTTTGTCAGGTTTTCGTATTAAAGCAAACATGGCAGCCAGTGGATGACGTGACGTATGATGGAGTGTGTGAAGCAAAGATGTATGGACAAGCAGGTCTGGATCATGAGCGGATCTACTCCTACGAAACGGTCAAGACTGCAGACGGCGAGGCCGTCTCTACACAGTCGATTCGAGGCAGACTACAAACCGAGATCTACCAAGAAGACATGCAGAAACCCGAAAATGGAGGTGTTCGAGGCAAGCGCAAGCTTTCAGCTGTTGTTCGTTCCGAGGAAGAGCAGCCGTTTGCGTACATCAGAGTAATGGATGTTGACGACAGCATCTTCAATGTCGATCATCCTGAAAAGCACGAGCTTTTCCCACGTGCTCTGGTGCGATTGTTAATGAAGAGGCGTGGTTTTCCGCTCCGCTACTTTGTGGATCTTCTGGAGCTTGTCACCGCAATACGAGATGCAGTTAAAGGTATGCGGGAAATTCCACTTTGCGTCCGAAACTGCTCACCGAAATGTCAGATCATGAAAAATTATATGACAGTGGGGTTTTGCATCGCGATGTCAGCCTTGGCAACATCCTTATCTGTGAGAAGTACTCGGATGATCCAGGTAGAAAGGATGGCGGCATGCTAATTGACCTAGACCATGCAAAATATACAGGGGAAAGGATGGTTCATCCTGGCTGCGACACACCTTCTGATAAAGCCATCCGTTACCTTAACATGTCACTGGAACCGTATGTTCCAGAGGGGTTCCGAATTGGAGACGGAGTTCAGCGGAAAGCGCTACAAGTTTACAATGACCGTGCTCACATCAGCGTCAGATATTTGGGATATGTGTTCGAGGATTTGCCTGACAGCGTGAAGAAATATCAGACTGTATGGGATGAGGGCACGCTTGGGTGGCCTCATGAAGTAGGTTGTTGAGATTCGTTGGTGTTGAAGTCGCTAATATGTAGAGATAGTTGAAAGAGGAACATCCGGACTTTCGCAACCACAAGGCTAGACAAGGGCTTGATATCACGGTGCGTATTTGAATCACTCGCACGTCAGTGGTCATAATAGTGCTGTAGGGTACAATTCCTTTCGTCAGCGTTGAGCTTCTACGGTGCAGCAGCTTCAAACAAAGCACTAGCAGGCTTATCCACAGTGCCGTCCATGACATGGAATCGTTTTTCTGGGTGCTCGTATACATTTGTCTTACCAGAAAAGCCAACGAAGGATGCCGTCGGCCTGAACTTGACTCTCCGCGCGCAGAATTAACAAGACTCAACAAAAACCTGTTTGAAGGAGACGATAACTGGTCACTACGAGGGAATTGCTTGTCGATCGAAAGCGAATTTGAAGACAAGATCCTAGTGTCTATTGAGCCATACTTTAAGTGTCTCAGAGACCTGCTATTAGAATGGCGACGAGTACTAATGTTGGCCCATCTTTACGATGGTGTTGAATATTACAACATACATCAGGTTGTACTCATCATTCTCAACAAGACAATCAAAGAACTCGTGCGGAAGCAGGGAGAAGATCCAGAGTATGATGAAGAAATATTCATGAAAATCAAGGACGAACGGTGTCAAAAAATGTGGAATGTTTGGAGATCAAAACCTGAGGCGCAGACGCAGAGTCAGAGTGAACAAGGCGTTACGCACCATCTCCCGATTCTTGGTGGTTATTCGCCTGTGGCTAGGGAACAGAGTACCATGCAGTCGGCTTCCATGGCTCCACCGGACTCCCCCACTCCAGGTTCAAGACGCAAGAAACAAAAGAAGGGGAAGGGGAAGGAAGAGACGCGAGTTGAGGGTGAACAAGAAATTGCTGATGATTTCCTGAGCTACTCGCCTGTTCAATATACCACGAAGTCGTCCGCATCTCGGATTACTTGGCCGGAATCCCCCCCTTCTACTTCGAGAAGGAAGAAACAGAAGAAACGAAAGGCGAAAGAAACAAATTGAGTATGACGGCAGAAGTCTTGATGTTTGATTACCTATTGTTGAATCTATTTAGTGGAGATGGATCTGTCGTATTATAACGCATTTATGAGTATTCTACATTTTGATGTCCTGTGAAATTTTGGCTGCTACTCTTCATCGGAGTCGTCCAAACCCCTGTGGTAAATGTAAGGGTCCTGAGAATGACCGTGGACATCCTCCCAGAGCACGTCCTTGTCCCATTTATTTGAGTATCGGATATCGTACAGTTTGCACGAATTTCTCAGCTGCTCTTCGAGTGCTTCAGAAGCCTCTTGCGGCGAACACCACTCAATATCTAGTTTCTGTAATTTCTCAACATCAGAGCCCACATCCTTGACATGCGTTTCGCGCTGAGCAACAAAGTCGAGTATTTTATACATTTCTGGGGGGGGACAATCATATAGCGCAAGCGATGGCAAGCAGGTCAACTTGGGAGTTTCAACCCGATGCATTCCATTAAGCCACCCAAAGACGCCGACTACGTCAGCCCATACAAAGTCCTGATATGTGGGTTAAGATCTCTATGGCCGACGCCGCATTCAACTGCCCTAATTCCAATGCTCACAGATGGCATCGTGACCTGCGGAAAAGGACTTCATAGTGCCGATGCGGTCCAGCATCATACGCATCACCTTCCAGTCCAGAGTCGACACACAACTCCTTCAGAGATGGCGTCGTCGTTGCATGCATCAGAGAAGATGATTCTATTAGCAACGACAGCAGAGAATCAAGATATATGATTAAAGTCTTGACTCGCACTACTTGTGAGAGGATGAAGGGAAGCCGGGCCACCTCTTCTCATTGGAGCCACCCAAGATCCATAAACATCACAGTTAAAGTTCCGTGTCGAAAGGCGGTATATGGACAAATGTGTAAAAAAAAAACGGAGCAGTCACGAAAAGGTCGGTGAACGTCTCTGGAACAGCGAAACCAATACCATCGTCGCTAGTATCTTCTTCATAGCACGAAAGATTCAAGGATTCCAGATGCTTGAGTTGGCCCTTGACACGGCAGAGTATAGCAATTGTACCTATATTCAACGTGACCCTCCGCCAGCGAGGTGACTCTGATATAAACAGGTGTAAAGTCGTGGAAATGTAGGACGATTTTTTTGTGCTATTGGCAGGCTTGACCTTCAAGCGAGAATGGATATCCGATTGCACTCCAAGAACATGGTAAGCACATCTAGAATGCGTTGATGCGTTTTCTCCATTCCAGTATCGGACTGCCAAAGGGAAGTGCTGATCTCGTTCCAAAAATTCCGTCGCATCCTTAGAAATTCAATGCGCCACGAAGAACAGATGTGGGCAAGATACCAGGGATACCGTTTGATGCAATGGGTAACCAAAGTGCCTCAGAATCTCATAAATGGCATAGGAAGGTAGGCGTTGTGCGATGAGGATGTCGGTGGTAGGCTCGAGCTATCAGATCCCATCAGGCAGGCTGCATTGACCAAATCGACTCTTACCATGAGTTTCTGTGCAGATCACTTCAAAGGTGACAACGTGCTAACCGATAGCAGGTTTTATACTTCCATTCTACTTACTTCTCAACACATGTTTGTACAGGGCAGGGCCTTTGTCCCGATTTTGACTTGGCAACATGCTCCAGGCATGGGCCTGAACAGTGCCGTCCACTCGTGATCAAAGTAATTAACGCGCCCAAGGAGCAAGGTGTAAAAGATTTCGCGACGGTTGGCTACTGTTATGGAGGTGAGTAGTGCAACCCTACTCTTTCTGCACCTGCACGTACACGACTGACGGGTGTAGCTTGGTTCGTGTTCGACTTGGCCATCGAGAACATCACCAAGGTCAAGGCAGACAAGGAAAGCACCTTTAAAGCGACCATCGAGTGGTTCTGGAATTGGGGAAGGTAGTGAGGCGATGAGACAAGGGAGGATAACAGGTATGAAGTGAAGGTCAGGCGGACTCATCTCGTCAACCACAGGGAGAGGTTATATTCCAGTGGAGGCCGCTCAGTTGTTCACGGCATGTCTCACCACAAAGTACCGTAAAGTCGTGAAAGTGCATATGGTGATCGGGTCTTGCATAGGTGGTCAACAAGTAACTTACATTCGCATGCTGCATTATATGAACATGATACGCTAAGGCATACCACTGGGCAGTCATGTACCGGATTTTTTTGAAAAGTGAGTTATCAAACAGCCTGGTTTCATCGAGGAACAATCGCAGTTGCGTCGCCATATGCGGTGCGGCACACACGAGTGTGGCCATTACAAGTTGGCTCTCCAACACGTTATCCGGACATTTGCGAGAGTTATAAACATATGCTCAAACGGTGAGTGCTATCACGCTTAGAATAGGACCTCTCGTCAGCATCAGTTCTTGTTGGGAATGAGCGAGCATCGATATGTCCGAACTCGCAGAGACCGGTGGTTCTGTTTGTGCAACGGAGGACGTCGTAACTTGCGCATACGCATTACAGGTATCCAGATCTCAACACGTTCCTGTATTAGGGTTAGGAGGAGTACTTCGAGGAATGGAACACGAACAATGTGCTTGCCACCTCGAGTACATGGCGAGGTGGATACGTTGCCACGGTTCACGCGTTCACGGCGATCGTGACTTGCAGAGAGTGCTTAGCAGGGCAAAGCGGCTGATCACGCAGCCCCGCGTCTCCAACTCATTGATGCCGATCGAATTACCCCGATAGCGAGTAAGGATTCATCGCATTTGGTGCCACATTTGGACTCATTTGCCTAGAAAAGGGTCAAGAAAATGAGGACAACCTTTTTTTTCACGCCTAGGAGAAGAATGCGGCTGCAAGGCCACTCTCATCATGTCACTTGCATCAACACATTGCGTTGTTCGATCCCACAGCCGCATTTGTCTGTGTTTGGTGATGGTTCGCGATATACGCCACACGCAACTTTTCAGTACTTCAGTGGCGACGATTACTGAATTGAGGTATGGAATTGTGAAGACGCGTTATCCAAGCGGTGGCACAATCCATTTTCTAGGTTAGCTGGCTGCATTATCAAGAATAAGTGATAGGGCAGCACGTGTTCACTGATCTGGGGTACCATCAAAGCGCCTATCATCATTGTTGTGTTCCACAAAAAGGGTGCTTTAAACCTAAAGTATGTGCCCTCATCACACGTTTCTTCAAGATTGAGATTCGGAAATAGATTATCAGTGGCATCGGAGCCTCATACAGCCAACCTAATATAAGCAGCAGGTAGGTGTCTTTCTTGAGCAGACATTGTTATGTCTGACATCGCAGGCCAGTTTGCACGGGCTCTCCGTGGCGCAGGGGAACTAAAATACGGCGACACCCCAACCAGACCATCTATTTCATACGGAACCATGTATGGCGAGGATGCAGAACAGATTGCAAAGGATGTCCAGAGAACTCTAAAGGGCAATGTTCGCATCGTTTCAACCGAGGCATTCCGTGCAACACTGCTCCCAACCGCAATTGATCCCGGCAGTAAACTGGCTGATGCTCTTCTGAATGTGAGGGCGCAATTTCATAGTGACGGACGTTGGGATGCTTTCCCGAATCCCATAAAGGGCGAAAGCGTCTCGGAGGGCGAGTATTATTCACCATTCACTCAAATTGCCCAGGCCATCAATGATACGTGCCAATTACATGCCCCAACCGATTTCTCTCGGGTCTGGGTCGACCGCCACTCCAAAGCACCAGAAACACATAGTAAAGATCGTCCTCAAATTCGCCCTGACATTGTTCAGGTCAGCCAATTGACTTCAAGACAATTTGAGAACTTGGATATAGAGTTGCGCAAAGGAAAGAATTTGGTGGAAGAGGATGTACGTGTCTCGAGACATCCAATACATCCGATTAACTGTTTTTCCTCTTCAGAAAAAGAAATTAAGAGTTTGGTGGATGCAAATTCACACCATCGTCGAGGTCAAACCAAAAGCAAAAGACCCCAAGGATTTACACGATACAATAATACAACTATGCACTTATATTCGCCAAGTTTTCTGTGAACAGCTTGATAGACGTTTTGTTATTGCGATGCTCTTTTGTGGCGAAGAGCTGACATTGTGGTACTGTGACCGCGTTGCACTTATTGGTGCAATAGACCCAATAAATATACACAAGGTGAGTATCTTTAATATTTTCGTCAAGTTCATCTGCTCATCAACGTGAAAGGATCCCGATACCTTCATCGATGTTCTTGCCGCGTTTTCGTTGCTGCCAGCCGAGAAGCTAGGCTGGGATCCCACAATGAAGCTGCTTCAGCGAAACAACAACGGGATTCTAGAAGCGAGTCCGTCTTATCTTGTTTTCCCACCTGAACACGAGGGATTGTATAAACTCAACTGGTGCATTTCAATGCCCTCCAGAGATCGTACACGTCGTGAAGACTTTGTCACAATCCGGGCGATGATTTCATCGCCATCACAGATATTTGGTCGTTCTACCATCGTCTGGGAGACCGTAAGGAAAAAGGACTTTGAAAAAGGCAACTTCAATAATCCCCAGACACCTGTATGTGCCATCTATGTTATTTATGTGGTAGGGACTGACAACGTTTGTCAGGTTTTCGTATTAAAGCAAACATGGCAGCCAGTGGATGACGTGACGTATGATGGAGTGTGTGAAGCAAAGATGTATGGACAAGCAGGTCTGGATCATGAGCGGATCTACTCCTACGAAACGGTCAAGACTGCAGACGGCGAGGCCGTCTCTACACAGTCGATTCGAGGTAGACTACAAACCGAGATCTACCAAGAAGACAAACAGAAACCAGAAGATGGAGGTGTTCGAGGCAAGCGCAAGCTTTCAGCCGTTGTTCGTTCTGAAGAAGAGCAGCCGTTTGCGTACATCAGATTAATGGATGTTGATGATAGCATCTTCAATGTCGATCATCCTGAAAAGCACGAGCTTTTCCCACGTGCTCTGGTGCGATTGTTAATGAAGAGGCGTGGTTTTCCGCTCCGCTACTTTGTGGATCTTCTGGAGCTTGTCACCGCAATACGAGATGCAGTTAAAGGTATGCGGGAAATTCCACTTTGCGTCTGAAACTGCTCACCGAAACGTCAGACCATGAAAAATTATATGACAGTGGGGTTTTGCACCGCGATGTCAGCCTTGGCAACATCCTTATCTGTGAGAAGTACTCGGATGATCCAGGTAGAAAGGATGGCGGCATGCTGATTGACCTAGACCATGCAAAATATACAGGGGAATGGAGGGTTCGTCCTGGCTGCGACATACCATCTGATAAGGCCATCCGTTACCTCAACTTGTCGTTGGAACTGTATGGTCCGGAGGGGCGCCAAATTGCAGATGGAATTCAGTGGAAAGCGCTGCAAGTTTACAATGACCTTGCTGATGTTAGCGTTGCCTACTTGAGAAAGGTGTTCGAGGATCTGCCTGACAGCGTGAAGAAATATCAGACTGTATGGGATGAGGGCACGCTTGGGTGGCCTCATGAAGTAGGTTGTTGAGATTCGTTGATGTTGAAGTCGCTGATATGTAGAGATAGTTGAAACCGAAATTTCCGGACTTTCGCAATCACAAGGTCAGACAAGGACTCGCGATCACAGTACGTGTTTGCACCACTTGGATTTCAGCGAGTCATGATGGCTATAGGGCACGATTCCTTTCGTCAGCGTTGAGCTTCTGCGGGGCAACAGTTTCCAAGAAAACGATAGCAGGCTTATCCACAGTGCCATTCATGACATGGAATCGTTTTTCTGGGTGCTCGTATACATTTGTCTTACCAGAAAAGCCAACGAAGGATGCCGTCGGCCTGAACTTGACTCTCCGCGCACAGAACTAGCAAAACTCAACAAAAACCTGTTTGAAGGAGACGACGGCTGGTCATTACGATGGAGTTGTTTGTCGATTGAAAGCAATTTTGAAAAGAGGATCCTGGCGTCTATTGAGCCATACTTTGAGTGTCTCAGAGGTCTACTTTTGCAGTGGCGCCGAGTACTGAAGCTTGCTCATACATTTGATGGTGTTGAATATTACAACATACATCAGGTCGTACTCATCATTCTCAACAAGACAATCGAAGAACTCGTGCGGAAGCAGGGAGAAGATCCAGAATATGATGAAGAAATATTCATGAAAATCAAGGACGAACGGTGTCAAAAAATGTGGAATGCTTGGAGATCAAAACCTGAGGCGCAGACGCAGAGTCAGAGTGAACAAGGCCTTACCCATCATCTCCCAATTCTTGGTGGCTATTCACCTGTGGCTAGGGAACAGAGTACCATGCAGTCCGCAGCTTCCATGGCTCCACCGGACTCCCCCACTCCAGGTTCGAGACGCAAGAAACAAAAGAAGGGGAAGGGGAAGGAAGAGACGCGAGTTGAGGATGAACAAGAAATTGTTGATGATTTCCTGAGCTACTCGCCTGTTCAATATACCACGAAGTCGTCCGCATCTCGGATTACTTGGCCGGGATCCCCCCCTTCGACTTCGAGAAGAAAGAAACAGAAGAAACGAAAGGCGAAAGAAACAAATTGAGTATGACGGCAGCAGTCTTCATGTTTGATGACCTATCGTTGAATCTATTTAGTGGAGATGGATCTGTCGTATTATAACGCATTTATGAGTATTCTACATGTTGATGTTCTGTGAAATTTTGGCCGCTACTCTTCATCTGAGTCGTCCGAATCCCTGTGGTAAATGTAAGGGTCCTGAGAACGACCGTGGACATCCTCCCAGAGCACGTCCTTGTTCCATTCCTTTGAGTATCGGATATCGTACAGTTTGCACGAATTTCTCAGCTGCTCGAGTGCTTCAGACGCCTCTTGCGGCGAACACCACTCAATATCTAGTTTCTGTAATTTCTCAACATCAGAGCCCAAATCCTTGACTTGCCTTTTGCGTTGAGCAACAAAGTCGAGTATTTTACACATTTTATCCTTTTCTTGGGGAACAATCATATAGCGCAAGCGATTGCAAGCAGATCAACTTGGGAGTTTGAACTCGATACATTCCATTAAGCCATCCGAAGACGTCCACTACGGAGTCATAAAGTCAGCCAATACAAGATCCTGCTATCTGGGGTATGCGATAAGATCTCTATGGCCAACGCAGCATTTAACTGCCCTAATTTCAACGCCCGCAGATGGCATCGTGACCTGCCGAAAAAAGGACTTCATAGTGCCAACAGTCTCGACTCACAAGTGAGAGGATGAAGGGAAGACGAAGCCGTGCTACCTCTTCTCGTTGGAGCCACCCATAAACGTCATGATAGACCAGTCAAAGTTCCATGTCGAAAGGCCGTACACGGATAAAGGTGTAAAACTCAGTGAACGTCTCTGGAACATATAAACAGGTGGAAAATCGTGGAAAAGTTGGGATATTTTCTTGCGCTATCAGGCCTGACCTGAGTGCTGAGTGGTGTGAGAGCTACGGGGAAGAGCTATGGGGAGTTGCAGATTTCTGGCTCCGACGCTGACTCGCTCTCAATTATGATTTCTCATGCAAATTCCAGAAATGCAGCAAGTCATTGTAATCACAGACATAGGTGAAGATTAGTTATCACTTTTTTCGTCGTCTCGACGAATAAGACCTCACCATTTACTCTACTAACATATACCGTCCCATCACCGTTGCCTGACTACCGTCTATCTGAGCCACAAGATGTAAGGGACGAGGATAAGCTTGGGTGGCCTCGTGAAGCATGTAGGGTGTTGAGACCCAAGTCGCTGGTATGTATGAAACCGCAATTTCCGGACTTTCGCAACCACAAGGCCAGACAAGGACTCGCGATTACAGTGTTTGGACCATTTGCAGTTCAGCAGGTCGTGGTGGGGCCGATTTCTTTCGTCAGCGCTGAGCTTCTGCGGGGCATCAGTTTCCGAGAAAACGATAGCAGGCTTATCTGGGTGCTTGTATACATCTGTCTTACCACAAAAGCCTGAACTTGACTATCCGGGACAGAACTCACAAGACTCAACAATTGAAGACGACGGTTGCTCACTGCGATGGAATTGTTTGTCGATTGGAAGCCTTTTGATCCTGGCGTCTATTGAGCCATCTCAGAGATCTGCTTATAAACGGGGGTTGCTAAGACGGTAGACTTTGATAGAGCGCGTCGTAATCTCTCACTGACAGCAAAACCTCTGATGATACCAATGTCATTGCACTACCCTTCCCGCGATGTCAGGAGTTGGTGCGAAGGGTTGGGAGCTCTGTGCGCTATGTTTTTACTTGATTTATTGATAGCCAGTTCCATAGCATTCAAATCCAAACCGTCCTCAGAAAGCACATCGCATTCCGCCGGCTCAAGCCCAACTTATCCCCCAATTCCTGAGAGATCACGAATGTTAGCATTGACAATGATCCCAGTCACTTATCAATGTTTATTTGAAGATATTGCGGTATTTTGAAAAAAAGCAGCTTAGCTTATTCGTAATGGCGGCTGTCTCGCTCAAACTGCCTCCAACGGGACTGCCTCTCGCTTAGGGGATCCACTTGGAAAATCACATCGACACCCCCCTTGACAGCCCCCCTCGCCTCGTGTTCTCATCCGTTTCGACATCTACGGCCATCTGATGTCCACCGCACATTACTACGATGGGCCATTACTCTGGCTCTGCGCTCGCTGCCCTCTGCTTCTCAGCTGGCCTCCAACGAGGTCGTTTCTTTGGCTTCCGCACCGTCTGCTCACTCTGCCAGCCTCCAACGAGGCTTCCCTCAGCCACCACCCTCGTGCCACCACCCTCATGCCGCCAGTCACACCCTCGTGCCACCACCCTCTCCTCGCTCAACCGGCCTCGGACGAGGCCCTCCCTCTCAGAGCTGCACTCTCCTCGCTCAGCTGGCCTTCAACAAGGCTGTTTCTCGCACCGCTGCTCTTCGCTTGTTCAGTTTGCCTCCAATGAGGCTGTCCCTCTCTCGTTGTTCAGCCGGCCTCTAACGAGTCCGCTTCTCGCACTGCCACTCTCTCGTCGTTCAGCTGGTTTCCAATGAGGCCGCTTCTTGCTCCCCCGCTCTCTCGTTATTCAGCCGGCCTCCAACGAGGCCGCTTCTCGCACCGCCATTCTCTGCTTGTTCAGCAGGCCTCCAACGAGGCCGTGTCTCGCACTGCTGCTCTCTGCTCGATCAGCCAGCCTCCAACGAGGCTTTTCTCGCACCGCTGAATCTAAAATGCGATGTTCTTATTTACCATATCGGTCATGCCAAATATAGCTACCGTGTTCAATAGAGCGGCAAGCTGCTCTGGCCACTCGGATGACTCTGATGGTTCTGCAGAGTGGCACAGAGCGGCCAGAGCAGAACATGCCATTTTCCTGTTGTGAGAAAAGAACGCGAGAGCCTAACACTACCCAGAAGTCACTCGCCTTCTCACACAATTGCTGACCTCCTCAATGCGAAGCAGTGAATGACATGCGCAGCACTCTAGTATATATTGACTGACTCGCCTTCACGATATACACATTTATTTATTTTCTCACATAGAACATATGCACCTACCATGAATTTTGAGATTGAAGGTCCATGCCATGTCCTTGACCCTTCTGTGTTCAATATACGGAGCCATGGATGTGTCACACCGAGGTGATTATTGTAGCCTTGCAACATATGACTTTCATCTCGAATTTGTCCCATGAGCACTAACAAAAGTCTCAGACGAGTGCGCAGGCAAACGATCGCATGTTTCAAAGACGCCTTCATTCTCAAAAACGTTTACGTACACATACATTTACCACATAGTAATTGCGAGCTGCGAAATGTGGCCACGGTCGGCGAAGCCGACGCTTATCTAGTGACAAAAGATTTAATTAATCAACAAGGAATTTCTCCCAATAGCTTTTAGCTAAAGCTTTGAATGCAAGAAAACGCTGAAAGGCAACCTTTCTGTACTCTGGCTTCTCCATGCCTTCACTTGATCGACGGTTGTGGCCCGCAACTGTAACACATTTCAAGACCTCAGTGTGAACTGACGGCAATTGACCGCTGACGACTGCATCACTCAATGCTTTTGTGATGGGCACCAAGTAGAAGGTGGGGCGCGTCCCAACCATGGTGATGCAAGGCACAGTCATTGCGTCAAGCGGGAGCAGACCGATGCGTTGCCGCTTCAGGTTGTTGTATTGGTAGGCTGCGATGGCTTCCGCAATAACTTGTGCTTCAGGGTCTGAAGGGTTGAAAATCGTTTTGTCCTCTTGCAGAACGAGTAAGACCATAGACCGTCGATCCAATAGGCACACATCTGTCTGCGCGACTTTGCCAGTATCACCACAGATCGTCAATGGGATATTGTGTCGGCTGCGTAGGGCAAGTCCACGCTCTTCGAAGCCAAGGGTTCGGAGAACCTCACGAGCGAAGTCATCTATTGCTGTCTCCTGACCAGCATTGGTGGCGAGGTCAAGATAAGTAAAGAAACGGTATGTGTCGTCTGATACATCATCTGCGTCGAGCGATGCAGTGACGAGCGCAGGATCCAGGCCTGTCAAAGGCATGTCGCCTCCCTGAGGAAAGAATTGCTGTGGTGGCTTTGCGATGACGGTTATATTGTATGCCATCAACTCATTGCCACTCCAGTCGCTGCCTGACTTTGCGGAACGGATAATGTTGGCCATCCCCAGTATTTGGATCTGGACTCAGGTAGTGTTGTGAATTCTAGTCACGAGGCACGACAGCGGGGTAAGGAGCGAGTGGCAGGACGTTCGTAACAAACACGTACTTAGGAAAGGACAGTCGTTCTCTGTAGCACGTGACATTGACAAGTACCACTATTGTGTGGCTTTTGACCAGCGCCTGCTAAATCTGCAATGCGGCGCCTGATTTGATCATCGGCCATCTGACGGCTCGAGATATAATGGATATCCGCCGGCTTCTTCAGTTCCAAAATGAAAACGGGCCTGTTAACGAGAAATACTTCGAAAGTCACGATCCAATCGGATGCTTTCGGATATTGTGGAACGACGGTGAACGGTGTATCGACAGGGAAAAGGTAGCATGGTGTTGACTGCAGAAAATAACCCATGACTTTTGGGTGACTATCCATTTTTACTGAGAGTGAGTCGGCACTATGAAGTCCTTTGTTCGGCAGGTCACGATGCCATCTGCGAGCGTTGAAATTAGGGCAGTTAAATGCTGCGTTGGCCATAGAGATCTTATCGCATACCCCAGATAGCAGGACCTTGTATTGGCTGACTTTTATGACTCCGTAGTCGACGTCTTCGGATGGCTTAATGGAATGTATCGAGTTGAAACTCCCAAGTTGATCTGCTTGCAATCGCTTGCGCTATACGATTGTTCCTCAAGAAAAGAAATACTCGACTTTGTTGCTAAGCGTGAAACGCATGTCAAGGATGTGGGTTCTGATGTTCAGAAATTACAGAAACTAGATATTGAGTGGTGTTCGCCACAAGAGGCGTCTGAAGCACTCGAAGAGCAGTTGAGAAAGTCGTGCAAACTGTACGATATCCGATACTCAAATGAATGGAACAGGAACGTGCTCTCGGAGGATGTCCACGGTCGTTCTCAGGACCCTTACATTTACCACAGGGATTCGGACGACTCCGATGAAGAGTAGCAGCCAAAATTTCACAGAACATTAAAATGTAGAATACTCGTAAATGCGTTATAATACGACAGATCCATCTCCACTAAATAGATTCAACGATAGGTCATCAAACATGAAGACTGCTGCCGTCATACTCAATTTGGTTCTTTCGCCTTTCGTTTCTTCTGTTTCTTTCTTCTCGAAGTCGAAGGGGGGGATTCCGGCCAAGTAATCCGAGATGCGGACGACTTCGTGGTATATTGAACAGGCGAGCAACTCAGGAAATCATCAGCAATTTCTTGTTCACCCTCAACTCGCGTCTCTTCCTTCCCCTTCCCCTTCTTTTGTTTCTTGCGTCTTGAACCTGGAGTGGGGGAGTCCGGTGGAGCCATGGAAGCCGCGGACTGCATGGTACTCTGTTCCCTAGCCACAGGCGAATAACCACCAAGAATCGGGAGATGGTGCGTAACGCCTTGTTCACCCTGACTCTGCGTCTGCGCCTCAGGTTTTGATCTCCAAGCATTCCACATTTTTTGACACCGTTCGTCCTTGATTTTCATGAATATTTCTTCATCATATTCCGGATCTTCTCCCTGCTTCCGCACGAGTTCTTTGATTGTCTTGTTGAGAATGATGAGTACAACCTGATGTATGTTGTAATATTCAACACCATCAAATGTATGAGCAAGCTTCAGTACTCGGCGCCACTGCAAAAGTAGACCTCTGAGACACTCAAAGTATGGCTCAATAGACGCCAGGATCCTCTTTTCAAAATTGCTTTCAATCGACAAACAACTCCATCGTAATGACCAGCCGTCGTCTCCTTCAAACAGGTTTTTGTTGAGTTTTGCTAGTTCTGTGCGCGGAGAGTCAAGTTCAGGCCGACGGCATCCTTCGTTGGCTTTTCTGGTAAGACAAATGTATACGAGCACCCAGAAAAACGATTCCATGTCATGAATGGCACTGTGGATAAGCCTGCTATCGTTTTCTCGGAAACTGTTGCCCCGCAGAAGCTCAACGCTGACGAAAGGAATCGTGCCCTATAGCGCCATCATGACCCGCTGAGATGCAAGTGGTGCAAACACGTACTGTGATCGCGAGTCCTTGTCTGGCCTTGTGATTGCGAAAGTCCGGAAATTTCGGTTTCAACTATCTCTTCATGTCAGCGACTTCAACATCAACGAATCTCAACAACCTACTTCATGAGGCCACCCAAGCGTGCCCTCATCCCATACAGTTTGATATTTCTTCACGCTGTCAGGCAAATCCTCGAACACATTTCCCAAATATCTGACGCTGATGTGAGCACGGTCATTGTAAACTTGCAGCGCTTTCCGCTGAACTCCGTCTCCAATTCGGAACCCCTCTGGGACATACGGTTCCAGTGACATGTTAAGGTAACGGATGGCCTTATCAGAAGGTGTGTCGCAGCCAGGACGAACCCGCCATTCCCCTGTAAATTTTGCATGGTCTAGGTCAATTAGCATGCCGCCATCCTTTCTACCTGGATCATCCGAGTACTTCTCACAGATAAGGATGTTGCCAAGGCTGACATCGCGGTGCAAAACCCCACTGTCATATAATTTTTCATGATCTGACGTTTCGGTGAGCAGTTTCGGACGCAAAGTGGAATTTCCCGCATACCTTTGACTGCATCTCGTATTGCGGTGACAAGCTCCAGAAGATCCACAAAGTAGCGGAGCGGAAAACCACGCCTCTTCATTAACAATCGCACCAGAGCACGTGGGAAAAGCTCGTGCTTTTCAGGATCATCGACATTAAAGATGCTGTCGTCAACATCCATTAATCTGATGTACGCAAACGGCTGCTCTTCCTCGGAACGAACAACAGCTGAAAGCTTGCGCTTGCCTCGAACACCTCCATTTTCGGGTTTCTGCGTGTCTTCTTGGTAGATCTCGGTTTGTAGTCTACCTCGAATCGACTGTGTAGAGACGGCCTCGCCGGCCGCAGTCTTGACCGTTTCGTAGGAGTAGATCCGCTCATGATCCAGACCTGCTTGTCCATACATCTTTGCTTCACACACTCCATCATATGTCACATCATCCACTGGCTGCCATGTTTGCTTTAATACGAAAACCTAACAAACGTTGTCAGTCCCTACCACATAAATAACATAGATGGCACATACAGGTGTCTGGGGATTATTGAAGTTGCCTTTTTCAAAGTCCTTTTTCCTTACGGTCTCCCAGACGATGGTAGAACGACCAAATATCTGTGATGGCGATGAAATCATCGCCCGGATGGTGACAAAGTCTTCACGACGTGTACGATCTCTGGAGGGCATTGAAATGCACCAGTTGAGTTTATACAATCCCTCGTGTTCAGGTGGGAAAACAAGATAAGACGGACTCGCTTCTAGAATCCCGTTGTCGTTTCGCTGAAGCAGCTTCATTGTGGGATCCCAGCCTAGCTTCTCGGCTTGCAGCAACGAAAACGCGGCAAGAACATTGACAAAGGTATCGGGATCCTTTCACGTTGATGAGCAGATGAACTTGACGAAATTATTAAAGATACTCACCTTGTGTATATTTATTGGGTCTATTGCACCAATAAGTGCAACGCGGTCACAGTACCACAATGTCAGCTCTTCGCCACAAAAGAGCATCGCAATAACAAAACGTCTATCAAGCTGTTCACAGAGAACTTGGCGAATATAAGTGCATAGTTGTATTATTGTATCGTGTAAATCCTTGGGGTCTTTTGCTTTTGGTTTGACCTCGATGATGGTGTGAATTTGCATCCACCAAACTCTTAATTTCTTTTTCTGAAGAGGAAAAACAGTTAATCGGATGTATTGGATGTCTCGAGACACGTACATCCTCTTCCACCAAATTCTTTCCTTTGCGCATCTCTATATCCAAGTTCTCAAATTGTCTTGAAGTCAATTGGCTGACCTGAACAATGTCAGGGCGAATTTGAGGACGATCTTTACTATGCGTTTCTGGTGCTTTGGAGTGGCGGTCGACCCAGACCCGAGAGAAATCGGTTGGGGCATGTAATTGGCACGTATCATTGACGGCCTGGGCAATTTGAGTGAATGGTGAATAATACTCGCCCTCCGAGACGCTTTCGCCCTTTATGGGATTCGGGAAAGCATCCCAACGTCCGTCACTATGAAATTGCGCCCTCACATTCAGAAGAGCATCAGCCAGTTTACTGCCGGGATCAATTGCGGTTGGGAGCAGTGTTGCACGGAATGCCTCAGTTGAAACGATGCGAACATTGCCCTTTAGAGTTCTCTTGACATCCTTTGCAATCTGTTCTGCATCCTCGCCATACATGGTTCCGTATGAAATAGATGGTCTGGTTGGGGTATCACCGTATTTTAGTTCCCCTGCGCCACGGAGAGCCCGTGCAAACTGGCCTGCGATGTTAGACATAACAATGTCGGCTCAAGAAAGACACCTACCTCCTGCTTATATTAGATTGGCTGTATGAGGCTCCGATGCCACTGATAATCTATTTCCGAATCTCAATCTTGAAGAAACGTGCGATGAGGGCACATACTTTAAATTTAAAGCACCCTTTTTGTGGAACACAACAATGATGATAGGCGCTTTGATGGTACCCCAGATCAGTGAACACGTGCTGCCCTGATAATCCAGCCAGCTAACCTAGAAAATGGATTGTGCCAGCGCTTGGATAACGCGTCTTCACAATTCCATACCTCAATTCAGTAATCGTCACCACTGAAGTACTGAAAAGTTGCGTGTGGCGTATATCGCGAACCATCACCAAACACAGACAAATGCGGCCGTGGGATCGAACAACGCAACGTGTTGATGCAAGTGACATGATGAGAGTGGCCTTGCAGCCGCATTCTTCTTCTAGGTGTGAAAAAAAAGGTTATCCTCATTTTCTTGACCTTTTTCTAGGCAAATGAGTCAAAATGTGGCACCAAATGTGATGAATCCTTACTCGCTATTGGGGTAATTCGATCGGCATCATTGTCAATGAGTTGGAGACGGGGCTCCGCGGGATCAGCTACTTTGCCCTGCTAAGCGCACTCTGCAAGTCACGATCGCCGTGAACGCGTGAACCGTGGCAACGTATCCACCTCGCCATGTACTCGAGGTGGCAAGCACATTGTTCGTGTTCCATTCCTCGAAGTACTCCTCCTAACCCTCCTGCTATTTAAATATTAAAATTAAGGATTCTTTAGTTACAAGTATTAGCGTGAAGAAGGTTTACTAAATAATTCTCAATTATTTAATGATCATCGGCCATCTGACGGCCATCTGACGGCTCGAGATATAATGGATATCTGCCGGCTTGTTCAGTTCCAAAATGAAAACGGGCCTGTTAACGAGAAATACTTCGAAAGTCACGATCCAATCGGATGCTTCTGCAGCACGGGCTTTCGGATATCGTGGAACGACGGTGAACGGTGTATCGACAGGGAAAAGGTAGCAAAGAAGCTTATTGTAGGCCCCATGGAAGTCACTTTCGCTAGGATTTGTAGGGACTAATTCGAACTGACGAAGTACTGTTGCTGGCCAAACCATGGATGTGGCTTTGGCTTTTCAAAGAGCTCCGGGACTTCGACTGCCAAACCATGCCACGACTTTCGTGCCAGTGACGATAGTCACACGTGGATTCTCGTCGGCGGTCGCACGTACGCCATGCGGGAGAAGGCGTCAAAAGGACCTGCTTGAGCTTCCAATTCTGCCACCCACCTGTTGTCTTCATGTCTTCCGATTCTAAAAGCATCTCTATTTCAGAAGGTAATGTTGGGTTAGTTCTTCTGATTCGTCCTTGTCTTTGGAGATTCCCTTGGACTCGATATCTCGACGCCGCCCGCTATCTTCTCTTCGTTGGCTGGTGTGTCCTGACTGTCTCTCGAACCTGATGGCAAAGAGCGTGATTCGGATGAAGATATTAAGGAGCAAATGATATACTATTATGTCAGAGATGAAGGTATCTTTGTCCGTTAATGGCGTTATGCACCTGGCAGTACACTTATGCTATCCTATCTAAGATTACTTGCAGGCTGTCGATCTCGAGGTCATCAGAACGAGGACTAACACATGTTCAGAGACTCGCGGGAATTCTCGTACCAAACTACTGGAGCGCGATTTTTTTTGTGGTGAACAGGTGTTGGTGAAGGCTATGGAGGTGATATACATATTATTTCCTTTAGGCGGGGCTCTGAAGTACGCGTTTATGTGCTCTGAGAGATACCTGATTACCTTCTTTTCGGCTACTTCAGTGGCTTCGGCTTATCGTGAAGAATCGTCCACATTATAGTGTAACGATTCACGTGAAGCGGTCATCCTCAAGGTTTGTCATCCTACTATCACCTTTTACAGTCTAAGAAGCTTCAAATATCTCTACTCATTCAGCAAGAAATTGCTTAATATGCTTTTCCATAAACGCCACGTCTTTGCCGCTTGCACCGCCACCAGCTGTCGAAATCGCACTCGATATGAATACATTGTCATCCAAGTAGACAGCTTAACTCACCCATGTGTCCCCAAATCGAGTCTATAACTAAAATTCTAGCTTTATCTCCCAAAAACTTGACTTCTATCTCACTACCTTCGGGCTGCAAAACAGGATCAGCTGGGAGAACCACAAAATATCGCGGAAGCATACCGGGAAGTACAGATCCGTCTTACAAGGCATGATCAGCCCCTTCGCCCTAATTCTGCCCAGCGCTGTCTGCAAGTCACGATCGCCGTGAACAGTGGTGACATCACCAGTTTGCCATGTATTCATAAGGGTAAGCATATCGTTCGCGTCCCATTCCTTGAGGTACCTCTCCTCCCAAACCTCATGCAAGAATGTGTTGAGATCTGGATACCTGAAGTGCGTGTATGTAAGGTTGCAACGTCCGACATGCGTTGCACAACAGAGGCAATGCTTACCTTCCATCCGAGAGGTGGTTATTCTCGCGGAACCACTCTCATGGATGTCATTCCATGCATGTAAACTGGCGGGAGGTGATTGCACTTACCGTCTGACTGAATGACCATGCACTGCAGACTCTCGCAAATGCCCGGATACCGTGTAGAGGGGCCGACTTGTAATGGCCGCCTTCAAAGTCCTTGGAAGTCGTCAGCGCCACTTTAGGACCTTCCAGGATGCTGTGTCATATCAATATCACCGCAGTTTCAGGCAGGAAGAAGGACTGTACCATTGGTTATGCACACTCGTGCGTGCCGAACTGCATATGACGACGTATCTGCGATTGTTCCCCGATGAAACCGGACGCTCGAGTCTCTTTGATAGCTTACTTTTCCAAGAAATCGGGGTACATCACTGCCCAGTGGTACGCCTAAGAGTAAAAATCGTGTTCATATCGGTATCCAATGCAGCATGTGAACATAACTGACTTGCTGACCACCCATGGAAAACCCGATGACTGTATGCACTTTCGTGATTTCAAGGTGCTTTGTGAGGACCGCATATTGTGCGCGACTTCCAAGGATAGTTAACAGCTAGAAGTGAACATGTTCCACAGGACTTACACGTTGTCTTCATAAGATATCACAGGGAAGTATGGGCCGTTGTAAGGCAATGGCTTTGATTCCGGTCAGGACTTTGAAACACAACGCGGACAGACATGTAAGCTTACCGTAGTTGACGGCGACGAGGACTATTTTTATTTATTTAGTTAATCTCATCAGCTCGGATCGATATCAAGGAGCAATTACCCACCTCTCCATTCGAGAAGAGCGCAAACGTCACTACGAAATACTTGCTAGTATCCAAGGCCTACTCGTTCTATCACCACATGAAATGTACGATAGTCATATGAGCGCACCTTTCCCTCTCCAACTAGGTAAAGCTGATCTAAAGATCCATGTTTTAAAAAATGCGTGTGCCTCGAATTGAGCAATGACAGGTTGACCTACCCCTCAGTTTCGCCGAGTAAAATGTCGGAAATACGATGCACGGGTTCTTTGGATCGCCATACGTCCTGAACGCAGTCACGGCATCAGGAAGTACACCACCTTTGACGCGGAATCGTCCGTGGTGGTAATATTGTGTCCAGTTGGTCGTCATTTGGGGAAATGTTGAGTATTCATGTGATTATATATGTGAAACCTCTCAGGTGCTTGAGATAAACATAGTTCGATGAAGCTGACGAGGTCGAGATGACGCGCAATGATTAGTCACGTTGAGATCACGCGCTATCTGTACTGCGGTTAGCGTTAGTTGTTACGGACGATCAAGTTGTCATCTTGTATTTTCAGACGCTTATAAACCACCTCGGACGCCTGCTTTCACTGCTTTGACAAAGATGCATTTTCATGCAACAGATTAGATAGTAAAAATAGCTAACGAAAGTTGCACTGCTACTGCTGGCGCCCTTGAGAAACTCACTCTATTAAACATTTAAATTCGAGGCGCTTAGGACGAGCTCGCCTGTTTCAATTCTTCCTCAGACATTTTGGGAATAACATCATTCTTCTCTAACAGCTCTTCCAATTCGCCCGACTGGTGCACTTGCAAACGAGACGAGTCAGCCGCGTCGAATCATCACAGAACGACATCCACGTACTGCTCAAAAGAATGTCACAACCGCCCACGAATTCTCCATTCACGTACACCTGCGGGATCGTAGGCCACTCTCTATCATCCTTTAAGTCGTCTCGTATAGGACCAACGGAGTGACATACGAATATTCCTTTATTGAGTCCCTCAGCTCTGGATCGACAAGGACGTCGTACGTCTGCATCCTCTCCGTAGGTACGCCTTGCAAGTCCAGAATCTGGACGACGGCACGCGAGAAACCGCACTGGGGCATTTCGGGTGTGCCCTTCATGAAGAGCACGAGTGGCTTGGCTTTTACGGCGCCATCGAGTTTTGTCCGGACTTCCAGTGATAGAAAGCGGAGAGAGCCCAGTCTGCGAACAGCGGCGGCCGTTGGAAGAGCTGTGCGCGCAGACCGTAAAAACAGGGATTGCATGGCAACGTTGCGTGATGACGAAGTGCTGGCGATTATGTAATTTACATTGTCACTTAGCAAATCAGATTATCAGTTTCGACGCGTTGATGCCGAGACGGTTGCGCAAGCAAGTGTCCCGAATGTATCCCATTTCGACGCCCTGAGTGCGACGCGTGTATCCTGACTGATGCCGAGATGATTGCGCAAGCAGAATGCCGGATGCCAGATCCTTTGTGATATAAGAACGCATCGCTGGCCATCCACAAACTGACAAGATGCCTTCCATCGACGACAGCAAATGCATTCTCGTTACAGGTGCAACGGCCGGTATTGGACGCGCCCTCGCTCTGGCCTTGGCCAAGCTGCCCGGCAAACCCCGCGTTATCGGTGTCGGAAGGCGTGAGGACAGACTCAAAGAACTCGCCGAGGCCGGTCTGGAGACCATTCAGTTTGACTCGAACACGGATAGCAAAACTTTGAAGACGTTTGCGGATGGTGTTCTGGCAAAGTACCCTGACGTGGGTGTCGACCAGGCTCATACGCTAATGTGATCTCACTCGCCATACAGCTTGACACCATCATCTATAACGCAGGCGTCCAATACGAGTTTAATTTTCAGAACGAGATCAACTTTGATAGTAAGCAGAGACTCGTACAGATTCGTATTGCGTGGATTGACCATATTGCAGAGTTGACGAGGGAGCTCAACATCAACTATACCTCTGTCGTCACTCTGATATCCCATTTTATGCCCCATTTTCTGAAGCTCTCAGTTGAGTGTGCGATTGGCATAGTCTAGAACTGGATATTGAATCTGCTTTGGCAACTCAAAGGCAGAAGGCCGCCCGTCAATCATCAGCACTGTCACTTCAGGCCTGGCAATAGCTCCTGCACCATGGGTGCCGAATTACTCCGCAACCAAGGCTGCACTACACAGTTTCACCATGTCGCTGCGTGGACAGCTCCGAAATACCAACATCAATGTTGTAGAGATCGTGCCTCCGTACGTCTTGGTCTGTTGTCTGTCTGTATCAGAGAATTGACGATAAGATACGGAATAGACTCGTCGAATCGGAATTGCATGATGGTGACCAGTGTTTTCCATTCTGTCCGGGATCCGTGCTGATACTTGGTTTAGATGCTGGTACAACCAGTAAATTGACCAAATTATGGATGCCGATCGATCAATTCACCGAAGCTACGGTGGATGGTCTGCGCAAGGGAGACATAGTTGTTACCTGTGGTCAGTTGGCCGAAATTTTCAAGCGATTCGAGGAAGGCAAAGACGAGATGACTGTTAAGCTGATGGAGATGCGTGGCAAGTGGTAAAGAGCGCTGGTTCAACCTTTCTACTTTCTATGCAGTCAGTGAATATATTTGTACGTAGTAGTGTTTGAACATGATGCTGTCACGCCGCGGAGTAGCGGCTCCTCGTATGCGAGTTTTAACATGTAACATTCGGAGACTCGGAGGTGGCTAGCCCGGTTGCTGACCAATGCGACGTTATAAAAAGCCAGATGGCTCCCGGTTTGATGTCTCAAAGATCTATCAAGTCTTTGAAATATGAGTTTCTGTGAAGACTGTGTCAAGGGTCAGTTTGGTCTCATTTTGCGTCCTGGTTAATGTCGTTGACTATTCTTCGTTCTAGGGGTTAGGCACGAAGGCACGCCGACCGGTGAGCTTAAATTTTGATATGTGATTTCGATCGATGGCCGACTGGGTGGCAAACAGGCAAATGGGAAAAGATCGGTGGGGTCGACTGTTATGTTGCCACCCCTGCCGGTGATTACCCAGCGGACAAAGTTGTGTTGTACCTCGCCGACATATATGGTCCTCAGCTGCCGAATGCCCAGGTAGCGTCGCGCGCTTGCCTTGATTGACATGGCTTGTTCACGCATACATAGCTTATGGCTGATGATTTCGCGAACAATGGTTTCAAGGTCAGGCTCTCGCATCGCGGAGATAATTGAACGCATAGATCTACTTACAGACCGTGGCTCCTGATTATCTCAACGGCGATCCCGCTCCTGCGAATGGGATGGATCCTGGGGTAGGCGCATGGTGACTTTTGACGCGAATGACGAATCGATGACGTCTTCCGCAGAGTACTTGGAAGATTGCCGAGTGGTTCCCCAACCACCAGGCTGAGCACACCCGGCCCCCGCTGGATAAGGTCATCACTGCTCTGAAGGAGCAGGGTGTAAAGAAAATCGGTGCTACCGGTTACTGCTATGGCGGTGAGTGTCATCTGATATCCCAGGAACAGTTGTCGAGCATGTTTCCCAGGCCGATATGTGTTTGATCTGGCATTCGAGAATGCCATTGACGTTTCTGTGGTTTCGCACCCTTCTTTATTGAAGTCCCCTGCAGATCTCGAGGTAAGCTGGCTTCTTCTGACCCATACCTGAGAGTGACCGGTATTGTAGAAATATTTCTCGGATTCGAAAGTCCCTCTACTGATTAACAGTTGCACGGTCGACCAACAGTTCCCGATCGAGGCGCAAGCCAAGGCTGATGAAATCTTTGGCAATGACAAGTTCGCGCCTGGATATAAGAGGGAGTACTTTGACGGATGTACTCACGGCTTTGCGGTCCGTGGGGATGTGAGCAAACCCAAGGTTAAGGCGGGCAAGGAAGGCGCATTCAAATCCGCCGTTCAATGGTTCAAGTCTCATCTCTAATTCTTGAGTCAGAATTATAATGTTATATTCTTTGACTACCGCTGTAAGCTAGCTGCCCTCGTATCACTTTTCACTAAGCAATAGCAAAGGTATCATTGGCATTTACATGGTATAAGGTGTATAAAGTGGCTACGCTGCCATAGGTGTCTGCTGTGCTGGTTCATCCTTTGCGCTGACCTTCCTTGTTTCCTCCTTTTCTACTTTCGAGAGGTCTGATAGGAAATTGGATAATTCCTACGTGCAGCCTGTCAATCACGATCCCTGTTGTGCAGAGTGACACCGTACGTACCTGGTTGCTCGGATCGAATGACAAACCAAGCCTGATGGCTTCACATGCGTCAGGTATGTATCCGAGCGCATGCAATGCTTTTGCCTTGCGGAAATGGCCTTTGCCCCAGTTTCTCCTCAACTGAATGACGGTCTCTGCATCTGCGAGAGCAGAAATGTAGTCGCGTTGTTCGAAATAGGCGGCTGAGCGGTTCGAAATGACGGTTGACAGCTCTTCGCGCATGAGCTGGTTAGCTTCCCACGGTGGACGCTGTGCTGCAAACGTGGCAGCAGCCGTGTATCGCTGGATGGCTTGTGCGTGTTGACCTTTTTTGAAAAGCGTCTGCAAGGTAGAGTTGACACGAAAGTTGTATGTAGAATAAGAGCAGGCTCACGTTTCCTTCCTCTTTTGTGACGGTTACCATTTGAGTTAGCTTTTGAGTGATGACGTTGGCCGGAGGTGGACAGCGCAGGTTGGGGTTGTTGAAGAGGATGCGGGACATGCGGTTGACCACCAGAAAGTCAATACCACAGTCTGTGCATTTTTCCAGCGAGTGTGCATCGCAGAGGGCGATGTGAGTTTCTGCGCCAAGTTTGAGAGGAACTTGCGTATATTCCTGGTCTATGAGCGCCTGTAGTGCAAGGTCTGGCTGTGGAAGAGGCGACAGAGGCGTCTGGGGAGGGCCATGGGAGTGCGAGTGGTGTTCGCCTGGAGCGTGCGAGTGCGAATGTGACATGCTTGCGGCGGGCGCTGCGCTGATGGCGGTTGGTATGCAAGTCACGTGTCCGTGTGAAGTGCGCTGACCAATGGACTGCTGGCGGGCGGAATTTTTCACGAGGGCCCAGCCTGCTGTTCTCTTTACTTTCATCATCATCAGCATCAAAAAGACTTAATATGACAAATGGTCTGGTAAACGGCCCCTCTGATATTGAGGGCCAAGTCGGTGCGTATCCCATGAGGTCTCGCCATAGGTCCAGCCTGATCAGGCACCGTTGCCATCCAGCTGGTCTCAGCAAAACTGCTTACGTTCCTCCTCACTTGAGGCAGCGTGCCGCTGCAGCGGCTACCGTTACGTCTCCTCCTATATCTAACAGGTATATGCTTTGTGCGTTTTGCGTTGACGCTGATGCCAATCTGATTCTGCAGCAAACCAAATGGCTGGTCTGATACCCGCACTTCCACTCCTCCCGTGGGCGGCCGGTCAACTCATGACTCCGGAAGGGGCGCCCTATTATCTGACAGAGGTGGTAGAGGCACCGCTTTAAACAATTCCCGCGGAGGCGGGGGGGGCAGCTGGGCTTCCGCCCCGTCTTCCCCAAGCTGGTCTTCTCGGAACCTTGATTCCGGCTCTCGCACCGAATCCATGTTTGGCCATGGTGCTTGGCGGGATGGCAAACACCTTGTAGGCGGGCGCAATATGCGTCTTGAAAAAGAACTCTTTGGTGACCCCGATGATCCTTCCAAACAGCACACTGGTATCAACTTTGACAAGTATGATGACATTCCTGTCGAGGCTACCGGCGCTGGTGTGCCCGAGCCCGTCCTCTCCTTCGCAATTTCCCCCCTTGACCCTGTTTTGCTGGAGAACATCAGTTATGCTATGTACACAACTCCCACGCCGGTGCAAAAATATTCCATTCCCATCGTAGCTAATGGCAGGGACCTGATGGCCTGTGCTCAGGTACGTATCTCATAATGGTTGGTTGGCTGACTTGACAAACCTTGTTTCAGACTGGTTCCGGCAAGACGGCAGGATTTCTATTCCCGATCCTGTCTGCGTCCTTTGCGGAGGGTCCCCGACCTCCGCCCGAGCAAGCCTCTTACGGCCGCGGTCGCAAAGGCTACCCTACCGCCCTTATTCTTGCTCCCACCCGAGAGCTTGTTTCTCAAATCCATGACGAGGCTCGCAAATTTGCCTATCGCTCTTGGGTCAGACCTGCTGTTGTCTATGGTGGTGCTGATATCGGTCAGCAGTCGAGGCAAATTGAGAGGGGCTGTGATCTTCTCAGTGCCACCCCAGGTCGTCTTGTCGATCTAATCGAGCGTGGGCGCATCAGTCTTGCTAATATCAAATATCTTGTTCTGGATGAAGCCGATCGTATGCTTGATATGGGTTTCGAGCCCCAGATCAGGCGCATCGTTCAAGGCGAAGATATGCCCGGAATACAAGAAAGGCAAACGCTCATGTTCAGTGCTACTTTCCCTCGTGATATACAAATGCTTGCACGGGACTTTCTCAAAGATTACATTTTCCTTAGCGTTGGTCGTGTTGGCAGTACCTCTGAGAATATCACACAGAAGATTGAATATGTTGAAGATAGTGACAAACGCAGTGCCCTGCTCGACATCCTTTCCAGCCAAGCTGAGATGGGACTTACGCTTGTCTTTGTCGAAACAAAGCGAATGGCAGATATGCTTAGTGACTTCTTGATGAATCATCAGCTTCCTGCAACGTCCATCCATGGTGACCGTACGCAAAGGGAACGTGAGACGGCCCTTCACACTTTCCGGACTGGTCGTACGCCGATCCTTGTTGCTACTGCTGTTGCAGCTCGTGGCTTGGATATTCCCAATGTTACTCATGTCATCAACTATGATCTTCCGTCTGACATTGACGATTATGTGCATCGCATCGGTCGTACAGGACGCGCGGGTAACACGGGTGTCAGCACGGCCTTCCTTAACCGTGGCAACAAGAACATTGTCAAAGATTTGGTCGAGTTGTTGAGGGAGGCCAACCAGGAGATACCGTCTTGGTTGGAATCCATGGCCCATGAATCGTCGTTTGGCGGCGGCGGCGGCGGCCATCGCGGCAGGGGCCGTGGCGGGCGTGGTGGCAGAAGTAATGGTGGCCGAGACTACAGGACTGGTGGTGGTGGTGGCGGCGGAGGAGGAGGAGGAGCCTATGGTGGCAGTTATAGTGGAGGTTATGGTGGCCGTGCATCTTCCTATGGCAACAGCGGCCTTGGCGGCGGTTACAGCAATGGGGGTGGAGGGCAAGGCTGGTGGTGAATAGACCTCTCACTCCCTCAATCCCCTCGTCTATTTCTCCCTGACGGTACTCCTCGTCTCTGGTTCCCAAACCGCAACACAAAATCATCAAAAAAAAAGGCTTGACTATTTATTTCTGATCGGAAACTCTTGACTGGACAGTTTCAACTGGACACCTAGATGACCGGGCTGACAGGCCGAGGACTGTCAGTCTTTCTCTGCGCTGCTCTTATAGAACACAACCGAATTTGTCTCGTCTCGTCATCGCGCTTGCTCGCATCAAACACATCTAACGGCATTCACGTTTGCTCACGTTTTATCGTTATAATCAAGACTAATTGCGTCTAATATTGTCATCAACATTTTCTCATCGTGCACGCCACAACATCCGCATATCTCATTCTCGACATTGCAAGCAAGCGATAAATCAATGCCACGATCAGTCTAACATAATGACCTGCAAGTTTGTTTCGCGATACATCGATTCGATCTCAAAGTAGATATACCAACCTACATCAGCATCTTCAATGTGTATTGCGATGCAAAAGTATCGTCCTTCAAATATTCCAGCTTGGACTGATTGATACCCGACACGCAACACTAGTATACAATGCTATTTGCTAGACGAGACAATACTGTTAAAAGGCTAGTTGATCATGAATTTTGTTTTGTTATAGAGCATCGCACCAGTGAATCCACGCTACTGTACAGTTTATATGTTTTTTTTCTGTTTTTCGTTTACATGACCGCCGTATCGTATAGTTTAGTACCGTTAGAACGAGGGGAAATCAATATGCTTGCTGACACGTTTTTCTTTGAACCCTTACACGTACGCGAGAAGATATATTAGGCGTCTGAGCGACCCTAGTGGCAATTCCTTTCTAGCTACCATCTGGTGCCCGTCTCGAGTTGAGAGGAGCCAATTGAGACAAGGTGGGAGCTCGGATTCACGCCCACCGGCTTGATCTCTAACTTTATCGGATAGCCTTTCGATTGACGGGTTGGCATCCTTTTTTTCTTGTTCGCTCTTGGATTTGAGGTTTTAGAAACTCTGGTCGCCATCGCCTGATCGACGGATTGTGTCTGGCCTCCTTTTTGTTTTGCCTGATCCCTCTTGCCACCACAATCGGAAGCCGTGGAGAGCATCAAAGAGCGTGTCCGTAAGTTATGCCCCGCCGTCCTGCTTTACCCGCCCCCCTCCCCGCCTGGATCTCCTTTCGCCCCGCCATTGTTGCAACGTTGTTCTCCCGCGGGGCGTCGGAGACCCGTCCCGTGTACTCGGACGGGCTCCGCTGCCGCGCATCAGAAGCATCACGCTTGTTTTGCCCCTTGGGAAAAACCCACCACATTACTCAGCTACCATGACTCTGCCGACAACTGACGTTCCCTGTTTGGGTGTTTAGGTGGAGCAAAATCTCAAATTTCGACCAAGTACCACCCATCATCTGAACGCCATCATCTGTTAGTGACCGCTTTACCACCTGTCGTCTGCAGTGCCCACTTTCACATCTCTCACAGATTTCATCAAGAACATTTGACATTTACCGCATTACCAAGCATTCGCTTGTCAATCAGTCACCCTGACATCCGCAAGCACCATATTATCGCCGTCCCCTCCTCTTCCGCTCCCATCGTCATCACCAGCATCGGCTTCCTTCATCCAATTACTCCATCGCTCACTTGGAGCTCAGAGACAAGACACGATGTACGCCGGTTCACCGCATTTATTCAATGTCCCCGAAATCACTACCCTGCGTCGGGTCAAGCCGCTCCCTAAACGCCGGCGCACGTCGACGTCTGTGTCGTCTACTCTAGGGTCCATGGTACCCGTCATCCCCTCGCCGCTAAGTGCCGCCGCCGCCGCCGCAGCGGCCGTTGTCGCATCTTCAGGGGGGCTGATAGGCGACCCAGAGCTGGAAGCGGCGGCAAACGCATTGTTGGTACCCCCACCACCACCCTCGTCGTCGTCACAGCAACAAAGACCACAATCGCGGTCGACCCCGTTACAAACATTGACATCCACCACAACCACCAGCACCACCAACATCAATAACAACAACAACAACAACAACAACAACAACAATAACAACAGTGGTATAGTCAGTTTGGACCCACCGGATACGTTTGGACTGGCGGCACTCCCTCCTTTTCCTCCGCTGCCGGGGCTCCCACCAGACCCGTGCGGGGACACGACAGCGGAGGAGTTGCTGGCGCACGCGGACACGTTGTCTGCGCGGATGGCGCTGCAGTCGTATTACATGCCCATGTTGGGGAGCATGCACGAGTTTCTGGCTGCGGCTGCTGCGAGCGCGGGGATCAGCGCTGGGGAGATGTTTAAAGACCGGTTAGGGGTCGAGGGGTCTGCGGGCGTTCCTGGCGCCGGTGTGGCTGCGGGCACGGGATACGTGGATCTAGAGCCGGGCGTGGCGTCGGTCGAGTTTATGTATGAGGCGGCGGCGGGGGGAGCGGGGTATCATGGGATGAATGGGCTGGTTGGGATACCTGGGATGGGGATGGCCGGGATGGGGATAGGATTGGGGATGGGGATGGGGGCGGGAGCTGGTGTTGTTGGGGGTGGGAGGGAGGAAGATGAAGATGGACAGGGAGATGGAGACTATATCGACCATCTCCAGCAGCCGGGGAACACAAAGAAGCGCAAGGTGCCTGCGAATGCGTCTGTTACGCAGCGGGATGATGTGGAGAGTGGGGATCACATGCAGGATGAGGGTGAGGAGCGGGTGGTGGAAGACGAGTCGGAGACGTCGTCGGTGGAGCGGTGTGCGTCTGGAGGGGTGGGGTACCAGCATCGGCACCCGTACCAGATGTCGCCGCATGCGTCGTTGGTCCCGACGATGTACCATGGATGGAGAAGGGGCAAGTTGACGGCTGCGACGCTGGCGGGGCTGCAACACAAGGAGATGCTCAAGACGCGGAAGCGGCAGCTGGCGGCCGTGCTGGGTGCGCTGTCACATGGGGACACGTTGGCGCTGGATCAGGCGCTTTCGGTCAACTACCCGTTTGAGGATGTGAAGAATATGCCTAGGATCCGCTTATCGAAGAGACGGGTGGTGAGGGTGGCCCGGATGGCCCGAAAGGAGAACAGGAAGCGAAGGAACAAGTTTCTCGTGGGCGATTTTACGTTTGTATGCCCGAGTGCGAGTGAGTGCAGGTGTTCATTTGCGCTTGTGCAATTTTTGGTTAATGCGTGTTAGCTGCGGATCGGTTGATTGCGACCAAGGAGGAAGTGGCGATGTTGAGGCATCGGTTTGAAGAAGAGTTGGCGCGGCAGGCGGCAAAGGCAGAACAGCTGGCGGCGGAGAGCAAGGTGATGACTGGGCCTGAGCCGGCGTTGCCTGGGTCGACGGTGATAGCGACGACGACGACAGGGACGGGGCAAAAGGGAAGCAAGGGCAAGAAGAGCCAACGCAAGGTGGCGAAAGGGGCTGGAGAGGCGCCAGCCGCTGGCGTTGTGGCGGATCCACAGATGGATTCGCAGCCGGTGGCGACTGCAAAGGCACGGGACAGGAAGAAGAAACGGGCGACATTGGCAAACGCGTCGAATCCTCACCACCTGCGCAACTATGTTCCCTCGCGTCTTCCGAGCTCCGGACAACACGGGGCGAGTCCGCATCAGCAGCAAGTCAGTCCACTTCCTGTCCGGTTTCTATCTGCCGAGATACCGCCGCGCCGGAAGGCCAAGAATGGAGAGCCGGTGGTGCCGGCGACGACGCAGGTGCCACTTACGAACCCTGCGGACGAGTGGATCTGTGCGTTTTGTGAGTATGATCTGTTTTACGGGGATGACGTGAGATTCCGGAGGGCGGTGCGGAACCGGAAGAAGATTCTTCGGAGGCGGCGTCGGGCGAGGGAGCGGGCGGCGGCTGCGGCGAGTGGCAGGACGAATGTAGGGCCTGCGACTGGCGGTGAGCCTGTGCCTGGACCAGCAGGGGTTGGTGGGCCTCCAGCGGTAGTGGGTGGGGGATACGAGATGGGAGTGGGAGTGGGAGGAGGCGAAGGGGTGGGAGGCAAAGGGACATACGGCTAGAATTACGTGAGCGCAAAACCTGATGTATCCTCAGTACGAATACCCGCCGTACCACCCCTACCCGCCCTCCTACCCCCAGCCACAGTATCTGCAGCCCTCGACGTCCCAGACACCCACCGCGCCCTCCTGGTCGCAGGACTGGCACCAGCACCAGCACCCTCACTACAGCTCACCGTACCCGCCAGCGTCCGCGAGTAGCAGTAGCCTCGTCAACGGCAACGGCGGTGAACAGCACAGGCGACTCGACCAGCAGCCAGCGCCCGCTCTGCACCCTCAGCATCCAGTCCAGCACGTCCAGCATCATCCCCAGCATCATTCTCAGCATCATTCTCAGCATCCCCAGCATGTCCAGCATCACCACCAGCCGACACACCAGCCGCCACATCAACATCAACCGCACCCTCAGCAACACTCGCAGCATCCACCCCAACAGCACCAGCACCAGCACCAGCATCAACACCAACACCAGCACCAGCACCAGCACCAGCACCAGACGTCACACCAGCACCAGCACCAGACATCACACCAACACCAGCACCAGCACCAGACACCGCACCAGCATCCATCGCAGCCACACCACGCCCACCATCTCTCTCATCATGCCCAGAGGGAGCCGCACCCGCATCCACCCGCTCCGCCCATAACAATTCCCCCGCCGCGGCGGAGGAGAGAGGAAGAGTCGCCAGTGGTCAAGCCATCCTCGGCCCAGATGGCATCCGCTGCCCTGGTTGCCACACCTGCGTCGAGTGCGAGCACGGTGGCTACCGTTGCGACTACGCCTACGATGACGGCTACTCCTTCTACGACGGCAACGACGGCAACGGCTGCGACAACGACAACAACGACGACGACTATGGGTGTCGGTGTCGGTGTCGGCGTCGGACTGGATTTTGTCAAGGTGCGCTTTGTTTTTTTTTTCTTTTTTCTTTTTCCGCTTTCCCCGATAGATGCGCTGACCCCCCCAACTCGCTAGCTGGTCGAATCGTACAAAATTATCATTGACGGGGGGAAAGAGCTCGGAAACACCGCTGTCACTGCAAACGGGAGCGATGCTTCTGGGAGCGGTGGTGCTGGTGCTACGCGCTTGTCCCAGGCCGAACTGGCGGAAACGATCGAGCGGATGATTCAATCTGCGTTGTATGGTGCCCAGGTGCTCGAGGCAGCATCGAGGCAGCAACAACAGCCGCAGCCCCAGCATCCACACCCGCAACAGCAGCAACACCAACACCATCAGCAACCGCCGAGCCAGGCGCACCACCCGTCACATGCGCACGTGCACCCGACGCACCCGACGCATTCCGCACATGCTGCGCATCCTGGTCCGCAGGTGCTCGGTCCTCCCTCGTCCTCGTCTTCCTCGCTTTCGCCTTCTGCTCCCTCCTCCACGCATCTCCACCATCCACAACCCCAGCAACACCATCAGCAGCCTCAACCGCACCAACACCAACAGCATCATCCACAGCATCAACAACACCATCCTCAGACGTCGTATCACCACGGCGGCGGCGGCGGTGGCGGTGGCGGTGGAGGAGGAGGAGGACATGGTCAAAGCCTTGCTCAAGCACATGGGCACGGGCGCACACCAACTTATGCCCATCACGGACATGGGCAAGGGAACGGATCCCATCGGCACGGGAACGGCCATGGAAGCGGAGCGGGAGCAGGCGCAGGGCCGGGGCCAAGTCATGGCCACGGCCATGGACCTGGAAACGGTGGACATGGGCACAGACAGCAACACGGACACGGACATGGGCATGGGCATGGGCATGGGGTCCAGCAGCAGCCGACGCCGGGGTCTGATACGCGCTCTCCTCCGAGGGTGATGGGCAGTGGTACGCTGAAAGATGCGGTCGTGGTGGATGGTGGTGGTGGTGGTGGTGGTGGGCGGGGTGCACCTGGGACGGGTGGTGCAGAGGGATTGGCTGCTGCTGTGGGCGCGATGAATACCAGTGGTGCTGCTAGTAATGGTGGTGGTGGTGGAGGAGGAGGAGGAGGCGCAAAAGAGGGTGGTATGAATGGGTCGGGACCCCCAAGCAAGAGACAGGTGTGTGTGACGTTTGTCGTGCTTTTGGGTTGCACGAGTTTTTTTACTTTTGGAATATCTAGAAGGCAGACGATACGGGGAGAGGTGGAGGTTCTGGGAGTGGTTCTGGGAGTGGTGCCGGTGCGGGGGCAAGCGCGGGGACGGGGACGGGTGCCAATGCGGCTCAGGAAGGACAGACTTGTCTCGGCTGTCACGCGACGTCGACGCCAGAATGGAGGAGAGGGCCGTTGGGTGAGTGGGTCCACGCCTCGCATTCATTTCCTCGCTGACGAGCGTGAACCGGCACAGGTCCCCGAACGCTATGCAACGCGTGTGGGTTGGTGTATGCCAAGATGGTACGCACACTCGGCTTTTTTTTTGTTATCTCTCTCTCTCACCGCGCCACGCGCCAGATCAAAAAGCGAACGCGGGACAAGAACAAGGCGCGGGAAGCGAACGGAAACACGCTCGGGAATGGGAATGGCACCGGTGCGTCGGGTGCGAAAAATGGGAGCTTGGGCGGACATGGCGCGGGCAAGAACAGCTCGTCATCGGGGCATATCCAGGGGCACGGGCATGGGCATGGGCATGGGCAACCAAAAGGGAACGCGTTCAAGGCGGGTATGGGGGCAAGAGGAGGACACGACGACTCGATTGATGACGAGAGCGGCGACGAGGAGGGGTACATGTCGCATGAGCGGGACGTGGGGCGGGAGTAATTGCGTGCGTGCGTGCTTGATCTCTTTCTCTCTCTCTTTCTCTCTCTCTCTCTCTTCTCTCTCTCCCTGTAATTGTTTTCTTATCCCTCTCTCCCTATATCTATCGTATATCCACTATCTGTTTTTCCCTTGTTCTACCAATCTTGTCCAACCTAATCTTCACGTTGTTTTCTTTTTGGGGTCGACAAATTATCTTAGCTTTCTTGCATTGTATATCACAAACGTCGGGTGTGCATGTTGATGTATGTAGAAACGCGAGTTGTCAGCTCGGATTTGTAACGAAATACAACGGACACCAACGCCCGTTTGGGTAAGTAATTCCATCAGTCATTCTACATATGGTATCATTCCATTCATTTTGATGTGTTGAGACTTTTTGCTCTCCTCTCGGCCTATCAACTCATGAGAATGCTTTGCCGCTTGGCAGCCGCGTTTGTTCTTTCAGTAGCGCATTTCGCCATTGCTTCCTCTTTACTACATGGACGCTGGGATGACCTGGTGGAGAAGCACTCTTGGCCGGAAGTTCCAAAAGGCTGGAAGTTCGAAGCCTCTGCTTCGCCTGACCATGTGTTCGATTTGCGGATCGGTCTCAAGCAGGACAAGTTTGACCAGCTGATTTCCAACTTGATGGAGACAAGTGATCCTTTCCATGAAAGGTGAGTTGCACAATTGGACGTGATGCTGGTTTCGGTGACGTTATTCAGGTATGGGCAGCACCTCAGCAAAGAACAAGTCGATACTCTCGTAGCTCCTCTTCCTGATTCCGTTCGAACCGTCGAAGAGTGGTTGTCCTCCCATGCCATTAACCCATCTGATGTTGTCCACCGCACCGACGCTGGGGATTGGATAACTGTCCGCGTTTCTGTTGCTCAGGCTGAACGTATGCTCGGAACCAAGTATAATCTATATCATCACCTCGCGTCATCGGAGCGTGTCGTTCGAACGATCAGTTATTCGCTTCCTCGTGAACTCCATTCACATATTGAGGTCATGGCCCCTACGACATACTTTGGAACGATGCGAAGCATGGGTCCGACAAGGTTATCCCAGCTAGAGATTAAACCTGGTACGGATGCATCCGCCCCGCCGAGTTGCAGCAGTACAATCACTCCGGCATGTTTGAGAACCCTATACAATACAATCGGTTATGTCCCTTCCTCCAACAAAACTAACATGCTCGGCGTTGTTGGATACTTGGCCGAGTATGCTGATAGAGATGACTTACAAGTGAGAAAGTTACCGAACCCAACTCAATCCTAACAACTCTTTCTTCTCTTTTTTATTTATTTATAGACATTCTTCCAGGAATTTAGACCCGATGCAACTGGTTCAAGCTATACAACGGTGCTTGTCAATGGTGGCCGGGATGTCCAATCCAATCCGGGTGTCGAGGTGATTTTTTATTTATTTAACCACGGCTAGTTCCGACCGTGGAGATTGACAACTGCAAATCTCAAGGCTAATTTGGATATCCAATATACAACTGGGATATCTTATCCGACTCCAAACTTTTACTATGGGTATGCTGTATTTAACATTTGAAAGTAGCATGGGCGATCAGCTTTATAGCACCGGCGGTTCCCCACCTTTCAAGCCCGATTCGCATACGCCTACGAATACTAACGAGCCATATTTAGACTGGTTGAATTTTATTCTTAAACAGACCACTATCCCACAGACCATCAGCACCTCGTATGGTGATGATGAGCAGACTGTAATTTGAAGATTGCTCATTTTGATATAGACATCATCTAAATTTGAGATATATCTAGGTCCCTCCGGACTACGCAAAATCGGTTTGCAATCGATTCGCCCAACTCGGGTCTCGCGGAACGACGGTTTTCTTCGCCAGTGGTGATTTTGGGTATGGCACACGATACACTATTTTTTTTAAAAAAAGTTTAGGATGTTTGAATTAACATGCAGTGTCGGCGGAGATGACTGCAAGACTAATGATGGCACAAATCGAGTGCTTTTCCAGCCGAGCTTTCCGGCAACGTAAGTGCCAAATGCAAATCGTGAAAAGCCACGTATTAAAGAGTATTTTTCAGTTGTCCGTTTGTAACGGTTGTTGGCGGCACGACTGGAATAAATCCGGAAGTTGGAACAGACTTTTCCGGAGGAGGATTTTCTCGCTATTTCGCGCGCCCGCCGTACCAGGAAGCGGCCGTGTCCAAGTACGTGTCATCGCTAGGAAACACCTATGCTGGGCTTTACAGGTACGCAAGCCCATTTAACGGGCAAAGTTCCTTAATTTTGATATGCATCAGAGCGAGGGGACGAGCGTATCCTGATGTCGCAGCCCAATCGAGTGGGTTTCAAGTCATCGTGGGTGGTAGTGTCGAAAGCGTTGAAGGGACTAGCGCCAGCTCTCCTGTATGTCATGCTGTTGGTTTTGGCATGTACCTCCATTCATCCCAAGTCAGACGGTCGCTGGCGTCTTTGCTTTGCTCAATGACCACCGACTCTCAAATGGCAAGCCGTCGCTCGGCTTCCTCAACCCTCTGCTTTATTCCAACCTTACCACTGGCTTCAATGACATTGTTTCTGGAAATAACCCAGGCTGTGGTACCGATGGTATGACCACTCTCACCGTTTTGATGTTCATCGGGACTTATATATATCGATGCCGTAGGTTTCTCTGCGAAGGCTGGATGGGACCCGGTGAGCTCTCTACTTTTTCTTTTTTTTCCCGTGCTGACATCATTGACGATACGTTCGATTTTTCAGGTAACAGGGTGGGGTACACCCGACTTCTTAAAGTTAAAGGCACTTGTTTAGGATGTTAGAATGGAATGTATATATGTATTGCACGCAGGTGTAAACCGCCCGTTTACGTAGACAGAAGGCCAGAACTGGTTGAGGAGGCCCATGATGATGCTGGGCAAGCATTTTCCATTCACCAGTCAAAGTCTAGCGTTGCGAGTGCGAAAAGCAGCGGAGCGGAGATGAATATAGGTTTCAGCGGCCTCGATATTCAGCGCCTTACCGAGCGGATGGCCTTGGTGCCTAAATCTTTTGCTTGTTCCTTCTCAGATCTTGCTGAAGGCAGGTAATGTGGGGACGGGAGGTGGGTTCGATGCGGGCGGACACACACGAGCCCCGAACGCTATGCAACGCTTGTGGGTTGGTTGTGGTGAGAGCCAAGGTGCATGTTTCGATACATGAAACAAAATATATTTCTATAACTTGTTAGCATCAGGTACAAGATTTGCATCGAAGTAGCAAGGGCTCGATGTTCCAGAGGCATCATCATTCAACATTTCCAATTTCAAAGTTCTACATTGCCGCCGAATAAAAGGTCTGCAATCAAGACGAGTTACATATACAAGTGAAAAGAGAAACACACTAGCATCCGTTATTTCCGACAAGGATCATTACCGGCGATTGAATGATTACTGAGGAGGCTGAATGACCCATATTAGATCTAGGTGCAGGATTCACACATTCACACATACTGTTGTTGGTCTTGGCAGATCGGCCTCTTGTTTCTTTCTAGCAGTCTGGAATGCTCCTGCTAGGAGCAGGGATTGGGGACTATTTAACGTTGATCCACCACCACTGCCGGATGCGAAGGGCACTATAGTAGTGGGTGTAAGGGGAAATGGCGACAATGAAACTTCAGCTTCAGAAGTCGGGGCAGACAGGATGGTTGTTATAAATCCGCTCCCTGATGCCTTGTGCCCCTTCTTAGCTATGACACCACCCACAGCACCACCCATGAGAGCGCCGATGGCCACTGAGATTATGATTATGGCGAGAAGGACGCCTGCTCTTATCGACAGCGTTTTCCTAGCTGCTAGGGGATTGTACGAGTTGGATGGGTTTGTAGCAAGAAGCCGAACTGTTCCATTGACATCTGAGCTGGTCCCAGTACTCGGAAATGAGCGCAATGGTTCTTGCTGTGCTGTGTTCATTGTGTCTTATATACGGACTTGCACGATGGATGTCCGACACTTCCTGATCATCGGCCCGACATTCCGCGGCCCTGACCGGCCTGCTGGATTTTGTCACTGTACTCGAGGAAGTAGTCAAGGAGGTACAAAATCCCGTATGCCGGTCCTTTCCCATATCGCTGGCATTCGCTCATTCTCGAATGTGCAAGAGCGTCTTTTCCGTTCACAAGTCAACTTACGATCAATGTCCGTAAGCGCAAAAACCACCACGACTCCAAGGAGTCAAACACCGAGGCCGTCAGCTAGCTTGATCGTCGTAAACCGGCGAAACGAGGTCTTACTAGTACGCCGAAACCCAGAAGCACGGTCATTTGGAGGGGTTCATGTGCGGGTTGTGGCAGCCTTTTTCCGTCTCTCGTTGAAGTTGAACACGTCAGGTCTTCCCAGGAGGTAACCACGACCCAAATCAAGATGCGTCGCTCCGAATAACAGCCATCCGTGAGACGTTTGAGGAAACAGGTCTCCTGCTTGCTTCGCCGGTACAACGGGAGGCTATCATATCCCGGTCAGAATGGGACGATGCCAGACATGCAATCCATACGCAGAAGCTATCCTTTGGCGAATTTCTAAACAGAAATGGACTCAAACCAGGCGTCGATTCCTTGCTACCTTTCACCAGATGGACAACACCGGAGAATGTGCCGCGGTAAGATTCAATCCATCGTCGTTCCCTCTGGCAACTGAAGCCATCGTCCAGTCGGTTCTGCACCCAGTTCTTTCTAGCGTTCTTGCCTTCACTATATTCCGGATTCTCGTCCGGTAATAAGCAGGAGCACCTGCTAACATCTGGTACGTGATTGTCCTATTCTATCCTTGCATGGCCATCTTTCATTGAAATCTTATCAGACGGCGGTCAAGAAATTATCTCTGTTCGATTCCGCCATCCTAACGACATCCTCGCTGAATTCCGGCAGAAACAAATTATATTAATGCCTCCACAGTTTTATATCCTCTCTACGCTGTCAGACATTTTCGCTAGTAATGTCAACACACAAAAACAGCGCGATCATATCGAGGAATTGTCATCCGGAGCGTTCGGTCGTCTGTCAATCAATCCAAAGCAATTGTCCATGAGAAGGGGAACAAATAATGTAGTCTTGACATATGAAGGTGACGAGACACGAGGTGGGCCACCTGGAAGATTGCATAGGGCATCGGTCAAGTTTGAGAAATCAGGGGTAAGTACTTGCATGACCGTTCTCTTCGTTCCGGTGAGACCGACGACTTTGACAGGTAACCAGTGAAATAGAACTTCATCGGAATTTTGACATATTCAAGGATCTTGAGGAACTTACGCTGTCGAAGCTGTAATAGCGAAGCGTGCAATAGCTATGTACATTCATACTCACTTATACCTGACCAGGATACATGCTCGAAAACTGTAACCATGGACTAGTCAAATTAGATGCATGGATGGGACGTCATGTCCCGGAGGGGTCGTATGTCTGGCTTCTGAATCGCTACCGACTGGAATGATTAGATGGTCTTGTTGTACTGACAACTTTCTGTGCACCAACAGTGTCGATCGCGTAGAAATTAGATGCCATAAATTTGATAGTCATATAATACACTATATCCCCAAAAGGTTGGTTCGCATGCACCGACTGGAGCGCGTTTTTGACCGCCCAAGTCGTACGCATTGACGTCTGCCAAACCTGTTGCCGCGGTCCATATTGCAAGACCCTGCTCATTGGGGTTTCCACTGTACATGAATGCTTTGTATCGTCGTTGCACCTCGGCAATGAGAGAGGACTGCGCCAGAGTTGGATTTGGGACAGTACCAAACTAATGGCAAAATCGTGAGTTCAGACAAAGTATATCAAACTTGAACTTACCACGATCATAATGTCATCCTCGTGGCAGACTTTCCCTGGTCGGTCACAGAACGAAACTTGTGTATTGGTAGGGTAAGTTGCGCCAACGGTATATAGACCGACGTATGCCCTTCCTCCATGCTGAACCCAATTCCTCACAAATGTCCACGAAGGACATTTCCACATCATATCAGTTCCGAGAGACGATAGCTGGTCTCTCGCGTCAACTGATTCGTTTAGCCTGTAGAAGCCCGACTTCATGATCTTTGAGGTGCGCACAGGTCCTATGGTTGAATTGCATATAGGTTGAAACTCGCTTTCTTTCAATGGGGAAGGAAATTGGCCATAGATGATCGGGCCAGCTTCATCTAAGACGGTGGAAATCATAAGCGCCTTGGAAACGGAGGGAAAAGGTGCTGTGCAGTCTAACGGCGTTGTTATGAGCACACCATCTTTGACAGGTCGTATCGGTTCGCCGACACCAGCAGCCGGATCGATACTACTAGCCTTCCCGTACAATGTCATTTGGGCGTTGACAATAGTATCAAGGCTCAGAGATTCCCAACAGGTTCTGTTCGACGAGGTGCAGCTAATGAGGGCATTATAATGACTTTGAAGCAGTTGTTGTGTCGCCGAAGATAGGAATCCATAATTCTGCAGACTACCTTAGTCGTGCACCAACAACTAGAGAAATGTACGTTACCATAGGATCGGAATGGAGAATTCCAGACTTAAATAACCAGCTTGCCGATGGCGCAGCAAGCAATGCTCTAATCATGTTAGCACCACTACTTTGCCCCGCCAGTGTGATTGTGGGACTCCCACCAAACGAGGGCGCAACCACGTTAATGAATTTCATAGCATTTATGATGTCCTTTACAGCCAGATTCGTTTTCCCATCAGGGGCCAAGAAGCCGAGCTGAAAACCAAATATGAGTTATTCCATCCTCTAGTAGCAATGCGTAAATAAATAAAAATTCACAGCACCCAAGCGATGTTGAACAATAGCGACAATGGAGTTCGTTGCAGAGGCCAAGTTGGAACCATCGAGGCCTGGACCAGTAGCGGAGCCGACAATAAACGAACCACCGGGTATCCTGCGGCAGAAGTCCATCACCCAACTCGATAGAAAAGCATAAATGACATACCACACCAGCGTCGATCCATGCCTGTTCACATTTCGCGGAATGTACAACACCATCGAGAGACAATCTTCTGTGTAGTCTGATGGATCCAAGCCAGGCTGTGGGCAAGGCAAGGGTAATTTCGTTGCATTGATTATACTTGATCTAAACGTAAACGTTAGAATAAGTCAAGAGGTTGATTCAAGTTGTGATGACTCACGGCATTTTCCATGTTGACGCAACAATCGATTCTTTCCAGCGTTCCGCCGTCGCGTAATGAACGGTGAATCTAGCGGTGCCAGAGATATCCATAGAACCCGTAGCGATACCAAGTGGTGTTTCGGCTGGGATAACAGAAGTTCTGATGAGAGCATAGGCGAATCGAAGAAGACTTACCGTGCAGAGGGCATGCCGAGGACAACGATGCGAGAATGAAAGTAAGAACAAGAGGAACGATCATGTCGGCCAAAGTCATCGCAAGTGGTATTTGTACAGCCTGCGTGGGGAACTTGATATTTTGTCCCGACGTGAACGCGCCGAAGTCAAAGAATAATGACTAGCTGAGGCATTGTTACAAGAAGGTCCTGAAGAGAGGCCGACCAGGGCCTCTCGGCAACGTGATGCCACGAAGTACAATGACATTGACAAAAATGGAATGGATCAGGTTCGAGTAGTGACCAGACATACTCACGTTGTCATAGTTCCTGGTTCAGTGATGATTGGCCTGGAATATTCGTGTGACGACCCACTTGTCTGAGATGGATGTAGTTCGGAGATGCTCGCTGAATCTCAACAGTAATCTTGTGTGACCAACGAAACCAGTCCACGCGCCTGACGCCGCGATTGATTATTAATAATTGTTCCGCACAATACCAACGGTGATGGAATGCTGATTGACCCACTGTGTGGACACGGAAACGAAATTGAACGTAGAGCAGCCGCCGCGAGGATCGAACTCGCACCCCTAGGTCGCGGCTTGTGCTGTGGAGTAGCTTGCACAAGAAGTGAATGAGCGCCCGCCCCGACTATATTCTTTCACTCCATCCTTCGAGTGGCTCATGTGTAGACATGTGAATACTCGTCTCGCAAAAATCGTCTCGCAATAGTTTATAAATACAAGTTTTGATTTCAGAGTGCTTTACATTGTATTGGGTGAGACGGGTCTTAGCGCTGGGTGATGCCACAGACCGCTTTTGGATAGGGGCTTCGATCGTGTGGCTGACAACGAAATAGCCATATTTACTGTTCGCTGGCGCGCTCCAACCTTTCTTCCTTACTATCACACACATTGCTTTACACCATGCACACTACCATGCCTTCCACTGTTAACACCGACGCCGGTCGTCAACCCCTTGCCTCCATCCTCATCAAAACCCCGCACATTAATGCTGCTGATCATTTTGCAGATTTTCCCCGTGTTCGTTTTGCCAAGGATTTGCCAGTCGCCCAGTTGCCAGTGCTCCAAGGGGAAGAAGAGGACAAGGACCTAATGATGCTTTTGATTCCCATGGCGGGCAAGGCTCAAACTCCTATCCGCAGGCGTGTCAGGGTGGTTCACCACGAAGTAAGTGTCGCGTTCTTCTCCACTAAGCAAGAATCTAAACTGTTGCAACACAGGTGTCCACCGAGCCTGCTTTCAAGCGCGTCTGGAATGCCTGCCTTAGTGCATTCAACAAAAACAAGGAGGCGCCGGTTTGCGATAACGATGCTTCCTTTTTTATCGTTTGTCAAACACCTAACCGCCCTATCAGGTTGACTAGTCCGCCACCAGTCAGGCGCAGAACGACGAAGGTAGATGTTGACGATGTCACAGACGAGATGAGAAAAGAATATGCTGTGTGGGTCCAGGCAAAAATTGTGGCGGGAAAGCTCCGGACCGTCTGTTAGATGGCTGGGGCGAAAGGGAGTGGTGTGGTTGCGGACATTTATGAAACTCGTTTGATCTCTTTTTTCCCCTCTTCTCTTTTGCATTTGGCTGACGTTTCTGCATTTCCAGAATTTCATTTAGGTTTACCTCGTCGTCGCCCCCTCGCCCGCCTCGTTCGCCAAATGCAAGGTGCGTCCCGGGGATGGTGAAGAGGTTAGCTGCCTCTTTTCCTCGTGCTTCCCTTGTCGTGGGCCCCGGGCTTAAGATCCTTCGGGGTCGAACCAAAAGCACGGAAATTTTGCACCTGTGGCGCAGAGAGGCTTGAGGCGCATTTTTCGTTCGTCTAGGTAACACCGGGTTTTTCAAGGTGCCTGAATGCCTTCTGACGTTGTTTCACAGACTAATGATTAACGCTGGGACGATGAGATCACGAGGGTTTAAAAGGACAACATTATTTACGCACGCTCAGACTCGGAATAGTAGAAAGTAGTTATCAGCGCAACGTTGGTTGAAATGACTGCCTTGTGGTGGTGCTGTGCCAGTTCCTTTTTGTCGGACGCTTCCGGCTCACGTTTGACAAAGTTCTACTTTGATACTAATCCGTCCAAAATTACGCAAGACGGATGCAATGTTGTAATCAAAACAAGTATCAGTACGCCATAAAAGCAGCAAGAGGCTATGGTAGCATCTGTTATCCGGTATGCGTTGTAATGGACAGCCATGGGTATAAGGTATCGATACGTTGAAAATTATAGATGGTCGGAATGAGTCATGTGTCCTCTGCGTAAAGAGAGTCGTAAAAAATGGATCTGTTCGCGAGTCAGGATTAGGATGCTGTTGGACTGGTTAATAGCCGTACGCCATGTCAGCAAGAGTCGTAACTCTGCCTTGGGCGGCAAGCTTTGCCTTAGGCTCCGCGATACGACATTCCGCTTCCTCTGCACGCCTCTCTTAACACTTTCTTTTCCTCCTCTGCACGCCTCTTTTCATCCGTCGCACGGCTTTCCGCCTCTCCCCTCAAGCGTGCCTCCTCTCTGACTCCTCTGCCCGTGCCCTGGCCTCTATAGTATGCTTATTGTTTGGATTGTTAATCTAAATCAAATCGCATCAACTATAGTCAACCTCGCAGCAGAGAATGCACCTGTTTCTTCAAGTCTTTCCACATCGATCTAGCTCGATCGTGCAACTCGTCAATATTGACATCGCGATAGAGCTTGTCTGCCGGCAGCAAGAGCCATGACTCCTTCCATCAATTGACAGCAAGCTGTACCCGGTGTTGGGGTAACGTATTTTCAGCGCTTCCGTCGCCGTATAGCAAAACCAGTAACAATTGCGCTGCGTCAGGTGGCATACCTTGGGGCACTCGAAGATGGCGCAGGCGAGCAAGACGAATTCCGGAAGATTTAATGCGATGGCCTTGGTGGAACGCGACGTGTTCCACGAAAAGTTCCTGCTTCTTCTCATCTTCCTTGTGGAGGGATACCTCATCCATAGCCCCTTTTCGTGAACTTGGCCTCGGTACCGCCCTGCTCGCCGTTGTCCGAGTCGGTAGGAGGGCTCGCTCTCCTCGTTTTACGTTTGAAAAAAGACTTGATCGACGAATCCCGGATTTGACGCTCGATACGGAGATGGACTTTGCCCTTGGCGCCATAAGTGAAGGTGGGTGTTTTTGTCTTTGTAGGTTCGGAGTTCCGCCATTTTCTAATGGTCAAAGTCGAGATGTTGCATATGGGGGTCGGTCTATAACAAACGCAAGCGATCGCGGTAGCTGTCAATATAGCGGTACCCTTTATCTAGGGGGATGTGAGCGGAGTGGAATCTTTGGACATGATTCGGAAAAAGCGAGCGACGGTGAAGACTGCGCAGCGAAGACGGATAGGAAAGGGCACTTTATAGGATAGGCGCAACGCGGAATTAACGTAACTGGTGGATAATTCCTGTCCCATATCGGAACTGGGGTTGTGGTTGTTGTGTTGCCATTATTCGTGTAGTGGACCTGCCGAAAATAGCCAACGGAAGGGATCAAGGCAACCAACAACACGTGTGTTATAGAACAAGAACTGGGTGAAACCCCAATTAGCCATATTCAATCATATCAGAAGTCGATGTACCCCCGCGTGTGCTAAACGTGCAAAATGAAAGGACTGTCCGGAGCCTTTCGCTTAGATGTGTAGCTGGATACAATTGGGACCAGTCACGATGGAAACGATGCCTTAATGGCTCGTTGTGGACTGGATGCATTGAGCTCCTCTGTTCTCACGCCAGAAACAGACAAGCGCGACTCACTGTCTGTCTGCGATACCTTTTAGCACAGGGTGGGCGAGTGAAGGTTAATGGTATCATTCATGTCACATCGACGGGAGATCGTCTGCCTCCCCAACGAGAATGAAGTTTTAAGCTATCCAGTAAATGGAACAAGGATACGATCCACGTTCTCACCGTCGTTTTTGTTTGTGCGCGGCGTGTCTAGATGGGTTGACGTTTTTAGGGATCTCTACGCTCCCTAACTTGGCGGGTACAAGTATCATTGAACAAAGAGCGTAGCATTGTTGGCAACCACTGAATTAGGTCTGTTTTTTTTTTTTTTTTTGAATAGAAATAATACTTTTTTGGTGGCCGTAGGCCACCTTGGTACTAAATACATCCGAAGTAGTAAAGGGAGGTAGGCTACAGGTTGACTATCAACCGTTTACGTGTATTGCCGAGTGGCTTGTTAGACGTGGTGGTCCCTTGTGGGAGTACCTTACTGAGGAAAGACGAGAGAGAGTGCAAGGCGAAGAATGCAAAAATAAAAATGTTATTGGTCACCAAATGAGAGCGATGGACGAGATCAACCGTTGAAGCGTTCAACGAGGACAGCTTGGCCCCAAACTCAAAAGATTGCTACGCAGATGGGTGGCTATAACTGCAAAAGATGATGCTTAGTCCTTGGCATTAAGCGAAAACTAACCAAAGATCCCTTGTAGAATCTTGTATGCGCAGCTCGGTTACGAATTATCGCAGGTCATCAAGATCGAGCCGGAACCAAAGATGAACCGATGAACTTCAAAACAGAAAGCCCGGACCAAACGTGTACGTAGTAGGGGCCAACTCAACAAGTTGCTGAAATCCGCTGTTCAGAACGCTCAATTCCTCGACAAATGTCGTTATGATCATAATCGTTCATTCGTGATTGCATAAAAATACAGTAAGTAGAAACTATGTGATACAAATTAATTGGACGTCGCGCTAGTGAAAGATGTCGTTGCAAGGCCAACACGTTTGTTGACAGTATCAAATACGCTATAATGCCTCTCCAGGAAGCCATAGCCATTAATAAAGTCCAGTCCTTGCCCACTGTTTGTGCCGAGATCAGCGACAATCAGATAGATAGAATTGGCGGTGCCGCCAATGACACTGTTCAGAGAACGAGGCCAGATCTGTGCGTTGGGTGTCAAAGTGTAGGTTTGCTATGCGTTGATGTCTCAGCAATATGAGCAGAAGGTGAGAGCATGGAAACATACACCGTTGATGTTGAAGTTTAGGGGCTTAAGGGCACTGTATTGAGAAGGCGTGATCTTGAGTAAGCCAATAGTCGAGTCCGTCACAGCGCCTGTCGCTTTCTGGTAACGATTGAACGCGTCGGTCGCGATGAGGACCAACGTTGTGCCTAAGAGTAACGCGTGAGATGGCGCCAACATCGCAAATGCACGCGGTAACATACCAGTGTCGACGATGCCTGCCGTGCTGCTCAAGATCGACTCTGTACCGTACGTGATGGATTGGTCAATTCCCCAGTAATAGCTAGCCGGAGAAGTTTTTGTAACCGGCCTAAGATGCTACGTTAATACCAGCAACTGTGATGGCCGATGTCGAGACTCACACATAGTGGAGCGTGCCTGTGTACTTGGTGCTATCGACACCACCTGTTGACGTTAAGATTTTACTTTCCATAAGTTAATGTTTACGAACCCCACGTCAGTTCTCCGTTCTGCACAGAGGTCTTGGTTGTGGGTTCAAATGAGACGCCAAGCATGTTGGCGTTAATCTTTTTCTGAGAAAACGCATTGTCTGTCACAGTCGGAATCGGACTGGTGGTATGGGGGGAGAGAGTTCCTGGTGAGAAGATCAGTAATGTGCTTGCTTTGTGCATACAAGTCTCACGCACCAACAGTCAAGTCAGAAGGTCCGATTCTAATTGAGAAATGTCAGTAAGGAAATCAGACGATCATCGAGGAGTATACCCCAAAATGCCGTCAAAACCAGTGAAGCCGCTGGACTACGGGACGATGAGCGTGTCTATTTATATCTCAATATGGGCTACTCACAGAGAATGCAACGCCGATTGACTGATTTGCAATCACGAAATTACCGAGCTTGACGGTATCCTTGTATTCGGCGCCTTCATATAACGTCAGTATGAAAGTCATACAAAGAGGGGAATGCACCTCGACCTTGGAAGCTCCCAGAACCATATGAGACAGACTGCGAGGAAAACGGCGCCACATTACATCCTCAATCGTTGCGATAAAAACGAACAACTTGCCACTGAATCGCCGGTTCGAACACTGCTGCTTGTCTGCTTGTACGAGTTGGTAGCTCCCACCCAAGTGTTTGAGCTGCATGAGCGATTAAGAACCCAATGCTACTATTAAGCTGAAAAATGCTTCACCTTCCCGTATCAACGATGAGGTCATCTGGAAGCACTTTAGTAATGGTTCGAGGGATGAGTTGTGCGACGCACAAGTACTAGGGGGACTTCCAACGCCAACAGATGCCGTGTAAATCATAGCCTTATTGGTGACAGACTCGCCATTCCCACTGGGAGAGGGGCACTGGGAACCGAAATTTCCAGTTGCCCTAGCCATTAGCTGACGGGCTCGGGCTTGGTCGCTTTTCATGACGTTGAAGATGCCATCAGAATTGAGATTCCGAGACATAGGCAACTTGATGAAAGGTTCCAATCCAGGAACGGGGTTGGCTGCGACGAATAGGGCGAGGAGTATGGTGCTTAACAACGTCTTGGAGAACATGATTGCGGTGAGGAATGGTCAATCTTGCGAGAATACTGTCATTTTATATCTGGAGAGATGGCACACCATGGATTAGTTAAGTTACACAGAATAAGTCAAGCACACCTATCCCGCATGGACCGCACCGCTGCCTTCCCGCCGTCTGACGAATCTGACAAGAACCATTCTTAGATGGAGTGTCGTCATTGCTCGATCATGAAGCAGATGCACAGTGATGCGTGCGTGTAGCGCCGATTCATAATATCATTGCCAAGGCAAGCCGCTTGGAATAGGCATCAAATCTAAATTTGGTTTGCTCACGCGACTGGTGGCAGAACGAATATAGAAGACAGACTTATCAACATTCCAACAGGATAGCGTGGACCACCGCGAACAGGATGCTTCGTGATACACGCAAGATGATAGATGTGCTTAAAATTCTCCGTATCAAGTATCCGAGTCGTGGGAGGTCCCACTATCAAATTGTTTCCGACTGCTTGAGAAGCGTCGATAAGGTTGAGCTAGTGGTTCTATACTTATGAAATTCACATCAATAGCTTTCCTTGTAGTCCTACATGTGATGCGTTAATTCGGAAAGTCTTAGCCCAAGTGCCACCTGCCAATCGTTCACCTTGTCAGTCTGCCATCTATATCCCATCCCCTTAAGCAAAAGGTGGATCAGCAGCTCCGGATGATCCAGCAAAGGCTAATTTGGGCAGCACAACTCGAGTCATTTTTGCTTGTTCGTACAGCTTGCTGCCGTTACCGCCTTTCAAAATAGCTGGCGAAACCTGGCCCTTTCAGTCGCATGCTCGTTTTACATTTATCAACTTGTTTCCGACTCTAAAGAAGGGTCGGGAAGGTTGATGTTTCTATTCTTCTTGTAATCCTACATGTGATGCGTTAATTCAGAAAGTCTTGGCCCAAGTGCCACCTGCCAATCGTTCACCTTGCCAGTCTGCCTATTTATATCCCATCCCCTTAAGCAAAAGGCGGATCGGCAGCTTCGGATCCAGGAAAGGCGAATTTGGGCAGCCCAGCTCGAGTCATTATGCTCGTCCTTGCTGCTCAAAATAGCTGGCGAGACCTGTCCCTTCCACGTTTTTGACTACGTCCTTATTTTCTTTCCCTTTACGTGGATGAAAACAGCACCGGATCCCAATACCTACTATTCATCTTGAGCATCTTGACAGGGGCACCCCATACGGTCAATGTAGAACGTCCGGAAAAGGTACTAAAAACGCACAGCATCCTGCCGTGTTTGCCAATGGCAAGCTCATGCTGCGTCAGGCCACAGTCGAGCTCAAACCAAATTTCAATGTCACCATGTGGGATGACTTTCAGAAGGGAGCAGAATACTTGGATTCGTCACCTGCTGCCATTTTTGAGAAATGTCCATAATGATAATCCGAGCAAGATATTGACAGGGACGTCGGACGTACAATCCAGCTACCCGGGGTAAAACAATACATGCGCGTAAAGGTTTTCTATAACACAATTGGTCAGCTGACATCCACAGGCTACTGCATGCGCACCTAAATGCATGTCTTGCATAATTACTCAGAATACTCCACAACACCATTAACGTCCAAGGTACCTCTCGTGATATTCTCACCCCTTGCTCTCAACAGATCTTCCACCGTCCTCAGCTTACCCTCTTGGGTTCCATCTTTAAACCAACCCAAATGGTCGGCGACGAGGTGTCTTGAAAAAGAGAAAAGTAGAACATGAATCAATGCATCGTTCTGACAAGTTGGGAAAGAAAGACGGACCTATTTTTACACTTTGGACATTGAACAAGAACGATACCCTTCTCGTAGGATCGCTTGGTGAAATGGTGTGCGGATCGCTCACCACATCCATCTACGGTACATGTGAATACAATTGCCATGCGTGGTTCAGACGAGGTGGTCGTTTGAAGGTCACTGCTAGTACTTGCAGCCAGTGATTCGTCATGATTGAGTGGACTTGAATTTGCCAGATACGACGTGGAAGAGAAAAGTCGATCATATTTCGTCACCGGTGCAGACACGCCAATGGAACGCTGCAGAGCGGACTTCCAGGACTTTGACCTGGACACATGTATAGAGGCGTTTCGTTGTCCAAAGCGAGCCAACGCCCTCAGAGCGCTGAGCGCAGCCATTACAATGAAAACAAGGACAAACAAATATTCCAGATTTCTGCTTACGGAATGGAAAAGTTAACTCATCTCTCGTCTTATGAATGTGGAGTTAAACACTTTTAGGCCTTGTCATGCAATGGGTGGTAACTATAACTCGTGTTAGGAAAAGTTCCATCTAGTCGGATCCTGCCGACGCTACTACATACTAACGCTCTCGTCAACAACCTGAGGCACTGGCAAACCCGCCCATGTCGGTGTCCCTAGCAGCTACCCCACCAGCGCCGATACCACTCGAGGCAGCCGAATCCGAAGAATCGGCAGCCCCGCTCGCGTCGGTGCCGTTATTAGCAGCCGATCCCGCTGAGGCTGTGGCATTGGCAGCATTGCCCAACCCAACATCCATCCCCTTGTTCTTTGTTTTTCCCTTGTTTTTTTCATGGCCCTTGTTGACTTTCCCATTCTTGTTGGCATTGTCACTAGCGGAGGATCCTAGCGCCGTGACAGTCTGAACATCCCAAAATGAAGTCGTGAGCCTAATCCAAATGAGTCAGATGGCACGAACCACAGTGACAGTCTGGACGCTAGAATCGGATGATTGTGCTGAACCCTGCATAATTTGATTAGAACTCATATTCCATTCAAGTAGAGCATGCACTAACAGTGCTCGCAATCGTCGAACCAGTGCTAGTTCCATTTCCATCCAAGCTAGTAGATGTAGCTCCCTTGGGATGAAATGAGATAATGGCAAAGCACAAAGTCAGGCGACGTACAGCTGCAGTATTAGTTTCATTTGCAGGAGACGTTGTAGCCTATAGGACAAGATCGCACATCAGCACACCCGTCTTATACTTTCCTGGTATACAGGATAAAATAAGAAGCAGAAGAATAGCGGCGTACCGAGTCCAACGCAGTCGCAGTCGCAGTCGCATATGCCGCAGAACAATCTGATGCTTCCGCACCAGATGCCGTCGCATTCAGTAGCTATGGAGATCATCTCCGTTGGTATAGTGACAAGTGTGAAAACGCGCGATCCCACCGCTGTAGTGCTTGCCAGGGCCGCAGCAGCAACCTGGATCCGAACGAGATCAGAAATAGGAGCAACTGCGCGACAAGAACGGACCGATGAAGCTGCACCAGCAGCATAGTGTCTTCTGTATGCCTGCGATAATGTATAAAGATACGTCGAAGTTAGGAAACAGGACCACATACTCCCGGAGCATCTTGTTCAAAAGTTGGAAAAGCTCCTGTCTGTCCAAGCAGAGTGCTCATAGTGAAAAGGAAAAGCAAGGTCGACAAGAACAACATCCTGTTTGTCTGTGTCGACTTGTAAATGATCGAGAAACAAAGGTTACAAGGTAGTGCCCAGCACCACGATTCTGGATGGGCAAAGACTTGGCGGAAAGGAAGCGGAGGGAAAGCCAGACGAAACCAGTCAAGGTCTCGTATCCCGATGAAGTGATGTTTTGGAATTGTGTAGTGGGGAAGCGCAGCCTTTTTATACCCTTTCAGGATGCCCAAGATGTTAATGATCGGCCTATACTGGTTCACTTGACGATGTCGGCTCTACTCTCCTGCGGGAGTGGAGACGCTTGGAGCGGTTGAGAAGGGCGTTTCTACGTGTATCCATTTGTTATTCAGATTTTGAACTTTTTCACATGGAGTGCTTTGGAGCCGCAGCAGAAACCGCTGTTCACGTTCACGATTTGATACAACAACATTGACGACGAGATGTCACGTATGTCACACAAATCACTCCAATATGACAGCGACAACCTAAATCTCTTCGATCCTGCCATCTTCATCCTCGTCCTTGTCCATTGTCGAACTTTCCATCTGCTGTTTACCGATGTCACCAGACGCACCATCCAATTCTTCCTCTCCTGTTGGACCAACCGCTGGTTCGTCGCCTTTGATGAACTGAACAAGCCGTTCTATATGCTCCTGCACCTATACAGACATGTCAATGAGATTTATGTATTCGGAATAAACACACTTACCTTTTCATTTGTTTCATTCTCATGCGCAGCACGGACAATTTCATATACTCCATGATCCCTTAAATAGTCCCTGCCCCATCGTGTATGACAAAAAAGTAGGAGAGTTTCTACGTGCATGAGACGAATGACAGCATCTGACTCGCGCTTTTTGGTCGGAGGGAGAAATTGCAGAGGTTCAGGCAGTTTTTCTTGGTCCTAATGTCATCAACAAACCGTTTGACATCGACTAAGATTCATAGTCGAGAAGTAAGATATTCTTACCTCAAGATCGAACTCTTCTGGACCAGCCAGCGGGAGAAGAAGGTAAGGCAACACGTCAATACCCGGCGCAAGTATATTTGAAGGTGGGACAGCGATTTGGATTGATTCAGGTGTTAATAGTGCTTTATGCCCTTGGGCATGAAAGGCACAGTTTCTACCAAGGTAAACATTGGTTAGAAACAGACACCCATAGGAGCACATACTTAATCGTAGATGTGACGCCTCCACGTCTAATCGTGTCTTCGTGCTCCGTAAACGGAACGATTTTAGCAAGGGGGTACTCAAGATAAGAGGCGTCCGGTTGGATAAGGTTGCTCGACCGCGGAGTATAAAAGAAATCTCGGCCTAAAGTCGACTGTAATATGTTATACCTTGAGTTCTTTTTTTTATCTATAAAGCATCTTACTGCTGACAAATTGGCAAATACGCCTGCCAGGAAGTGCAGCTTTCCTTTTCGCATACGTTTTGAAGGGTCTTCCTCAATCAGTGCGCCTTGTACAAATGCATCTATCAGTAACGGTAGAGCCTGAACTTCATAGGGTTCATTTGAAGGGTAAGGAACAGGAGTAGGGCAGGAACCACAGCGTGATTGGACGGGAAAACATTGACTAGCGAGGTGTGGCTCTGGGATAACCTGAATCTTCATGGATGCGATGGCAGCACAGGTGACAGAGGAAGAAGAGATGTTTGACAAGAGCATAGCTGCAAGATCAGAGAGAACAGCCTGTGGGCTCTGCGGTCCAAGCAATGAGTCTGTTACGTTTACGCCGTGAATGGTACTGACAACAATGTATGAGACGATAAAATCAAGGAAACTGGTTTCAGTCAAGGGCCCAATGAGCATTTGTGAGTCTGATAAGTTGACCAATGCTCTAAATGCATCATGGGCAACTGCCTAGAATGTTGTTGATTAGAAAGACAAGCCTTTATCCTGATAAGATAAAAGATGCCTACTACTTGATCTCGACATAAAAGCTTTAGATCATGAATCAAATTGCTTTCTTTTTGCTTTTGAAGGCCCCCAGTTTGTATTCCTTCGAAGAATATATTTCTATGAGGAGCCCCCTTTGGCGTTTGAGGTAGCAAATGCGACAAAGCAACCTGTCGGACTTGGGGGGATTTATCCCTCAAAAACGGGATCAGCTACAGAGTAGCTGTAGGCTCGGGTCACCTCGATGAAGAGAACCACATACCGACCTCTCGCAGCTGGATGTCCATAGTTTTACAGTCGCCTGAGGCACGTGACATGATATGAGCCTGCTTACCTAAGACTGTTAACATTGCGGACGGACGGAATGACGCTCATGGCGGGTCACAACAAGTCCCGCTTCGTCCAGGACCTCCTTCAGCGGACTGAGGGAAAGCCATCATCATTTACTGTTAATCTATATCCTGATCACTGGAGTCTCAACAATGGCTCAAGATTCCATTATCATATCCCTATGGCGGTCCGGTCCTTTCGCTGCTGTGTCGGTCTCGACTGAATTGTTTCTAGTCACTTTTAGATGACATACGTGCCCAGAGAATTCCGGTAGACTTTCTCGAAATATTCGATTCCGCGCGCGTCCCATTCTATGATGGTCCGTTGGTTTTTGACGTTTATCCAACCTTTCTTGAATTTGACGTCGGTTACAGGCTGCATGATAGTCCAAATATTGGACTATCGTCCGGAAAATTCCAAGGATCCGGTTCTTGAGAAGCCCGAGCAGGCACGCGTTGTTCTACACCCCAGTTCAGAGAGTCTGTGGGGGGATATTTGTTCTCTTAACCAGCGCTATGGGACAAGGTGGACTGACTTGGACGCGTTGGAGATAGAGGCACGCGTTTTGGTTAGCTCTCATGCGAACCCAATAATTCTTGTGGCACTGACATATACGTCTTATTGTCGCCAGCTCGCCACTAGCTCTCCCTTGTGTCTGGATCCTGACCCACATTTGGCGAGAATCGCTAATCATGTTATGAGGGCATCGATGCCTTCGGCTCCTGCTTCACTAAAGAGGAAGGCGGCAGCCATGGAGCCTGAAGACAGTGAAAATGACAAGGCACGCAAGATCAAAATCTGGCAACATATGGTGATAAGGCCCAACCGTACGACTCCGAGGTACTCTATTTTTGCGATCGAGTTGGAGCACTTGCTCACGGGAGGCGTAGCTTCCAATTATTTGATGCCATACAAAAAGCAAGGCAAAATCGCGAGTCTCAGCAGTCGTCATCATCCGATCAACAACTGCCAAGTCAATACAATACAAATGCAGAACCTTCTCCTGCTCCGCCACAGCCTGGTACACCGGTCAATGGTGTTCAGATCCAATCTCCCACCGACTCGCAGGATGACAAGAAGAAGACCAAGAAAAAGAAGTCGGAAACACCACAGACACCTTTTGCTACCACAACTTTTATTAGGGCGAATGGGACACAAACCCCGGTGCCCCCTCCGCAGACAACCCATCAATTTGTCAATACTCATCCGCCACCCACTACCACCGCATCTTCACCTGCACCGCACAATGTACAATCACCAATGCAGATTCCCGTTTATCCATCCGTACAATCTGTCCCAGACTCCATTGTACGTGTACCTACACCGTCACAACCAGCAGCACCGCGATATACCCAATCACCACATCCTCCGTCCAGAACACCTGTTCCTGCACCACAGATACCTCAACCTCAACCTCAGCCTCAACTCCAACACATGCCTCGTACCCCCCAAAGCGCTAAACCTCCATTGCCCGCAACAGGACCCAACTATCCGTCGCAGCAAGCTGGCCAACACTTTCTGCCTCAACAGCAACCCGCGCGAAATGGGGTACAAAAGCCACCGCCCGCAGCAGCTCTTGCCGCCATGGCCGCACATCTACCTCAGGGTCAGTCTTTCACGCCCTATTCACAAGCACAGATCTACGCGCAACTTCGCACTCTCAATCTGCAACAGCAACGTTTGCAAGCGCAAAAGCAGACTGGACGAGCGACGCCGCAAACCGGCGTGGCAAGCCCTGCGCAACAGCCACAAGCTGCACTATCCCCTGTGCACCAAGCGTCCAGTCCCCTTGCTGCAAACCAGCAATTGACTGCTGCCGCTGCACGATCTCCCATGCAACACAACGCGCCTCAGCCTGCGCAGGTGTCGATAGTCCAACAGCAACAGCACCCGCAACAGCAGGCTCAGACGCAGCTTCAGCCATCATCTATGCCTCGTTCGCCAGCACAGCAAGCTGCGCAAGCGCATGGACAAGTTCCTAGTTATGGACAGTTCAATTTGCGGCCGGCAAACCCTTCTGCCGCTCACCAGGCACTGCAGGTTGCTGTTGCGAACGCTGCCGTTTCGGTCCAGTCCGGCGTCTTGAAGACTGGTTCACCTGCCGCCATGGACCGCCATCAGCATCCTCAACGCCCTGCCCATCCTCAAGTTCGGGCACAAACTCCGACTCAGCGACCTCCGTCCCAACCGACGCAACCACAACACTCCCAACAACCATCGCAAACCCAAGGACAAGCTCAACCCACGCAGCACCCACAACCACTTTCTCAGGCACAGTTGCAGCAAATGTATCCACAAATGTATGGATACCAGCTCCCGTTCAATATGCAAGGTGCTCAAGCATACTGGAGCAACATGGGTATCAGCATGCAAGGCGTGCCCAACATGGCGAATCTTGCTGGCATGGCCGGAATACAGGGTATCCAAGGCATCTCGGGGATGCAAGGGGTACAAGGGATGGGAGGTATGCCTCCCGGGATGATGGCAAACATGCAGGGGATGGGAAGAGGTATTCCCATGGGCGCTCAGCAAATGGCGGCGGGAGGCGCCGGAGCTGGCCATGTACCAGGTGCAGGTGGCCAAGGAAAGACGGCGGTTAAAGGAGGTATGCAGAGATAGTGATGAAGCAGGAGCGCTTTATGCTCCCTCTCCCCTTCACTCTCTCCGCCACGGCATGCATGAAGCACATATATATACTACAGCCCACTTTTTCTATTCGTGTATTATATTCCGCGCACCTTTAGGTTTTTTTTCATGGCTTTTTACGTAGCAATGGGACTTGTACTTATTTTAATGGATGCAACTGATAGATTTGCCACGTGCCATTGATTTCGCCCAACGTCGTCTGGCGCGGAAGGTGCAGTATTCCCTCGTGGCCCTTTGTTGAATTCTTATTGACGAACGAATAATGTCTAGGTCGTGGTCATCTGGCTCGTCCTCGACTGGTTCTAGGTCGTCTGTGCATTCCTCAGATTCCAGTAAGCAAACATCTTGCTCATTAAGGCTTGGGGCTCATACAGTGAATTCACAAGCAGGCGATTCCATACCAATTCCATCTTCGTTACTGAAACTCAAGGAAACGATCCAAGACGCCCTGCAAGATGATGTTTCCGTGAAACAGTTCGTGCATCATGTCTGGGGCCTCCACCACTCAGATACGCGGCAGATCTTGGATAGAATGTACGATTGGAATGTTCCAAGACCCTTTCTTGAGGAATACAAGGATGCGTATGGGCGGATGAACGAAAACACGTTGGCAGCTCGTAGAGGCCACAACGCATTTTCGGCTTTTCTGGACGTGGTTGAAGAGACACTGGCGGATATTCGGACTCGTCTGAATGACAAAAGGCGCCCAGCAGTCAGCGTCGCTTTCAAGTGCAACATGGACAACTCCAAGGCCAAAGCTCCGGATATTGTCACTGCATGGGACACGACATCCAAACCGGAGTGGTCTGTCATCCAGACCATATTCGAATTCGAAAGGCCGTCGGGCCCAAATGCATTTGCCAATCAGGATATGCAAGCAGAGGATAACCCTTTTCGCAAACGTTCACATTCACAATTGGCATCCCCGTCATCTTCATCCTCGCGGTCCTCTGTCCAGGGTTCAGTCTCTTCTTCCGCCAGTGCTTCTTCGTCGTATGCAACGAGTGTCAGCAGTTCCTCAAGCAAATCCCTTTCCCGTCGAAACAAAGGACGAAGCAGCAGTGATCATTCGATGACCGCTATGCGTTCGAGCCGTACAGAAAAGAACCGACTTACAAGTGGTGAGCTTCGGCTTGCACAAAAAGCGCTAGAGTGCATGAACTCGACGGGTAGGCGTTATGTGGCTGGCGTTTACGTTGATAACTGCTCGTTGTCTCTCTGGTACTACGACCGCATGTGCGCCATTCGAAGCCGCGCATTCGATTTCGAGCGCTCGCCTGGCTATTTTGCCCTGGTGCTCTATGCTATTACCCAGTGTGACGTCTATCAAGCGGGTTTTGACCGCTTCCTGGAATTTCCAAGGGCTCCTTTCGGCGCTCAGCTTCCCTCTATGAGCCTCAAGAACAGCAGAATCGTAATTCCGACTTCGAGCACGTCATATTGTTTCCAAATCACTCGAGAAAGACCAGTTTATACTTCTCATGAGCTTATTGGCCGAGGAACGATGGTATACCCTGTAACACTACAACCAGATGAAGATGAGGTTCTCGTCGACGAGGAGGAGCAAGTTCTCAAGCTCTATTGGCCAAATATTGACGATCCGCGCGAGGCGGACGTCATAAAGCAGCTCCATCTCGATGTTCCCCAAATAGCGGACCATCTTCCAGCAATCTCGTTTTCTGCTTCATTCACGAGAGACGCGTTACATCTCCCTTGGGCCCGGATTAAGTCACTACCTGGTTTCCGCGCAGAAGAACGATTGCTACATGTGTTCGCGATGAGACGGTATGAAAAACTGTGGGAAGTCAATAGCATAGAAGAATTTCAGGAGGTGTTTCTTGATTGTGTTGAGTGTAAGTACCATGCTAAAATCTTACGATGTATTCGAGTTCACTGTGTGTCTAGGTCATTATCACGCTTACAAGAGGGGCCATGTACTACACCGAGATCTAAGCGAGAACAACCTCATGGTTTGGCGTCCAAAACAACATAGCAGTAACCACCACGAGTACAACCATTCTGTAACACATGGGCGCGCTCTGGGCATACTGAACGATTGGGACATGTCCAGCCGTGTGGTGCAATATTCCGGAATGGCATCTGTCGTAACCATGGTTACTAATGATCCATCGCTAGTAGCTGACGTTGACGCGCTCAACAACCGGACGGGCACCGTTCCGTTCATGGCGCTTGACCTACTCGTAGATGACGGTCCCGTCCCTAGACACCTATATCGTCACGATCTCGAGTCGTTCCTATGGATACTCATTTGGGCCGCAGTGCACTATGATATCCCAAACAAGAAGAATCTGTCAGCCTCTGAACACGAGATCGATCCGGAACTCAAGGTATGGGACGAAGGGACTCGCGGAGACGTTTGGTCGTGCAAGCGTGCATTATTGCGGAGAGTCAGTGGCGGTGGCTCAGCACGCCACAGTAGCGAAAGTGACGTTGAAGACGTGTTAGATCGCTTTCGTCCCGAGTTTCGGAAAATCAAAACGGAATGGATTATACCCCTTATCCGACTGTTCCATCGAGCGTATAACGAACTTCGCTATACTGACGTGGACGAGGAGACTTGCGGTGGTATCGTCACGTTTGACACGTTCATGACTGCTATCAATAGGAAACCCAGGCTTGTCGCAAGCCATAATGAGGATGGATGGGGATCTTGTATAATTGCTTGATTTTTCTGTTGGATTTCTGCAGTCTATCGTAATTTCAGATAGTTTTATGCTTGGATATATTTCTGTCATCCGTAATTCCAAGATAGCGAAATTGTAGAAATGAAACATAATTTACAATGCCCATCATGCACAAATTGCATCACTTCCCAGGATAATCCCGCGACAGATCGATCTCCCCCTTCAAATGGACGTTCGTGATACGGACTGGGCGCTGCCGAGGCGCACCACCACGTTTTCCTTTCTTCTTCGTTGTTGGTGCCTTTGGCATAGGCGCTTCCGCTGCAGTGGCTTGCAACCCCTCTACCAAACAGTTTCAGAGCTAACATATATGTGGCACTAAGGATGGTACCTGATGCCAGTTGCTTAAGCAGATCGACCTCGTTCGGGACTTTTAACGAGTGCCACAGGTCGTGGAACTCTAAAGTATTCCCCAAACGAATGAGAAAATATGTCAATAACGTCCATGGGGGCATTAAACGAAAGAAACAATCCATTCTTTCTCCATCGTCCAGGCCTGGCCTTCCAATGGTAAGAGTACGCAACACGTACCTTTCTCCACGGGCATACCACCCTCCTCTTCTGTTGGTTTTACCTCATTCCAGAATACCATGCGCAATTGACCGTCCTTCACGGTTCGGGTTACAAGGACTTCGCCCTCCTTCTCCAATTCCTCGATAGCTTGTGGAGCTTCTTTCCAAGACTCTTTCAACACTCGCACCGATATTCCTCCCCCTTTCCTTGTTTGACGCTGGATCTCCGTCAACAAAGCTGCCTTGTTCCTGAAATTGAACTCGTGCTATACTTCAAGTGAGTTGGATGCAAGTGAAATTGACATGTGATGGAGAGACCGACCTTGTAGGAATAGAGGTCCGTTTTTGGGTCATACTGAACGCGATCGTGATTTCTAAACCGTTCGAGTAGCACTGAATCCGTATCGAGTGGTGTATTTGTGACTATGGCTAGGTCTTGCAGGCGCATTGGGTTATGGGTGGACTGGACAACCCCGCTAAGTCAGAGTGCTCCGACCGGCAACGATGACAAGGAACCTTTAGGTGATCAACGGCGTAAACGAGCTGGGTATTGACGTGTATACCAGTTCCAGTGTCTGTTGGCTGAGAATACACGATGTCTATGACATGAAACGTAAGTTACAGATCGTGTGGTCCAAGGATTGGTACCCACTTGACTTTGGACGTTTCTTCTTTGGAGAAGAGGTCGGAGCGTCCGCTGATGGCGATGGTGCATTTGAGGCAGTATTAGAGCGCACTTGTGAGTGCCAGGACGCGGTGTCTTGCCGCTGCAAAGTTGACTTGAAGGCGGCGACATCTTTCGCGAGGCTTGACATGACTCTGAGGCGCTCTTTGTCAGAAGCCAATGACCCCAGAACCAAACAAATAGATCAGATTAGGTAATACTCATAGGTTGACGGAGATCACCGGACGTACACTGCCATCCAAATCATCAAGCCACACCCTCTCATCATGTCTTCAAGCGGCCTACCATCTCAATAAACCCAGCACGAGAGCAGCTAGCATACCACTTATTGCCATTATCAAGATGCCGAAGTGTTTAATCTGGTTTCATCGCGGACTGTTGATAGTGCGGCTGACAATTGTGCAATTGGTTACAACAAACTCCAAAAGTACGTCAGGAGTAAATTCAGTCATGGTGACCTAATAGTTGCAAACCCGAGACTGGTCGCGCTGTGCGAAGAACGCGGACTCAGTTCAATATCTCGAGGGCCCATAAGGTGGCTTTGAAGGGTTGTTTAATATCAAGTCAATCAGTCAATCGCTATCATGCATAACCGCTTCAATGTACCACAAATACTGTTTCCCTGAATTCTTTCTTATACAACGACTGGCTGTCGGGAACCAACCGCCGGAACTATCTCGAAACACGTCAGAGGGCTTTGCTAACCTGTTCTTGACGCAATAATGTTCAAGGTGGGCAGAGTAGAGGAGTAAGCGAAACACGCTGCTTCAAGTACTATTGAATAAGACGTCGCTTGTTTCATCATCAAATTCAATTGCACCGGAGCATCTATGGACGTCGATGTTATAGTCGAAAAAGTTCTTGGGGTACTATATCACTGGTACTTTCTTCTATGCAACCTACCATGTTCGTATGGGTAGTAATGCTCTGGATATTAGGTTCTGAATCACTTCTGAAGGCAACTTTCGCAATGATCTCTGGATTTGTGTGTGACGCTAAATTACGCTGTCACTGATGTCGTTAGGAGCTTGCTCCCAGCCGTGGGATTGAAGTAAGTGTCTGGAACACCGAAACGACCGGCGAGACGCGTCGCGGTTCACCTGGAATAGGGAAAGGAGTAGAAGGGTGGAACGAAAGGATGGAACGGGCACCCGCTCACAGCTATAGCTAAACAATATAAAACGAGTAGATATTATATGAATACAGTTTCACTCCAAGAAAGTCCATGATAAGAAATCGCGAGGAATCCCCAGCTGCCTAGCTAATTTTGCTATGATTAACGCCCCACACGATTGCGTAACTCGTCCCTGCGGCGAGAGCACCCACAATCACTGTCTGTACTGCACCATAGAGACCAGCCCGTTTCGTCTTTATCGTAACGTAATTTTTTACGAATCCAAAAACCACGAGTACGACAAAGGTAATTGCGATGGAAATGAAGAGAGCATGAGCGACATTATTCATAATGAAGTAAGGTATCATCGGCAGGAGACCACCTATGGAGATATGAGTAATTATATCCAACCCTCAAAAGTAAGCAGGGAAAAGAGCACTAACCAATAAAGTAGGAGAGTCCCATCGTGGCTGCGGATATCCATGCTCGAGACACATTAGGCTTCTCAATCTTCAACTCGAAATCCATCATGAACTAGTGTGCGTGGTAGTCAGCCTTTATGCTCAAGTTTGAGGGCCGAATACACCGGGCGACCTACTCGAATCCAGTTCTCTTTGTCCTTCACCAGGTCATCGACAACTGCTTTGCTTGCATCTTTGCCTATCCCATACTCGGCGAAGATGTCGTATATCTCTTGCTTTTCTGCTTCGGGTTTCGTCGCCACCTCCTCTCTCTCGCGCGCCTCTTCACTGAGGTAGCGGTCGCGCTCTGTCACCGCAGCAAGGTAAGCACCTAGCCCCATAGAAATGGCGCCGCTAAATAGCTCCGCCAGTCCGCCAGTTATAACAAGCTTGGCAGAGCCAAGACTAGACAAGCCAGCGGTGAGAGCAAATGGCACAGTAAGGCCGTCCGCAAAGCCAATGATGGCATCTCGTATAATGTCCGCTGCATTTGAATGCAGCTCAACGCTTTTGTGAGCTTTCAGTAATGAACTGGAGGAGTCGTGGCCTTTTTCTACAGAGGAAAGAGGTAGCTGTGCCATTACGATGACTTGTTGGGGTACTTTGCGTGTGCAAACGCAACATCATAACCCTTATAAGTGAGGGTCGCCGTCCACTTGATCGTGGTACCAAGAATAGATGGTTTCGCCACAGGAATTTTGGTCCAATCATCTTTCAGGGATTTGACATGCATCAACCAATCACCATCGGCCCATTTCAAACCGGGATCCAGACCTGCAGGGACAAGCGTCCGCCGTACGTAAATTGCCTGAGCGAGTTGTGAAGCGAGGAAACCTACGCGCCGAAAAGATCCTCAAGGCGCAAAAAGTGCTTCGACGTGTTTCGCATGCTTCCGGGCTTTTCGTGAGAGACTGGAAAAGGACGGTTGAGGGCAAATCTCAACAATTTAATGCTTGTAGCGTTGCTAGCACGAAATTAACATCTAACGTTTCAGCATTTTTGTTGTGGTCCTACAGGCGGCATCGGACCCCGGTGAAATTTACACCATTCTTGGCTTCAATGAGCAGATAATATTCCAGAAAAGGAAAAGTCCCAGACTTTATAGTGGGCGGTGATTTTGGTGATTTAGAAGGATGTCTATAGGTCCCGGGCCGACGCAGTTCATGTCTACCAAACGCATTTTCCCTCCTTTATACGCCCCCACAGGCAATGAATCGGTGGACAGGCTCGCGTTCTTTCACATATTGGAGAGACTAAAGGTAATGGGATACTTCCTTGGCCTTTGGTCAACTTCTTCATGTTTACAAGTTACTAGACTCAGAAGCGAACAGGCTGGATCGATCACAATGTGTGTCCATATATCCATCATCTGTCATTCATAAAAGGTGAAGAGCGTAAAAGATACCAGACCCTGAAAGGTAAAAAACTGACGTCTCTGGCCATGACGAATCCTGATGCCGACCTCGGGGACCAGTATCTCGGATCACATGTATCGAATGGCTGTCCTGGCAATGTGCACAGCAGATCCCAACTTGGACGTCGCAAAGTACGTCCATCATTTTTTCCCCCGTGTAGTCCGTGCGCATAAGTTTTGCAGATGTGTTATGATGGCAATCGTCCACGATCTAGCAGAAGCACAAGGTTGGGATCGCGAAGAAAAGCAAGTCAGACAGCTACTCAAACCGTTTCATAGTGGGTGACATTGCGCCGCGAGAGGGTATTCCCAAGGCAGAAAAGAGAAGATTGGAAGAAGTGAGCATGGTCTATCGTCCTCTTCACGGATTGATCCGATCTCATACTATATTACAGGAAGCGATGCACAACTTCGTACATGATATGCTACATTCCAGTCCCGCAGCACAACGTATATCTGCCTTGTGGAAGGTGTGCCTTGTGTTTTGTTGGGCCAAAAAGTGACATTGGATGCTGTTTTCAGGAATATGAAGAAGGAGAAACTCCTGAAGCCAAATTCGTCAAGGGTAATGATTAATGGTCGTGGTCTCGATTTTTCATCGCTAAGTAGGCCCAAAACTTCTAGATCTAGACAGGTTCGAAATGGCTTCTCAAGGCAAGGATTTCAACTTCTTCGTCATCCCAACGCATTGCTAATGCACAACAGCGCTTGAATATGAGAAAAGAGGTGCAACAACTCTTCAAGGTTTCTTTGAGGCTAGTATTCCGCATATACGACATCCAGAAGTACAATCCTGGGCAAGCAGTCTCACAGAAGAACGGAAAGGCACGAGTTCTGGTACATCTAATATTCAATAAGTAACAAGCAATTTCTAATCCAACATTTGCGCTGTTTCGTTAGTGATGGAATAGCCGTAGCGACGTATGTGCGAATACGATGTCATGCTCATCTGCTGCTTTGATACATTCAGCATCCATGACACTTCCACTGGGCGCGGCAAGATATTTGACGCCGCTTCTCCTGGCTCTGTAAACATTATCGGGGAAGGGGAAGAAGGCGTCGCTCGAGCAGGCAACACCATCGAGTTTCGCTGCCCATTCCTTCTTCTCGGCCTCACCCAATGGTTCCACTACACCTTCGAAGAGACTATTCCACTGCTCCTTCTCTCCACCTTCTAGTTGTTCTCCGCCGACGAATAGATCGATCGCGTTGGCTTTTTCTGCCCTTTTGACACCCTTTTTAAATGGAAGACCGAGCACGCGCGGATGGTAGCGCAACCACCAAGCATCCGCTTTACTCCCCGCAAGACGCGTACAATGGATGCGAGACTGTTGTCCGGCGCCGATGCCAATCGTGGCGCCACGATACGCGTATGCTACGCTGTTCGATTGAGTATATTTAAGAGCGAGCGTCGCGACAATGAGGTCTACGACCGCTTGTGGCGGTAACTAGTGTGATATTTGAGTCCAATGAAGATTTAAAAACGTAGCCCCCACCTCTTTGTTCTGGCTCACAACATTATCGAACAGTTTGGCATCTATCTTGGCATCGTTTCTCTTTTGCTGAAGGTATATCCCAAAAACTTGCTTTGTCTCCACCTCGGAAGGTGCATACAATGGGTCGATCTGCATGCATCGTGTATGTATATATTCAAACATCTCGGGTCGTATGCCACTCTCTCACCTCAAGCACGCAGTACTTTCCTGATTTCTTCTTGGATAGGACATCCAGAGCTTCCGGCGTGTAACCAGGTGCGATGATACCGTCAGATACCTCGCGCGAGATGATGCGAGCCGTGGCAAGGTCGCATGGTTCACTAAGGGCGATAAAGTCCCCAAACGATGACATTCTGTCCGCACCTGAAAGGAGAAGGGGGGCTCCCTTAGATCGGGATTGTAAGGGGCGGGGCAAAAAAAGAGTCACCTACCGCGTGCACGGGCGTAGGCCGCAGCCAGCGGCGTCAACGGCTCCTTGAGGTCGTCTACGCCGTAGACTCGCTTCTCCCTCTCGTCGAGTTCCAGTCCTACGGCAGCACCCGCCGGTGAGACGTGTTTAAACGACGCGGCAGCAGGGAGATGAAGTGCTTCTTTGAGCTCTTTCACGAGAGCATACGAGTTTAGAGCATCAAGCAGGTTGATGTAGCCCGGTGAGCCGCATAATACTAGCGACGATCAGATCAGGACGTACAACACCGCCCGCGGGGGGGGGGACGAACCTTTGAAAGGCAGCGCCCCTTCCTTGACATACGCCTGAGCAGGTTTCTGATGGGGATTTGCACCGTAGCGGAGAGACATGCGCTGGACATCTCCGGCCAAGTTTTCCTTCGGCAATTCGGCCGACGCATACTGCTCACGGAAGTAGGCGCCGATGGCATCGTCGTAGTCCGCAGTGGCCTCAAAAGCCTTGAGGGCCAGCTTCCTTTTGAGATTCGGGTGAACGCTTCCTTGACCTTGTTTCCAAGCCTGAAAAAATTCAGCATAATCGTTGGGATCGGAAAGAATGGAGACGCGTTCGTGGTTTTTGGCGGCTGCGCGGAGGAGCGTGACGCCGCCAATGTCTATTTCTTCAGTGGCGTCTGCTATGGTGCATCCTGGCTTTGAGATGGTAGAAGTGAATGGGTATAGATTGCAGACGACGATGGCGATGGGAGAGATTCCTTGTGCATTGAGGTCATTCTCGTCTGAAGGAATCGCGCGGGCGAGTATGCCTGTTACACACACACACACACATACACAATTGGATGAGGAACCAGTGCAGATGAAGATTTGAGAGGCATCGTACCTCCATGAACGGCAGGATGGAGGGTTTTCACTCTCCCTCCGAGCATTTCCGGAGCCTTTGTGATATCGGATACATCTCTGGTTCGTTAGCTTGGTTTATCGCTCGAGTGTAGAATGTGAGCGGGCGCAACTGGATTGGAATGCCAGCCTCTCTGATCTTCTTCGCTGTGCCTCCAGAGCCCAGAAGGCGAACACCGGCGTCGTGCAAGCCGTAGGCGAGATCTACGAGACCAGACTTGTCGTAAACGGACAGAAGTGCTGCAGGAAGAAGTATGATTCTGCAAGCCGTGTTTGGTGAAAGAGACACACCGATCTGCTGCGACATTCGAGGTCAGAAGGAGGAGTTGGTCTTTTATCAGTCATGTGGCGTGAATCCCTCCAAACTTAAATAATTCTGATGGGTTCTTATCAAAGCATATATTGTTGAATCCGAAATATGTATGTGGTTCCTCTCTTTACTCAAATGACCCAGAAAAAATGTCAAACACCGATCTGTCATTACCGTCGGTTGTCAGTCAGCTGTGTGAAAGGAATGAACGCCACTCACATCTCCCTCGGCGGCTGTCGCTGGTACCTGATCCTGTCCTTGCGCGCACTCTCACCTCCGATCTCAAGCGTCGCCTCCTCCCGGATAATGACCAACCTGTTCTGACCACCACGTTCATTGTCAGGCTTGATATCATCAATCTGCCTCAGATTTGGACAGGCTCTGGCAATACTCGCTATTGCCTCGCAGTAATCCGTCGAAACCGGTGATTGACGCAGGGTCTCCCAGATACCAGCGCCTCGGAATACCTCAAGGTGCTGGAACTGGGATAGAATCTTGAGCCAGCCTTCCTGTACATATATATATATATATTATGCCATATTCATAATGGATGGATGAATGAGGCGAAGACGCACCAGAGTGAATAAGAAACGCTGATAATGGCTATGTCCAGTGATGGAACTAGGGAACTGGAGATGGATGATATTGGGAAAGAGAACCGGAATCCGTTCCAATTTATCGTCGTGATGCAAACCATGGACGACGAGTTTGCGTAGGCTCGTTCGGTCGTGCGGGGTTTGTTCAAGGCTAGCTACGAACGATGGAGGGATGGCGCGGATGTTGAGGCATTCAACGCTGCGTCGGAGTGATGGATCGGGAAGTTCGTTGGCATAGAGAGCTTGTGCGAATGAAACGTCTGTGCTGAGACGTTTCAGCCTAGGTAGTATACCAGGGAGCAATGCCATATCGTTTCCGATCGGGTACCATACGAGGTCCTCTATTGTTGGATGGAGCGAGAGGAACTGGATGTGGATGCGGTCGATGAAAGTCGGGGCGCCTGCGGTCAGGGTGAGTTTAAGGCGTTTGAGGCGGGGAAAGCGGCAGTTTGCGAGGCGGGAGAATTCCATGGGAATGTCGAGGTGTTCTAGATCTGGGTTTCGAGACAGCAGATGCTCGAGGTGGGCTGCGTTGTTTGGGGTTACCCATTCTGCACTGTGGAGACAGAGAGTGGTGAGGTTAATGAATCTCCAACCCTAGCGTGTTGGTAAGCATGTTGGATGGTAGGTGGTGGGAGATGCTTACGGGATATCTGACGCTGTCAGGATCGACGGTGATGCTGAGCGTGTAGCGGGCGAATCGACCGGCGAGGAATAGTTGTCGCAGAGTGGCAGATTTAGTGACGAGGGCATCTAGGACAGTGAATTCCCATTTGAAGTCCTTGGTTGGATGGCTGGTCGTCGACCAGACGAATGTCGTAAGGAGATCCAGGGAGACAAGGGCTCTGCGGATGTTGTGCATGTATCTCGCCTCGGCATCGACAGGGGTTTCATTGAGATCCGCAAGCTGCACAAGGGCATGTGGGGATCTGTCCAGGGCGGGGTTTCCGTATTTGTCGTGGAGCTGGACCTCGCGGATGTTGCGGGCTAGGCCAGTGTTGAGCGCGAGATGTGCCCAGACGTGGAAGCGGAAGCCTGAGGTGCGGACGAAGCGATATTGGGTGTGTCTTGGGGTGGCATGGCGGGCGCATTGCTTGGACGCAAGCGCAAACGCTGTCAGGTCGGCGACGCAATCGATGTAGCCGAGGATGGCGTCGATGAGCTCAGGCGGCAGCGTGAGCAGCATGGCGTGACGGTCACACAGCCTATGGTCTTTCCCTTCACCTTCAAGCTCCCTGTCGCAAATATCGTCACCTCCATCTCTCCCCCAGCTATCGTCCCCAAGAAACGCCGCTGGGTCCCGGACGAGCCTGACGCCGATGGTAAGCCTCCTGTTGCTCAATTGCTCATTTTCCCCATATCAACCATTTCCATTTCTTCAGAAGCCTCGCAGCCCCCCAAGCGCCGCCGCAGCCTCGCGGGTTCCATCGTTTCAACCGCCCTCAGCGCGGCTCTAATCGGTACAGCAGTCGGCCTAACTGTTTACAGACTGTGAGCTGTCTTCATCCTATCATTCTATTTTACTCATACAGGCCTCAATAGATGGTGCAACCGCGGCAAAATTACCACGAACCAGCAGTACCCTGCAATTGAACCTCCACCTCCTTATCAAGAGACAGAACGCACATCAACCCCATCCTCTCCTTCCAAATCATCACGTAAACACCGCTCAGGAGCTGGCCATTCCAAACGACACCATGTCCGTCCACGTTTGTCCCGTGCGCGGGTGCACATCCCTCCATTCGCTTCCGGATCCAACTTCCCACCGACCTTACCCGATTTGGACCCTGAACCTTCCACGTCTACCGATATCCCCGCCCCAGAAGATCAGGTAGGACTCTCCATCGTCCAAGCCGTTAACGTCTTTTCACTGACCTGTGAGTAGATGGACTGGATTGGCGACCAACTCTCGGTGCTGATAGCCGAGGGCAACCGTGCCCTTGGCCGCGAAATCGTCGTCATGTCCGACTCGAAAGAGGATGAAGTTGACGATGGCTCGGGCGCATGGGAAGATTCGTCGCCGAATTCAGACTCGGAAGATACCACTTCACGCCCGGGCAGCACCCGTCGTCGCCGTGCACACACTACCGCCTCTGCCTCGTCACAGCGACGCCGACATACTCCCCAGCATTCTGACGTCGTGCCCCCGGCTCCTGCACCCCTCTGCCAATCCTACTCAGCCAGCACAACTTGCCTTCTAGCTCCTCCATCCACTCCCCGTCGGACACACACCTATGGACGCTCGCTTGATTCTTCCCCTGCATCTGGGTCCCGTGCATTCTGGAAATCCAGTGAGGACATCAATTCATTTGAGAGCCCAGAGCTGAGGGAGACGATGGAGAGGGCAAGACAGCGCGTCATAATGCTGCGTGCTCCTGGGAGTGGTGGTGCAGGCGCGCCTTTAACACCTGAAGCGTGGTGAACTGGCAAACATGGCAACGTCCCGCGACACGCAGTCTTTATCCCTTTTATACCTTGAATTACGTCCACAATCGCGACAGAACCACCTCCCGGAATTTCAATTTGGTTTCGAACGAAACAATCACGACTCTTGACGAGCTTGGATGATATCACAATATCTCAATGCATTCAGACGCCTTGTAATAGTATCGTCATCTACGCGCACGCGACGTTCCTTCGGAAGTTATACTCGGAATTTCAACTCCAACACTTAGACATATAAACCTTACATACAAAAACCATTTCATAAATAGCTATCTTCGGCCCGCTGTGTATTCGGCGTATATCTGTATATTCGTACATTAATCGTGCATTCTGAATTCCTGTCTGCCCCTTTTGTGGTTGCTTTTTCTATTGATAGTCAGTCAAACACTATGTTCCTGTTACAATACATAAGTTGAGGACATCTCATTTGTGAAAGGTACATGACAATTTCACCTGAATGGCTCAGCTTGTTTCACAGACTTATCAGAAATCTACTTTGATGCAATTGAGATATGTAGCTGATCAAATTGGTCACATTTCTGTGTTTTGATCTGACACCTCTTGCCACATGAAGAATGTGTCAGCAAACTCCCACCAAGATTTTGGGCATTGGGCATGGAGTCACATACTTTCTGCTTTTTCTAAGATTGTGTTATTCAATCTTTTTGCATGTCCATTTTGTTGATGGATGTATGGTGCACTGTGTTCATGTAATATGCCTTTTTGTTTTAAGAATTGATCAAATTCACCAGACTTGAATTCTCCCCCTCAATCTGATCTGAAATGTTTGACTTTCCTTCCTGTTTGGTTCTCAAACAGTGTGACAAAGTCTTTGAAATTTTGGAACTTTTCAGATTTAGTTTGTAGGAATGCCATAAAGGCATATGAAGAATAATCATCAATAATCATTAAACACCATTTTTTATGGTGATAAGATTCTTGTGGGAATTCTAGCAAATCAGCATGTAACAACTCTAATGGTTGTTTTGCATGTGTTTGTGATGTAAGATAAGATTTATTATGCATCTTTCCTTGTGCACATCCAGAATGAGATTCACCAATTTGTTTAATTTTTGTTTTATTGTTACTTTGGCCCAGTGTATTGGTTCAAAGCAATTTTTGGGTTTAGCAACTATAACATCATTTCCTTTGAACAAAAACACTGTATGATCTCAATGTAACCACCAATTTTTAATTGTCCAGATGAAATAAGTTTGTGAGAAGCCTTTGGCATGTAACAAACTTCCAATTGAGCAATATGTTTAAGTCCTTTTAAGCTTTCAAACTCAAGAACTATAGTCCCTTGTCCAAGTATCATTACAGCTGATTTTGAATCAGCTGTTTTGATTTCTTCTGGTTCAGGATATGGATTATACTCTACAAAGTTGTCATGACTGCACCATGTGCTGTACCAACCATGGTACCAACTATCAGATACAACACTCACTCAAGCACTCAAGACCCATTCCCAAGAAATCATGCCTGCATGTAGCCACATGACTTACATCATGACTGATAGATCTGACACTTGATACTACCCCATTACTGACATGACCAACATCAGGATACCTCAATACCACACTGCTCTCTGCCCCATTTCCAGTATTACCTCCATACATATCAGACCCCTCCCTTGTGGATTCTGACCTAACTCTCTCAATCCACTACCTCTTCTGCAAGCTTGCTGTTCTGTACATCAATGACACAATTCATGTACCATTGCACTTCATTACTGCAGAGTTGTGCATTTCCCATCATTGCACAGCCATGCCCTCAGCACTTGCACATCCTCTGAAATTGGGCACAGTGCACTTGGCAGGCACAACCCATCAGTTGAAGCCAAGCCCTTCTGCATCCCAACTCCAGACCCCTTTGATGCCCTCACCACCTTGGTCTTCCTGTCACTGGTCTGCAGGCTGTGCACTCCTACCCATGACCTATTCCAGCCCCCTCTTAGCAGATCAGACTCTGACAAAAGTCAGATTTGTTGTTTGTAATGTTCATAGATGCACCTGAGTCTATGATCTGAGAGATCCTATCTCTCTTGCCATTAATCTCTGGTTTTTGAAATAAGTATTATTCTCATTTCATCTAGCCTGCTGAGATTGTCCTAGATGATCTAAGGCTGCATCTAGATCATCATGTAATTGATTATTATTATCAATTAATGTGTTGGAGTTTTGTATAACTCCTTTCACTGTTTGTGAAATCTCAGCTATAGTGTGTTTATGGCTAGCAACCATAATTTTGGCATCTTCTACCAACTTGGTAGAGGTCATGTAATTTTTTATTTTGGAGAAGGGAATCACTCCTTCTCTGTTTAATTACACAAATTTTATTGGGTAATGTACCTAATTTCATAAATGCAGTGGCTATCTCATGGCACTCATTTATTTCCCCTTGTGACCATTGGTTACCTTCTTTCTGCATCTTTTGTCTTTTCTGGTCTCCCCCAGAGGATTGTACCAGAAGCAGGTCAATCTCCCACTTCAATGCATTGGCAACAACCTTTGCTCTGAATGTCTTGAGCCACTGCTCATGATGTCTGTCTTGTTCTTTGACAGATAAGGAATAGGCCTGATTAGGGTCATTCCTTTTTTGGAGGCTAAGGGGACCATGCACATTCTTCATGCCATTTTTGGCAATGGCAGCATACTTGGGCCCTGAGGAGGGCCCCAGAACAGGGATCGGCATCCTGTTTTCCTTGTTGTCTAATTGAGGGAAGGGGGGTTGATGGCTGATAAGTGCCATCATTCAGGTTGGCAATAAGTTGCTGCACACCTTCCATTGGCAACTTGGGATATGCATCCCTGACTTTGTTCCAATCATTGATTGGAATGGCATTGGGCTTTCTGTAAAGAGCCTGGACTTTTTCATCATGGTGGACTGTGTGTCCACATTCCCTGGCTATAGCTTTTTGTTTGGCCTCCTCCACTTTTGCCCAGTACTGGGTGATCATTTCCTGATCTTGCTGATGAAGATCAGCAGCAAGCTTGGAATTGATCAAAGAGAACTGGTAACTTGTGCCTTGCCAGCATGCTTTTTGTATGAAACAGGGATGAACATCCCTGCACCATCAAGGGGAGGAGTGATCCTCTCCTGTTTTACATGAACAGGAGGAGATTGTGGGTGTGATGAGTCAGAGATTGTGTGTAAAGAAGGTAGTGAGGATGGGGTCCTCACTTTATTAGCCAGCAATGCTGGCTTTGAGCCTGCTTTATTTGAGCAGGGAGAGCACATGATGTTGGCAGATTTGCCAACTTTGTGCTTTTTAATTAATTTAGAAATTTTAATTTGACCCAATTTAAATTGGGCAATTACCTGTTTTGCCCTTGTATTTGGCTGTGAGGCCAAACAAGGTGCAGTTATTGGATTCTTGATCTGATTTTCCTTCTTCCAGAGCCATCTCCAGAACAAGGTCAAAATAGGTAATTTTGTGACCCTAGGAGGGGCTGGCTTGGTTGTTTCTGGACAAACTGGAAGAGAAATCTGCTTTTCCAGCAGTGGAGCCAGAAGAGAATTTTCTGGAAGAAGATCCAGAGGAAGATGAGGTGGAGGCAGAGGAAGCAGTGGCATTGTTGTAAGACATGTTTATCAAATTTATTTTATTTATTTGAAAAATTCAAAAAATAAATTGGAGGTGAGGTTGGTTTGGTTTGGTTTGAAGATCTTTGAAAAATATGTTAGTTCATTGTTTTAATGAACAATAGGGGCTAGTGCTAATCATCAATACTTCCAGTTATGGATGCAACAGATGGATCCTGGGACAGGGATTCAAGGATTGCTTTTGGTTTCTCAGTTTCATCACCGCAAAGGGATCCAGCCTTTCAGGAGTGCTTTGGGGCTCCAACAAATTCCCCAACAGTGGTAAATATCCCATCATTATGTAGCTATTTTTAAATTGTACTATTGCTGCTAAGGAGCAGTCTGATTACTAAGCAGGAAGCTAAGCTCATGCCTGCCACTGATATGCATAGACAGGGAATAATGTCCCTGTAGCACTATCTTTATATAGAATATTACATAATTATTTTTATTTAATGAGAAGTGCAGGACAAGAACCTGAAATTGGTATAAGCACATAATTATTCACAGCCAAAAGGGAAGTGAAGCCTTTTGATCAGGGGACAGGACAGAACCCAATCTGATCTTTATCCATCAGAGACAGCCCTTAATCCAGAGGATGTTGATAAACCAGTATCCACAAACTGGTCCAGATCTGATTGAGATGATTGATGGATCTTAGACTATGGTTTTATTATATTCCTGGGTAACACAGAAACTGGGGGCTGGACAAGTTTGCCAAACTAAGTATTATTTTCACACCTCTCCAGGTGGTGCCCAGATCTCTGTCAAGATTGGACAGGCTCATATTTTGGGTGAGCTCCCCAGGTTACATTAGTGGACATAACAAGTGTATACAGTCTCTATAGCCACTAGGGTGCTACTAACAAACCTGATTACCTTGTTTGTGTTGAACTTGGTGACCAAACAACTGTTCTATGGGTGCCTTACCTAAGCTGCTACACAAGTGAGTTAGACTTGTGTGAGTGTAAGTCTTGCCAAGGGGTGGTATCCCTGAGGGTAAGGGCTAAACAGGCTTAGTGGTTAGCTCTGCTACTAAGACCTGATAGCTCAGTGGTTAGAGCATGCCACCCGGAGTGTGGATGGGTCCCAGGTTCAATCCCTGGTCAGGTCACTTTTGCAATTCCAATAGGTTATGGGCCCCAGAACTGCTTAGTGACTTGCCATGTGTTTGCCCAGGTTTGGACAGTTGTCTGTTCAGGGCAGGGTGTTGAACTTGGTGACCAAACAACTGTTCTATGGGTGCCTTACCTAAGCTGCTGCACAAGTGAGTTAGACTTGTGTGAGTGTAAGTCTTGCCAAGGGGCAGTATCCCCAAGGGTAAGGGCTAAACAGGCTTAGTGGTTAGCTCTGCTACTAAGACCTGATAGCTCAGTGGTTAGAGTGTGCCACCTGGAGTGTGGATGGGTCCCAGGTTCAATCCCTGGTCAGGTCACTTTTGCAATTCCAATAGTTTGGGCATTACCAAACAGTGATCATCAAAGTCCCCTTGATGGCAACAGCTACATCATCAAGCCACTTTTCTCATGTGGTATCAAGGTGATCACCCATCAGGTCTGTGAGCAGATGGGGCCCATAACCTGTCAAAGTATCGGAGAAGAGAATGTAGATTGATGGAGAAACTACAGGGTTTATATTGGCTATAGCCACTCCAGGAGTTTCACTCACTCACCCACTCTTGCTCTTGCTGTCCAGCTCTCACTCTTGCTCTCACTCTTGCTCTCACCACCCAGCTCTCACTCTTGCTCTCATTGCCCAGCTCTCACTCTTGCTCTTGCCACCCAGCTCTTGCTCTCACTGCCCAGCTCTTGCTCTCACCACCCAGCTCTCACTCTTGCCACACAGTTCTCACTCTCACCACCCAGCTCTCACTCTTGCCATGCAGTTCTGGCTCTCACCACCCAGCTCTCACTCTTGCTGCCCTGCTCTCACTGCCCAGCTCTTGCTCTTGTTTCCCAGCTCTTGCTCTTGCTTCCCAGCTCTTGCTCTTGCTTCCTAGCTCTTGCTCTTCCTGCCCAGCTCTTTGTTAGGAGCTATGCTCAAACAAACACAACACTCAAGCTCGCTGCAAGTGAGCAAAGAGAAGAGAAAAGAAACGAGAGTGAGTTGGATTGAAAACTAGGTAGTTGCCTGAGCAAGACAAACTATCTCGAGTCTTAGAGTAACTATCCCTACAAGAGTCCTTATATACCCCTACCTAGGAGCTCTTTACGGTGCCCCACGCATTCCCAGTGGACTCCCAGGACTCAAACTCAACTCTCATTCCGAGATTTCCAGACTAAAATCCGCCAGGAATAGGCCAGGACTGCACTGGGAGTCCTGTCAAATTCCTGGGAATTGTCAGGAAATCCCGGAACTGAGTGTCCCAGGAGTCCTAGGAATCCTGGTAGAGAGTGAGGCTGAGCCTAATATATGGTTTATTTGGGCTCTCACATGACAGTTGAAGGTGCATCAGATGCGCTGTTGATTGTCACGAGTCATGCTCACGTGACACAATTTGGCACGACATGGCACAGCCATTCCAATGCATCAATCAATCGATCAATATGCCATCCCACTCTTCCAGGACTGCTGCTGCCCGTTCCCCACCACTGCACTCTGAATGATCAGGCAAGAAACAGACGATGTCAATGAGCTTGAACAAGAGTGTCGAAAAGAAGGGGCGCAAAAAGGCCCAGTAAGCATTCCCCTCACCTCTGAATCTAACAGATCGCAGCCGCACATCAGCTGCATGCGCAAATGATGACATAGCAGCAGCAGAACACGAACCCAGGACCAGGTACATCACTCCTTCAATCACTGTGATGTTGTCTGCTCATGATTGCCACCTCATTTTCGCCTTTTTGCCACCACCACCACCTTGCCACCCAATTGCCACCTTGTTTTTGCCATCACCCCCCTCTTACTGCTGTCCCCTTTTTGCCACCACCACCACCTTGCTTGCCTCACCACCTGCTTACCCATTTCACCACCACACTACCACCACCTATCCTGTCATGCTGCCTCCTTTTTTTCTGCCACTCCCTTGTCCTCTTTTTGCCACCACTGCTTGCCCTCATTTTACTACTGACCATTCCTACATTAATTTTTCATGTAATATTACTTTTTAAGAGCTGAAATTCTGCTTGCTCAGAGTGGTGTGTCCATTGCACCACCCCCACATTCCCAGGCATCTGTAGCCCAACTTCTTCCTCCCCAAGTATTAAGTCAGGGATCTCATCAGGTTCAGGCTGAAGAATCAGGTATGATAAATTTATCAATGCAAATCTGTGAGTGACACTTGTCAGGGAGTGAATCCAGTGATAGCAGTGAAAATGAAGAAAGTATTGGGAGCAGAATCACAGAGGTGTGTAATGTAATGGTAGATGAATGGCTTTCTTAAGTAAAATCCAGGAACATGAAGAGGAGAGTGGGAAAGGGCAAACTGGTGTTGAGGAGGACTTTGCTAGTGCTGTGGTATGTTACTGAGCAACTATCCTGTGTGTATGACTTACCTATGTCTTGGGAAGCTTGATGCTCATGACAAGATGAGCAGCAGAGATGAGGGTGATGACAGTTTAAATGAGGATAAGGTGAATTGAAAACATAGCTCTTCTTATCTGTAGCTTACATTGCATTGCCAAGATTGCCCCACCAGCTATTGACAGGACAGGGGTAGAGGACACTAGCACAGGGAAAGACACATCTAGGAACAAGGTGAACTACAATGCTACATCCATTCTGGTGGCTGATTTTGCTTTGTCAAGATTGATCCACCTACTGACAAGGCACCTGGAAATGTATTTGATGAAGGTTAGTCATATTCAATCAAGATCCCATATCCCTAACTCTCCAAAGATTTTAGAATGGGCTCTCCACCACCCCTTCATGGTTCATCCAGGACTACAGGTGCAACCACAAGAGGAAGGGCCATTGGGAATGTATTTAACCCTTCAGATGCAGAGGAGTTTGCCCCTTTGCAAGATCAAAGGGGAGTAGTGAAACTATTTACTAGTATGGGTGAGAGAGAAGCCAACACTACACCATTGGTGGTCAGGACAAGAGTTGTACCTACCATAGCCCCAGTACTAAGGAGATTGGCAAAACTTTCTCCTCAGATTGAAAGCAAGTCATTAATCATATTATCTATGATTATTGAAGGCCTGTCAGAGGAGGATCAACATGTAGTCACGCTTGAGGATGGTCAGTGGAGTATGTTGGGGAGCTATAGTTTGGCTGTGGAAGAAAATGAGGAAATCAAGTGGTTGCAGAACAATGGACCATTAACACTAACTTTGTGCATTGTGAGTCAATTGTTTTCCTGTAATAACTCAGAACTCAAGATATGCAGAGTGCTACTGATCCATTGACAGCTAAATCAGGTGGTGGTAGCAGTGCAGTGACTGCCCTTTCTGCTTCTCCAGCTCCAGAGAGCATAGCTGTTCAGTCTGGAGATCACTCCAGGAAGGAACTCATTGCATTGCTCAATATTCCAGAGCATTTCACTACAGAGACCAAGGGCAAGAATCTTGGTGTTAGAGAATATTATGCCAGGTTCAGGGCATGCCTGGAAGCTCAGCACACCTTGAGTGAGAAGGTGAAGGATGGTACATGGGCTAGCAAGAAACCAAGCAATATCAGCATAATCCAGCTGTTTACATCTAAGACTACATGGTTCAGCTATGTTTTACCTGCTTTTTCTGACATCAATAATTTCCCTGAACTTAAAGAATGGCTAGAGGGAGGAGATGATTGCCTTACTGATGTGGAGGTTTGGGGCAAGGAGAAGGCTTCATACACATTTTCAGAATTGAAGGAGGAGAAGGAGAGGAGGACCAAGAAGCCAGAGAAAGGAAAGAAAAAGAGGGTAGATAAGGTTGAAGCTTCTAGGTCCAAAGGTGAATCAAGGAAGCACAAGAAAACTAAGTAAGCAATCTGGTGTACTTAAATTTACATGCCATCCTTATGAATACAGAAATTTTGAAACTTTGCAATATGTCTGTCAGACCAGTTGGCTTATAATTTGGATGATTATATTTTGCCAACTTCCTGTTGTGGCTGCACAAGATGAAGCACCATTCCCTAACATGACATTCAAGATGTTTAGTAAATTTGTGGAGAGCCATTTCAGCTCCTCTGTGATGTTGTCAACAGTCTTGATGACCCTCTTTACTATCACAGAGAACACAGACCTTCTGAGTTTGCACTTCAGACAACAGAGGGGAGAAGGTCCAAGTGAAAGAAGTACAGTAGCAACTGGATGGATTAGGTGTCTTGGTAATGCATTAAACAAAAGGCTGAAAGAGACAAATAGCAGGCTGTTGAAGAGGTCAGATTCCCATCAAGGAATGACTGAGGAGAATTTCAGTATTGCATTGGGTGTCAAACTTGAAGCAATGGCAAACCTCCTTGGGCTTAATCCATACCAAAACACAGATAGATACAAAAGGAACTTGAAACTTATTTCTCACAAAGAGTTGCAACCCATCTTTGTTATATGCCCTGGTAGAGCTGTGTGCCATAAAGTTACTTGTGAAAGGGGGGCTCTATATCAGTGGTCAATACAAAGAGACATTCCATTGGTGAAATTAATCAAGAATTACTCCAGCTATGACAATGTACCTGTCATTTCAGGGCATTGCAAAAAATGCAAGACAACATACTATGCAGATCATGAGAGAGCCCCTGCTGTGGATGGTGGGCATGCAAGAGTGTACCTCAATGCTGCAAAATATATTAAGATAGGCCAGAACTTATGGGTAGACCAGATGTTTACCTCAGCTGTGCTGAGTAGCATGTATAATTTCCATGCATCTGCAACTGCATATGCTGATTTCTGGAATGATGCTCTGATCAAAGTAGGAATGGTGACAAGACATCAAGTTTGGCAGGCCTTTGTGCAAGAATCAATACGCCTTGTTGCTTCACAATCAGCTATTGAGCTTGTATTGCAGGATGGTCTTTCCATAGATGAAGTCACATCTGAAGCTTTCAACATTGTTGGAGAAAATGGAATCATCAGATCTGCTGATCAACACACCTGTAATGAATGTACACAGAAGTACAAGAGATATCCAGATGTAATATCAGCCAATGATCCATCAGCAACATTAGGGGTAGAGGTCATTCAATATAACCAGGGTGCTGCAGATGATCAGCCAGAAGATGATCAGGATCATGCTCCAGTGAGAATGGTTGTCATGGATGGCATTGTTATAGGTCACACACACTGTGCCTATGGTAACTGTATCAGTGAGTTGCAAAATACACATGGAGGTGTATATTGTGCCTTACATGAGAATATGTATGGAGGCTTTTGTCATGTTGAAGAGTGTACAAATGCCAAGGTACAAGGCACACTAGCTTGTGAAGTGCATGAGAACACTTGGAAACAGTATCTTGCAAGCCATAGGAAAAATGGATTAGAAGGCTATAGGAGGGCATTGAGAAGGTTAGATGAGAGTTGGCCTTGGATGGCTGAGATGAGGGGCAATGCACAACCACATGATGCTGTGCAGCAAGTACAAAGAGTAAAAAATTATTTCACAGCAGCCAGGTTCTATTGTATTGAGACTATCTGTGCTCCTTGTGGAGTTGTTATTGCATGGGCCAAATTTGCAAAATCTGAGTCCCCTGCAAACATTATGGAATTTTTAGAAAGTGTCTACCCCACAGTAGAGTCCAGACCTGACTATGTTTGCATTGACAAGGCATGCATGGTACTACACAGTTGCCTACAAAATGGTAGATGGGAGGAGTGGAAGGAAACAACAAGATTTATTGTTGACTCATACCACTATATTAATCATCGTGTTAATGATGATTTATGTCGAACTTGGTGTAATCCTGCTCCATTAAATGGATCTGCACCAAATCTGGTGATTGCAGCCAGAAACAATCAAGGAGAACTTTATTATAAACGTGCATTCAATACACAAGCCTGTGAACAGCTGAATGCATGGTTAGGTGGCTTTGAACAAATACTCAGAAGGATGACTCCTGGGAATTTCAACTGGTTCCTGCATGCAATGCTATTTTACCACACAAAGCATGTCATCCATAGACAGACATTACATGGGAAAAAGGAAGAGGAAGAAGATGCAGAAGATATGAGGGAAGAAGTATTTGCAGCACAAGATGGAGGGGGTGAAGAAGCAGATCCATAGCTTAGTCTATTTGTCATTGATAGCATGCTTGCAGCCAGATGAGTAGTAATAATGTTTGAATATGTTTGAAATGGAAATATCCTTTCTCAAGTTAGGCAGAGTTTGCTTGGAAAATAAGCACAAATATTCCTCATAGGTAGCTGATTACAATTATTGCTTGTATAGCTTAATTGGCTGTTATTTGGGTCATTTACATTTATAGTATACATAAGCCCAAAGAAGAGAGATTGATAAATTATATTGGTAAGGTAAACATAACCTGACTGGACCAGGAGTACAGTCTAAATGGCTCAGAACTTTATTTTGTTTATGGTCACATGACTATGCTGTTTGTGATACTCATATTGTGTTGTGCCTATCCCATTGACATTGAGAGCCTGTTGGTGCAGGCTAGGAGGACTTTCCATTCCCAAGTTTGACAGATTTCACTATGATGGTTAGTCATGGTTTTAGAGTCATCATGTAGTTGATTATTTATGGTGGTGGAAAACATGGTTGGTCAAGACTTTGGTGTCATTGTTTATCATTTTTGTTCAAAATTCCTTTAGCAGAGGAAAATTGACATTCCAAAGTTTTTATCAGTTCCAAAACAGCAAATATGTACACATAAGGTTTGTAGTCCTCATAGGTAGTTTGATTCTATTATTCCTGTCATAATGCATGTAGAATGAGATGGAGAAGCAGATGTATAGCATAGTTGGTGATTACTTATAGTTATTCATACCATACTTGCACTGAGTTGATCAAATGTATTGGTGTTATTTGTAGGTTGAGATGACCAGGACTGGACCAGGAGTCCTGGCACTATGTCTTTCCCAAACAAAGTCATGACAGAATCAGTAGTCCTGGGAATTTCCATTTTCCAATCTAGACAAATAATTTTTCATGGTGGCAAACATGTACAAACATGGCTAGACAAGGCCTTGGAGTCCCATACATTTAGAGATTGATTGTTATGCTACTCCTGCCAAATTGATCTGTAAACAGCTGGAAGAAGCAGATGCATACCTCAGTTGAGTGTTATTTGCAGGTGTTTATAATATATGTGCAGCCAAATAAGTGCTATTGATCAAATATATTGGTTTTATTCATAGGTTAACATGAACCAGGACCAAGCCAGGACTAAGCCAGGACTGGACCAGGAGTCCTACCTGGGTTTTGTCCAAAGAGCCAGGACTGAACCAGGAGTCCTGGGAGTCCAACAGGACAGGTGGGGCAGTGTAAAGTACTGCTTAATTCCTCTATTGCTCAATGAAAAATACGAAAAGGGACAAAAGATTTCTTCATTCGCACTATAGGTCCAAAAGAAGAAATCCTGATGCAAGTCAGTCTGGAAACTATGGACACACACAAAAAACATGAACAAACAGTGCTTCTAGATTCAGGAGCAATGGGTTTGTTTATGAATAAATCATTTGCTAAGCAGATGAATTACAAACTAATTCCCTTAGCCAATCCAATCCCAGTTCGCAACATAGATGGAACTCTAAATGAAGGAGGTATGATAACACATGAAGTAGATCTTATACTTCATTACCAGGGTCATATGGAGAGAGCTACATTTGAAATATGCGAGTTAGGAAAAACTGACATAATCATTGGATCTACATGGTTATGAAGACATAACCCAGAAGTAAATTGGGAAACCAGGGAAATAAAACTCACATGATGTCCATGGTCATGTGGGCATAAACAGAGAGAATGGACTGCAGAGTGGGAACAGAACACTAGGTTAGCAGAGCACTGGGAGGCTCTACAATACCTATGGGAAAAAGAATGTGAGTTGGACTTCACCTATTGGTTAGAGGAGAAATGAATGGAAGATGCAGGTGCATCTTACATGGAAGAAAGTAAACACCTGAAACAGTACAAGTACAGAAATAAATATCCGTTCTTACCCCTGTTTCCACCATGATCGCTGAAGGCTGGATCCTTCTCTAAACAAATAAACGAACTTAAAAAACAAATGTCAGAAGAGATGGTACCTGAAAAATATCATCAATACTTAAAAGTGTTTGAAAAGAAAGCATCGGAGCAGATGCCAGTTTGGAAGCCATGGGATCATGCTATTGATACCAAACCAGGCTATGAACCCAGGAAAGGAAAGGTATATCCTTTATCCTCAGATGAACTCCAGGAAGTTTGAGACTTCCTTGATGATCAAATTAAAAAGGGATATATCAGACCTTCAAAATCACCACAAACATCACCAGTGTTCTTTGTAAAAAAGAAAGACAGAAAAAAGAGAATGGTACAGGATTACCATTACTTAAATGAGTGGACAATCAAAAATAATTATCCACTACCACTCATATTGGAACTCATGGATCGAGTGGGTAAAGCTAGACACTTTACCAAATTAGATTTACATTGGGGATACAACAACGTATGAATCAAAGAAGGCAATGAATGGAAAGCCACCTTCACTACACTGGAAGGAGCATATGAACTGGTGGTTATGTTCTTTGGGCTGACTAACTCACCAGCCACGTTCCAACACATGATGAATGATATCTTTAGAGATATGATCAATACAGGAAAAGTCATCATCTACATAGATGACATCCTGATCTTCACTAAAAATAAAATGGAACACAACAAAATCATACTTGAAGTACTCCGAAGGTTGCAGGAAAACAACCTTTACGTAAAACCAGAAAAATGTGTGTGGGACATAGACAAAGTAGAATTCTTAGGGGTCATCATTGGACCTAATGGAATTCAAATGGACCCAAAGAAAGTAGAGGCAATCTTAAACTGGCCAGTACTGGCATGTGTTAAAGATGTGCAATGCTTTCTAGGTCTTGCCAATTATTATCGCAGATTTGTCAAAGATTTTGTGAAAATAGCCCAACCCCTACATGCATTAGTTAAAAAAGATAAAAAATGGGAATGGACAGAAAAAGAGCAAAAGGCTCTAGAAACCTTAAAAAAAACATTTACAGAACAGCTGCTGTTAGTGGCTCCAGACTCTAATCGAAAGTTCAGAATAGAGTCTGATGCTTTGGATTATGCAATGGGTGGAGTATTATCAATGCTCTGTGATGATGATAAATGGCAACTGGCAGCCTTTTTGTCAAAAACGTTGAATGAGATGGAAAGAAACTATGATGTCCATGACAAGGAAATGTTGGGTATCATGAGATGTCTTGAAACATGGAGACATTATCTGGAAGGAGGAAAGGAGGAATTTGAGGTTTGGACGGATCATAAAAACCTTGAATACTTTATGAGTGCAAAGAAATTGAACAGACGACAAGCCAGATGGGCTTTATATTTAAGTTGTTTTAATTTCAAAATCATTCATAAAGCTGGTAGCACAATGGGCAAAGCAGATTCTCTGTCCAGGAGGCCAGACCTTAAAGAGGGGGTAGAGTCTGATAACAAGGATGTAACCTTGTTGAAACTGGAGCTTTTTCTCATAAAAGCTTTACAGCAAGGACACTTGCTCATAGATGGTGCAGAAAAAGGACTTCTGAAGAAAATCAGAGAGTCAGAAGCACACGATGAGGAAGTAGTCAAAGCTGTGGAAGCAATGAAAAAGGCCGGAGTAAAAATGATAAATGCAGGAGAATGGCAGATGGAACAAGGGCTAGTCCTTTGGAGAGGAAAGGTCTATGTACCTAAAGATGAAAAATTACAAATGGAGATAGTTCGACTCCATCACAATACACCCATTGCAGCACATGGAGGACAGTGGAAGACGGTGGAACTCGTCATGAGAAACTATTGGTGGCCAGGAGTTACCAAATTCATTAAAAAATATGTCACTGGATGTGACAAATGCCAAAGAAGCAAGAATTTCCCAGAACCACCAGCAGGGAAATTAATGCTGAACTCTGCACCAAGTTGTCCATGGATGCATATATCTGCAGATTTCATCATAATGTTACAATTATGCATACTTTTCATTTTTCTTATGTCAGCACCTGCCTCTTTTGGTGCTTATGCAATCTCTTCTATTTTCATATGCTTATGCAATGTCACACAAACATTGCTGTGACTCTATTCTTACTTATGCCCCATGCCTACCTTTGTTCTGTCATACTGACGTTGCTATGACCTCACTCATGACGCGTTATGACGTCTACTATCCTTACATCATACCCATGATGTTCTTTACCTTTTACAGACAGTAGGTTTACATATGAATAGCAGATTTTGTCGTAGGTTGAACCTTAAGTTCAACTTAGCTTGTATAAACCTTATTACTCACTGCAAAGCTTGTAAGTAAGTGCAAGTTAATCTCTGGCAACCTTAACAAGGTTGTGGTAAGATCTCAAGTCATAGTTCACATGCTCTTGCCTATAACCCTCTTCTCAAACCTGAGTCTTGCCTTATAGGCTCAGCGCTGTTTACCCACTCGTGTTTGCCAGGCTTATCTCATAGCCATTGTCTCGGATGATCCTTGTGGCATTATGTCATCAGGTAGATTGACAGACAACTCGATCATCATAACAATTTAAGTCGAACTTACCTAAACAGCTCGAGTATTAGCTCATTAGCACACAGACCGTCAAACTTCCTGAGAGCCAGCCAGTAGGTTACTGGTGCCTGATCAAGATTTCCAGAATCTTCACAAGAGGAGCTCCCCCACCAAACAAAGCAACCAGAGGACTTTGAAACACATACATGCTTCAAGGAGAAGTAATCTACAAAGATAGCTGAGATCAGATCTGGAAATACAGACACTCTGATACCCCTGTCAAGCTACACCATTTTTGGATACCACAGTACAATAACCACCCACCCAATGGAGCAGTTAGATTCCAAGGATTATACTATCTCACAGGAGTAGAAGTTATCTTTGACACCAGTAAATCTCACTGGACATACTATCAAAATGATGAAGTACGTTGTGTAGAGGATGAAGCTTTTCAAGGACCATACTACATTCCTGGAGGGATCAACAATGTCCCTGAGCACCTTAGATCACCTGAAGTAACCAGAGAATCTTCTAGTGGAAAGGGCAAATTCTGCGCACCCAGTGACTCAGATTCTGATTCTTCCCGAGAGGAGAATACGATTGAATCTAGTGACCTATTTGAGACTGCCCCATTCAAAGCATTTCAAGAGCTAGGAACAGCACGACCTAGCCCCTTGCAGTTCACTTCCACATTAGGAAACACACCAAGACCACTTTTATCTTTAGATCTTGCACAGACTAGTGGACCATCTTCGGACAAACAACCAGAAGAAGAACCAACTTCTGAATCGCCTATACCTCCATTAAGAACCCCTACCCCACTGCCTCCCAGGACACCTACTCCACCACCACCACCACCAGATGACAACCCTGATATTGAAATGGCTGACGCAAATGCTGATCAATGCATCAAGGGTCCCATGCCCACTAAATTCTAAGGAAACCACAAGCTAGCCGAGCTATTTATGAATGATTGCAAGATGTTCTTCGAGATCAATACCAGTTATAACACTGATAAAAAGAAGATCATCTTCGCACTCATGCACATTGGTGGAAACACAGGCCAATGGAAGCTAACTAAATTAAGCGACCTAAATGTCATGGACCGCTCCTGTTCAACTTTTCTTAATCAGCACAAAGATAAGATAACGATTAGATTAGATTAGATAACGGATGCGCGGCCTTGCTTATGTCTTTCCTTTGACTCACTCGGATCACTGATCTGCATTATGTTATCCTTCCAGAACATTCTATGCTATTTATATGTAGGGTTACCCAGAGTACTCCACAGCCTTTAGGGTTGTAGGGTTTAGTGCACAGACCATGTACTTAGGTATATCAGATGTGCAACGAACACCCAGAGACTCCATTCGAGTTCTCTTGGGGTTTCCCCTCAGTCAACTCTAGTCCTCTCCCTCTACAGTCTTTCCATTGGGGCCCTAAGTCATCACAACAAGAGTAGTCCTGATACTAAACAACACAGCAGCATGGGGAACTTGGGCCACATTTAAGGAGTCATTTGAGAGTAACTGGAAACAGGTGGACAGCCCTGGAAGGGCCATGACAGAGCTGTACAAAATAGTGCAACAATGCAAAAAGATGCCGATCCTACTATATATGGACAAGTTCAAGGAACTAATCAAAAAGTCCAAGATCAAGGAAGAAGCTGCCATCATTCCTCTATTTTTCAGTACTTCACACTCCCCCCCCCCATTCCATGTGGATTCCATGTGGAATTCAAGTGGAATCCAAGTACATTGCATCTGCATATGTACCTACATCTCATTTACTCCCACCATTGTCCCATTCATATTGCCATCATGTTCCCATATGATGTACCACATTCTCACCATGTTCCCACACCACATATACATATTCCCACCATGTTCCCACACCACATATCCACTTTCCCACCATGTTCTCACACAGTTTCTACAATGTTTTCACACTTATGCTTACATTTTTACTGTGTTCCCATTGACCTGCCCATTTTCCCACCAGGCCCACATTCCCACGATGTTCCCACACCACATACAGTACTTTACACTGCCCCACCTGTCCTGTTGGACTCCTGGGACTGTCCCGGGACTTCCCAGGACTCCTGGTTCAGTCCTGGCTCTTTGGACAAAACCCAGGTAGGACTCCTGGTCCAGTCCTGGCTTAGTCCTGGCTTAGTCCTGGTTCATGTTAACCTATAAATAAAACCAATATATTTGATTAATAGCACTTATTTGGCTGCACATATATTATAAACACCTGCAAATAACACTCAACTGAGGTATGCATCTGCTTCTTCCAGCTGTTTACAGATCAGTTTGGCAGGAGTAGCATAACAATCAATCTCTAAATGTATGGGATTCCAAGGCCTTGTCTAGTCATGTTTGTACATGTTTGCCACCATGAAAAATTATTTGTCTAGATTGGAAAATGGAAATTCCCAGGACTACTGATTCTGTCATGACTTTGTTTGGGAAAGACATACTGAAATTCTCCTCAGTCATTCCTTGATGGGAATCTGACCTCTTCAACAGCCTGCTATTTGTCTCTTTCAGCCTTTTGTTTAATGCATTACCAAGACACCTAATCCATCCAGTTGCTACTGTACTTCTTTCACTTGGACCTTCTCCCCTCTGTTGTCTGAAGTGCAAACTCAGAAGGTCTGTGTTCTCTGTGATAGTAAAGAGGGTCATCAAGACTGTTGACAACATCACAGAGGAGCTGAAATGGCTCTCCACAAATTTACTGAACATCTTGAATGTCATGTTAGGGAATGGTGCTTCATCTTGTGCAGCCACAACAGGAAGTTGGCAAAATATAATCATCCAAATTATAAGCCAACTGGTCTGACAGACATATTGCAAAGTTTCAAAATTTCTGTATTCATAAGGATGGCATGTAAATTTAAGTACACCAGATTGCTTACTTAGTTTTCTTGTGCTTCCTTGATTCACCTTTGGACCTAGAAGCTTCAACCTTATCTACCCTCTTTTTCTTTCCTTTCTCTGGCTTCTTGGTCCTCCTCTCCTTCTCCTCCTTCAATTCTGAAAATGTGTATGAAGCCTTCTCCTTGCCCCAAACCTCCACATCAGTAAGGCAATCATCTCCTCCCTCTAGCCATTCTTTAAGTTCAGGGAAATTATTGATGTCAGAAAAAGCAGGTAAAACATAGCTGAACCATGTAGTCTTAGATGTAAACAGCTGGATTATGCTGATATTGCTTGGTTTCTTGCTAGCCCATGTACCATCCTTCACCTTCTCACTCAAGGTGTGCTGAGCTTCCAGGCATGCCCTGAACCTGGCATAATATTCTCTAACACCAAGATTCTTGCCCTTGGTCTCTGTAGTGAAATGCTCTGGAATATTGAGCAATGCAATGAGTTCCTTCCTGGAGTGATCTCCAGACTGAACAGCTATGCTCTCTGGAGCTGGAGAAGCAGAAAGGGCAGTCACTGCACTGCTACCACCACCTGATTTAGCTGTCAATGGATCAGTAGCACTCTGCATATCTTGAGTTCTGAGTTATTACAGGAAAACAATTGACTCACAATGCACAAAGTTAGTGTTAATGGTCCATTGTTCTGCAACCACTTGATTTCCTCATTTTCTTCCACAGCCAAACTATAGCTCCCCAACATACTCCACTGACCATCCTCAAGCGTGACTACATGTTGATCCTCCTCTGACAGGCCTTCAATAATCATAGATAATATGATTAATGACTTGCTTTCAATCTGAGGAGAAAGTTTTGCCAATCTCCTTAGTACTGGGGCTATGGTAGGTACAACTCTTGTCCTGACCACCAATGGTGTAGTGTTGGCTTCTCTCTCACCCATACTAGTAAATAGTTTCACTACTCCCCTTTGATCTTGCAAAGGGGCAAACTCCTCTGCATCTGAAGGGTTAAATACATTCCCAATGGCCCTTCCTCTTGTGGTTGCACCTGTAGTCCTGGATGAACCATGAAGGGGTGGTGGAGAGCCCATTCTAAAATCTTTGGAGAGTTAGGGATATGGGATCTTGATTGAATATGACTAACCTTCATCAAATACATTTCCAGGTGCCTTGTCAGTAGGTGGATCAATCTTGACAAAGCAAAATCAGCCACCAGAATGGATGTAGCATTGTAGTTCACCTTGTTCCTAGATGTGTCTTTCCCTGTGCTAGTGTCCTCTACCCCTGTCCTGTCAATAGCTGGTGGGGCAATCTTGGCAATGCAATGTAAGCTACAGATAAGAAGAGCTATGTTTTCAATTCACCTTATCCTCATTTAAACTGTCATCACCCTCATCTCTGCTGCTCATCTTGTCATGAGCATCAAGCTTCCCAAGACATAGGTAAGTCATACACACAGGATAGTTGCTCAGTAACATACCACAGCACTAGCAAAGTCCTCCTCAACACCAGTTTGCCCTTTCCCACTCTCCTCTTCATGTTCCTGGATTTTACTTAAGAAAGCCATTCATCTACCATTACATTACACACCTCTGTGATTCTGCTCCCAATACTTTCTTCATTTTCACTGCTATCACTGGATTCACTCCCTGACAAGTGTCACTCACAGATTTGCATTGATAAATTTATCATACCTGATTCTTCAGCCTGAACCTGATGAGATCCCTGACTTAATACTTGGGGAGGAAGAAGTTGGGCTACAGATGCCTGGGAATGTGGGGGTGGTGCAATGGACACACCACTCTGAGCAAGCAGAATTTCAGCTCTTAAAAAGTAATATTACATGAAAAATTAATGTAGGAATGGTCAGTAGTAAAATGAGGGCAAGCAGTGGTGGCAAAAAGAGGACAAGGGAGTGGCAGAAAAAAAGGAGGCAGCATGACAGGATAGGTGGTGGTAGTGTGCCAGCAGAAAATAGGGTGGTGGTGCAGCAGGACAGGTGGGTGAAGAGAGGGTGGTGGTGAAATGGGTAAGCAGGTGGTGAAGCAAGCAAGGTGGTGGTGGTGGCAAAAAGGGGACAGCAGTAAGAGGGGGGTGATGGCAAAAACGAGGTGGCAATTGGGTGGCAAGGTGGTGGTGGTGGCAAAAAGGCGAAAACGAGGTGGCAATCATGAGCAGACAACATCACAGTGATTGAAGGAGTGATGTACCTGGTCCTGGGTTCATGTTCTGCTGCTGCTATGTCATTGTTTGCATGTGCAGCTGATGTGTGGCTGCAATCTGTTAGCTAGCAGATTCAGAGGTGAGGGGAATGATTACCGGGCCTTTTTGCGCCCCTTCTTTTCGACACTCTTGTTCAAGCTCATTGACATCGTCTGTTTCTTGCCTGATCATTCAGAGCGCAGCAGTAGGGAATGGGCGGCAGCAGTCCTGGAAGAGTGGGATGGCATATCGATTGATTGAATGATGCATTGGAACGGCTGTGCCACGTCGCACCAAATTGTGTCATGTGAGCATGACTTGTGACAATCAACAGCGCATCTGATGCACCTTCAACTGTCACATGAGAGCCCAAATAAACCGTATATTAGGCTCAGCCTCACTCTCTACCAGGATTCCTAGGACTCCTGGGACACTCAGTTCTGGGATTTCCTGACAATTCCCAGGAATTTGACAGGACTCCCAGTGCAGTCCTGGCCTATTCCTGGCGGATTTTAGTCTGGAAATCTCAGAATGAGAGTTGAGTTGAGTCCCAGGAATTCTTGGGACAGTCCCGGGAGTCCACTGGGAATGTGTGGGGCACTGTAAAGAGCTCGAAAAGATGAGAGCTAGATACTTTCAATGTAGGATGTTTAGAAGACACCTGCACAAAGATCATATCATGAGAACTTGAAGGTCACCTAGCCCCGTAGGGAACCTGTGAGAAAAAAGAGAACAGCCACATGTGGTGGTGACTCGCAAGGTTTTGAAATGTATTGACATTGATGAGCAAGTCATGCAGGTCATAGTCAAAAAAGGATTTGTTGTTAAGTGATTTTGGTAAAGCTGAGCAAGTGTTGCCAAGCACCTTGTGAAATGGTGAGGGTGAGTGTAGTAAGACTTGAGATTATGTTAGGAGCTATGCTCAAACAACACAACACTCAAGCTCACTGCAAGGGAGCAAAGAGAAGAATGAAAAGAGAGTGAATGGAATTGAAAACTAGGTAGTTGCCTGAGCAAGACAAACTATCTCGAGTCTTCAAGTAACTCTACCTACAGTAGTCCTTATATACCCCTACCTAGCCTCCTTGCCCTTCCCTCATGTCTGACTGTGCCTACTGTGCCTCTGCCATACTGCATCCTCATGCTAAGCCTCATGTCCTCCTTATCTTATCTATGATAAGATCCTTGATAACACCAATAAGGAATCCCATCCAGATGTGATAAAAGATAAGATAAGATAAGATAACTTGATAAGATCTTTCTCTTCTGATAAGCTTTGCGAGTCATCCAATGTATCCATCATGACCTGTATGTTGGTCCCATCTCTGGTACTGCATCCTAGACTGATGATGATGCATGATATAGTTGTTGCAACTGTTACACCCTCTATGGCCTCATCTTGTCACTGTTACTGTTCCCTGTAGTAAGGCTTCCATGTAGCATGTAACCAACTGAGCCTCTGTTGGTGAGTATATGCCCTACACCTTGCATTGTAAATAGATAGTCAATAGTTGTGGGTGTTGGATATAGATGAGATGTCAGATAAGGCATCAAATGCATCGAACTTAGGGGTTGATTTGTAACACTTTCCCTGTGAATTTTGAACCCAATCTCCTTTCGGAGTTTATGGCTCAATGTTGACAACTCCTTAATGGTAGGATATGTTGGCCACACATATTTGGATAATGCTCTATCTTTGATTGCTACCAAATAGCAAAGTCTGGGTTTTTTCCAGACTGGATGCTCTCATGTGTGTTTAAAATTTCTTTTTGCCATTTTCACAGGAATGATTTCACCATGCTCAATTGGGGTGCCCACTTGAGCTTGTAGGTATGTATCATTTTCATTGATGGCCAATAAGTGCCATCATTAAGGTTGGCAATAAGTTGCCATGCACCTTCCATTGGCAATTTGGGATATGCATCCCTGACTTTGTTCCAATCATTGATTGGAACTGCATTGGGCTTTCTATAAAGAGCCTGAACTTTTTCATCATGGCAGACCATGTGTCTGCATTCCCTGGCTATTTTTCTTTTGTATACTTGAGTGTGCTGATGAATGTGCTCCTCAAGGATAGCCTTTTGTTTGGCCTCCTCCACTTTAGCCTGGTGCTGGGTGATCATCTCTTGATCTTGCTGATGAAGATTGTCAGCAAGCTTCAAGTCAATTGAGGCTGATGGCCCAGAACTGGTAACTTGTGTCTTGCCATCATGCTTTTTGTATGAGGCAGGGATAAACATCCCTGCACTATCAAGGGGAGGAGTGATCCTCTCCTGTTTGACCTGAACAGGGGAAGATCATGGGCACAATGAGTCAGAGATTGTGCATAAAGAAGGTAGTGAGGATGGGGTCCTCACTTTAATAACTGGTGATGCTGGTTTTGATCCTGCTTTATTGGAGTGGGGAGAGCGCATGATATTGGCAGACTCGCCAACTTCATGCTTTTTAATTAATTTAGAATTTTTAATTTGACCCAATTTAAATTGGGCAATTACCTGTTTGCCCTTGTATTTGGCTGCAAGGCCAAACAGGGTGCATTTATTGGATTCTTGATCCAATTTGGCCTCTTCCAGAGCCATTTCTGGAACAAGGTTGAAATAGGTAATTGGGTGACCCTGGGAGGGCCTGCCTGGTTGTTTCTGGACAAACCAGAAGAGGAAGCTGCTTTTCCAGCAGTGGAGCCAGAAGAGGATTTTCTAGAAGAAGATCTGGAAGAAGATGAGGCAGAGGTGGAGGAAACAGCAGTGTTGTTGAAAGACATGTTTATCAAATATATTTTATTTATTTGAAAAGTTCAAAAAATAAATTTGAGGAGAGGTTGGTTTGGATTGGTTTGAAGATCTTTGAAAAATACGTTAGCTCATTGTTTTTAAGGAACAATACATGCTAGCACTAATCATTAATACTTCTGGTTATGGATGCAACAGATGGATCCTGGGACAGGAACTCAAGGATTGCTTTTGGTTTCTTGGTTTCATTGCCAGAAAGGGCTTTGGGGCTCCAGCAAATTCCCCAACAATGGTAAATATCACTACAGGCAAGGGGTTGTTTTTGGAGTGTAAAAAGTAAGTAAATAGGTCACAAATGTAAACCATTTTTGCCAAGAAGAATTGTAAGTGAAATAATAGTAAAATTTGGAATTTCTCAACAGTGAATATTCCCATCAGGCTTATATTGCTAAATATTCACCTCTGAGAAATTGCAAATTTTAATGGCATTTTTTGCATTTGAAAAAAGGGTTTTTATTTGCAACATTTTTACCTGCTTTTTACCATCCCAAACTAACCCATTGCCTGTAGTGTATCCCATCATTATGTAACTATTTTTAAATTGTATTATTGCTGCTAAGGAGCAGTCCTATTACTAAGCAGGAAGCTAAGCTCATGCCTGCCACTGATATGTGTAGACAGGGAACAATGTCCCTGTAGCACTATCTTTATATGGAATATTACATAATTATTTTAATTAATGAGAAGTGTGGGACAAAAACCTGAAATTGGTATAAGCACATAATTATTCATGGACAAAAGGGGGGTGCAAAGCCTTTTGATTGGGGGACAGGACAGAACCCAATCTGATCTTTATCCATCATAGATGGCCCTTAATCCAGAGGATGTTGATAAACCAGTATCCACAAACTGGTCCAGATCTGATTGAGATGATTGATGGATCTTAGATTATGGTTTTATTATATACCTGGGTAACACAGAAACTGGGGGCTGGACAAGTTTGCTGAACTAAGTATTATTTTCACACCTCTCCAGGTGGTGCCCAGATCTCTGTCAAGATTGGACAGGCTCATATTTTGGGTGAGCTCCCCAGGTTACATTAGTGGACATAACAGGTGTATACAGTATCTACAGCCACTAGGGTGCTACTAACAAACCTGATTACCTTGTTTGGGCATTACCAAACAGCGATCAATCAAGTCCCCTCAACAGCCACAGCTACATTGTTGAGCCACTTATCTCCTGTGGTATCAAGGCAATCACCCATCAGGTCTGTGAGCAGATGGGGCCCATAACCTGTTGAAGTAGCATGACAACAAGCACAACAGAATAGTAGAGCTAAGCAAGTAAATACTTACTTGTGGTAGCTGTAGGTCACTCAGGAGCTAGGGCTCAACTGGTTGATAGCAGAGAAGAGAATGTAGATTGATGGAGAAACTACAGGGTTTATATCCATCTATCTACTGTGTCTGTGTCAGCATTATTATGATACACTGACTGAGCATTTGTATAGCATGACTGAGTAAATGTATTGAGCATAGCAATCCACAGTCATTGCTGTATGAAGACATGAGGTGGCTTTATTGTTCAGAGTTCTGTCCCATCAAACTCTATAATATCTGTCTAGATATAAATACAATGACCTTATATAATCATAGATTATTAGTTAATACTGATAAGATATGATAAAGATTGAGATCGGATAGATCCGAGATGTTTTCCCACGATACGAAAGACCAGCTCCTCTATGACTAAAAATCTACAACTTTTCGTTTACGTGATTGAACAAGACCTCTCTTCAACATTTCCTCTTATCATTGAAAGTTCCAAGACCGTTGGCGACCTGAAAGAGGCTATCTTAAACAAGAAACCAAAAGTCTTGAAGGATGTTGATGCTGATCAACTCACCCTCTACAAGGTCGGAATGCCGATGGCGAGGATATAAACACTGATTTTCTATATTTTGTAGGTGGATATTGATCTCAATAGTCTTAGTGAAGATTCTCTTCGTCGACTTGATATCACTGATGGTGAAAAATTGCCGGAGTGGAAGCTCGTCTCGAAGTACTGGTCGGAGCAGCCTGGCGCTGAAAGGCTCCACGTCTTGGTGAAGCTTCCAGATACAAGTGGTGAGTAGAGTCATTTTGTTAATTTTACGGCCCCTCTCATCCACCTTGCCATACGTCCTGATTAGACAAGAAAAGGAGGATCACGCCACCTGAGATCACTTTTCCTTTTGAAATAATCGATAAGTTGATCCAAGCGGAGCTCAAGCTACTTCAACTGGCAGTCGAGGCATTTATGAAAGCTCCTGAGTTGCCCACCTGGGATCCTCCGGACAACTTTGCATCAGACATCAAGAAATTTATTAAAGTGCTTCAAATACCAACCTATCGCAATGGAAAACCAAGTCTTCTATTTCACAAACTCGACGAGTGCGATGATAAGGAGATCGCAAAGATATTCGGGGCTGATACACCCATGTACGTGATTATAACTGCTCTGAACTCTTTTTTCCATGCCCAATTGCAGGTGTATTTCCAATACATCCGGGTTGGGTAACACCCGGCGCATCTTGGAGGGCCTGACGAAATACTGGGGTTTCTACCTTGTTGCAGCTCCGGACGTGAACGGCGTTGGCATTCGAGATTTACAAAACGCCTTAGACTTGGTCGCTAACTATCGGGAATGGGTCTCTGATCTTCACAGCATCTCTCCTGTACAACATGCTGCTCAGAACGATATGAACAGTCAAATTGCATCTAGGATCTTTCATAGGGTCCTGGCTGCGCAGATAGTGGTTTTCAAATTTTTCTTACAAGTTGCGATTCAGGTCCACGGGGGCTTGCAGGAGAAGCATAAACGTATTTGGCTTTTGTTCCAGTTGTCCGACTTCCTAAACCGTCACGGCGGCAGCTTTCACCCATTTCTCCAGATCATTGACAAGCTTCGTGGTGCCTCAGATGAAGCTCTAAATACATTGATTGGTGGCTTTAATAGCATTATTGATGAATATATCCCGGGGTCGCGGTTCATTTTGGGGCTCGACGAAGCCCAGCGGGCCACCAGATTATATCCCTACTCAGGGATATCATCCACCAACCCCAAAGTATTTCGATCAATAATCCGCGACATGGTTAAAGTCTTCACCAAAGCGCCGATCAAGCTCGTTGTATTGGGCATGGGTTTGTCGCTGGCAGACCTAGAGGAAGCCATGGTCTCTGGAGTCTCGAAACCGGCTCAGGGGGTCAAAGTCTTTCATGAACTTGGGATGTTCGACACCTGGCCAAAACTGAAGAGCTTTGTCGAACGGTATGTCCCACTTTCCATTTTGCAATCTCATTCAGGGTATGGCCTTCAGGTCTGGATGCAAGAATATCTTCTGGGTCGGTGAGTGACTGCTGTCATTCTCAACTGTGTGAGTCTCACTGGTAATAGATATCGCTTCTCCGTATCCTTTCTAGAATACTTCCTGATGAATGGGCTGCAATCGCCTCATAAGTTGTTGAATAAATATCTTGAAGGGCATATCACTTGTCCCCCGGGTGATACAGGTCACTCCTTTACTTTGGGTGAACCTGATCTTATCAGTGTTGTTGACGTGGGGGGTTTTGATTGGGATAGACTCCAGTTAGGTTCGCTTTTGTCATTCCACTTCTAGTCCCTCCCCCTGACATTGAGCAGATTCAAGTGCAATTCAGGAGGCAATAACAATTGTGCAATCTCACTTGACGAAGGGGCAATCTCCAACATACGGACCAGTTACTACCAAACTTGTCGAGTATGGGATAGCTCGTCTTCGTGAGGGGCACGAGGGGCATATAATCGAACCGCTCGCATTTTTGTCCGTGATGATATGGCTCAAGACCCACTGCAATCAGCAACCTGAAGCAGGTATCCGACTACGAGCTGGCGATGGACATTCACGGGGATATGCTTTTGAGGAAACAATGGTTATTTACTTACTTCGAAAGCTGCAATATCCAGTCCCCTTAAGCACGATCTTCAACTTTCACCCCAAACTCACCCCTTCTTGGGCAAATGAAAAGGCTCACATTGTTGCATGTCTCAATGGGGCCGATGTTCCTGTGGATGTTATAGGAGAAGCTCCACAGAACCCAGGTCTCGGTGTTGTCCATTATGCAGGAACTATCGAGGACGTTATATGTTGGATCGAAACTCTTGATCCTGCCCCAGCAATACTTATTGCAAGCGATTTATTTGGCCCAGATATCTTATTAAGGGCCAAGTTATTGTCTAGAATCGTCATTCTAATGGGTCAAATTAAGTCCTACACAAATGGTAACAAATATACCCTAGATACAACAACGCTCAGCAACGCTCTCAAATCCCTGCATCCAGACCATTGGTTCAAGAAATCGGTGGGTTAGTTAGTTTTCTCACTTTCCTCAGCTCATTAGGACTCTTGTGGTAGAAACAAGATCAACGTCAGAAACTCATCAATACCATAAAAAAACACCATGTCCTCTGCTTTGTAGCGAGCTATCCATTGCTTCCCAATCTCATGTCAAATGCAAATACTGTCACGCAGGCCATAAGTGCGTTTGACTCAAGTGACGCACTGGCATCGATCGATATAGACACATTGAGACAACATTTTCAGTCGGAGGGCGAGGTTTTGAATGTGCTTGAGCCGATGGAGGAAGCGTACTCCAAAAAGCGAAAAGGAAGTGAGATGAGCTGATGCTGACGCAATATTAGCCTATCTCTATATCATCATCCTACTTATGCAGGCTTTTTCACCACGTGATGTGGTGGTTTATCAGGGTTAAGAGAAGAAATGTATATTTGAATTTCAACTAGACATTCTGGCGTGGTGGAACTAGTGAATGAGCATTTGTCTTTTTCGTTTTTTTTTGAATAGAAATGTATATTTGGAGGTGGCCGCAGGTCACCTCCCCTTATGTAGAGTCTACTCGGTACATAACAGGAGGGATAAAGAAACAGCAGTGCGTTGAGCACCCACATACATGTCAGGCCCGCTTTGGGTTAATCTGCTGTGTAGGGTACTATGTCCAGGAGAACAAGTGTGTATGAAGGAAATGTGGAAGGAGCAAAAAGAACTATCCTACACCACTTGCATCGCCAATCGTGGCAGCAGTACTAGTAACAGACTACATAGTGGAAAGGGCATGGAGCAGCAGAGTGTAGAGCACCCACATATGTGTAAGGCCTCAGGGGGTGTAGTTTTCTTGCTACACCAGATGAGTCAGTTACTAACTGACTCAAGTAATTGATTCATCTGGTGTAGCGAGTAAAAGAGAGGAAGGGATGTAAATTATCCTATACCCGTAGCATCACTGAAAGTGCCCACTGTTGGGTTTTTCTTGAGAAAGCATAAAATGTTGTGGTAGTTGTTACATTTTCCACACAAGCTATTGTTGAAACAAACGAAGATGAATGTCTTTCATATCATGGGAAAACATATTGGATCTATCCGATCTCAATTGTTATCATATCTTATCACTATTATCTAATAATCTATGATTATATAAGTTCATTGTATTTATATCTAGACAGAGTTTGATGGGACAGAACTCTGAACAATAAAGCTGCCTCATGTATTCACATGGCAACTGTGCAAAGCTGTGCTTCACACAGCTTTCCACACAGCAATGACTGTGCATTGCTATGCTCAATACATTTGCTCAGTCATGCTATACAAATGCTCAGTCAGCATATCATAATAATGCTGACACAGACACAGTAGATAGATGGATATAAACCCTGTAGTTTCTCCATCAATCTACATTCTCTTCTCTGCTATCAACCAGTTGAGCCCTAGCTCCTGAGTGACCTACAGCTACCACAAGTAAGTATTTACTTGCTTAGCTCTACTATTCTGTTGTGCTTGTTGTCATGCTACTTCAACAGGTTATGGGCCCCATCTGCTCACAGACCTGATGGGTGATCACCTTGATACCACAGGAGATAAGCAGCTCAACAATGTAGCTGTCACCGTCGAGGGGACTTCATCAATTGCTATTTGGTAATGACCAAATAAGGTAATCAGGTTTGTTAGTAGCACCCTAGTGGCTGTAGAGACTGTATACACCTGTTATGTCCACTAATGTAACCTGGGGAGCTCACCCAAAATATGAGCCTGTCCAATCTTGACAGAGATCTGGGCACCACCTGGAGAGGTGTGAAAATAATACTTAGTGTGGCAAACTTGTCCAGCCCCCAGTTTCTGCATTACCCAGGTATATAATAAAACCATAATCTAAGATCCATTGATTGTCTCAATCAGATCTGGACCAGTTTGTGGACACTGGTTTATCAACATCCTCCAGATTAAGGGCCATCTTTGATGGATAAAGATCAGATTGGGTACTGTCCTGTCCCCCAATCAAAAAGGCTTTGCACCCCCCTTTGGGCTGTGAATAATTATGTGCTTATACCAATTTCAGGTTTTTGTCCCACACTTCTGCTCATGACATGATCCACATCATGTGGCTGTTGTACCTCTTGATTTCTTTGCATCCATGGCCAACTATCATCAGGATGTCTAAGAGCTCTATTATATCCATCCAAATTCCTCTGTCTGTGATTTCTCAAAAACCTGTTCCACTTTCCCTGGTGGATATTGCAGGCTAATGTGTCATCAATCTTGATGTTTGTGCAGTTGGCAACATGACACATCATTCCATAGTTGCTTTCATGTAGTGCACAGTATACACCTCCTCTTGCATTTGCTAGCTGTGATGTACATTCTGGATAGGCACATATGGTGTGACCCATGACAATTCCATCTACAACAACCATCTTAACAGGTGCTTCACTTTCTTCAACTAACTGCCCTTCCAAAGTTCCAGGATTTGCTTCATCCATTCCTATAATATCTGATTGATCATCATTTATTTCATTGTTTATTCTTCTTCTGTATTTCTGGGTCCATTCATCACAAGCATGCTCATTGGCTGCCCTTAGGATACCTTCATTTCCTAGTTCCTTAAATGCTTCCTTTGTCACTTCATCAATTGCAAGGTTGTCCCTCAGAGTTAGATCATCATTTGTCATGGATGCATTGAACCTTATTGACTCCTGCACAAAGGCCTGCCATACCTGCCTATGAGTCACCTTACCCATGCTCAGATCTTTTCCAGCAAATGCATCATTCCAAAATGAAGTAAAGCTGCAGTGGAGGCATGGAAGGAATACATCCCATTCATTACTGCAGAAGTGAACCCTCGATCAACCCATAAATTTGTTCCAATCTTTATATAATTAGCTGAGTTGAGGTACACCCTATCATATTCATCTGGTTCACTGGAAGGTGCACATTCATGATCAGCATAATAAATTGTATCACAAAACTTGCAATGCCCTGATAATACTGGAACATTTTGATATGCAACAAAGCCTTTGACCAGTGTTACTAAAGGGATATCCCTTAGTTTTGTATGCATCAGAAGTGAGCATGGTTTACATTTCTTTGTCTTACAGACAACAGAATTAGGACATATGGGCTGTATGTCCTTATGTGAAACAGGTTTGAGTCTTCCAGTGAAATTTCCTGCATTATCAAATGGATAAAGGCCAAGTAACTTTGATAAGTTGTTAAGCTTCTTGGCCACTGTATTTGTAGTATCACCATCTCTATATGATGAATCATTCTGATTCAATAGACAGTCACCATCATCCAAAAGCCTTTGTCTTAGAGGATGAGCCAGAGCCTTTATCCATGATGTTGTAGCAGTTGGTCTTTCTCCCCTAAACTTCTTCTGCTGCTGGTGACCATGCAGACTCAACAACTGCACATTTTCTGTCATGCTGAACAAGATGACCAGGACACTGGTTAATGAAATTGATGAGCTAAAGTTCTGCTCAATAAATTTGCTGAATTCCCTGAAAGATATCTTTGGAAATGGACCTTCATCAACTGGTGCAGCTGAAACCAGGGGCAAGAATAGTAGGAGACATAATATACCAAGCATTGTCTGGATATTTTGAAGCATGAGAATCAACATATAAATTTCACTATAAAACAAAGATATAAACTACAAGGTACAGGGTTACATTCCAATATGCTCACTGTTTTCTACTCTTGCTCCTGGTGTGATGACTCTTAGAACTTCCTTGATTCTTTGCTATTTTCATTTCCTGCCCCTCATCCTTCTTTTTCTGTTTCCCCTTTCCCTTCCCCTTCTTCTTCTTCTTCTTATCATCAGAGTCATCAGAATCCAGGCTAGAAAGAGAGGTTTCTCTTCTTTCTTTTTTCCCATCTTTCTTATGAGACCTCCTTCCTTTTCTTTTCTCCCTATCATCCTCCTCCTCCAGCCAATCCTTCAGATCCTTCAAGCCAAATGAAAACTTCTCCTCTCCCCATATATACCTTGTAGAGGGTGCATCAATCTCATCATTCAACCATTTTTGCATGCCAGGATAATTAGGTGTCCTGGAGAACACCCTTTCTAACTTCTGATGTCTAACTTCTGATGTCAACCTGTCTTGCCAACAAATAGGTCTATTGTTATGATGATCAAGTCATCTGTCAATCTACCCAATGATGTAATGCCACAAGGATTGTCCGAGACGATAGCAATGAAGTGAGCTTGGCAAACATGAGTGGGTAAACAGCACTGAGCCTATAAGGCAAGACTCAGGTTTGAGAAGAGGATTATAGGTGAGAGCATGTGAACTATGACTTGAGATCTCACCACAACCTGTTAAGGTTGCCAGAGATTAACTTGTGCTTACTATCAAGCTTTGCAGCAAGTTATAAGGTTTATACAAGCTAAGTCAAACTATATGTGAACCTACTGTCTGTAAAAGGTAAAGAACATCATAGGTATGATGTAATGGTAGTAGACGTCATAACACATCATGAGTGAGGTCATAGTGATGTCAGTATGACAGAATGAAGGTAGACATATGGCATAGGTAAGAATAGAGTCACAGCAAACATTGTGTGACATTGCATAAGCATATGGAAATAGAAGAGATTGCATAAGCACTGAAAGAGGCAGGTGCTGACATAAGAGAATGAAAAGTGCACATAATTGTAACACTAGCTCTTCACTAGATTACTTGTCCACAAGTAATATCTTACACTAATAAAACAAAATGGTACAGTGAGCACTCACTCAACATTGTTGTGCTCAGTTTCAGTCCACCAGTTGGGCTTTCCGAGGCGGAATTCATCGTCTTCATTGTCAGGGCAGTGTCATCCTGCTAACGAGGCACAATGTTCTTCTTCATTATCAAAGGTGATGGTTCCAGGGCAGGTTCCTTGTTGGAATCCTTGGTGAGTGCAATGAAGGGGGCAAGGACACATCAAAGGGGGGCATTGGGAGCAGTTTGATGGGCATGGTGATGCACCAGCGGTGGACCCTGCATTCTCGATGCATCTAGGAACTGATTTCAGTAGTGTGAGATGATGGTTAGGGTCGTGTTGCAATGTGATGTGTCCTTGGGAGTTACAGATAAGGCAATGAGGGCATCGAGGCTGTTTTCGAGGTGCCTGGGGTGTGGGAGGTGCAGTAGTCTTTCCTTTGCCTTTCTGTTTGGGTGGTGTCACAGGATTAACTGTTGAAAATGTGACAGGTGGGTTTGAAGGGATCATCATCGAGGGTTGTGCTGATGGCTGGGGGTTCATCAGTGCTGAAATAGGTATAGACTTTCCTTTCAGGGCCATCTGTTTAGTTGCTGAGACTGATCCTTTGGGTTGCCATGTGACAAGGGGTTGTCATCATCAGGGGTGTGGCTGAGTCTAATTCGGCGAGGGTGTGAATAACAACTTGTACTTCTTCTCCATTGAGAACTGTGCGAGGCATGCTGGAAGGTTGAGGGGGAAACATGTCATTAATGTAGATGTGTGTCTCATTGACAGACTTGATAGCCTTTTTGACATGGGTGAGTATCCCTTCAATTTTATCATGGATTTGGTCTGCTGCATCGATGATTTCATAGTGGTTAGGGATGACGTAGATAGGGTTGAACCAGGCATTGATCTTGATCAGATTTCTGACATCATTCTTCTGCACATAGATGCACAGCTGTCCATTGCATACTAGTTTGATGGCATCATTGATGTATTGTTCGATGTCAGCAATCAAGAGTCAGTGAAGGAGATCAAGGGTGAGCTGATCTAGGTTCAACTGAATAGAGTTGGTCAATTCCCATGCTAGATTGGTGATGTTGATGAACATCTCAATAAGGTTGGTGCAGTCAAAGTTAGCATGCTCTATTGCAATCTGTCTGATGGCAAGGGAGTGTGGCTGACTGGAAAGTATTATCCAGACTTGTGCAAGACAAACAGGGATTGCTTGATCCAGTTTGATCTGGGTGAAAGTGATGGTTCTCCTAACCCCAATTAAGTATCTGTGGATAGGTAGCACCAGCATTAAACGCTCCTGAATATCCTGTAGTTCCGTGAGTTGGAATTGTTCATGGTTCTCCAACCTTCTCTGGATGTAGCATATTCATTCTGCTACTGGTGGTAGCTTGGGTGCTATCTTTAGTATGGTTTCCGGGGTTTGCTTTGGTATCCATTGGAGCAGTTGATGAAAGGTGTCCCTGATTACTCGTAGGTACCACATGACTAGAGTGTGGTCTCGGAGGTCCTGCTGATACTTCTCTTTGAGAGGGGGTGGAGCATTCTTGGGAGGCAATGGTTTCGACAGTTTGTGACATAAGGGGTCCCTGAGGGTCATTGGTCAGTGCATGATGTGGCTCAGGCACAATGTCATTAGGGTCAAAGTCAGAGGGTGTGTCATCTTGAGGGTATACAAGCACGGGGTGTTCAGGGGTGCACTCAATGAGGCGAGGGTCAGTGGGTCATCCTGACTTATTGACTGAAAAGTATGTGGAGTAGACATGAGGAGGAACAGGGGTAGACTTGGAAGACATAGACTGTGGTTAGATAGCGATGTGAAGATTGCTAGTCTTCAGTTGAGTTTTCTCCTGTTTTTATATCTGTCTAGGACTTCTTCCACATTAGTCAAGTTGCATTCGGGTTCCCAGGTGTTGTATGACGTATCATATCCCTTCCATTTGACGAGGTATTGGTATGAGTTGCCTTTTTTGCGATGCGCTATTATTGCTTCAACTTCATATTCTTCCTGGCCTTCTATCAGATCAGGGGGTGGTCTCGTGTCATTTGGTCCATGTATATCAGTTTCCTTGTATGGTGTAAGGAGTGCTGCATGGAACACTGGGTGAATGCACCATTGGGTTGGCAATTTTAGTTTGTATGTTACTGGTCCTAGGACTTTCTCGATTTGGAATGGTCCTTCCCTTTTAGGTGCCAGTTTATGTGTTTCATATGGTATTCAAAGGTTCTTCGATTCTAACCATACTTTGTCTCCTTCCTTAAAGGGTTTAGAGTGACAAATACTGCATTTCATCATTTTTAGATGTGCTAACTCATGTGCTGCAAGTGCTTCTTCTCTTGCTTTATGGAGTTGCTTTAAATGTGCATCTGCTGCAGGTGCATCTCTTCTGCTAACTACTTCTGGTAGTGCCACGGGGTCTGTTCCATACATGAGATGAAAAGGCAATTGTTTCAGCTCTTGATGAGTGCATTGATTGTGTGCAAACTCGGTGATGGGTAAGACTCTGCTCCAGTTGGCTACATCATAAGCACAGAATATCCATAGATAGATCTCTAGTTCCTGATTTAGATGTTCTGATTGTCCATCAGTTTGTGGATGAAAGGCAGTGCTCATTTGATGTTTTATATTTAGTGCAGTGGTTATCTCCTTGAAGACTTTTGCTGCAAACTGTGGTCCTCAATCTGAGATCATGATATCAGGAAGTCCAAAGCATTTGAATGCTTCTTTGATGTAGAGCATTGCTGTTTGTTCAGCAGTGATTGTTTTGTGACAAGGCAATGGAATTACCCCTCTTGTAAGTCCTTGGTCAACCATGACAAGAATAGAATCATAACCATCAGAGATCAGTAGATCAGTGATGAAATCCATTGTTATCTGTTGAAATGGTCATTGGGCATGCAAAATGATTGGTGTTAGGGGTGCAGCAGTGGGATGAGTGTTTGGTTTCATCTGTTGACAGGTTCCACAGCCATCTATATATTTCTTCAGTAAGACGGTCATTCCTGGCCACCAATAATGAGTCTTGAGCAAAGCAAGCATTTTGAAGAATCCAGGGTGTCCTGTGCTTGGCGATTCATGGTATTCTCTGATGATATCATGGTGTAGATCTAGATCATCAGGAACATAGGGTGTTCCTTTGTATAATAATAGTCCATTGTCTAGCTTCCAGTTGGAGATAGTGCTTCTAAATGGAAGTGGGGTATTTTTGTTGAGGCAGTGTCTGACTTTTTCAACAAATGCATCAGTGGTGCTGCTATTAATAATCCTTTCACAAAGGTCTAATGATAGTGATTGGATGAATATAGAGTGTGGGAGCATAGTGACTGTTTTGTTGTCTTCTTCTCTTTCAGCATGGTCAGGGCAGTGGGAAGGAGTGTCGGCTTGAGTCAGTTTAGCTCCAGGGGTATGCACTAGTTGTAGATTATATCTGGATAGAGTATTCCACTGACAGGCTTGGCGTGCAGTCAAGCACTGAGGTGCGCAATACTAGGTTAGATTTTTATGATTGCATCAAATGGTGATGGTGTGAGGTGCTCCTAAGAGCAGGTATCTCCATTCTTTGAGTGCGCAAATTATAGCATAAAGCTCCCTGTCATATATTTGCCAATTGCATTCAGTAGGGGTTAAGGTGTGGGAGAGATATCTGCATGGATGCAGCTGGCCATTGCTGTCTGCTTGGAGTATAGTTGCTCCTACAGCCCATTTGGATGCATCACTTTCTAGAATAAAGGGTTTAGTTGCATGAGGCATGGCTAATACAGGGGCGGTCATGAATTGTTCTTTCAGAAGATCAAAAGAGACCTGGCATTCCAGTGACCAGTCCCAAAGGGGTTTTGCAAGGTATGCAAAATGTGCAATAAAGTGGCAGTAATAGTTTCCAAATCCTAAAAATGAGCATACTTGTTTAACTGTAGTTGGTACAGGCCAGTCCCTAATTCTGGCTAGTTTGATAGGGTCCATTTTGATCATGTTGTGGGAAATGATCATGCCAAGGAATTCCACTTCTTCCTTGGTGAATTTACATTTCTCTAATTTTAAATATAGGTCGTGATGTTGTAAGTGTTCCAGAATGTGTTTAGTTTGTGACTCAAGTTCTTGTTTTGTTTGTGCACATATCAGGATGTCATCCATGTAAATGATGATCCATCCTTCATCAATCATGTCCCTAAAATAATTGTCCATCATGGCTTGAAATGTTGTGGGTGAATTTCAGAGTCCAAAGAACATAACTGTTGGTTCAAATAATCCTCTGTTGGTGACAAAAGTGGCCTTCCATTCATCACCTTCTTTGATCCTTACATTGTTATATCCCCATCCGAGATCTAGCTTCATAAAGTAGCATGCTCCTTTAAGTTTGATCATTAGATTGGAGATTAAGGGTAAGGGGTATGAATTCAGCTTAGTCCATTCATTGAGATAGGGGTAGTCCTGACAGGGTCTTAGGGCATTACTATCCTTCTTTGGAACAGAGAAGAAGGGCAATGCTTGAGGCAATTTTGATTGTTGGATATATCCTTTTGTCAACTGTTCTTTGATCCATTCATTGATGAGCATTGTTACAATTATGCGCACTTTTCGTTTTTCTTATGTCAGCACCTGCCTCTTTTGGTGCTTATGCAATCTCTTCTATTTTCATATGCTTATGCAATGTCACACAAACGCTGCTGTGACTCTATTCTTACTTATGCCATATGCCTACCTTCGTTCTGTCATACTGATGTCGCTATGACCTCACTCATGACGCATTATGATGTCTACTATCATTACATCATACCTATGACGTTCTTTACCTTTTACAGACAGTAGGTTCACATATAAATAGCAGAGTTTGTTGTAGGTCGAACCTTAAGTTTGACTTAGCTTGTATAAACCTTATTACTCGCTGCAAAGCTTGTAAATAAGCGCAAGTTAATCTCTAGCAACCTTAACAAGGTTGTGGTGAGATCTCAAGTCATAGTTCATGTGCTCTCGCCTATAACCCTCTTCTCAAACCTGAGTCTCGCCTTATAGGCTCAGCGCTGTTTACCCACTCGTGTTCGCCAGGCTTACTTCATTGCCATCATCTTGGACGATCCTCGTGGCATTATGTCATCAGGTAGATTGACAGACGACTCGATCATCATAACAATTTAAGTCAAACTTACCTAAACAGCTCGAGTATTAGCTTGTTAGTGCACAGACCATCGAACTTCCCAAGAGCTGGCCAGTAGGTTACCGGTGCCTGATCAAGATTTCCGGAATCTTCACAAGAGGAGCTCCCCCACCAAACAAAGCAACCAGAGGACTTTGAAACACATACATGCTTCAAGGAGAAGTAATCTACAAAGATAGCCGAGATCAGATCTGGAAATACAGACACTCTGATACCCCTGTCAAACTACACCATTTTTGGATACCACAGCACAATAACCGCCCACCCAATGGAGCTGTTAGATTCCAAGGATTATACTATCTCACAGGAGTAGAAGTTATCTTTGACACCAGTAAATCTTGCTGGACTTACTATCAAAATGACGAAGTACGTTGTGTAGAAGACAAAGCTTTTCAAGGACCATACTACATTCCTGGAGGGATCAACAACATCCCTGAGCACCTTAGATCACCCAAAGTAACTGGAGAATCTTCTAGTGGAAAGGGCAAATTCCACACACCTAGTGACTCAGATTCCAATTCTTCCCGAGAGGAGAATACAATTGAATCTAGTGACCTATTTGAGACTGCCCCATTCAAAGCATTTCAAGAGCTAGGAACAGCATGACCTAGCCCCTTGCAGTTCACTTCCACATTAGGAAACACACCAAGACCACATTTATCTTTAGATCTTGCACAGACTAGTGGACCATCTTTGGACAAACAACCAGAAGAAAAACCAACTTCTGAATTGCCTATACCTCCATTAAGAACCCCTACTCCACCGCCTCCCAGAACACCTACTCCACCACCACCACCACCAGACAACGACCCTGATATCAAAATGGCTGACACAAATGCTGATCAATGCATCAAGGGTCCCATGCCCACTAAATTTGAAGGGAACTGCAAGTTAGCCGAGCTATTTATGAATGATTGTGAGATGTTCTTCGAGATCAACACCGGTTATAACACTGATAAGAAGAAGATCATCTTCACACTCATGCACATTGGCGGAAACGCAGGCCAATGGAAGCTAGCTAAATTAAGCAACCTAAATGATGCAGCAGCATGGGGAACTTGGGCCACATTTAAGGAGTCATTTGAGAGTAACTGGAAACAGGTGGACAGCCCTGGAAGGGCCATGATGGAGCTGTACAAAATAGTGCAACAATGCAAGAAGATGCCGATCCTACTATATATGGACAAGTTCAAGGAACTAATCAAAAAGTCCAAGATCAAGGAAGAAGCCACCATCATTCCTCTATTTTTGGAGGGACTTCCCCCTGAAAGTGTCCAACAGATCCTTATGCAGAACCCAGCCAATCTACAGGGTTGGTACAATGCTGCACAAAGATATGCAAATGCCAAAAGCAGACTAGGCATTTTAGCAGGACTATCACACACTGGAGGAGGAGGAAGACCATCACCGAGATACAGAGATCCTGATGCAATGGATATTGATGCAGTTATCATCAATGCATTATCTAAAGACGAGAGAGAGCGACATGTCAAAGAAGGACTGTGTTTCATATGTCACAAAGGGGGTCATCAATCACCGAGATGCCCCATGAGGAAACCAAACAGTGGAAACAAGAAGAAGGATTTTGGGAAGGGAGTAAAGGAGTCATGACCCCACCGTCACATCAGAGTGACTTCCACATCTATGGAAGGTGATGAGGTTGAGGGATATGATGAAGAAGAGTCAGAAAACACTAGTGAGAATACAAGCATGATGGCCATCAGGGCTTTGATGGTGCACTTGTCTTCAGAAGATCATCTCAGTCTGCTTGCTGAACAGGATTTTTAAACAGGGATCGCACATCAGCGGATGCTGATCCTCAAGCATCGGATTCTATCTATATTTGTGGTGTAACTGTAAAATCTTTAACCAATAAAAAGATTTCCATCCCCATTTCCATCAAATCCAATAAACCCACTGAAACTGCTCTAGTCAACTGTGGAGCAGAAGGCCTGTTCATAGACGCATCCATTGCCTCAAACTGGAAGTGAATACCCTTGATCCGACCCATCAAAGTCAAGAATGTTGATGGATCAGAGAACGAAGCAGGAGAGATCTTAGAAAGGTGTCTGATCACCTTTAACATAAATGGCAAAACTATGACACACTGGTTCTGGGTGACGTCATTAGGTGATCAGAACTTTATTTTGGAGCTGCCTTGGCTCAAGGAGCATAACCCAATAATAGACTGGCGAGAAAAGACTCTGGAATTCTGTAATTCCGAAAAAGATGATATCTGTGCACGAATATGGAATCTTTGGATCCAGGCAGATCTAGAAGATGTGACAGAATATGACGACGCTCTAGCCAAACAATACACGATGTCACACAGTGGGATTGTTGCCCAGGCAGAGGTCAGCTCACTGTATGTGGATGAGGACTCAATACTGGAAGTAGCGATTCGGAAAATCACCACATCACAACAGATGGAGCATCGCTACAGAGGTCAGGTAGAACCTGGATCTACTGAAGGACTAGAGGTACCTTCCGAGTATATGGAGTGGAACTCAGTATTCGAAAAAGAAGCCTTGGAGCATTTCCCTGAGTCAAGACCCTGGGATCATGCCATCGAATTACGAGATGAGTTCGTCCCTCGTAAATCAAAGATCTATAACCTATCACCATTAGAACAAAACTCGCTAGACGAATGGATCAAGGAACAGTTAACAAAAGGATATATCCAACAATCAAAATCACCTCAAGCATTGCCCTTCTTCTTTGTTCCAAAGAAGGATAGTAATGCCCTGAGACCCTGTCAGGACTACCACTATCTTAACGAATGGACTAAGCCGAATTCGTACCCCTTACCCTTAATCTCTGACCTGATGATCAAGCTTAAAGGAGCACGCTACTTTACGAAGCTAGATCTCAGATGGGGATATAACAATGTAAGGATCAAAGAAGGTGATGAATGGAAGGCTGCTTTTGTCACCAACAGAGGATTATTTGAACCAACAGTCATGTTCTTTGGACTCCAGAATTCACCTGCAATGTTTCAAGCCATGATGGATGACTATTTTAGGGACATGATCGATGAAGGATGGATTGTCATCTATATGGATGACATCCTGATATGTGCACAAACAAAAGAAGAACTTGAGTCAGGAACTAAATGCATTCTGGAATGCTTATGACATCACAACCTATATTTAAAATTAGAGAAATGTAAATTCACCAAGGAAGAAGTGGAATTCCTCGGCATGATCATTTCCCACAACACGATCAAAATGGACCCTATCAAACTAGCCAGAATTAGGGACTGGCCTGTACCAACTACAGTTAAACAAGTACACTCGTTTTTAGGATTCGGAAACTATTACCACTGCTTTATTGCGCATTTTGCACATCTTGCAAAACCCCTTCATGACCTGACAAAGAAGAACAAAATTTGGGACTGGTCACTGGAATGCCAGGTCTCTTTTGATCTTCTGAAAGAACAATTCATGACTGCCCCTGTATTAGCCATGCCTCATGCAACTAAACCCTTTATTCTAGAAAGTGATGCATCCAAATGGGCTGTAGGAGCAACTATACTCCAAGCGGACAGCAATGGCCAGCTGCATCCATGCAGATATCTCTCCCATGCCTTAACCCCTACAGAACATAATTGGCAAATATATGACAGGGAGCTTTATGCTATAATTTGTGCACTTGAAGAATGGAGATACCTGCTCTTAGGAGCACCTCACACCATCACCATTTGATGTGATCATAAAAACTTAACCTATTATTGCACACCTCAACACTTGACTGCACGCCAAGCCCACTGGTGGAATAATCTATCCAGATATAATTTACAACTAGTGCACACCCATGGAGCTAAACTGACTCAAGCTGACACTCCTTCCTGCCACCCTGACCACCCTGAAGGAGAAGAAGACGACGAAACAGTCACTATGCTCCCACATTCTATATTTATCCAATCGCTATCATTAGACCTTTGTGAGCGGATTATTAATAGCAGCACCACTGATGCATTTGTTGAAAAAGTCAGACACTGCCTTGACAAAAATACCCCACTTCCATTTAGAAGCACTATCTCCGACTGGAAGCTGGACAATGGACTATTATTATACAAAGGAACACCCTATGTTCCTGATGATCTAGATCTACGCTGTGATATCATCAAAGAATACCATGAATCACCAAGCGCAGGACACCCTGGATTCTTCAAAATGCTCGCTTTGCTCAAGACTCGTTATTGGTGGCCAGGAATGACCATCTTACTAAAGAAATACATAGATGGCTGTGGAACCTGCCAACAGATGAAACCAAACACTCATCCCACTGCCGCACCCCTAACACTGATCATTTTGCACACCCAACGACTGTTTCAACAGATAACAATGGATTTCATCACTGATCTACCAATCTCTGATGGTTATGATTCTATTCTTGTCATGGTCAACCAAGGCCTTACAAAGGGGGTAATTCTATTGCCTTGTCACAAAACAATCACCGCTGAACAAACAGCAATGCTCTATATCAAAGAAGTATTCAAACACTTTGGGCTTCCTGATATCATGATCTCAGATTGAGGACCACAGTTCACAGCAAAAGTCTTCAAGGAGATAACCACCGCGCTAAATATAAAACATCAAATGAGCACCGCCTTTCATCTGCAAACTGATGGACAATCAGAACATCTAAATCAGGAACTAGAGATCTATCTCTGGATATTCTGTGCTTATGATGTAGCCAACTGGAGCAGAGTCTTACCCATTGCCGAGTTTGCACACAATCAACACACTCATCAGGAGCTGAAACAATCACCTTTTCACCTCATGTATGGAACAGACCCTGTGGCACTACCAGAAGTAGTTTATAGAACGGATGCACCTGCAGCAGATGCACATTTAAAGCAACTCCACAAAGCAAGAGAAGAAGCACTTGCAGCACACAGTTAGCACATCTAAAAATGATGAAATGCACTATCTGTCATTCTAAACCCTTTAAAGAAGGAGACAAAGTATGGTTAGAATTGAAGAACCTTCAAATACCATATGAAACATGTAAACTGGCACCTAAAAGGGAAGGACCATTCCAAATCGAGAAAGTCCTAGGACCAGTAACATACAAACTAAAGTTGCCAACCCAATGGCACATTCACCCAGTATTCCATGCAGCTCTCCTTACACCATACAAGGAAATGGACATACATGGACCAAATGACACAAGACCTCCCCCTGATCTGATAGAAGGCCAGGAAGAGTATGAAGTTGAAGCGATAATAGTGCATCGCAAAAAAGGCAACTCATACCAATACCTTGTCAAATGGAAGGGATATGATACGTCATACAACACCTGGGAACCCGAACGCAACTTGACTAATGTGGAAGAAGTCCTAGACAGATATAAAGACAGGAGAAAACTCAACTGAAGACTAGCAATCTTCGCATCACTATCTAACCACAGTCTATGTCTTCCAAGTCTACCTCCCCTGTTCCCCCTCATGTATACTCCACATACTTTTCAGTCAATAAGTCAGGATGACCCACTGACCCTCACCTCATTGAGCATACCCCTGAATGCCCCACGCTTGTATACCCTCGAGATGACACACCCTTGGACTTCGACCCTAATGACATCATGCCTGAGCCACATCATGCATTGACCAATGACCCTCAAGGTCCCCTTACATCACAAACCGTCGAAACCACCATCTCCCAAAGTCGTTCCACCCCCTCCTCAGGAGAAATATCAGCAGGATCTCCGAGACCACACTCTAGTTATGTGGTACCTCCGAGTAATCAGAGACACCTTTCATCGGACACTCCAATGGATACCCAAACAGTCCCCAGAGACAGTATTACAGATAGCACCCAAGCTACCCCCAGTAGCGGAGCAAATATGTTATATTCAGAGAAGATTGGAGAGCCACGAACGATTCCAACTTCAGGAACTCTTGGATATTCAGGAGCATTTAACACTAGTGCTACCTATCCACAAATACTTAATCAGGTTAGGAGAACCATCGCTTTCGCCTGGATTGAACTGGATCAAGCAATCCCTGTTTGTCTTGCACAAGTCTGGAGAATACTTTCCAGTCAACCACACTCCCTCACCATCAGACAGATTGGGATAGAAAACACCAACTTCGACTGCACTAACCTCATCAAAACGTTTATTAACGTCACTAATCTAGCCTGGGAACTAACAAACTCTATTCAACTAAACCTGGACCAACTCACCCTGGATCTTCTTCGCCAACTCCTGATCGCCAACGTCAAACAATACATCATTGACACCATCAAACTAGTACATGATGGACAACTGTGCATCTATGTACAGCAGAATGATGTCAGGAACCTGATCAAGATCAACTCCTGGTTTAACCCCATTTACGTTGTCCCAAACCACTATGAGATCCTTGATGCAGCAGACAAAATTCACAATAAGATCGAAGGAATACTCACTCATGTCGAGAAGGCAATCAAATCAGTCAATGAAATGCATATTTACGTCAACGACATGTTCCCTCCTTGACCTTCCAAATCACCTTGCACTATTCTAAATGGAGATGAAGTCCAAGTTGTTATTCGCACCCTCACTGAATTAGACTCGGCCACTCCCCTGATGACAACAACACCCCTTGTCACAAGACAACCCAAAGGATTGGCTTCAGCAGCCAAACAGACTGCTCCGAAAGGAAAGTCTATACCAATTTCGGCACTGATGAACCCTCAGCCATCAGCGCGACCCTCGACAATGGTACCCTCGAATCCACCTGTCACATTTTCGACAGTCAACCCCGTGACACCACCCAGACAGAAAGAAAAGGGCAAGGCAACAACACCTGCCACTCCCCAAGTGTTAAGAGCTATGCTCAAACAACACAACACTCAAGCTCACTGCAAGCGAGCGAAGAGAAGAACAAGAAAAGAGAGTGAATTTGGATGAAAACTAGGTAGTTGCCTGAGCAAGACAAACTATCTCGAGTCTTAGAGTAACCTCTACCTACAGTAGTCCTTATATACCCCTACCTAGCCTCCTTGCCCTTCCCTCATGTCCGACTGTGCCTACTGTGCTTCTGCCATACTGCATCCTCATGCTCAGCCTCATGTCCTCCTTATCTTATCTATGATAAGATACTTGATAACACCGATAGGAATCCCATCTTGATGTGATAAGTGATAAGATAAGATAAGATCACTTGATAAGATCTTATCCTTCTGATAAGCTTTGCAAGTCATCCAATGTATCCATCATGACCTGTACATTGGTCCCATCTCTGGTACTACATCCTAGACTGATGATGATGCGTGATATAGCCTCTGCAACTGTTGCACCCTTTATGGCCTTGTCTTGTCACTGTTACTGTTGCCTGTAGTAAGGCTTTCATGTAGCACGTAACTGACTGAACCTCCGTTGGTGAGTACAGTGACTCAAAAAAGTGATTCAATGTTTGGCGCTTTTGGGCTATTTGTAAAATAACTCAAGAACGAAGACAAACAGGGGCAAACAACGAGTATATAAATGGTCGCAGTACATAAGGGCTACATGCTGATAAAAACAGTATGTCATTAGGTACAGTATCCATGGAGATACAGGCACTCTAATCTGATGACTCATTGAATCACTTATTTGAGTATGCATCAGAAACATCAGAAACTGATATCAATCAGTGGCTATGACCTGAAACTGATGATGGATCATTATCAAAATGATGGTACCTTGACATTAATGCTATATAAGCAGTGCAAACATCCCAGGGCACCCCACTTCTGATATGCACCCCATCTCTGCTGCTCACAAGGAAAACATCATTTCCCTTGCCTCCCATGGTCACTCCACCTGCTATATTGCCTCTCACACTGGTATTAGCCAGCCTACTGTCTCCAGAGTACTCCAAAACATTCTTCCCAATCAACAAACACCTCATCTTGGTTGTCCTTCCAAGCTCTCTGCCACTGCCACTCACTCCATCCTCTCCCAGATCACCACTGGCAAGGCTGCAAATGCTGTCCAGGTTACCAGGCACATAAACACCATCATCCCCAACCCAGTCTCCACTCAGACAGTCAGGAATGTCCTCAAGAAACATTCATTCAAGGCTGTAACAAAGAAGAAAAAGCCACTACTCACCACAGTGCACAGGAGGAAACGGTTGGCATTTGCTGTGAAGCACAAGGAGTGGACAGTGGAGAACTGGAAGAGGGTAATTTGGTCAGATGAGACAAAGATCAACAGGATTGGGTCAGATGGTAAGCAGTGGGTGTGGAAACAGATGGGGGAGGGGTTGATTGAAAGGGAGGTGCAAGGAACAGTGAAATTTGGGGGTGGAAACATCATGGTATGGGGATGTATGGGCTGGAATGGTGTGGGGGAGCTTGCAGAGGTTGAGGGGAGGATGGATGCTGATCAGTATGTGGAGATTTTGGACAGTCACTTGCTGCCCAGCTTGGAAGAATCTGGGATTACTGAAGATGAAGTCATTTTCCAGCAAGACAATGACCCAAAGCACACCTCCAGAAAGGCCAAAAATTGGATGGAAGAGAATAATATCATGCTTCTAGACTGGCCTCCACAGTCTCCAGACCTGAACCCCATTGAACACCTCTGGCATCATATTAAAATGCAGTTGGCCAAGTATGAAACACCAGCCAAAGGAGTTTGGCAGATTTGGGAGAGAGTGGCAGAGGTGTGGAATGATATAGAGCCAGAGGTGTGTCAGAACTTAATTGAAAGCATGCCTAGAAGGGTGGAAGCAGTGATAAAAGCAAAGGGGGGTAATACAAAGTACTAGAATAACCATTTCCTATATTTCTAAATCACACTCAAAAAAGTGATTCAATGAGTCATCAAATTAAAATGCCCATACCTCCATGGATACTGGTCCTAATTACATAATATATTTATCTGCATGTAGCCCTGATGTAATGCTCTTACTCTGCCCCTTATGCTTTACCTTTGTTTGTCTTTGTTCATGAGTTATTCTACAAACAGTCCAAAATCACCAAACATTGAATCACTTTTTTGAGTCACTGTATATGCCTTACGCCTTGCATTGTACATAGATAGTGTCTCTTAGATAAGTGAGACGTTGGATAAGGTGTTGAATGCGTCAAAGTGTCGAACTTAGGGGTTGATTTGTAACACCAAGCCCCTCGAAAACAACCTCGATGCCCTCATTGTCTCATTTGCAACTCCCAAGGACACATCACATCGCAGCACGACCCTGACCATCATCTCGCATTGCCGAAATCAACACCTAGATGCATTGAGAATGCAGGGTTGACCCCTGGTGCATCACCACGCCCATCAAACCGCTCACAACGCCCTCCTTCAACGTGCCCTCACCCCCTTTGTCATACATGCCAAGGATTCCAACAGGGAACCTGCCCCAGAACCCTTACCTTTGATAACGAGGAAGAACATCATGCCTGGCTAGCAGGACGACATTGCCCTGACAATGAGGATGACGAATTCCGCCTCGGAAAACCCAATTGGTGGACCGAAACCGAGCACAACAACATTGAGTGAGTGCTCACTGTACTTTTGTTTTATTAGTGTATAGTATTACTTGTGGACAAGTAATCTAGCAAAGAGCTAGTGTTACAATTATGCACACTTTTCATTTTTCTTATGTCAGCACCTGCCTCTTTTGGTGCTTATGCAATCTCTTCTATTTTCATATGCTTATGCAATGTCACACAAACGCTGCTGTGACTCTATTCTTACTTATGCCATATGCCTACCTTTGTTCTGTCATACTGATGTCGCTATGACCTCACTCATGACGCATTATGATGTCTACTATCATTACATCATACCTATGATGTTCTTTACCTTTTACAGACAGTAGGTTCACATATAAATAGCAGAGTTTGTCATAGGTCGAACCTTAAGTTTGACTTAGCTTGTATAAACCTTATTACTCACTGCAAAGCTTGTAAATAAGCACAAGTTAATCTCTGGCAACCTTAACAAGGTTGTGATGAGATCTCAAGTTGTAGTTCACACGCTCTTGCCTATAACCCTCTTCTCAAACCTGAGTCTTGCCTTATAGGCTCAGCACTGTTTACCCACTCATGTTCACCAGGCTTACTTCATTGCCATTGTCTTGGACGATCCTTGTGGCATTACGTCATTGGGTAGATTGACAGACGACTCAATCATCATAACAAGCATTGGCTGGAGCCAATGCTGCATCAGTGACTTTGGGACATGATTAGTAAGCAGGTCTTGAGATAGTCAGTTGATAGTATTAGTAAAAAAGTCTGGCACTCGTACTTGTATTTTCACCATAATGCCATAGTCATTCCTTTGCTTTGCCTTCATTGTTGTCACCCTTCTTTTCTGCCTGTCTTTGTCGCACATCATCACTGTCACCATCACAGTGCCCAAGGACAACAACATCATGCCCAGACCAGGTGTTGGGAATCTTCCAGGACCTGCCCCAGCCTCTACCCCCAGTTGGCCTGCACTCCTGCAGTGCCAGGGAGAGTATATCATCATCTAGTGAGTTTTGTTCTAATGGTGATAGGTTATAGATCTTTGATTTATGAGGAACAAACTCATCTCGTAATTTGATGGCGTGATCCCAAAGTCTTGACTCAGGGAAATGCTCCAAGGCTTCTTTTTCAAATACTGAGTTCCACTCCTTCCACTCCATATACTTGGAAGGTACCTCTAGTCCTTCAGTAGATCCAGGTTCTACCTGACCTCTGTAGCAGTGCTCCATCTGTGGTGATGTGGTGATTTTCTGAATCACTACTTCCAGTATCAAGTCCTCATCCACATACAGTGAGCTGACCTCTGCCTGGGTGACAATCCCACTGTGTGACATCATGTATTGTTTGGCTAGAGCATTGTCATATTCTGTCCCATCTTTTAGATCTGCCTGGATCCAAAGATTCCATATTCATGTGTTACAAGCTTGCACTCAGTGACACAAACCACAAGCCTCACAGAGAAGATGAGAGAGGAGGAGACAACACCATTGCATTGACTATGCTAAGTGGTACCCTACATGAGTGTAAGAGAAACCATCTTAAGTCTTGAGAGACTCAAGACATCGAACTAGCTTATATACTTATACTAAGGAGTCCCCTGCCACTGCCCAAGTCCCACTGGCACCTGCCTCATGCTTCCCATGCTGCACACCAATACCCTGTGCCCAAGCTGTTATATGCCAGTGTGCATTATGAATGTCCATGCGGCATATCCTTGTCACAGTCCCACACCTGTCTGATGCGTGATGGCGATGATGGCTGATCTATTGATAGGTGCCAGGTACTGATCCCGAGCGCTGATGGCGATAGGGGTGTGTCCCTCCTTCCTAATATGTCTGTCCTGGCTTATACAGCCTTCGTCTTGTCTTCCAGTGAGCGCCCTGGTGCGCTAGCCCACGCGAAGTGTTCCCCTAGTGTCCTATGACAGTCCCAGACTGTATGGTAGCGATTGGAGTGGTCCCAGACCACAGAGAAATAAAATAAAAACATATGCTAGGATTGTGTTCCTAACATCATGCACAGATATCATCTTTTTCGGAATTACGGAATTCCAGAGTCTTTTCTTGCCAGTCTATTATTGGGTTATGCTCCTCGAGCCAAGGCAGCCCCAAAATAAAGTTCTGATCACCTAATGATGTCACCCAGAACCAGTGTGTCATAGTCTTGCCATTTATGTTAAAGGTGATCAGACACCTTTCTAAGATCTCTCCTGCTTCATTTTCTGATCTGTCAACATTCTTGACTTTGATGGGTTGGATTAAGGGTACTCACTTCCAATTTGAGGCAATGGATGCATCTATGAACAGGCCTTCTGCTCCACAGTTGACTAGAGCAGTTTCAGTGGGTTTATTGGATTCAATGGAAATGGGGATGGAAATCTTTTTATTGGTTAAAGACTTTACTGTTACACCACAAATATAGATAGAATCCGATGCTTGAGGATCAGCATCCACTGATGTGTGATCCCTGTTTAAAAATCCTGTTCAGCAAGCAGATTGAGATGATCTTCTGAAGACAAGTGCACCATCAATGCCCTGATGGCCATCATACTTGTATTCTCACTAGCATCTTCTGACTCTTCTTCATCATACCCCTCAACCTCATCACCTTCCATAGATGTGGAAGTTGCTCTGATGTGATGGTGGGGTCATGACTCCTTTACTCCCTTCCCAAAACACTTCTTTTTCTTTCCACTGCTTGGTTTCCTCATGGGGCATCTCAGTGATTGATGACCCCCTTTGTGACATATGAAACACAGTCGGGTTCTTAATGGAGGTATAGGTGATTCAGAAGTTGGTTCTTCTTCTGGTTGTTTGTCTGAAGATTGTCCACTAGTTTGTGCAAGATCTAAAGATAAAAGTGGTCTAGGTGTGTTTCCTAATGTGGAAGTGAAATTTAAGGGGCTAGGTCATGCTGTTCCTAGCTCTTGAAATGCTTTGAATGGGGCAGTCTCAAATAGGTCACTAGATTCAATCGTATTCTCCTCTCGGGCAGAATTGGAATCTGAGTCACTGGGTGCGTGGAATTTTCCCTTTCCACTGGAAGATTCTCCGGCTACTTCAGGTGATCTAAGGTGCTCAGGGACATTGTTGATCCCTCCAGGAACGTAGTATGGTCCTTGAAAAGCTTCATCTTCTACACAACATACTTTGTTGTTTTGATAGTATGTCCAGCAAGATTTACTGGTGTCAAAGATAACTTCTACTCCTGCGAGGTAGTATAATCCTTGGAACCTAACAGCTCTGTTGGGTGGGCAATTATTGTACTGTGGTATCCAAAAATGGTATGGCTCAACAAGTGGGTAAACAGCACTGAGCCTATAAGGCAAGACTCAGGTCTGAGAAGAGGATTATAGGTGAGAGCACATGAACTACAACTTGAGATCTCACCACAACCTGTTAAGGTTGCCAGAGATTAACTTGTGCTTACTAACAAGCTTTGCAGTGAGTTATAAGGTTTATACAAGCTAAGTTAAACTTAAGGTTTGACCTACAACAAACTCTGCTATTTATATGTGAACCTACTGTCTGTAAAAGGTAAAGAATGTCATAGGTATGATGTAATGATAGTAGATGTCATAACACGTCATGAGTGAGGTCATAGTGATGTCAGTATGACAGAACGAAGGTAGGCATATGGCATAGGTAAGAATAGAGTCACAGCAAACATTGTGTGACATTGCATAAGCATATGGAAATAGAAGAGATTACATAAGCACTGAAAGAGGTGGGTGCTGATGTAGGAGAATGAAAAGTGCATGTAATTTAACATCTATCATCTCAGTCTCTGAGGGCCTCCTCATTCCCCGATCATCAGCTGTCATTCTTTCACATGTTGAAAGAGCCTGTAGGCATGCCTGATACTTTTTATAATAGACCTGCAATCCTGGTTCTGCTTTGTCAGCACCTCTGAGCAAGTTCTTGGGTATGCCCAAAATTTCTACCAGACTGTCCTTGTATGTAGCCTTATGCTCAGCAGCCTTGGGGCAGGTGGCACCAGATGTAGTCCCAACATAGTCATGCTTTCATCCTCCTACATGTATTTAGTACCATTTCAAAGACATAAACATGGATTTACCAAGGCCATATTTAAACTGTACTCTCCAGCTTCTTCAACCCAGATGATAGGGTCATCATCCTCTTCCATGGCTGTTTCAAAACAGCCCTTAACAGACCAGTTACCCTCTTCATCAACAAAGACCCTCTTATTTTTGCCTACACAACATTAAATGAAATTTGCAGCAATGGTGAAGTTACTTACTTTTGACAGGGGAATAGTGTTTAGCCAAATCAGAAAGGACAGAAGCCAGATTACCACCAACTTTCACTTTCAATGTCATGTCAGGCTTTTTGGAAGAGGGATCCTCCCCAGCCTTGAAAATCCTCAGCCTTCCAACAGTGGGCATCTCAGCCTCCAAAACATCCCTAGAGTCCCCAATGTTAAAAACATTACCAATGCACCTTGGAGAATGGATAGATCATCAACCTGGGGACCTGTATTTGGATGTCAAAAGTGAAAATTTAATTGTGAAAAGCTAAGACTCACCCTCATCTTGTCCAAACATATTGTTGCCTGGGTCATCATGTCCCCATCCCCCACCACTCCTCTCAATGCCAGTTGTCCCCTCACCAAGAGCCTAGGCAAAGGTTACAGATAAGTTTAGAAAGTTAATTGCCAGAACACACCTTATCACCTCCTTCAGTATTAACATTTTCCTCCCTGTAACTATCCCCTGAAAGACCTTATTGTTACTTGTCATTAGGTAGCTGTGATGAAAAGTGATCTATACATACCTCTGTTGTCAACATCATCATCTTTAATCTCTTCAATGTCCTCACTCTCACTCCCACTCTCCTCAACACTCTCACTCTGTCCTTCACTTGATCCCACATACTCACTGTCCTCACTTTCATCACTGTCACCCTCATGTCCATTGTTGTTATCATCTTCCAGTCAATGTTAATGTCATGGACTGCTGATATGTCTACTCCCCATCTAATGGAGATGTTAGATGCAAGTGGGAGTGGTTTGTGGCAGGTCCTGAAGATTCCCATCCAACCCAATAAACTCCGGAGGTGGCTGCAATAAGTCCAGGTGTGCTAACTGAAGTCCGAGTGTGTGAGGGAACTGTGGGGTGCATTTAACAAAGTCTGGAGCTGCGTGGGAAAGTCCGGAGCAGTGCAGGAAAGTCCAGAGTTGCAAAGGAAAGTCCAGAGTTGCAAAGGAAAGTCCAGAGCGGTGCAGGAAAGTCCAGAGTGGTGCAGTAAAGTCCGGAGTTATGCAGGAAAGTCCAGAGCATGTTAAACAAAGTCTGGAGTGGGTTAAACAAGTCTGGAGTTGTGCAGGAAAGTCCAGAGTTGCGAAGGAAAGGCTGGAGTGTGTTAAACAAAGTCCAGAGTTGTGCAGGAAAGTCTGGAGTTGCTGGTCCAATGTCAGCAAACAAGAGGGAATTTGACCACGTCGAAGAGAATGTATTAATGAGAGTGATAGAACATGGTGAAAACAAACTGCACTATAACGGTAACTGTGGGTAACAGTGTCCTACTTCTACTAAGTCCAAAACTCCTTTTTATACCTTCCCACTACTCGAATGGTCTCTTGGATGACTTTCAACATGGTTGGCAATCCTTTCTGTATATGGCAACTTGAACAGAAAGGTCACCCTGCCTCGGCTAGTTGTCAATCAACTAGTGTGTGTGCCGTTAGTGATTGAATTGCTGCCCATGTCCTTGTTCCATAGCTGGTTGGTACAATTCCTCAGCATTCTACCATAGTTCCTGAATGGTTGTCACCTGGAGTTTGCATCGGTAAGCATTCGCTCCAGAGTCCTGAAGACATGCACCTGTGTCTCAGAGTGTTGCTGTCCAGTCCAGAATATGTTGGAAATGTCTCGGAGTTGTCGGAAAATGCCTGGAAATGCTTGGCAATGCACGGAAAATGCTCGGAAATGCCTGGAAATGCTTCGGACTTTTGCTGTTTGCTCCAGAATACCTCGGAAATGTCTCAGAGTTGTCAGATTACACTGCTAGCCACAGAGCGTGCTCATCACCTATTCCACTTTCATCTAAAACCTTTTCTGCACTGGTTAGAGTAACAGTGACAAAATTAATCAATGTGTGATTTAAATTTATATTAATATGCATTTTTTGGGACATAAATGATTAAGAGACAGTAGGTACAGGTAATAGACAAAAATATAATAATTAGGGAATGCATGACAGACAGCAGGTGGTGGAGGGAGTTGGAAAATGGGTAGCAGGTGAGCAGGGAGTTGGGGAATGAGCAGCAGGTGAGCAGGGAGTTGGTAATTGGGCAGCAGGTGAGCAGGGTGTTGGGAAACGGGAAGCAGGTGAGCAGGGTGTTGGAAAATGGGCAGGAGGCAGGTGGACAGGGGAACAATGAGTGAATGAAGTATAAAAAACAGGGTTACTCACCCTTTTGCTGTTTGCAAGCTTGACTTGGCCACGGTATCCTTGTGTGCATGCACCACTGATGTTTTCCTACACCAAGGGGGGTCAGTAGACTGTAACAGAACAGAGCAGCCACACACTGCATGCCTTTGCCACTCAGTTTCTCTCCCTCACTCTCCCTTCCCTCCTGCTTCTTCCTATGCCATTTCACAGCATGTTTCTTCACCAATAGGTCAGATGCCTCCTATATGGCATTTTTTTGTCCCCTTCTCAACTTTGGGGGCGATGTGATGGTGGGGGTGGGCTGGGATTGAGTGCAAACCATGGTGGGAGTGATTAATAGGTGTGACTGTCACAGTTAGACATCGAACTCGACATGTATTACACGGTCTCTCAGTGTGACTGCCATAGAAGGAATGTAGTCATGCAGAACATTCCACAGCCTTATTCCATGGCCTTTCCATGTTCCTTGCAGAATGACCACAGAATGACTATGGAATGGCACAGCCAGTTTAGCTGTGTCATCAGTGATACAGATTCCATGGAATTTCCATGGATTCCACACCATTCTGTGCAGAATTGCTTGGAATGGCAGGTGGATTCTGTGGATTCCATGCAGAATGATGCAGATTCCACTCAGATTCTGCATGGAATAGGGGGGTGAGCGTAAAGACCTCCAGAAGCTGTGATAGGAATGCTCATTTTGGCACAGGACTTGGTTATCAGGACTACCCTTGTTGTGACAACTTAGGGCCTCACTAGAGAACTTAGAGAGGAGGGGAGACTGGAGTTGACAGGGGGAAAACCCAAGAGAACTCGAATGGAGTCTCTGGGCATGTATTGCACAGTATATATACCTATGGACAAGGTCTGTGCACTAAACCCTACAACCCTAAAGGCTGTGGAGTACTCTGGGTAACCCTATAATATAAATAGCATAGAAGGTTCTGGAATGATTGCATAAGGCAGATCATTGATCCAAGTGAGTCAAAGGAAAAGCATAAGCAAGGCTGCACATCTGTAATCTTATCTTATCTAATCATATTCTAATCTTTGTGCTGATTAGATAATCGTTATCTTATCTCTGATGTTTGGCTGCAACCTTAGATAAAAACAAAGAAAAAGAATATAAATGTCTTAGAAATGAAACGAAGAAAAGTTGAAAAGGAGCGGTCCATGACAGTACCCCCTCTTTAAGGTTCATCTTCCATGACAAAACCCTTATCCTGAGGTTTCGAAGGATACATGTCCATCAAGACCATTTCTTTTTAAGTACATATAGTGCTGCCAGGCATTGAAAGCTTTTTCTGACAGCGTCCAGGGATCTTGTCCCGTGTTTACTTTGTCCAGTTGGACTTCCACAGTGCGAGACATGGTGATTTTTGGGTGAAGAGTTCTGGGAGGGGTAGGTTTTGATTTTTCATGTTCAAAGTGGCATCTAGACATGCCAGTGCAATTGTGTGAAATGTTGGAGGTGGCTCCCAATGTGAGAATGTTTGTTTGAGATTTTTTACAGTTACGTGTGTGGTTGTTGCAATTTTTACCCATGTTTGACTGGGAAGGCCAAGTATGACCTTTTTGTAACTGATTGAAGCAGTTTAAGGCCCTACTCCAGGGCCCATTCTCTATTTTAATTTTCACAACCATTGCAATTGCAGGGACCATCTTTGTCTGATGGTTCATTTAACTGCATAAGCAAACCTTGGTCCTTCCATTTCTTCCAGTTTTCTTCCCATTTTGCAGTTTCTGTTACTGCATTAATGTCAATCCTGGACACTATGGGTCCATTATATTCCGTGAAGTTCTCATATTTTTTGAACTTCATTCTATCAAAGACTCCCTGATCTATGATGTGAATCGCTCCTGGATGTTTATTATAAAGTCTTTAATTTTCTTTTTTGAGTTTTTTAAATTTTCTACCAGTTCCCATGAGTTGTGTTCTGCAGTATATCCTTTCCATTTTACTAAATACTGCATTTTGTTTCTTTTTAAATGAACGTCGATTACTTCTTCAACTTCATATTCCTTTTGTCCCTCTATTTCTACTGGAGGTGGTGGTGCCAATTTCTGTCCTTTAAGTGGTCTCACATAAGGATGAATACGTGATATGTTAATGACTGGGTGGATCTGTTGTGAAAAGGGGAGATCCAGTTCTACTGCATTCGGAGAGATAATTCATTTGATTGGATAAGGTCCAATCCATTGTTCTGCCAATTTTCGCATAGGTCTATTGACCAACTGCAGATCTTTGGTTGATAACCAAACTTTATCTCCAACTTTGTATTGAGGAGATTCTCCTCTTTTTCTGTCTGCGTAGAGTTTCATGTCATCCTGCAACTTTTGCAATGCAGCTTGGGTTTCCTCGTGAATTTCTTTCATTTTTTGAGCAAATTCTGTTGCTGCTGGATGAGACCCCTCTCTCCTGGGTTCCATTCCCATATGTGGGTGTTTTCCATAGTTTACAAAAAACAGTGTTTCTTTGGTTGATGCCTGAATTTTGCTATTGTAACTGAATTTGGCAATTGCTAACCATTCAGACCATGTTTCTTGTCTATGGTCCATGAATATTCTCAGGTACTGTTCTAAGTCCTGATTCATTCTTTCTGTTTGTCCATCTGTTTGTGGATGGAAAGCCATAGACAAATCCATTGAAATGCCTAACATTTGGTTCAGTTCTTTCATCATTTGTGCAGCAAACTGAGGACCTCTGTCAGAGATTATGGACTCTGGAAGACCATGTATTTTCCAAACATGATCTCTAAATAGAGTAGCTAATCCCTGAGCCGACGTTTCTTTGGATGTGGGTATGAAATGCAACATTTTTGACATTCTGTCACATACCACTAATATTGCATTGTGTCCATGCGATTCTGGAAGCTTTGTGATGAAGTCTGCAGATATATGCATCCATGGACAACTTGGTGCAGAATTTCAGTACTTTTCACTCCCCCCCCCTTCCTACTGGAATCCACTGGAATCCATGGAATCCATGTGGAATCCATGTGGAATCCTCATGCATTTCAGTAAATATGTAGGTTTCTCACTGTGTTGATTATGTAATTCCATGTGGAATCCATATGGAATCAACACCCATTTGCATTGAAGCTTTCAGTCTGATGATTATGTGTGATTGTTTATTGTTTGTACATACATGACTATATATGAGGTGACATTCATGACAATTATGTATGTACCAACATGGCACACATATGTGTAAAAGGATTGTTGTGACAATAATTTATGCAATAAACCCCCTGTCCATTCCATCACAGACCATGTTCCCACATACCTTTCCACATTCCCACCATGTTCACACACCTGTCTACATTCCCACCACATTCCTACATACCTGTACACATTCCCACCATGTTCCCTGTCCACATTCTCATCATGCTTCCACACACCTGTCCAATTTCCCACCATGTCCCCACACACTGGTCCACATTCACTTATCTACATTCTCATACATATATCACATTCCCACCAGGGTGCATACATAGCTATGAACATTGTGCATATCTATGTATATACTACTGACTAATCACTGCTATCACTATCAGAATTCCCCTGTAAATCTTTCTGCCTTCTCAGGACCTGCACTGTATGATAGGATAACATTGTGTGCAAAAACCAGTTGAAATTGCTTGGTGTCATCCTTTTCAAAATGGATTCAAAACCACCCAGCCATGCATTTAATTGCTCACATGCTTGAGTATTAAATGCATGCTTCTGATATGCATCACCATCATTGTTTGTTCCTGTGATGACCAGATTTGGTGCTGTACCATTCAATGGTGCAGGATTGCACCATGTACGACAAAGGTAATCTGTTGCACAATGGTTTGTATAGTGGTATGCATCAACAATGAATCTGCTTGTCCGACTCCACCTTTCCCAACTGCCATTGGAAATGCTAGACCGCAAGACAAGGCATGCTTTATCAATACAGATATAATCAGGCCTTGATTCATCGATTGGATAGACATGATCTAAGAACTCCAGAATATTGGTTGGTGACTCAGCCTTTGCAAATTTGGCCCATGCCACCACAACTCCACATGGAGCACATATGGTCTCAACACAATACATTCTAGATGGTTCAAAAGCATCTTTTTCTCTGCCTGTAACAGTTTCTTGACCTTCATCATGTACTTGTTGCACATGTTGACTTCTTTGCATCCATGGAAAACTCTCATCTGGCTGCCTAAGTGCTCTCTTATATCCATCCAAGCTCCTCTTCCTATGGTTATTCATATATCTATTCCACTTTTCCTGGTGAATCTGACAAGCTAATGTGCCCTGGACCTTGATATTTGTGCAATTTGCCACATGACACATTGCTCCATACATATCTTCATGTAATGCACAGTATACACCTCCACATGCATTCACCAACTCTGATGTACATTCTTGGTATGCACATATTGTGTGTCCCATGACAATGCCATCAACTACAACCATTTTCACTGGTGCTGTACTTTCCTCAAGTGCTTCCACAATTTCACCAGCTGCTCTGTCCATTTCTATGTCATTGTCTCCTATGACTGGGTTTGATGTCCTCCTATATTTTTGTGTACATTCATCACAAGCATGTCCATTAGCAGCTCTGATCATACCACCCTCTCCCAATACATGATATGCTTCTTTTATCACATCATCAATGGGAAGGTTGTCCCTCACACTTAAGTTTATGCCAGACATATACCCGATGAATCTTATTGATTCTTGAACAAAGGCCTGCCATATTTGCCTGTGGCTGACTTTACAAGGGGGTGAAATTTTATCACCAAATGTATTGTTCCAGAATGCTGTGAATGCTGCAGTTGATGCATGAAAGTGATATACACCATTCATAACAGCAGATGTAAATTCTCAATCAACCCATAAGTTGTGACCAATCTTTAAGTATTTTGCTGAGTTCAGGTACACCTTATCATATTGGCCTGAATGAAAAGAAGGTATGCGCTCATGATCAGCATAATATGTTGTCTTGCAGGTCTCACAATGGCCAGACAACAGTTCAACATTTTGATAGACAGTAAAACCTTTAATCAAAGTCACCAATGGTATATCTCTTATCTTGTTAGACATTAGAAGGGAATGTGGATTGCATGTCATGGTCTCACAGACAATGGCATCTGGACATATGATATGAATAGGTTGTATGTCCTTCTGAGAGATGGGCTTGAGCTTGCCAGCAAATTTTCCTGCATTATTGTATGGATAACGCTTCAGTAGTTTTGCCAGATGATCAAGCTTTATTGCCACTGCAACTGTTCTTTGTTCATCATCTTGACTGACTGGCAGATAATTCTGATCCAACATATGACCACCATCTTTTTCAACCCTCCTCCTTAGTGGTCGTGCCAGTGTTCTTATCCATGAGGTGGCAGAGGTAGACCTTTCTCCCTGGAACTTCTTTCTCTGCTGGCGGCCATGCAAACTCAACAGCTGCACATTTTCTGTTAGACTGAACAAGATGACAAGAACACTTGTCAATGAAATTGATGAACTGAAGTTCTGCTCAATGAAGGTGCTAAACTCTTTGAATGGTATGTTTGGGAATGGTCTTTCATTCATTGGTGCTGCTGAGACCACAGGAAGCAATGATAGCAAAATTAGTATGCCAAATGCTGCATGGAGACTTTGGATCCTATAAATCAATCTGTATATTGCAGACACAAACACAAGGCTGTCACATATAACTACAAAATTCAATCATTGACATGTTTGTAAGCTTACTCGGTGTTTCCTTTCCTCCTTGTATCATGTTTCTTGGATCTTCCTTCTGCCTTCTTATCTTTGTCAGAATCATCAGAGCCATAATCACCTTTTCTTCCCTTCTTTTTCCCCTTCTTACTTTTTTCCTTTCCTTTTCCTTTATCCTTCCTTTTGACTCTTTCTTCCTCTTCATCCATCCATACCTTTAAATCTTTGAAAGTAAATAATCCCTTCTCTTCTCCCCAAAGGTCAATAGTAGGGAGTGCACCCTCCTCCTCATTCAACCACTTGAGCATCTCTGGATACCTTGGTACTCTGGCAAATAGCTTTTTGAGGTGGGCATGCCACATTGTCTTCCCAACAAATAACTCTACTACCTCTGTCTCTGAGGGCTTCCTTATAACCCATTCACCAGCACTAGCCATGCTCTCTGAGACTGAGAGTGCTTTGATGCATTCCTGGTACCTCCTGTAATTCAAATGAAGCCCCTCATTCTTACTTGGGTTTCTAAGCACATGCTGGGGTATTTTGAAAATATGGACAAGTTCAGTCTTGTAGTCAAAATCTGACTGTTGGGCAGACTGAGTGGGTGTAGGAGCACCAGATACCTTTTCCTCAAAAGGCTTGAGCTTATCTTCATCCTCCTAAATGATGTTAGTAACATTGTCACACAGCCATGGACAAATACTTACTATGGCAACAGACAAGTTATATTCACCTTTGACCTTCTCCCAGGAAATTGTATCATTCTCCTCCAATGCAGCTCTGAAGCATCCCTTGACACTCCAATCACCTTCCTCATATACAAACACCCTCTTGTTGTGTTCTATAAGAGATAAACAAGTGATTTAAAGTAAATGAAGTTACTTACTCTTGACAGGAGAGTACCGCTTAGCTAATTCACCAAGCACTGGTGCCAGATTCCCATAAACCTTTACCTTCATTGTCATCTGAGGTTTGTTGGTGCCAGGGTCATCTCCAGCCCTGAAAAGCCTCAACTTCCCCACCATAGTTCCAATGTCACTCCCAATTTCTGTAGAGTCTCCATGATTGAAGACATTGCCATGTGCTCTTCCACGAAAAACTCCACCTGTGGTGCTAGAGGCACCTTGAAGAAGAGAGGGGGTATCCATGTGAATTTCTATTCATATGTTAGAAACAAAACTGATTTGTGAATAATTTAAACCTGCCTTCATCTTGGCCAAAGACATTGGTAGCAGTATTGACCTGTCATGCTAGATGAGTCTATTGGAATGAGATAGATTTATGATTATTTCTCACCTCTTCCAAGTATGGGTCTTCAATTTGGCCTCTAACAGGGGTAGATGGATTATCTTCACCATCCTGACAGTCCTCCCTCCCCTCAGTCTGAAGGACAACCTGGAAAAGTAAGGAATAGTTGTATTGCTTAACATATATACTTACCTGAGACAACTGTTCTCCAATTTCATCACTCTCACCCTTTTCCTCACTACCTGCACTCCCACCATCCTCATCCTCACTTTCACTACTCCCAGATTGTTCATATTCACTCCCACTGTCCACTTCATCCTCAGATAGTTGACCTTACTAGAATGCTAGGCAAGCATACCCTCATATGAATTCAGATATTACCTCCATAATCAGAACGTCGAGCACATGTTAGATTTTGGTTAGGTTTCATGGTGAGAAAGTGAACAGCTGCTGAACGTGGATGTTCAGGTGGTGCAACTGTAATACCACTGTGTTGTAAAACAAGTTCTGCACTAAATTACTTACATAAATATACAGGGGTTGGGATTGGTGGAGGTGGGTGTGGCAAGGAGAGGTGGGCATGGCAGGGGGTTGTGTGTGTGACAAGCAGGGGTGGGCACAGCGGGTGGTGGGTGGGCACAGCATGTGGCAGGTAGGCATGGTGAGTGGGTATGGGGTGACATGTGACAGGGTGGGTGTAGCGAGTGGTGGGTGGGCAATGAGTGTGGCAGGTAGGTGTGACGAGTGGGTATAGGGTCACATGTGACAGGGTGGGCATAGCGAGTGGCAGGTGCAGCGAGTGTAACAGGTGGGTGTGATGAGTAGGTGGGTGTAGCGATAATGAGTTCATTCCCGGCACTGCAGGAGCGCAGGCCAGAGGGGAATGTTGTCGGCAGGTCCTGGGATTTGCCCCGACATCGGTGAGTGCGGAGTCGGCGTCGGTGGGTGCTGGTGACAGTGACAGTGACGTGGCTGTGTACGACTAAGCCATAGTGAAAGTGAAAGAGGGAGCTGGAAATGCGGGCAAAACGAGGGATTAATCCATCCAGTGGGGGTAAAATCGAAGTACCAGACTTGCTTACAAACCCTACTACTGACTACATTAAGTCCTGCTTACCAAATCCTGTCCCAAAGTCATTGATGCAGCATTGGCTCCAGCCAATGCTCATCAGTGAGTGGCAGGTGGGTTCAGCGAGCATGGCAGGTGGGTTTGGTTCAGCGAGTGTGGCAGGTGGGTTTAGCGAGTGTGGCAGGTGGGTGTGATGAGTAGGTTTGGGTGGGTGACATGTGACAGGGTGGGCGTTGTGAGTGGTGGGTGGTGGGTGTTTGGGCATGGTGAGTGGGAGGTGGGCATGGCAGGTGGGTGGTCATGTGTGTGACAAGCAGGGGTGGGTGCAGCATGTGGTGGGTGGGCGCAGCGAGGGTGGGTGCAGAAAGTGTGGCGGGTGGGCGCAGTGAGTGGGCATGTGACTGGCATGGCAAGTGGCACCAAGCAGCAGGTGGGCATGACAGGTGGGCACAGGGGTGCATCGAGGTGTGGGGGCCATACATGAGTGAAACAATAGAAAATAAAAAGCAAGACTTATGGAGTCAACACTTTCATACTGGATTCTGCAGCTGAGGATGCTGCCATGTCTTTGCAAGCATGCCCCACCAATGTTTTACTGTACATACAATCAATATTGATGAAGGGTTTGGAAAAAAAGAGATCTGCACCGTGATCGTTTCTTTGCTCCCTCGTCCCCTTCGTCCTTCTTCTGCTTCTTCATGCTCCATTTCTTGCCCGATCGATCTGATGCCTCAGATATGGCCCGTTTGCGGCCACTTCTTGACTTGGGAGGGGAAGCAAGCTCAGTGGTCGGGTGGGATCAAGTGCGAACCATCGGATAGTGATGGTACAGACGGCGTGACTGTGGTACATGTGCATGTAATGGTGTGACTATCACATATGTGTTGCAGAAAATGCCGATTCCGTGTGTCCGTTCCGTGGAAATTCCGCATTCCACATGGAATCTATGTGGAATGGGTGTGGAATGGTGTGGAATGGGTGTGGAATGCCCACTGACAGTTAGTGGGGTTGTGGGGTATGTGGAATGTGTGGATTCCTTGTGGATTCCACTGGATTGCTTGTGGATTCCGGTGGAATCCACATGGAATAGGGGGCTGAGTGTAAAGTACTCCAGAATTTGGCATTAATTTCCCTGCAGGTGGTTCTGGGAAATTCTTGCTTCTTTGGCATTTGTCACATCTGGTGACATATTTATTTTTTTAACAAATTTGGTGACTCCTGGCCACCAATAGTTTCTTGTGACAAGTTCAACCGTCTTCCACTGTCCTCCATGTCCTGCAATGGGTGTATCATGATGGAGTCTAACTATCTCCATCCATAATTTCTCGTCTTTAGGTATGTATACCTTTCCTCTCCAAAGGACTACCCCTTGTTCCATCTGCCATTCTCCTGCATTTATTGTTTTTACTCCGGCCTTTTTCATTGCTTCCACAGCCTTTACTACTTCCTCATCACATGCTTCTGACTCTCTGATTTTCTTCAGAAGTCCTTTTTCTGCACTGTCTATGAGCAAGTGTCCTTGCTGTAAAGCTTTTATGAGAAAAAGCTCTGGTTTCAACAAGGTTACATCCTTGTTATCAGACTCCACCCCCTCTTTAAGGTCTGGCCTCTTGGACAGAGAATCTGCTTTGCCCATTGTGCTACCAGCTTTATGAATAATTTTAAAGTTAAAACAACTGAGATATAATGCCCATCTAGCCTGTCTTCTGTTTAACTTTTTTGCACTCATAAAGTATTCAAGGTTTTTGTGATCTGTCCAAACCTCAAATTCCTCCTTTCCACCTTCTAAATAATGTCTCCATGTTTTGAGACATTGCATAATGCCCAACATCTCTTTGTCATGGACATCATAATTTCTTTCCATTTCATTCAATGTTTTTGATAAAAAGGCTGCTGGTCACCATTTATCATCATCGCAGAGCATTGATAATACTCCACCCATTGCATAATCTGAAGGATCAGACTCTATTCTGAATTTTCTGTTAGAGTCTGGAGCCACTAACAGCGGCTGTTCCATAAATGTTTTTTTTAAAGTTTCTAGACCCTTCTGCTCTTTTTCTGTCCAATCCCATTTTTTATCCTTTTTTACTAATGCGTGTAATGGTTGGGCTATTTTCACAAAGTCTTTAACAAACCTGCGATAATAGTTGGCAAGACCTAAGAAGCATTGCACATCTTTAACACATGCCAGTACTGGCCAGTTTAAGATTGCTTCAACCTTCTTTGGCTCCATTTGAATTCCATCAGGTCCAATGATGACTCCTAAGAATTCAACTTCGTCTATGTCCCACACACATTTTTCTGGTTTTACGTAGAGGTCATTTTCCTGCAACCTCTGGAGTACTTCAAGTACGATTTCATCATGTTCCATTTTATCTTTAGTGAATATCAATATGTCATCTATGTAGATGATGACTTTTCCTGTATTGATCATATCTCTAAAAATATTGTTCATCATGTGTTGGAATGTGACTGGCAAGTTTGTCAGCCCAAAGAACATGACCACCGGTTCATATGCTCCTTCCAGTGTAGTGAAAGTGGCTTTCCATTTGTTGCCTTCTTTGATTTGTACATTGTTGTAACCCCAATGTAAGTCTAATTTGGTAAAGTGCTTAGCTTTACCTGCTCAATCTACAAGTTCTGATATGAGTGGGAGTGGGTAATTATTTTTAATTGTCCACTCATTTAAGTAACAGTAATCCTGTACCATTCTCTTTTTTCCATCTTTCTTTTTTACAAAGAACACCAGTGATGTTTGCGGTGATTTAGAGGGTCTGATGTATCCCTTTTTGATTTGATCATCAAGGAAATCTTGTACTTCCTGTAGTTCATCTGGGGATAAGGGGTACACCTTTCCTTTCCTTGGTTCGTAACCTGGTTTGGTATCAATGGCATGATCCCATGGTTTCTGAACCAGCATTCACTCCGATGCTTTCTTTTCAAATACCTTTAAATATTGATGATATTTTTCAGGTACCATTTCTTCTGGTGATTGTTTTTTAAGTTTGTTTATCTGTTTAGAGAAGGACCCTGCCTTCAGTGATCATGGTGGAAACAGTGGTAAGAACAGATATTTATTTCCGTACTTATACTGTTTTGGGTGTTTACTTTCTTCTATGTAAGATGCGCCTGCATCTTCCATTCGTTTTTCCTCCAACCAGTATGCGAAGTCCAATTCACATTCTTTTTCCCATAAGTATTGCAAAGCTTCCCAGTGCTCTGCTAAGCTGGTATTCTGTTCCCACTCTGCGGTCCATTCTGTTTGCTTATGTCCACATGATTGTGGACATCGTGTTAATTTTATTTCTCCAGTTTCCCAATTTACTTCTGGATTATGTCATTGTAACCATGTAGATCCAATGATTACATCTGTTTTCCCTAGCTCGCATATTTCGAACGTAGCTCTTTCCATGTGACCCTGATAGTGAAGTATTAAATCTACTTCATGTGTTATCATGCCACCTTCATTTAGAGTTCTGTCTACATTGCAGACTGGGATGGGATTAGCTAAGGGAATTAGTTTGTAATTCATACGCTTAGCGAATGCTTTATTCATAAACAAACCCATAGCTCCTGATTCAAGAAGCACCATTTGTTCATGTTTATTGTGTGTGTCCATTGTTTCCAGACTGACTTGCATCAGGATTTCTTCTTTTGGACCTATTGTTCTAATAAAGAAATCTTTTGTCCCTTTCCATATTTTTTGTTGAGCAATGGAGGAATTAAGCACAGGTGTAACTGCCCTGCCATGCTCCTGTACTTTCATACCAGAGACTGCCTCTTGTGGGGTTGTTTCAGAAGTCCTTGAGACTTCTGATTCAACCGCTATGTCCATTAGTTGCTCAACTACTAATACATTGTACTTATTACGAGAGTCCAGAGTGGGACTCAGTGGCTCTCGTTGTCTTTTAACTCTTTGCCCTTCACGAAGTATTCCTTCATCTCTTCAAAGGTCATAGACCTGACATCCAGGCCAGACCTGCAATTTGCTCGGATGTGTCTGAGTCTTCTGCACTTATAACATCTTGGTGGTGGTCTGTTGTTTCTATCAATGTCCATATCATTCGGGCCACACGGAGGTCAAGTGGCATTACTACCTGAGGGTCCAGCTGCCTGTTGTGGCTGGGGTGCTGATCCTGATGGCCGTGGAAAGGTCCATCTGGGTTTTGGCTGCCCAGCCAGTGTCGTCTTTGCAGATGGAGCAGGCCCTTTAGAGCCACCTTCACTCCTATTGGCAGAGCTACTGTTCCTCGAGGAGTAGTACTTCTCCTCAGTGCATGCTTGGCACCACTGTCAATCCAATTTGATGGCTTTTGCATACCATCCAGGTGCTGTTGTTGGCACCTCATCTGATTCTAAAATTCTTTTTCAAAGTCCTGTGTTTAGACTTTGTTTGAACTCTTCCAAAAGAGCTTGTCCTTCATAACCAGTTCCTCTGGCTATCTTTTTAAATTTCTGCACATGTTCTTCACACATGTGTGTGCCTTGCTGAATCATGTGCAACTCCGAAATCTTTGGTGACTGTTCATCAGTGTCACCAAATTCATCCTTTATCTTTTGAAATAGTTCCTTGGCTGTCCCAGGGACTTCCTCATCATTTTTGTATTGCTCCAATAGATTGTCTCGCCAATCTAGAGCGAATCCTTCCAACATATACGAGAGAGTAAAATACACTCTCTCCTCTTCCGATGCGTGCTCCATTTTGAGCCGCATGTATAATCTACATGAGTTGATGAATCCATCAACTTCTGACATTTTACCAGTAAAGACCGGCAGCTTTGCTGCATCTATTTTGGATGATGCGTGTCCAGCAGGTTGGGTGATGTTAAAAATAGTTCCCTCTGGTATATTGACAACTGGGACTACTGGTGCGGGAACTGGTGGTGCAGGGGCTGCTGCTGCTGCCACGGTGTCTATCATCTGTGTTTGGAGATGCTGCAATTGTGCTTGCAGTGTGTTGATTGTGGCTGCTTGTGCATTCAGCTGGGCCAACAGCTGAGCCGAGTTCATCTCAACTTCTTCAGGTCCTATGTCGGACATTGGTGGTGGGTATGGTGGGGGAAGGGACTGGTATCCAGATCAGGAGGAGGATCTGGAAGAGTCCCTGGATGAGTCAGTATTGGTTGTTGTGTGGGTGCAAGGAGCTCTAGTGTAAGCTCATGGGGGAGACCAAGGCAGTGCGACTGCTCTGATGAATGTGGCGTCAGAGTTTAATAGATTGTTGATATCGAGTGTAGCTGGATCTCAAGTTGCTACCAGAAACAGTGTTGGTTCCCAGTGATGTGGTTGCTCTCTTATTGAATCCAAGCTACTGGTAGAATCTCAATTTCTATTATTATCTGAATCGCTATTGGGTTCTAGTGGAGGTGGATCTTCGAAAAGATTGTTGACTTCTTTTTCTGTGAGATGTGATCCAGTAAGAATCCAATGAATGGTTCTTTCTATTTCAATCTCCAAAGAACTGCCTCTACATAACAAATGCCTGATCTCGTCTTGATCCATTGTGAGAAAAGTACGAGGTAAGGAAGGTTTGTGACCTGTTACCTATGTATATATATGTTCAAGGTCCACAACTGCCCTTGCAACGTTTATGTACTTTTCTATTTTTAATGGAATCGGATTGTATACTAACAGGGGGCCGAACGGTTGTCCCTGTATCACTATTCCCTTAGGGGGAATGGATCTTTCTCAAGAGCACATGACCAAGCAGTGGCTACTCTCAAGGATTATGGAAAAATGATATGTACGGTATATACTGTATAGCTCTCTGTGAGCCTAGACCAAGGTAATTTATCATAATCAAGGGGCTGGTGAGGCTGGTCCCTGATTGCGTATCACGTTACGTGTGATAATTCCAGCACTGGTATGCTGTGCACAGCGGTCCCTATAATCTGGGGCAGGATCTTTGGTTTGCAGTGACCAGGAATGAATGAGTAGGCTTTTTATGGAATGCCTACAAGAATCCAAGGTGTTTTAAAGTTGATGGATGACTACAGTGGGTCAAAAAACTGCCCCAATGTTTGCATGTTTTGCAAAGATTGACATGGTGCGAAGCAATGACATAAGCAGAATTTTTGGAGAAATCACATGACATACTAGGACATGTTGGCTATTTGACAAATAAAAAATTATGTCATTGCGATCAAAACTGATTGCGCAATAAATCAAACAAAATAATCAATCATTGGGGCAGTTTTTTGACCCTCTATTATTTTACATCCTAATACTTTGTATGACCCCCCTGTGCCTTTAATACTGCCTGTATCCTCCTAGGCATGCTTTCTATTAGCTTCTGACATGTCTCTGGTGGTATTTCAGTCCACTCCTTTGCTGCCCTGTCCCACAATTCATGTACTCCTGCAGGTGGTGTGTCATACTGTTGGAGCTTGGCCTTGAGTTGTTGCCACAGGTGTTCAATAGGGTTCAAGTCAGGGGATTGGGCAGGCCACTTGATGGGAGTAATGTTGTGGTCAGAAAACCACTGATCTGCCTTTTTGGAGGTGTGCTTGGGGTCATTGTCCTGCTGAAAGTACCTCTCATCCTCCTTCATCTCCAAGCTTTCAAAACTCTCCTCCACCCCCACCTCCAAAATCTCACAATATTGCTCAGCATCCATATTCCCCTGCACCTCTACCATCTTCCCCACCCCATTCCAGCTCATACATCCCCAAACCATCAAGTTATTCCCCTCCATGCTTGACAGTTGGTGTGGTGGTCCTGTCTGATAGTGCTTCCCCACGTTGCTTCCACACATACACCTTCCCATCTGACCCAATCCTGTTGATTTTTGTCTCATCTGTCCACAACACCCTCTTCCAGTCCTCCACAGTCCAGTTTGCATGGTATTGGGCAAACTTTAGACGTTGCTGGCGATGAACCCTTTTGAGCATGGGGACTTTCTTCTTTGTTGCTGACCTAAAGCCAGCCTCCTTCAACACATTCCTGATGGTCTGAGGTTTAACAGGGGTAGGGATGATGGAATTTATGAACTGGGTGGCTTGGACAGCATTGTCCAGTTTCCCAGTGCTGATTTGATGGATAATTGACCGTTTATCATGGGAAGAGAGTTTGGAAGGACGACCACCAGGATGATTTTCCTTATGCCCCTCCACCTCCTTGCTAATTCTGCCAATGGTACCCTTCCCCAGACCAGTCCTAGCTTGGATTTGACGATGGGAATACCCCTCATTGAGGAGAGAAACAACAGAAGTGTGCTTTTCAGCAGAGATGGATTTCATGGTGGTGGTAAAGAGTCAAGAAGATGAATGGATGAAGTTCAACATGACAAACTGATGCAAATAATGTCATGTGACATTGTTTATTATTCCCACGGCCCATTCCTGCCTTGTACTGGTGTGTAATATTGAAAGTCAGAGAAAATATTTGAGAGTCAAAAAACTGCCCCAATGATTGGTTATTTTGTTTGATTTATTGCGCAATCAGTTTTGATCAGAATTACATAATTTGTAATTTGCCAAATAGCCAACATGTCCTAGTATGTCATGTGATTTCTCCAAAATTTTTGCTTATGTCATTGCTTTGCACCATGTCAATCTTTGCAAAACATGCAAACATTGGGGCAGTTTTTTGACCCACTGTATGATTCACGAACACTGAGAAATCTCCTTAACCCTGGAGTCCAGGTATGTGGTGAGTGTGGTGCTCGATGAGTGGGGCAGTAAGTGATTTACTATTTGAGTTCTTCTATCAGGACTACCCTTGTCATGACGACTTAGGGCCCCACTAGAGAACTTAGAGAGGAGGGGAGACTGGAGTTGACAGGGGGAAAGCCCAAGAGAACTCAAATGGAGTCTCTGGGCATGTATTGCACAGTATATATACCTATGGACAAGGTCTGTGTGCTAAACCCTACAACCCTAAAGGCTGTGGAGTACTCTGGGTAACCCCATGATATAAATAGCATAGAAGGTTCTGGAATGATTGCATAAGGTGGATCATTGATCCGAGTGAGTCAAAGGAAAAGCATAAGCAAGGCCACGCATCTGTAATCTTATCTAATCTAATCATATTCTAATCTTTGTGCTGATTAGATAATCGTTATCTTATCTCTGATGTTTGGCTGCAACCTTAGATAAAAACAAAGAAAAAGAATATAAATGTCTTAGAAATGAAACAAAGAAAAGTTGAAAAGGAGCGGTCCATGACATTGGTCCAGTCCTCCAAATGAACTTTGATTAGGTGTAACCCAAGGTTGGAGATGCCAGTGGTACTGCCAAAAGCTGCAATTTCATGGTCTGGATCAGCCTCTTGACCTGTACTAAAAACAAACATGTATTAAATTTTAAACATCAGGACAGGGCCTGAAATGTAAAACTCACAGACAAAACTTGCAGACACTCTTTAAATCCTCTTCATCTCCCATAGTATTCCCCTTTCCCCTCCCCTTCCCCTTCCTCTTTTCAAAAAATGTCCAAACATCTTTTACTACACCCTTCTTTCCCTTATGTTTAGACTTCACAACTAAAGACTCATTAGAGTCTGATTCCACAGATAACAACTGTTAGGAGCTATGCTCAAACAAACACAACACTCAAGCTTGCTGCAAGTGAGCAAAGAGAAGAGAAAAGAAATGAGAGTGAGTTGGATTGAAAACTAGGTAGTTGCCTGAGCAAGACAAACTATCTCGAGTCTTAGAGTAACCTCTACCTACAGTAGTCCTTATATACCCCTACCTAGCCTCCTTGCCCTTCCCTCATGTCTGACTGTGCCTACTGTGCTTCTGCCATACTGCATCCTCATGCTAAGCCTCATGTCCTCCTTATCTTATCTATGATAAGATCCTTGATAACACCAATAAGGAATCCCATCCTGACGTGATAAGTGATAAGATAAGATAAGATCACTTGATAAGCTTTGTGAGTCATCCAATGTATCCATCATGACCTGTACATTGGTCCCATCTCTGGTACTGCATCCTAGACTGATGATGACACATGATATAGCCTCTGCGACTGTTGCACCCTCTATGGCCTTGTCTCATTACTGTTACTGTTGCCTGTAGTAAGGCTTCCATGTAGCATGTAGTTGACTGAGCCCCATTGGTGAGTATATGCCCTACACCTTGCATTGTACATAGATAGTGTCTCTTGGATAAGTGAGACGTTGATGACTTTGGGACAGGATTTGGTAAGCAGGATTTAATATAGCCAGTAGTAGGATTTGTAAGCAAGTCTGGTACTTCGATTTTACCCCCAATGAATGGATTAATCCTTCATTTCACCCTCATTTTCCAGATCCCTTGCTCATTTTCTTTCACTTCCACTATGGCTTAGTCATATGCAGCCACATCACCATCACCATCACCAGTGCCCACCAATGCTGACTCCGCACCCACCGATGTTGGGGCAAATCCCAGGACCTGCCAACAATATTCCCATCTGGCCTGCGCTCCAGCAGTGCCAGGAATATACTCATTAATGTTGGATAAGGCGTCAAATGCATCAAAGTGTCAAACTTAGGGGTTGATTCATAACACAACTGCAACTGAGAAGCTAGCTCAGTTGGTGATTTGTGCAACTCCTCATCATCAAATGTCTCTGAACCAAAATCCTCTGCAGTCATAGGGGAAGACACATGGGCTGGAGTAAATAAAACCCTGACAGCATGTGCTCTAGACTTTGAGGGTGTTGCTGCAACTGTTTTCCTAGCAGGAGTCAGTGGCATCAAGGGACCAAGCTGCAAGATTTAATCTAATAAATATGCAAGTTAACTGTATGCTCATGGAGAGCTTGTTTAAATGGTTGACAAAATCTCACTGCTGGATAGAATTTTGGTCCTAACTTGATTGACTTGTTGAATTTCCACTCACCATGGCCTGTGTCACCTAACTGAGGTTCTGGGCTTGCAAATACATCAGATCCTCCTGGAGCAGGGGCTGGATAGTCCAAGTTGTCAGTTCCTGCTGCTGATGGATAAGGTATTATCATTATTTTCCACAATGTGGTTATTGTTACAATCTCATGGACTCAGTTTCTTTTTCTCTTCATTTTCCATATTTTTACTTATTTGTCTGGGGCCTCTATGGGGAGATACTACTTAAGGCAGGAGGTTACCACCCCTATGTTAGGATGCCCAAGGGTTAGTCAGTGAGCAGCTGTGAGGGACCGTGGGGTTAGGGTTGACTGACAGTATGGCCAGGGGCTAGATTGGTCTGGACAGGGGACTGGGGTAACATGAGGCCTGGAGCAGTCCAGGTCTGTTGCTGTGCACCACAGCCTTAGGGCTTAGGGTTGCTGTGCACAGACCAGGGACTGGGTATATAAGTAGTAGTTCTTGTAGTAGTGAGTCCCTAAGACTCTGGATAGTTTCCCTACCTGGGACTCAATCTTATTGTTTGGTTTCATCTCTCATCTCTCTTCTCCTTGTTGATGAGGCTTGAGGTTGTGTTTGGGTAGCTCCTAACAGTTATCTGCCACTCACCAGATGGTTTGTTGGTCCCATGGGCTAATGATTGCTGAGTAGGCTCCTTTCCTTTACACCATAAATTATATTAGAAAAATACAGAGCAAATATTCACCTATAGTTTTTGGCTTGTTTTTCATTGAACTATGTGTCTCAGAGTAGTCTGCAGTCATCATCATTAAGCTAAATGGTATCTCATTATCTGCATCTAATTACCATCACTTGTCTTGGTTTTTCTGATTTTTTTCTGATTTTTTCTTGCTGGGGGCATAATGAGAGGTGGGACAGAGAAGAATGTTATACACATGCAGCAGCACAACTCTTATAACGAGCTACCTAAATATAGACACTACTATACCCAAGCTACCCAAATACAGTAATAGATATATAACAGAGGGAACAAAGTGCACAAGAGCTGGGCACACAAGAGCTGGGCATTGAGAGCAAGAGCTGGGCACACAAGAGCTGGGTGTTGAGAGTGAGAGCTGGGCAGTGTTAGCAAGAGCTGGGCAGTGAGAGGGAGAGCTGGGCAGCAAGAGCATGGCAGTGAGAACAAGAGCTGGGCACATGAGAGAAAGAGCTGGGCAGTGAGAGGGAGAGCTGGGTGATGAGAGGGAGAGCTGGGCAGTGAGAGCCAGAAGAGCTGGGCAGCAAGAGCAAGAGCTGAGCTGGGTGGTGAGAGCAAGAGCTGGGCAGCAACAGCAAGAGCTGGGCAGCAAGAGCAAGAGCTAGGTGGCAAGAGCTGGGTGGCAAGAGCTGGGTGGCAAGAGCTGGGCAGTGAAGGCTGGTGATGAGGGCAAGGGCACAGGACAAGTGCTGACAAACCAGCTATAGCTGGCTATAGCCAGCTTGGAAGTGGCTTTGTGGCTATCACCTAGCCAATTAAAGCCATAGCCAAAAATAAGCTATGGCTCAGCTAAAAATTGGCTCAGCTAAACTGGCTAGTGGCTATTAGCTGAGCTGTTGACAACACTAATTATGATACGCTGACTGAGCAAAGGTATTGAGCATAGCAATGCACAGTCATTGCTGTGTGGAAAGCTGTGTGAAGCACAGCTTTGCACATTCACCATGTGAATACATGAGGCAGCTTCATTGTTCAGAGTTTTATCTAGATATAAATACAATGAACTTATATAATCATAAATTATTAAATAATAATGATAAGATATGATAACAATTGAGATCGGATAGATCCGAGATGTTTTCTTCAACAACAGGATCATGTTGGTCAGCGGAAGCCACCCAAAGTAGCAGAAACAAAAGTTATTACCAAGACGACTACAACTACTCTTGGAGAAGGATCAAGTAGTCAACGGCAGAACATGAGGGAACACCAACAATCATCACTAGGTGGGCACCTGATGTACAGAAGTATATAGTCATTTGTCTACTTATATGATGAGCCCAAGCTACTTTTCTAAAATTGACAATGTCTTTCTTTTGTCAAGTAATATTTTGTCAGTGTGAATGTGACATGGCTCAATTGTCCGATTGTAAGTTCTCTGACAGGATTGCAATATTATGCGGCTATTCGGAGCAAGCAATAAACGATGCGTAGCAACAGACAGATACAAAATATCGTGTTTTTTTTTACAGATAGAAATGCCCATTGGGGGGGGTGGCCGCCATACGTGTGTACGGTCGATATGACTTATATGTGAAAAAATGGAAAATGCATACCAGTCACACAGAGAACCTATACTGCTACCATACATTGGGGAGCTGAAGCCAAACTAGGTCTGCCCTGAGGAGGGGGGGACTCGGATAACCAAAGGGTTGCTACCATTAAAGGCAGCGTGCAGAACGTTGGCCGTGGTCCTGTACAGGTCCTTGATTGCATCCGGAGTGTAACATGCTTTGAAAAATGGGCAGCTGGTGGAGGAAGCTGCATGTGGTATGACCGTCATGACTCTGATGCAGTTAATGCATCGCTCGATCCCGCAGAGTACTCGTTGAGTACAGGTGTTGCAATGCTGTCGACGGTCACTGGTCGCATGGGGACCAGTGCATTTGGTACACGTGGGTTGGGCTGCGGCACACCTTACCGAGGTGTGGCCCCAGTGGCCACATCGTGAACATTGGGGCGTGGCATTCTTAACGTGCCATGGTCGGCTCTGGACGTTCTTGCCGTTGATGCAGACTGGGGAGCCTAGGACCCAGTTGGCGTTGGCCCCTGCCTTTGTGTCAACTATTTCGACCAAAAGGACCCCTAAGGGCCCTATAGTTGACTGATTCCTTGCCCTCACCCATGTAGGAGGTTGGTGAAGCTGAATTTGTGCCCATCACAGGTGGGCACAAAGGTCACCAGTGACCTTGTCCAGCAGGTATAACGATCCATCCTTGTCCCTTGAGGGGACATTGACGAATTTGATGAGTGAAGTGGTGGGGTGGTTAATGACAGAGAGAGCCCCCGTGTCAAGTTTGAAGACCCATCCTATGGCTTCCATGAGGACAGTCCGCTGCTCATGAGTGATTGGGCCAGTGCATGTGATGACAACATTGTCGTGCTGGCTCCAGGCTGCTTTGGTAATTGCATTCACTGGGTATCAGGACACCCTTGACATGACGTCTTAGGGCCCCATTATAGAACTGAGAGAGTAGAGAGGAGATTGACAAGGGGAAACCCCAAGAGAACTCGAATGGAGTCTCTGGGTGTTTGTTGCACATCTTATATACCTAGGTACATGGTCTGTGCACTAAACCCTACAACCCTAAAGGCTGTGGAGTACTCTGGGTAACCCTAGCTATAAATATCATAGAAGGTTCGAGAAGGTTTACATAAGATGGATGAGTGATCCATATGAGTCAAGGGAAATTGTAAGCAAGGCTGCATCTCCGATATCTAATCTAATCTAATCGTTATCTTATCTTTGTGCTGATTAGATAGTTGTTATCTTATCTATATTGTTTGGCTGCGACCTTAGATCAAAACAAAGAAAATGAATATAAATGTCTTAGAAAAAAAACGATGAAAAAGTGAAAATGAGCGGTTCATGACAGTACCCCCTCTTTAAGGTTTGTCTTCCATGACGAAAACCATTTGTATAGACTTCTCTTTCAGTGCCATGCGCTATATCACAAAGAAGTGTATTGGTTTCCTTCATCCTGAGGTTTCATAGGATACGTGTCTGTTAAGGCCATTTCGTTTGAGAAACATATAGTATTGCCAAGCATTAAATGCTTTTGCTGGCAATGTCCAAGGATCTTGTCCCACGCTTACTTTGTCCAACTGGACTTCCACGGTGCATGACATGGTAATTCTGGGGCAAAGAGTTCTGGGTGGGGTTGGTTTTGGTTGTTCATCTTCAGAGTGGCATTTGGACATGCCCGTGCATTGGTGTGAAACGTTGGATGTAGCTCCCAACGTAAGAATGGTGATTTGAGATTTTTTACAGTTATGTGCTCGTTGGTTGCAATTTTTTCCCATGTTTGACTGGGAAGGCCAAGTACAACCTTTTGTAACTGATTGAAGCAGTTTAAGGCCCTACTCCAGGGCCCATTCTCTTTTTAGTTTTCACAACTGTTGCAGTCGCAGGGACCATCTTTGTCTAGTGGTTCATTTAACTGCATTAGCAAACCTTGGCCCTTCCATTTCTTCCAATTTTCTTCCCATTGTGCAGTTTCTGCTACTGCATTAATGTCGATCCTGGACACTATAGGTCCACTGTATTCTGTGAAGTTCTCATACTTCTTGAACTTCAAACCTTTGAAAGCATCTTGGTCTATGACGTGGATTGCTCCTGGGTGTCTATTATAAAAGTCTTTTATTTTCTTTTTTGCATTTTTTACGTTTTCTACCAGTTCCCATGAATTGTGTTCTGCAGTATATCCTTTCCATTTTACTAGATACTGCAATTTGTTTCTCTTTAAATGAACGTCGATTATTTCTTCGACTTCGTATTCTTTCTGTCCCTCTATTTCTACTGGAGGTGGCAGTGCCAATTTTTGTCCTTTTAGTGGTCTTACGTAAGGACGAATACATGATACGTTGATGACCAGATGGATTTGTTGTGAGAAAGGTAGATCCAACTCTACTGCATTGGGAGAGATTATTTGTTTAATTGGATATGGTCCAATCCATCGTTCTGCCAATTTTCGTGTAGGTCTGTTGACCAACTGCAAATCTTTGGTTGATAACCACACTTTGTCTCCAACTTTGTATTGGGGAGACTTTCCTCTTTTCCTATCTGCATAGAGTTTCATGTCATCCTGCAACTTTCGCAGTGCAGCTTGAGTTTCCTCATGAATTTCCTTCATTTTTTGGGCAAATTCTGTTGCTGCTGGATGAGATCCTTCTCTTCTGGGTTCCATACCCATTCTGGGGTGTTTTCTGTAGTTTACAAAAAATGGTGTTTCTTTCATGGATGACTGAATTTTGCTATTGTAGCTAAACTCAGTGATAGCCAACCATTCAGACCAAGTTTCTTGTCTATGGTCTACGAATATCCTCAGGTACTGTTCTAAGTCCTGATTCATCCTTTCTGTTTGTCCATCCGTTTGTGGATGGAAAGCTGTAGACAAATCCGTTGAAATGCCTAACATCTGATTCAATTCTTTCATCATTTGTGCAGTGAACTGAGGGCCTCTGTCAGAGATTATAGACTCTGGTAAGCCATGTATTTTCCATACATGGTCTCTAAAAAGAGTTGCCAATCCCTGTGCTGACGTTTCTTTGGATGTGGGGATAAAATGTGACGTTTTTGACATTCTGTCACATACTACCAATATTGCATTGTGCCCATGTGATTCCGGAAGCTTGGTAATGAAATCTGCTGATATATGCATCCATGGACAACTTGGTGCAGAGTTCGGCATTAATTTCCCTGCTGGTGGTTCTGGGAAATTTTTGCTTCTTTGGCATTTGTCACATCCGGTGACATATTTCTTTATAAATTTAGTGACTCCTGGCCACCAATAGTTCCTTGTGACAAGTTCAACCGTCTTCCACTGTCCTCCATGTCCTGCAATGGGTGTGTCGTGATGGAGTCTTACTATCTCCATTCGTAATTTTTCATCTTTTGGAACATAAACCTTCCCTCTCCAAAGGACTAGTCCCTGTTCCATCTGCCATTCTCCAGCATTTATTGTTTTTACTCCGGCTTTCTTCATTGCTTCTACGGCTTTTACTACTTCCTCATCACATGCTTCTGACTCTCTGATTTTCTTCAGAAGTCCTTTTTCTGCACCGTCTATGAGCAAGTGTCCTTGCTGTAAAGCTTTTATGAGAAAAAGCTCCAGTTTCAACAAGGTCACATCCTTGTTATCAGACTCCACCCCCTCTTTAAGGTCTGGCCTCCTGGACAGAGAATCTGCTTTGCCCATGGTACTACCAGCTTTATGAATTATTTTGAAATTAAAGCGACTTAAATATAAAGCCCATCTGGCTTGTCGTCTGTTTAATTTCTTTGCACTCATAAAGTATTCAAGGTTTTTGTGGTCTGTCCACACCTCGAATTCCTCCTTTCCTCCTTCTAAATAATGTCTCCATGTTTCAAGACATGGCATAATCCCCAACATTTCCTTGTCATGGACATCACAGTTCCTCTCAGTTTCATTCAACATTTTAGATAAGAAGGCTGCTGGTCACCATTTCTCATCATCACAGAGCATAGATAATACTCCTCCCATTGCATAATCTGAGGCATCAGACTCTATTCTGAATTTCCTGTTAGAGTCCGGCGCTACAAGTAGCGGTTGTTCTGTAAATGTCTTTTTTTAAGGTTTCTAGAGCTTTTTGCTCTTTTTCCATCCATTCCCACCTTTTGTCTTTTTTAACCAATGCGTGTAGAGGTTGGGCTATTTTCGCAAAGTTTTTTACAAATCTGCGATAATAGTTGGCAAGACCCAAGAAGCATTGCACATCTTTAACACATGTCGGTACTGGCCAGTTTAAGATTGCTTCCACTTTTTTAGGATCCATTTCAATTCCGTTAGGTCCAATAATGACACCTAAGAATTCAACTTCGTCTACATCCCACACACATTTTTCTGGTTTTACGTAGAGGTCATTTTCCTGCAACCTCCGGAGTACTTCAAGTATGATTTCGTCATGTTCCATTTTATCTTTAGTAAAGATCAAAATGTCATCTATTATCAGGACACCCTTGACATGACGTCTTAGGGCCCCACTATAGAACTGAGAGTAGAGAGGAGAAGATGACTGAGTTGACAAGGGGAAACCCCAAGAGAACTTGAATGGAGTCTCTGGGTGTTTGTTGCACATCTTATATACCTAGGTACATGGTCTGTGCACTAAACCCTACAACCCTAAAGGCTGTGGAGTACTCTGGGTAACCCTACATATAAATAGAATGGAACACTTGAGAAGGATTGCATAAGACAGATAAGTGATCCGTATGAGTCAAAGGGAAATCGTAAGCAAGGCCGCATCTCCGATATCTAATCTAATCTAATCGTTATCTTATCTTTGTGCTGATTAGATAATCGTTATCTTATCTAGATTGTTTGGCTACGACCTTAGATCAAAACAAAGAAAAATGATTATAAAATGACTTAGAAACGAAACGATGAAAAGTGAAAATGAGTGGTCCATGACATATGTAGATAATGACTTTTCCTGTGTTGATCATATCTCTAAAGATATCATTCATCATATGCTGGAACATGGCTGGTGAATTAGTCAGCCTGAAGAACATGACCACTGGTTCATATGCTCCTTCCGGTGTGGTAAAAGTGGCTTTCCATTCATCGCCTTCCTTGATTCGTATGTTGTTGTAACCCCAACATAAGTCTAGTTTGGTCAAGTGCCTAGCCTTACCTGCTCGGTCCACGAGTTCTGATATAAGTGGGAGTGGATAATTATTTTTGATTGTCCACTCATTTAGGTAACGGTAATCCTGTACCATTCTCTTTTTTCTGTCTTTCTTTTTTTACAAAGAATACCGGTGACATCTGCAGTGATTTAGAAGGTCTAATGTATCCCTTTTTGATTTGATCATCAAGGAAGTCTCGTACTTCCTGAAGTTCGTCTGGGGATAAGGGATATACTTTTCCTTTCCTGGGTTCATAGCCTGGTTTGGTATCAATCGCATGATCCCATGGCTTTTGAACCAGCATTCGTTCCAATGCTTTCTTTTCAAATACTTTTAAATACTGATGATACTTTTCAGGTACCATCTCCTCTGGCGTCTGTTTCTGTAATTCATTTATCTGTTTAGAGAAGGACCCTGCCTTCGGTGACCATGGTGGAAACAAGGGCAAGAATGGATATTTATTCCCATACTTGTACTGTTTCGGGTGTTTTGCTTCCTCTATGAAAGATGATTCTACACCTTCCATTCATTTTTCTTCCAACCAGTACACGAAGTCCAACTCGCGTTCCTTCTCCCATAGGTATTGCAAGGCCTCCCAGTGTTCTGCTAACCTAGTGTTCTTTTCACGCTCTGCGGTCCATTCCCTTTGTTTATGTCCACATGATCGTGGGCATCATGTGAGTTTTATTTCTCCAGTCTCCCAATTTACTTCCAGATTATGTCTATGTAACCATGTAGATCCTATGATTACGTCTGTCTTTCCTAATTCGCATATTTCAAATGTAGCTCTCTCCATATGTCCTTGATAATGAAGTATTAGGTCTACTTCATGTGTTATCATGCCTCCTTCATTTAGAGTTCCATCGACATTTTGAACTGGAATGGGATTGGCTAAGGGAATTAGCTTATAATTCATGCGCTTAGCAAATGATTTATTCATAAACAAACCCGTAGCTCCTGATTCAAGAAGCACCATTTGTTCATGTTTATCGTGCATGTCCATAGTTTCCAGACTGACTTGCATCAGGATTTCTTCTTTTGGACCTATTGTTCTGATGAAGAAATCTTTTGTCCCTTTTCGTATTTTCCATTGAGCAATAGAGGAATTAAGCACAGGTGTAACTGCCCTGCCGTGCTCCTGTACTTTCGTACCAGAGACCGCCTCTTGTGGGGTTGTTGAAGTCCTTGAGACTCCCTCTTTACAATCACATTTCTTTTCAGCACCGAGCGCTATATCACAGGAAGTGTGAGTGCTGACCTCTATGTCCATTAGCTCATCTGTAGGTAATGCATTGTATCTATTACGAGAGTCCAGAGTGGGACTCACTGGCTCTCGTCATCTTTTAACTCCTCGCCTTTTGCAAAGAATTCTTTCATCTCGTCAAAGGTCATGGACCTGACATCCAGGCCAGACCTGCAGTTTGCTCGGATGTGTCTGAGTTTTCCACACTTGTAACATCTTGGTGGTGGTCTATTATTTCTGTCGACATCCATATTGTTCAGGCCGGGCAGAGGCCTAGTACTACTACTCGCAGAGGGGCCTGCTACCGGTTGCGACTGACTCGCTGATCCGGATGGATGTGGGAAAGCCCATCTGGGTTTTGGCTGGCCAGCCGGGGCCATCTTTGGTGATGTAGCCGGTCCTTTTGCTCCTCCTTTGCTCCTATTGGTGGAGTTACTGTTCTGTGAGGAATAATATTTTTCCTCCACATGTGCTTGGCGCCATTGGCGATCCAGTCAGATGGCTTTGGCGTACCACCCGTTAGCCGTTTGTGGAACCTCATCAGATTCCAAAATCCTTTTTCGAAGTCCTGTGTTGAGACTCCGTTTAAACTCCTCGAGAAGGGCTCGTCCTTCATATCCCATGCCTCGAGCTATCTTTTTAAATTTTTGCACATGTTCCTCACACGTGTTTGCATCTTGCTGAATTGTGCGCAACTCTGCTATTTTTGAAGACTGCTCGTCTGTGTCTCCAAACTCCTCTTTAATTTTCTGAAATAGGTTCTCCACCGTTGTGGGAACATCCTCATCATTTTTGTATTGTTTGAGTAGATTGTCTTGCCAATCTAAAGTGAACCCTTCTGACATGTATGATAGGACAAAGTAAACTTTATCCTCCTCCTGGGCATGCTCCATTTTGAGCTGCATATAAAGTCTGCACAAGTTGACGAATCCGTCAACCTCTGCCATCTTACCAGTAAAGACCAGTGGCTTTGCTGCATCTATTTTGGACGATGCGTGTCCTGCAGGTTGGGTGATGTTAAACACCATTCCTTCCAGTATGTTGACAACCAGGGCTACCAGTGCTACCAGTGCAGGGACTGGTGGTGCTGGGGCTGGGGCTGCTGCTGCTGCGGCATCTATCATTTGGGTCTGGAGATGCTGCAGTTGTGTTTGCAGCGTGGTGATGGTGGCAGCCTGAGCGTTTAGCTGAGCTAGCAGCTGGGCCGAGTTCATTTCGACTTCTTCTTCTGGGGCGAAGTCCGACATTGATGGGTATGGGGGTGGGAGAGATCTAAAACCTGTTTGGGATGATTCGGTGTCCGAATTGTAATCTGAATCTGTGGTAGTATGGGACCAAGGCGGTCGGGTGTATTCTCGGGGTGGAGACCAAGGTGGTGTGGTAGCTCCAATGTAAGTGGCGTCAGAACTGATAAGGTTGTTGATATCAAGTGTAGCTGGATCTCGGGTGATCACTGGAAAGGGTGCTGGCTCCCAATGATGCGGTTGTTCTCTGATTGAATCTGAACTACTGGTGGAATCTCGATTGTTATTATTATGGTCTGAGTCACTATTTGGTTCTAATGGAGGTGGATCCTCAAAGAGGTTCTCTACGTCGTCCTCTGTGAGATGCTGTCCCGTGAGAATCCAATGAAGCATTGCTTCAATTTCAGTCTCCGATGAACTGCCTCTTCGAAGAAGATCTCTGATGTCTTCGTGATCCGTTGTGAGAAAGGTACAAGGTGAGGAAGGTTTGTGACCTGTCACCTATGTATATATGAGTTCAAGGTCCGCAACTGTCCTTGCAACTCCTATGTACCTTTCTATTTATAAACGAATTGGATGTATACTAACAGGGGGCCGAATGGTTGTCCCTGTATCACTATTCCCTTATGGGGAACGGATCTTTCTCAGAAGTGCGTGGTCAAGTGACGGCTACTTCCAAGGATTATGGAAATTGTGTATGTATGTATATAGATGTATAGCCCTTCAGGGGGCCTAGGTCAGGGTAATTTAACATAATCAAGGGGCTGACGAGGCTTGTCCCTGATTGTGTATCATGTAACGTGTGATAATCTTGGCACTGGTATGCTGTGCACAGCAGTCCCTATAATCTGGGGTAGGATCTTTGGTTTATGATGACCAGGAACAAATGATGTGGTTTTTGATCAAGTGACACCACAAAAAACACTAAGTTTAACGTCTAGTAGACGGCGCGCCGGTGGGATCCGAGAAAGGTCTCCTTAACCCTGGAGTCTGGGTGTGGTGAGTGTGTTGCTCGATGAGTAGGGCAGTAAGAGAGTTATTTGAGTTCTTCTATCAGGACACCCTTGACGTGACGTCTTAGGGCCCCACTATAGAACTGAGAGAGTAGAGAGGAGATTGACTAGAGTTGACAAGGGGAAACCCCAAGAGAACTCAAATGGAGTCTCTGGGTGTTTGTTGCACATCTTATATACCTAGGTACATGGTCTGTGCACTAAACCCTACAACCCTAAAGGCTGTGGAGTACTCTGGGTAACCCTAGCTATAAATATCATAGAAGGTTCGAGAAGGTTTACATAAGACGGATGAGTGATCCATATGAGTCAAGGGAAATTGTAAGCAAGGCTGCATCTCCGATATCTAATCTAATCTAATCGTTATCTTATCTTTGTGCTGATTAGATAGTCGTTATCTTATCTAGATTGTTTGGCTGCGACCTTAGATCAAAACAAAGAAAATGAATATAAATGTCTTAGAAACAAAATGATGAAAAAGTGAAAATGAGCGGTTCATGACACCGGGTTTTGAAAGGCATCACAGCCAATGAACTTGACAACCTTAGTGAGCTTGGTCAGAAGAGACTGACCATCGAGCCATCTTCCAAGTTGAACAAGGGGGCCAGCCAAAGGTGGGACCCTGCATAAAAGTGTATTCGTCCTGGTCCCTCAAATCATCCGAGGGGGACTTCTTGGCAAAGTGGGAGGAGTGTTTATTGTCCCTTCTCCCTGATTTAACAGGACATGTGACACATTGATATGGGGTCGTCCCAGACCCATGTTGAGAATGGGGGCTATCTGAATTCACTTTTGGTCAGTTTCCCGTAACTTAGACCAGTAGAGGGCAAAAATGGTTTGGAACACATCTAGTGGAATGTGATCTTCCACTAGGATGTGGGGCAAAATTGCTTCAGCACGTTGGAGAGGAGTTTTGTCAGGCTCCACATGTTGGGTTTGCACATCCATATATTCAGGCCGGGAAGCGGCCATTTCAATTTCCGCTGTTGGCGGAGCTCGGGTCAATCCCCAAGCATTATAGACCCACTCGTTTTGGGGCAAAGCGGGGCGAGACTGAAGAATAGGTGACTCAGGCCGGGATTGGTCCGACTGCCGGTCCGATTGCCAATCATCAAGTGATGTGAGGAGAGCGGCTGCGTGTGCGCATGTCGACTCCTCGGGGTCCTGGGTTTCCGGGGCTGGGGGCCTTTGATGAAGGTCCCTTCACCGAATGTATGGTCGGCCACTTGTGATGGGTGGCAAAGAGCTAGGGGGGGCCCCGGGTGAGGGGGGCGCAAGGGCATCGTATCTGGAACCAGAACGCGATGTCCGGTCCGGACCAGTCTGCTTAGGGTCAAGCCTGCGAGGTTTGACCATGATCGCGGTGTGACGGTGGGGCCAAAGGGGGGCTCGAGAGGAAGGAGAAGTGTTAGTACCAGGTCGCTCTGCTAACCAATATCCAATCGTAGCTCGTAGTATCGAGGTGTCAGTGAGTCTAGTGTCCTCCAACCGTGGGAGAACCCTGGGATTGTGGTGGTAACAGATCAAGGAGCGACGAAAAAAATATATCGTGTTTTGAGTGTTGGAGATGACTAACGACTTGCATCGATACTGGTCGTCCATGCCTTTTTGCAGTAATTTGTGGACTTGTCATGGTCGAGCTTTTAGATTTTCGGCGTGTCATCCGAGTCGTAATAGGCATTCAAGAATTTGATGTAATATGCATACTCGCTACTCACCGATGTCGACATATCCGATCACGTCAACACAACACCGTCAACAAGAACGTAGCGTTCCAAAGGCTCAGTGGAACCCCACTGCCAAATGCCACATATTTTCAAAGCTTTTTGAACACTGGTAATGACTTACCCAACGACAAGTCGTCCCATCGTGCTGGCGATAATTTGACATCCCACCATGGTCGTCAATACATATAGCACCACGAATTCAACATTCAGGGGCCTATTCCAGGCAGGATGAGTAGAGGGATCGGGTGACACGGACTGAGCGGTTCCCTGACCACAACGAGGGTGTTCAATGCCCAGGCATCGCTCTTTTTCCTGACACCCATATTGCGACCCTGTCCAGCAGATATGACTCGGTCAATTAATGCTTCTCTTCTCAGCCAACAGATTTCAGATCGCAATAGGACAATTTTCACCTCTGTTCTAAGAGTTTTGTCTCTTGTCCACCAAGCAGACCTCAAGTGGCCAACCCGGTACAATGACGAGACAGAAGGATGTGCCAGACGAGTCATGTAATGCATGAGATACGAACAGGGGTCCTGATCCCTACTCGATACTCGATTCGAGTATCGGCTACTAGTGACATAAGTAGCTGTTGAGTGCTTGCCTCAACATCTATCACGCGCCATTACATGGCCTGTACGATAACTAAAAGGTTCTTCTATTAAGCGTCGATCTTTTTCGTGCACTGTCTCGAGCGAGGGCAACATTTGCAATTGATCGATATCATGTCTTCTTGCGGGTCTGGCGATAAACATGATGTCTTTCAGTCATCGCACCAGTCCTTCACATCTGGTGACTTGGTGCTTCTCGCTTAACTGGTGACCAGGTAAGAACCGGACAGGGCTGCACTGCGGTTCGACTTTAAATCGAGTCAGTCGAAAAGGGTGACGCTTGTGTGGGAACGCCACTATATTACCACCCTAGTATTGCGCGTGCCACTAAAACGCGTACTTCTGTGTGGCAGAACTCGTAATCCCTTTGTTTCTTTTGATGAACAATCGCTAATTTGGATAATTTAGTCCCCATTTGTTCTTGTGAAATTGACTACATCATGCTCGTGTTATACTCATTGAGCTGCCACTCTGCGAATCCACACAGCATCGTATGTACAATCCCCGTTTGTCCAAGATCGAGATATGATTGAAACTACTTATATTCTACTCAGATTTTCTCCAGTACGGTTCACCGTCTTCGCAAATTGATGTCTGTACCTCCTACCCAAGCCGCCACTCAGAATACGCCTCCCTCTCAACTTCCTGCCAAAGATGGTATCGTAACATCCATTCTCCATGAATGTTCCTAATCATGATGACTCAGGCCCACTGACACCTCCACGGCCGAGTGGCGGGCCCCCGCAAGTGAAGGACACGCCAGTATCACACAAACAGGCTGGATCATACCGTTACACATCCACCTGTTTTCCAACTGCGTCTGACCGTAACGCTAAGCTCGGGAAAGAAGTGAATGGATATGTTGTCGGCCCCATGCCCGTCGAGACGTTCTTGAAAAAATATGTTCCTGAACCTGAAGCGACAACAAACCCTTTTGTTTTCAATGCAGAGGAAGCCAAAGAACTTCAGAACAGCCTGGCGGCCATGAAAGACGAAGATCATATGTATCCGGCATGGGTTTGTGTGCTTTCACCTTCGATTCCTTTGTCCGCTTTAACGCCTTTGCCAGATTGCTTGGATGAAACAATATGTCGGAAAATACCATATCGCGGACGTACATAAGGCAGATATAGCACAGCTCTGTGGAAGAGGCATCAGGCCCGACGTGGTACTTCACCAGCAGTCCCTTAAAGACGATAACAACAAATACCAGTGGCATAACATCGAACTCATTGGAGAATTCAAACTGGGTCGTGACTGCGATCCCTTTGTTGACGACAATCTCGAGACGATATGCTCTGGGACTAAAAGTGGTGATCGCATGCTCGGTCAGATAACGTCTTACGCAACGTGCCACATGAGCATGCAATGTCGCACTCATGTGTTCCAATTTTTAATCATCGATGACTATGCGAGACTCTTACGTTGGGATAGATCTGGTGTCATCGTGACAGCGAAAATTCCCCTCAAAGATAGGTCACTCGCTGAATTCTTCTGGCGCTTCGCACACCTTGGATCTAAAGAACGTGGGTGGGACTCAACCGTGAGCATGCCATCGAAAGAAGAATTCGATCAAGCCAAACCTGCGCTAGACGCGGCGGAGGCCAAGTTGCGCAAAAGGCCTGAGGAAAGCCGCAGCTCCTACGCCAAGATCTCCCTTGGAGAGAGCGCCTACATTGTCCATCGATTATTCTACTCTGGCCTTCATTCACCGTTTGGACGTGGAACACGCGGCTATGCAGCATACTCTTTGAAGGATGAGAAAGTCGTGTTTCTAAAGTCAACTTGGCGAGTTGATGGCAGTGGGAGGATTCCAGAGCACGAAACGTTAAAGAAGCTAAATGACGTAGGAGTCCAGCATATACCCACTCTCGTCGAGTCTTGGGAGGACGCGGATTTGCAAGGAACACATGTGACTCAGACGCAGGATGCGGTCGATTGGATGATGGAAGATACTAAACACAAACGTCTGCGGAAGTTGAGGCATTACATCCTCGTCCTTAACGAGTTAGGTCGTGACGTGACGACGTTCAAGTCATCCAAGGAGCTATTGATAGCGTTAGGCGATGCTGCAGAAGGTACGCTTTCACTCACCTGTAGTCATGCCCGCTAATTTTAGGGATGCAGCGCGTGAACAAGCCGATGACAGGGCGAAAATATTGCACCGAGATATCAGTTCTGGGAACATTCTCATCACGGAGGAGGGTCGTGGCCTCCTGATTGATTGGGATCTGGCAAAGGATCGGAGTGAAACGGCACATGCACAAGGAGAACAACCTGAACGAACCGTATGTGATTGAGCCCGACGTCTATTACTTATCTGAATACTATTGGACTGCAGGGTACCTATCAATTTATGGCTGCTCGTTTTGTCAATCGTGTTCGTCACCTGAACTCCGAGCCTCACAGTCGGCTGGATGACATAGAGTCAATGTTTCATGTGCTACTATGGATCATACTGCGATACACCAAACACGGATTGCATGGCATAGACCTTGAAGGCTATCTCAATGTACATTTCGATGACGCAAAACCAAGGGAAGATGGGTTGCCTAAATGTATTGGTCGACTCGCGGCAATCGACCGTGACTTGGATTGGAATGAATTTCCCAACCTCCATCCCTTGTTAAGAGACCTTCTCAAAGGGATCAGACGGATCATAGCTACGCGTTACGTTGATCCGGTCGAACTTCAGCAAATGCCCGTGCAGCTTGGCCTGAGAAACGATTTGGATGAGAGGGGCTGGCTCGCGGCAACCCTACGACATGCTGCAAACGACCCGGTATGCCCGACGACGGACGAGAGTGTACTCCAGATTATTTTAAAGGGAACAAAGTCGGAGATAAATCCTACTGGGCCGGAGTATCATTACTCTAGCGAAAAACCTCCGCGCAAGGTTCGAAAGGGTAATGCCGGTCAGCGGAACCCGCCCAGAACAGAAAAAACGAAGGCCAATAGCAATCTCACTGAGGCGGATATCGACAAATTCACTGCATCGGTTAATGACAGTCTCCCCATGGCGGATGACGATCCAAGTGAAAGCAATGACGAAGGATCAAGCAGTCGACCCAAGAGAGGGAAGAGTACCAACAGAAAGCGGAAGAAGAATAGTAACTGAGGTCGCTAGGCGTGCACCTCCTCACGATGGACGGAAGTATGTAGTTGCCTTGTCTTCCTATGAAGAGCTCAAACTATTTCTCGACGTTGATAATGTCTTTTTGTTAAATCAAATTTTTTCTCGACGTGAATACTGTGACGGTCAGCGAGAGCGCTGGGCGAGCGATGTGAATGTCATGGCCTAATTGGCAGAGTGAGCTCTCCGGCCAGGAGTCTACGACCATGTCACAACCCTCCGGCTGAATCGGCTGTCTCTGACTTTCCTTTACAACCATACTGTTGGCGTAGGTGATATATCCGAGCGTGCAAATAAAGCGGGAGCCTTCAGGTAACGTCACAGACACTTTCCACCAATGATTCGTCTATGGCATAGCATTAGTATTCCAGTATCCGTTCCGCCGCATTACTGGCGCATACCTCTGCATATAATCTTGCAAGGAATGATCCGAACTTGCAAGACAAGATGGGCCAAATGCCTCGCCCTTGGACAATTAGTCATTGATCATATGCCATTGAAAGCAAGGCGCACCTTTTTACAATGCGTCATCGCTTTATGAAGTCGTGAGAAACAAAGTTGGGAATTCATACTAGCTGCTAGCGTTATGTATCTTGTTTATTAATAATCCGTGTGTCAGTGACTAGTGCGGTCGCTCGGATTACTCCCGCTCCGAGTATAGAATATGACGCACTCGTAAGCGCCCACGACATGAAACTCTATATATAAAAATGCGAGCGAAAAGATACGTACCACAGTAAACGATGGCCTGCAGTCCTACAGGACACTCGACAAAGTTATCCAACTCACGCGTCTGCATCCGCAGCGCTCGAACAAGGTGCCTGGCATGTCATCATATCCGGTTCCAACCCGGAGAGACTCGAGCACGCTCTCTCCCGCCTCCTTGACGCCTACCGGAGCGAAAACGACCATCGTCGCATCACCAGACACACATGCGACCTCCGCAACCCCGAAAAAGTAGAAGAGAACGTCTTGGGCTCTGCTCCGAGCGGCAACCTCTGTTGGCGTTGTCGAAGCAGACCAGCGGTCACAACCTGCTCTCCTCGACCACATCGTATTTACAGCGGGCGACGCAATCAAGTTGCCCACCGTTCAAGAGGTGACGGTGGAGCAGATTCAGAGCTCGGGAAATATCCGCATACTCGGAACGTTCATGATTGCCAAATATACAGCCCGGTACATGCAGCCCGCAAGTTCGTCGTCCATCACGGTTACCGGAGGCATCAATACGACAAAGCCGGGCAAAGGCTGGGCGGCGGCAGCAGCCATGGAGGGTATGGGACGAGGTCTAGCGGTCGATTTGGCTCCAATACGGGTGAACTGCGTTGCTGTGGGCACGGTTCACACTGAATTAGTTTTTACACAGGAAAGGCTGGGCCCCGCGTTAGACCATTACGCATCGCAGACGTTAGTTGGGCGAGTGGGAAAGCCGGAGGACGTTGCAGAGGCTTATATTTATTTGATGAAAGACTGGTAACTTGATACATACAAACGGTGGGATGTTGTTGAAGTGGGTCTGGGAATCTTGCATATATAAACCGGACGAATTTTCAATCACATCAATTAATACAAAGCTCACGATAGCGTTGTATATAATGGCTGCTTGGAATCCAAAATTTCGATTGCAAGGGTTCGTACCCGATGGGAACCTGATAAATTTATATGACGTTCGTGACGCACGGAAGCCGAACATATATTCCCTACAAAGGCATCCTAATCATGACGTACCCACGTTGGAATCAGATCCAGCTCATTCAAATCCACTCCCGAAAAATCCTTGTTCTTCACGCGACGCGTCTCAAACTCACGCTTCGTCAACCAAAGATGAAGCAGCCGCAGACAGTCTTTCGCCTAGAACAATGTCATGCGTATCAACAGTCCTCGTCAAACTGGATGGACATACCACCACAAACAAGCCCAGCCCAACGGAATTCCGCCACCATACGGGATCCGACTCTGCCCATGTCCTCGTTCCGCCCTACATAGCATTCATGCCGAACTTCAGGCCCAACGCGATACTTTTGCCTGTGCTCAGTCTTTCCTATCCATTGTATGACCAGGGTCCCAATGGAGGGGGAGGAAAGAGCAGCAGTCCACTTGGAAAGCCATTCTCAGTCGCTCGAGCTTCCTCAGTTTCGAGAAAGCAGACAGCTTGATTCCCAAGAACCTGCGCAACAAGTTCGAGTGCCGCGACAGCCGGAGGAGCAAGGATCCCATCCAACTCGAGTCGCCATGTGAATACATGAGGCGGCTTTTTTGTTCAGAGTTCTGTCCCATCGAACTCTATAATATCTGTCTGGATATAAATACAATGATCTTATATAATCATAGATTATTAGATAATGCTGATAAGATATGATAATGATTGAGATCAGATAGATCCAAGATGTTTTCCCATTGAGGATCTCAATGCCAATTTCATTCCTTAACTCTTTGAACTTTTGCCAAGTCAAATTTTTTGTTAAGATATCAGCTAATTGTTCATTTGTGGGAACATATGATATGTTAATATCTTTGTTCTCAACACATTCTCTAACATAATGATAATGAATATCAATATGTTTTGTTCTATGTTCTTGAGCTGGATTCTTTGCTAAGAATATTGATCCTCTGTTATCTACATGAAGATCAACAGCTCCAATGTCATATCCCAGTTCTTTGAATAGGGATTTAATCCACATGATTTGGCATGAGCAATCTGAAAGACTCATATACTCAGCTTCTGTGGATGACAATGCAACAGTTTTCTGTTTTCTGGAAATCCAACTAATTGGAGGTCCTGCTAATAGAACTAGATTACCCGTTACAGATTTTCTTGTGACTGGATCACCAGCCCAATCCGCATCAGTTGCATAGTTAATTTGATCAAGAATAATCAATTTTCTTTTTCTATCTCTGACTATAGTCATTCCAAGATATTCTTTAATGGGTCCTAGATCTCTACATTCCCATTTTTTCATGAATTTGTGTTTTAATTCCATGAGTAACTTTTTATTGTTTCCCATGAATAACACATCATCAACATATAATATAGCTACTATAGTTGATTTCTGTTTATAGCAAACATAGACTCCAGTGTCTGTAAGACACCGTCCAAAACCTAACTCTTGTAGACTTTGATTTGCTTTCTTATTCCAAGCTAATGAAGCTTGTTTAAGTCCATATAAGGCTTTTTTAAGTTTATAGACTTTGTGCTCTTGTCCTTTGATAATAAATCCTTCTGGCTGTTCCATATATATGTTTTCTTCTAGGTCTCCATAAAGGAACGCTGTCTTTACATCCAGCGCTTTGATTTCCCAATCTTCTAGCACTGCTGTAGCCATAAGGAGTCTCACAGTCTCAAATCGTGCAACTGGTGAGAATGTATCATCATAATCTACTCCAGGTATTTGTGAAAATCCTTTAGCGACTAGTCAAGCACATTTTTGGCCATCACTTTTGACCGCATAAACCCATCTACACTTTACAGGTTTATGGTCTTTTGGACATGGTACTAATTCCCATACATCATGGTCTTCTAGGGCCTGTACTTCTTCTTTCATTGCATTTTGCCATAATTCCCATTCTTTGGGATTAAAAGCTTTTAATTTATAAGCATCTTTATATGTCCATTGATCTACACTTTTAGAGTAGTTTGGACTTATGGCTTTGCATAGAAGGTAGTTAACAAATCTGTTACCTCCTTCTTTGAGTAGTTTTTCTAAGAAGTATACGAGATCATCACTAGGTGATTTAGATTGTAAATCTCTATTGACTTCTTCTTCACTTGATTCATTAAATGGATCAGTTTCATTATCAGAAGATGATTGTCTATTCAAATCTGGAATAGATTCACCACCAGAAACTGGTCTTGTTTCTTTAATGGATGATTGTTCAGATTCTGAGGCAGATGGTGTTTTATATTGTTCTGACTCTGTTTCTGATTCTGATATTTCTTCCATTTCTTTATCCATTTCAATTTGTTGTAATGGATTTTGTAAAGCTTTTTGTGAAGAAGTTGGACTAAGGGTAGGTTTGACTTTCCCTTTGCCTTTACCAAAGACTCTTTTGCTCCACTCTCTAGTACTTTGTATGTCTTTTTCTATTTTGAGAGGAGCTTTCTGACCATATGCATTGTCAGGTATGAGTCTAGGTTTCTTGAGGCATGAAGTCCTTCTGAGATATGTGTCATATTTTTCATCTCGTTTGTCCTTTCCTTTTTCAGGACATTTATCTCCAAGTCATCTCATGGAGATGTCTGGTTGTTCAGGAGGTGTTATTGAACGATTGACATTAGGTTCTATATCCTGATCTCTATCAGGATTTATGTAAGAATCCTCTAGGCCTTGATTATCCTTATCATGAAACGATCCGCTATAATTGTTGTCTGTAGTATCATGATATTCTGGATATTTTTTTTTCTTTTTATGGGGAGTATCATCATCACTATCACTATCATAGGTGTGATGACCGTGATTCATGTGGGAATTGGAATCAGATACATGTCCATTATTTTTCTCCCTTGTTTCTATACCTGGTGGACTATTAAATAGTCTATTTTCTAAGCCTTCTGTTTTTGCTCTAGGAAATTTGGTTTCATCGAATAATGATTGAACTCCAATAAATATAGAGTTGTCATTTTTCATGAATTGATAAGCTTTAGAGCCATCTTCATATCCTATGAAGGTCATGGCCTCTGCTTTTGGAGTAAGCTTATTTTGTCTAATTTCTTTAGGTACAAAGACCCAAGCTAGACAACCAAATGTTTTAAAGTAATGAACATCAGGTTTCTTATTATACAAATTTTCATATGGTGTCATCCATTTTGTTCTTCTTAATGGTGTGCAGTTATAGGTGTGAATAGCATTTTTCATAGCAAACTCCCACCAAGATTTTGGACATTGGGCATGGAGTCACATACTTTCTGCTTTTTCTAAGATTGTATTATTCAATCTTTCTGCACATCCATTTTGTTGATGGATGTATGGTGCACTATGTTCATGTAATATGCCTTTTTGTTTTAAGAATTGATCAAATTCACCAGACTTAAATTCTCCCCCTTGATCTGATCTGAAAAGTTTAACTTTTCTTCCTGTTTGATTTTCAAACAGTGTAATGAAGTTTTTGAAATTTTCAAACATTTCTGATTTAGTTCATAGGAATGCCATAAAGGCATATGAAGAATAGTCATCAATAATCATTAAGCACCATTTTTTATGGTGATAGGATTCTTGTGGGAATTCTAGCAAATCAGCATGTAACAACTCTAATGGTTGTTTTGCATGTGTTTGTGATGTAGGATAAGATTTGTTATGCATCTTTCCTTGTGCACATCCAGAACAAATAGGATTATCAGATGGTATTTTGATTTTATCATCAAAACCTTCTGTATGTTGGCTCATATTTTTAATTACATTTTTATTTGCATGTGCCATCCTATTATGCCATGTAGTGAAATCTACAATATTCACCAATTTGTTTAATTTTTGTTTTATTGTTACTTTAGCCCAGTGTATTGGTTCAAAGCAATTTTTGGGTTTAGCAACTATAACATCATTTCCTTTGAACCAAAACACTGTATGATCACTGTTTGATGTCTCAATGTAACCACCAATTTTTAATTGTCCAGATGAAATAAGTTTGTGAGAAGCCTTTGGCATGTAACAAACTTCCAATTTAGTGACATGTTTAAGTCCTTTTAAGTTTTCAAACTCAAGGACTATAGTCCCTTGTCCAAGTATCATTGCAGCTGATTTTGAATCAGCTGTTTTGATTTCTTCTGGTTCAGCATATGGATTATACTCTACAAAGTCAGATTTGTTGTTTGTAATGTGCACAGATGCACCTGAGTCTATTATCCAATATTCCTCACGTATTTTTTCACTTTTTAAAGACGATGCAGATTTATTTAAACTAATAGCTATTATGCTACTTTTACATCTGCTATCTACTGGCTTACCAATATCATGATAAGCCTTCTTCTGATGGTTACATTCCATCATCTGCGAAGAAGTCATTATCATAATATTCTTCTTGGTATCCTCTGATGTTATCATCGTCACTGATTTATAATCAGTATTTGGATATTTTTTAGTGAAATTTACATATGATCTGTTGTCCCAGTAACCTGTTTCTACATGTTCCACATGTATTTCTTCTTGTAGCTCTATTTGAGCTTTCTCGTCATCAATAAGAGTTTCTGGAATATCCATTGGATTATTTTTCCAGGTAACAAAGTCTTCTCTTATAAGATCTTTTCCTTTTCCTTTAAGATCTTTGATCCTGTTCATGATTTTTAATGTCTCAGGATCAACTTTGTTTGAGCTGATTCTATCAGCGAGTGAAGAAGAATTTTGAGGGACATCCACATCCATCTTATGGCTTTCTGTTATAGCCATATTAGCAAATTTCTTAAGATCCGCTTTTTCTTTTCTTGAGAGGTCCCCAGGAGCATTCGCGGCTTTAGCCAAAAGATTTAATTTCTTTAGCTTATTTTCGCGATTTTTCTTATTACGCTCCCAATTTGATCCTGTTCTGTTGCCAGGGGGTACATAGGCTGGTCTATTACTGGGACCTGCCTGTGCATTTGGCTGGGTATTTTTCCCTTTAGGCAAATTAACTCTGGGTTTAAACCCAGATTTAAAAGGTTTTTTGCCTTTATAGGGTTTGCTCCCCCTTGCTACAAAATTTGCAGACTGCTCTTCCTTGTTGCCTCTGCAACATTGGTACTCATTTTCAATCTCTGGTAGGAGATCTTTAAGTTTTGTTGTTCCTACTTCCATTTTTAGAAGGATGTAGGTTTTAAATGAGTCCCAGGAAGCTGGCATTCTGTCAATGACTTCCATTAATTGGAAATCATCATCAAAGGATTTGCCATTTGCAGCCATTTCAGCCCAGAGTTCCATTAACTCTTGAACTGATTCTGCAGGATTTTTGTTTTTGGGGAATTCCCAAGTTTTTGTCTTTTTATAGACATTAAATATTGCTACAGCTCCAGCTTTGGAAAATGCCTCAGTTAGGCCATCCCAAGTTTCTTTTGATGTGTCTTTGATATGATGACTCAAAGACTTAGGTAGATTTAGGGTTATTATTCCCCTTGCCTTTCCATCATTTTCAAGAAATTCTTGGTGTAATTTCCAAATTTGGTTGAGTGCCTGGACTCGACCAGCTGTGACAGTTGTGCTACCCAACAGGTTCGATGTGAAAGCTTGCTTTGCTTTCCCTGTGAATTTTGAAGCCAGTTTCCTTTCAGAGTTTATGGCTTAATTGTGACAAATCCTTAACTGTAGGATATGTTGGCCACACATATTTGGATAGTGCTCTATCTTTGATTGCTACCAAATAGCAGAGTCCAGGTTTTTTCCAGACTGGATGCTCTCATGTGTGTTTAAAATTTCTTTTATTTGTTTTCACAGGAATGATTTCACCATGCTCTATTGGAGTACCAACTTGAGCTTGTAGGTATGTATCATTTTCATCATCTGTTAATTCCCAATGGGAATTTTCAGAGCCATATAGTAGATCTTGGAAATCAGTATTTCCAAGTTCTTTTAACTCGTCATGTTTAGGTATGCGAGTTCTAGGCTCTTTGGAGTGAGCGGTGAAGTTAATTTTATCAGCTTCTTTTTTTATCTAGCCGATTTTGTTTCTGATGCAGCTTTTTGGCTCTTTTTGTTACAAATCAACCCCTAAGTTCGATGCTTTGACGCATTCGATGCCTTATCCAATGTCTCACTTATCTAAGAGAGCACTATCTATTTGCAATAAGGCGTAGGGCATATACTCACCAACAGAGGTTCAGTCAGTTACGTGCTACATGGAAGCCTTACTACAGGCAACAGTAACAGTGACAAGACAAGGCCATAAAGGGTGCAACAGTTGCAGAGGCTATATCATGCATCATCATCAGTCTAGGATGCAGTACCAGAGATGGGACCAACATACAGGTCATGATGGATACATTGGATGACTCGCAAAGCTTATTGGAAGGATAAGATCTTATCAAGTGATCTTATCTTATCTTATCACTTATCACATCAGGATGGGATTCCTTATCGGTGTTATCAAGGATCTTATCATAGATAAGATAAGGAGGACATGAGGCTTAGCATGAGGATGCAGTATGGCAGAAGCACAGTAGGCACAGTTGGACATGAGGGAAGGGCAAGGAGGTTAGGTAGGGGTATATAAGGACTACTGTAGGTAGAGGTTACTCTAAGACTCGAGATAGTTTGTCTTGCTCAGGCAACTACCTAGTTTTCAATCCAATTCACTCTCTTTTCTTTTATCTTCTCTTCGCTCGCTTGCAGTGAGCTTGAGTGTTGTGTTGTTTGAGCGTAGCTCCTAACACTTTTCTTTTCTTGAGCCAGCTTTATTTTGTCAGAATCTAGCCAAGACTCTGCATTTATTGTGCGTGTCTTTGCTCCCTTTAATTCTAATTTGAGATGTCCTATCTCACATGCCATTTCTTGCTGGTTTTCAAAATAGGTATTATTCTCATTTCATCTAGCCTGCTGAGATTGACCTAGATGATCTAAAGCTGCATCTAGATTATCATGTAATCAATCATTATTATCTATTAAGGTGTTGGAGTTTTGTATAACTCCTTTCACTGTTTGTGAAATCTCAGCTATATTTTCTTGATGGCTAGCAACTGTTACAAATCAACCCCTAAATTCAACACTTTGACGCATTCGACGCCTTATCCAATGTCTCACTTATCTAAGAGAGCACTATCTATTTACAACGCAAGGCGTAGGGCGTATACTCACCAATGGAGGTTCAGTCAGTTACGTGCTACATGGAAGCCTTACTACAGGCAACAGTAACAGTGACAAGACTGTCGAAGTAGCACGACGACGGGCGCAGCGGAATAGTAGAGCTAAGTAAGTGAAACACTTACTTGGGTAGCTGTAGGTCACTCAGGAGCTAGGGCTCAACTGGTTGATAGCAGAGAAGAGAATATAGATTGACGGAGAAACTACAGAGTATTTATACGTCTATCTACTGTCTCTGTGTCAGCGTTATTATGATACGCTGACTGAGCATTTGTATAGCATGACTGAGCAGATGTATTGAGCATAGCAATGCGCAGTCATTGCTGTGTGGAAAGCTGTGTGAAGCACAGCTTTGCACAGTCGCCATGTGAATACATGAGGCGGCTTTATTGTTCAGAGTTCTGTCCCATCGAACTCTATAATATCTGTCTAGATATAAATACAATGAACATTATATAATCATAGATTATTAGATAATACTGATAAGATATGATAACAATTGAGATCGGTTAGATCCGAGATGTTTTCCCACGATACGAAAGACATTCGTCAACGTTCGTTTCAACACTCCCCCTCATTGAGGATCTCAATGCCAATTTCATTTCTTAACTCTTTAAACTTTTGCCAAGTTAAATTTTTTGTTAAGATATCAGCTAGTTGTTCATTTGTGGGAACATATGATATGTTAATATCTTTGTTCTCAACACGTTCTCTAACATAATGATAACGAATATCAATATGTTTTGTTCTATGTTCTTGAGCTGGATTCTTTGCTAAGAATATTGATCCTCTGTTGTCAACATGAAGATCAACAGCTCCAATGTCATATCCCATTTCTTTGAATAGGGATTTTATCCACATGATTTGGCGTGAGCAGTCTGAAAGACTCATGTATTCAGCTTCTGTGGATGACAATGCAACAGTTTTCTGTTTTCTGGAAATCCAACTTATTGGAGATCCTGCCAATAGAACTAGATTACCCGTTACAGATTTTCTTGTGACTGGATCACCAGCCCAATCCGCATCAGAGTAAGCATGCATTCCATCTTTGTTAAAGCCATCATATACCAATTTTCCATTTATGGAAGAATTGACATATTTTATAATATATAAGGCTTTTGCTATGTGTTCTCTAGATGGATTAACCATGAATTGTGACATCATGATTACTGCTTGGGTAATATCATATCTCGTGCCAAGAGTAAGATATAGTAGAGATCCAATAATTGATTGGTAATAACTCCTTTCTTGAGGAGTTGCAGTACCTTCGTTCTCCACAGGTGTATATCCTGCTGGTAAAGGAGTACGAACAGGTTTTGAATCTTCTTGACCAAAGCGTTTAACTACCTTCTTTGCATAGTTAATTTGATCAAGAATAATCAATTTCTTTTTCCTATCTCGGACAATTGTCATTCCAAGATATTCTTTAATGGGTCCTAGATCTCTACATTCCCATTTTTTCATAAATTTGTGTTTTAGTTCCATGAGTAACTTTTTATTGTTTCCCATGAATAACACATCATCAACATATAATATAGCTACTATAGTTGATTTTTGTTTATAGCAAACATAAACTCCAGTGTCTGTAAGACACCGTCCAAAGCCTAATTCTTGTAGACTTTGATTTGCTTTCTTATTCCAAGCTAATGAAGCTTGTTTAAGTCCATATAAGGCTTTTTTAAGTTTATAGACTTTGTGCTCTTGTCCTTTGATAATAAATCCTTCTGGCTGTTCCATATATATATTTTCTTCTAAGTCTCCATAAAGGAACGCTGTCTTTACATCTAGCGCTTCGATTTCCCAATCTTCTAGCGCTGCTGTAGCCATAAGGAGTCTCACAGTTTCAAATCGTGCAACTGGTGAGAATGTATCATCATAATCTACTCCAGGTATTTGTGAAAATCCTTTAGCGACTAGTCGAGCACGTTTTCGGCCATCGCTTTTGACCGCATAAACCCATCTACACTTTACAGGTTTACGGTCTTTTGGACATGGTACTAATTCCCATACATCACGGTCTTCTAAGGCCTGTACTTCTTCTTTCATTGCATTTTGCCATAATTCCCATTCTTTGGGATTAGAAGCTTTTAATTTGTAAGCATCTTTATATGTCCATTGATCTACACTTTTGGAGTAGTTTGGACTTATGGCTTTGCATAGAAGGTAGTTAACAAATCTGTTACCTCCTTCTTTGAGTAGTTTTTCTAAGAAGTATACGAGATCATCACTAGGTGATTTAGACTGTAAATCTCTATTTACTTCTTCTTCACTTGATTCATTAAATGGATCGGTTTCATTATCAGAGGATGATTGTCTATTCAAATCTGGAATAGATTCTCCACCAGAAACTGGTCTTGTTTCTTTAATGGATGATCGTTCAGATTCTGAGGCAGATGGTGTTTTATATTGTTCTGACTCTGTTTCTGATTCTGATATTTCTTCCATTTCTTTATCCATTTCAATTTGTTGTAACGGATTTTGTAAAGCTTTTCGTGAAGAAGTTGGACTAAGGGTAGGTTTTGCTTTCCCTTTGCCTTTACCAAAGACTCTTTTGCTCCACTCTCTAGTACTTTGTATATCTTTTTCTATTTCAAGAGGGGCTTTCTGACCATATGCATTGTCAGGCATGAGTCTCGGTTTTTTGAGGCGTGAAGTCCTTCTGAGATATGTGTCATATTTTTCATCTCGTTTGTCCTTTCCTTTTTCAGGACGTTTATCTCCAAGTCGTCTCATGGAGATGTTTGGTCGTTCAGGAGGTGTTATTGAACGATTAACATTAGGTTCTATATCCTGATTTCTGTCAGGATTTATGTAAGAATCCTCTAGGCCTTGATTATCCTTATCATGAAACGATCCGCTATAATCGTTATCTGTAGTATCATGATTTTCTGGATATCTTTTCTTTTTGTGGGGAGTATCATCATCACTATCACTATCATAGGTGTGATGACCATGATCCATGTGGGAATTGGAATCAGATACGTGTCCATTATTTTTCTCCCTTGTTTCTATACCTGGTGGACTATTAAATAGTCTATTTTCTAAGCCTTCTGTTTTTGCTCTAGGAAATTTGGTTTCATCAAATAATGATTGAACTCCAACAAATATAGAGTTATCATTTTTCATGAATTGATAAGCTTTAGAGCCATCTTCATATCCTATGAATGTCATGGCCTCTGCTTTTGGAGTAAGCTTATTTTGTCTAATTTCTTTTGGTACAAAAACCCAAGCTAGACAACCAAATGTTTTAAAGTAATGAACATCAGGTTTTTTATTATACAAATTTTCATATGGCGTCATCCATTTTGTTCTTCTTAATGGTGTGCGGTTATAGGTGTGAATAGCATTTTTCATAGCAAATTCCCACCATGATTTTGGACATTGGGCATGGAGTCGCATACTTTCTGCTTTTTCTAAGATTGTATTATTCAATCTTTCTGCACGTCCATTTTGTTGATGGATGTATGGTGCACTTTGTTCACGTAATATGCCTTTTTGTTTTAAGAATTGATCAAATTCACCAGACTTAAATTCTCCCCCTCGATCTGATCTGAAGCGTTTAACTTTTCTTCCTGTTTGGTTTTCAAACAGTGTAATAAAGTTTTTGAAATTTTCAAACGTTTCTGATTTAGTTCGTAGGAATGCCATAAAGGCATATGAAGAATAGTCATCAATAATCATTAAACACCATTTTTTACGGTGATAAGATTCTTGTGGGAATTCTAGCAAGTCAGCATGTAACAACTCTAATGGTTGTTTTGCACGTGTTTGTGATATAGGATAAGATTTATTATGCATCTTTCCTTGTGCACATCCAGAACAAATAGGATTATCAGATGGTATTTTGATTTTATCATCAAAACCTTCTGTATGTTGGCTCATGTTTTTTATTACATTTTTATTTGCATGTGCCATCCTATTATGCCATGTAGTGAAATCTACGAGATTCACTAATTTGTTTAATTTATGTTTTATTGTTACTTTAGCCCAGTGTATCGGTTCAAAGCAATTTTTGGGTTTAGCAACTATAACATCATTTCCTTTGAACAAAAACACTGTATGTTCACTGTTTGATGTCTCAACGTAACCACCAATTTTTAATTGTCCAGATGAAATAAGTTTGTGAGAAGCCTTTGGCATGTAACAAACTTCCAATTTAGCGATATGTTTAAGTCCCTTTAAGTTTTCAAACTCAAGGACTATAGTCCCTTGTCCAAGTATCTTTGCAGCTGATTTTGAATCGGCTGTTTTGATTTCTTCTGGTTCAGGATATGGATTATACTCTACAAAGTCAGACTTGTCGTTTGTAATGTGCACAGATGCACCTGAGTCTATTATCCAGTAATCCTCACGTATTTTTTCACTTTTAAGAGTCGATGCAGATTTATTTAAACTAATAGCTATTATGCTATTTTTACATCTGCTATTTACAGACTTACCAATATCATGATAAGCCTTCTTCTGATGGTTACATTCCGTCATCTGCGAAGAAGTCATTATCATAATATTCTTCTTGGTATCCTCCGATGTTATCATCGTCACTGATTTATAATCAGTATTTGGATATTTTTTAGTGAAATTTACATACGATCTGTTGTCCCAGTAACCTGTTTCTACATGTTCCTCATGTATTTCTTCTTGTAGCTCTATTTGAGCTTTCTCGTCATCAATACGAGCTTCTGGAATATCCATTGGATTATTTTTCCAGGTAACAAAGTCTTTTTTGATAAGATCTTTTCCTTTTCCTTTAAGATCTTTGATCCTGTTCATAATTTTTAATGTCTCAGGATCGACTTTGTTTGGGCTGATTCTATCAGCGAGTGAAGAAGAATTTTGAGGGACATCCACATCCATTTTATGGCTTTCTGTTATAGCCATATTAGCGAATTTCTTAAGATCCGCTCTTTCTTTCCTTGAGAGGTCCCCAGGAGCATTCGCAGCTTTAGCCAAAAGATTTAATTTCTTTAGCTTATTAGCGCGATTTTTCTTATTACGCTCCCAATTTGATCCTGTTCTGTTGCCAGGGGGTACATAGGCTGGTCTATTACTAGGACCTGCCTGTGCATTTGGCTGGGTATTTTTCCCTTTAGGCAAATTAACTCTAGGTTTAAACCCAGAATTAAACGGTTTTTTGCCTTTATAATTTTTGCTCCCCCTTGCTACAAAATTGGCAGACTGCTCTTCCTTGTCGCCTTTGCGACGTTGGTACTCATTCTCGATCTCTGGTAGGAGATCTTTAAGTTTGGTTGTACCTACTACCATTTTTAGTAGTATGTAGGTTTTGAATGAGTCCCAGGAAGCTGGCATCCTATCAATGACTTCCATTAATTGGAAATCGTCGTCAAAGGTTTTGCCATTCGCAGCCATTTCAGCCCAGAGTTCCATTAACTCTTGGACTGATTCTGCAGGATTTTTGTTTTTGGGGAATTCCCAAGTTTTCGTCTTTTTATAGACGTTAAATATTGCTACAGCTCCAGCTTTGGAAAATGCCTCAGTTAGGCCATCCCAAGTTTCTTTTGATGTGTCTTTGATATGGTGTCCCAAAGACTTAGGCAGATTCAGGGTTATTATTCCCCTTGCCTTTCCATCATTTTCTAGAAACTTTTGGTGTAATTTCCAAATTTGGTTGAGTGCTTGGACTCGACCAGCTGTGACAGTTGTGCTGCCCATCTCCTCTTGGTAGCTGGGTAGCCAAGGGTTATGTGTAATAGTACCCTCAACGTACTGCCATACACTTTTGGACTGGAGTGTAGCTTTAACCAACCTGGACCATGTGGCCCAGTTGCTTCTACCTTGTAAGGTAGGAATGGTGACGTCACCACTTTTGTTCGCTCCTACTGGAAGGTTTCCATTAAGGCCTTTGGCTAATTTATCTATATCAGCCCAGCCATAACTATAACCCTCTACAGGCTCGATGTGAAAGCTTGCTTTGCTTTCCCTGTGAATTTTGAAGCCAATCTCCTTTCGGAGTTTATGGCTCAAATGTGACAAATCCTTAACTGTAGGATATGTCGGCCACACGTATTTAGATAGCGCTCTATCTTTGATTGCTACCAAATAGCAAAGTCCGGGTTTTTTCCAGACTGGATGCTCTCGTGTGTGTTTAAAATTTCTTTTATTTGTTTTCACAGGAATGATTTCACCATGCTCAATTGGGGTACCAATTTGAGCTTGTAGGTATGTATCATTTTCATCGTCTGATAATTCCCAATGGGAATTTTCAGAGCCATATAAGAGATCTTGGAAATCAGTATTTCCAAGCTCTTTTAACTCGTCATGTTTAGGTATGCGAGTTCTAGGCTCTTTGGAGCGAGCGGTGAAGTTAATTTTATCGGCTTCTTTTTTATCTAGCCGATTTTGTTTCTGACGTAGCTTTTTGGCTCTTTTCTTTTCTTGAGCCAACTTTATTTTGTCAGAATCTAGCCAAGACTCCGCGTTAATTGCGCGTGTCTCTGCTCCCTTTAACTCTAATTTGAGATGACCAATCTCACGCGCCATTTCTCTTTGGTTTTTGAAATAAGTATCATTCTCATTTCGTCTAGCCTGCTGAGATTGACCTAGATGATCTAAGGCGGCATCTAGATCATCACGTAATCGATCATTATTATCGATTAAGGTATTGGAGTTTTGTATAACTCCTTTCACTGTTTGTGAAATCTCAGCTATATTTTGTTGATGGCTAGCAACCATGATTTTGGCGTCTTCTACCAATTCATTCGCTTGATAGAGGTCATGTAATTTTTTATTTTGGAGAAGGGAATCGCTCCTTCTCTGTTTAATTACACGTATTTTATTGGGTAATGCACCCAATTTCATAAATGCAGTGGCTATTTTTCGCCACTCATTTATTTCCCCTCGTGACCATTTGTCACCTTCCTCCTGCGTCTTTTGTCCTTTCTGGTCTCCCCCAGAGGATTGTACCGGAAGCGGGTCAATCTCCCACTTCGACGCTTCGGCAACAACCCTCGCTCCAAACGTTTTGAGCCACTGTTCGTGGCGTCTGTCTTGTTCTTTGACAGATAAGGAATATGCCTGATTAGGGTCATTCCTTTTTTGGAGGTGAAGGGGACCACGCACATTCTTCACGCCGTTTTTAGCAACGGCGGCATAATTCGGCCCTGAGGAAGGGCCAGGAACAGGAATCGGCGTCCTGTTTTCCTCGTTGCCTAATCGAGGGAAGGGGGTTGATGGCCGGTAAGTGCCATTATTAAGGTCGGCAATTAATTGCCGCGCACCTTCCATCGGCAACTTGGGATAATCATCCCTGACTTTGTTCCAATCGTTGATTGGAACGGCATTGGGCTTTCTATATTTAGCCCGGACAGCTTCATCGTGGCGGACTGTGTGTCCGCGTTCCCTGGCCATTTTCCTTTTATATTCTTGAGTGCGCCGATGAATGCGCGCTTCAAGTATGGCCTTCTGTTTGGCCTCCTCCACTTTTGCCCGGTGCTGGGCGATCGTTTCTTGATCTTGCCGACGAAGTTCGTCAGCAAGCTTAGAATCGATCGAGGCTGATGGCCCAGAACCGGTAACTCGTGCCTTGCCGGCACGCTTCTTGTATGAAACAGGGATGAACATCCCTGCACCATCAAGGGGAGGAGTGATCCTCTCCTGTTTTACCTGAACAGGGGGGGATCGCGGGTGCGATGAGTCAGAGATTGTGCGTAAGGAGGGTAGCGAGGATGGGGTCCTCACTTTAGTAATCGGCGATGCCGATTTTGATCCCGCTTTATTTGAGCGGGGAGAGCGCATGATGTCGGCGGATTCGCCCATTTCGCGCTTTTTAATTAATTTAGAATTTTTAATTTGTCCCAATTTAAATTGGGCAATTACCTGTTTGCCTTTGTATTTGGCCGCAAGGCCAAACAAAGCACGTTTATCGGATTCTTCATCCGATTTAAGCTCATATTGAGCTTGTTCCTTTCCCTGAGCTTCCTCAGGGAGGAGATCAAAATAGGTAATTTTGCGACCTTTAGAAGGGCCGGCTTGATTGTTTCCGGACGAACCGGAAAAGGAAGCTGCTTTTCCGGCAGCGGAGCCGGAATAGGATTTTCCGGAGGAAGATCCGGAGGAAGAGGAGGCGGAGGCGGAGGAAGCGGCAGAGTTGTTGTAAGACATTTTTATCAAAATATTTATTTATTTATTTGAAAATTCAAAAAAAAATAAATTCGAGGAGAGGTTGGTTTGGATTGGTTTGAAGATCTTTTGAAAAATCCGTTAGCTCATCGTTTTTAAGGAACGATAGATGCTAGCGCTAATCATCGATACTTCCGGTTATGGACGCAACAGATGGATCCCGGGACAGGGACTCGTGGATCGCTTTTGGTTTCTCGGTTTCATCGCCAGAAAGGGATCCAGCCTTCCAGGAGTGCTTTGGGGCTCCAACAAATTCCCCAACAGCGGTAAATATCCCATCATTATGTAACTATTTTTAAAACGTACTATTGCTGCTAAGGAGCAGTCCTATTACTAAGCAGGAAGCTAAGCTCGTGCCTGCCACTGATATGCGTAGACAGGGAACAATGTCCCTGTAGCACTATCTTTATACGGAATATTACATAATTATTTAATAAATGAGAATGCGGGACGAAAACCCGAAATTGGTATATGCGCTTAATTATTCACGGCCAAAAGGGGGGCGACAAGCCTTTTGATCGGGGGACGGGACAGAACCCGATCCGATCTTTATCCATCAAAAGATGGCCCTTAATCCGGAGGATGTTGATAAACCAGTATCCACAAACTGGTCCAGATCCGATCGAGACGATCGATGGATCTTAGATTATGGTTTTATTATATACCCGGGTAACGCAGAAACCGGGGGCTGGACAAGTTTGCCACACTAAGTATTATTTTCACACCTCTCCAGGTGGTGCCCAGATCTCTGTCAAGATCGGACATGCTCATATTTCGGGTGAGCTCCCCGGGTTACGTTAGTGGACATAAACGGTGTATACAGTCATCTACAGCCACTAGGGCGCTACTAACAAACCCGATTACCTTATTTGGTCATTACCAAATAGCGATCGACGAAGTCCCCTCGACGGCGACAGCTACATCGTCGAGCCGCTTATCTCCTGCGGTATCGAGGCGATCGCCCATCAGGTCTGCGAGCAGACGGGGCCCATAACCTGTCGAAGTAGCACGACGACGGGCGCAGCGGAATAGTAGAGCTAAGTAAGTGAAACACTTACTTGGGTAGCTGTAGGTCACTCAGGAGCTAGGGCTCAACTGGTTGATAGCAGAGAAGAGAATATAGATTGACGGAGAAACTACAGAGTATTTATACGTCTATCTACTGTCTCTGTGTCAGCGTTATTATGATACGCTGACTGAGCATTTGTATAGCATGACTGAGCAGATGTATTGAGCATAGCAATGCGCAGTCATTGCTGTGTGGAAAGCTGTGTGAAGCACAGCTTTGCACAGTCGCCATGTGAATACATGAGGCGGCTTTATTGTTCAGAGTTCTGTCCCATCGAACTCTATAATATCTGTCTAGATATAAATACAATGAACATTATATAATCATAGATTATTAGATAATACTGATAAGATATGATAACAATTGAGATCGGTTAGATCCGAGATGTTTTCCCACGATACGAAAGACATTCGTCAACGTTTGTTTCAACAAAGACAAGGCCATAAAGGGTGTAACAGTTGCAGAGGCTATATCATGCATCATCATCAGTCTAGGATGTAGTACCAGAGATGGGACCAACGTACAGGTCATGATGGATACATTGGACAACTCGCAAAGCTTATTGGAAGGATAAGATCTTATCAAGTGATCTTATCTTATCTTATCACTTATCACATCAGGATGGGATTCCTTATTGGTGTTATCAAGGATCTTATCATAGATAAGATAAGGAGGACATGAGGCTTAGCATGAGGATGCAGTATGGCAGAAGCACAGTAGGCACAGTTGGACATGAGGGAAGGGCAAGGAGGCTAGGTAGGGGTATATAAGGACTACTGTAGGTAGAGGTTACTCTAAGACTCGAGATAGTTTGTCTTGCTCAGGCAACTACCTAGTTTTCAATTCCATTCATTCTCTTTTCTCAACTCCTCTCTTTGCTCGCTTGTAGTGAGCTTGAGTGTTGTGTTGTTTGAGCGTAGCTCCTAACAGCAACCATGATTTTGGCATCTTCTACCAATTCATTCGCTTGGTAGAGTTCATGTAATTTTTTATTTTGAAGGAGGGAATCGCTCCTCCTTTGTTTAATTACATGTATTTTATTGGGTAATGTACCCAATTTCATAAATGCAGTGGCTATTTCGCGCCACTCATTTATTTCCCTTCATGACCATTTGTCACCTTCCTCCTGCGTCTTTTGTCCTTTCTGGTCTCCCCCAGAGGATTGTACCAGAAGCAGGTCAATCTCCCACTTCGACGCTTCGGCAACAACCCTTGCTCCAAACATTTTAAGCCACTGTTCGTGGCGTCTGTCTTGTTCTTTGACAGATAAGGAATATGCCTGATTAGGGTCATTCCTTTTTTGGAGGCTAAGGGGACCATGCACATTCTTCACGCCGTTTTTGGCAATGGCGGCATAGTTGGGGCCTGAGGATGTTACAGTTATGCGCACTTTTCATTTTCTTATGTCAGCACCTGCCTCTTTTGGTGCTTATGCAATCTCTTCTATTTCCATATGCTTATGCAATGTCACACAAATGCTGTTGTGACTCTATTCTTACTTATGCCATATGCCTACCTTCATTCTGTCATACTGATGTCGCTATGACCTCACTCATGACGCGTTATGACGTCTACTATCATTACATCATACCTATGACGTTCTTTACCTTTTACAGACAGTAGGTTCATGTATAAATAGCAGAGTTTGTCGTAGGTCGAACCTTAAGTTCGACTTAGCTTGTATAAACCTTATAACTCACTGCAAAGCTTGTTAGTAAGCACAAGTTAATCTCTGGCAACCTTAATCGGTTGTGGTGAGATTTCAAGTCATAGTTCACGCGCTCTTGCCTATAACCCTCTTCTCAAACCTGAGTCTCGCCTTATAGGCTCAGCACTGTTTACCCCCTCGTGTTCGCCAGGCTTACTTCATTGCCATCGTCTCGGATGATCCTCGTGGCATTACGTCATCGGGTAGATTGACAGACAACTCGATCATCATAACAATTTAAGTCAAACTTACCTAAACAGCTCGCGTATTAGCTCGTTAGCGCACAGACCGTCAAACTTCCTGAGAGCTGGCCGGTAGGTTACCAGTGCCTGATCAAGATTTCCGGAATCTTCACAAGAGGAGCTCCCCCACCGAACAAAGCAACCAGAGGACTTCGAAACACATATACACTTCAAGGAGAAGTAATCTACAAAGATAGCCAAGATCAGATCTGGAAATACAGACACTCTGATACCCCTGTCAAGCCATACCATTTTTGGATACCACAGTACAATAACCGCCCACCCAACGGAGCAGTTAGATTCCAAGGATTATACTATCTCGCAGGAGTAGAAGTTATCTTTGACACCAGTAAATCTCGCTGGACTTACTATCAAAATGACGAAGTATGTTGTGTAGAAGACGAAGCTTTCCAAGGACCATACTACATTCCTGGAGGGATCAACAATGTCCCTGAGCACCTTAGATCACCTGAAGTAACCAGAGAATCTTCTAGCAGAAAGGGCAAATTCCACACACCTAGTGACTCAGATTCCGATTCTTCCCGAGAGGAGAATATGATTGAATCTAGTGACCTATTTGAGACTGCCCCATTCAAAGTGTTTCAAGAGCTAGGAACAGCACGACCTAGCCCCTTACAGTTCACTTCCACATTAGGAAACACACCAAGACCACTTTTATCTTTAGATCTTGCACAGACTAGTGGACCATCTTCAGACAAACAGCCAGAAGAAGAACCAACTTCTGAATCGCCTATACCTCCATTAAGAACCCCTACTCCACCACCTCCCAGAACACCTACTCCACCACCACCGCCACCAGACAACGACCCTGATATTGAAATGGCTGACGCAAATGCCGATCAACGCATCAAGGGTCCCATGCCCACTAAATTCGAAGGGAACCACAAGCTAGCCGAGCTATTTATGAATGACTGCGAGATGTTCTTCGAGATCAATACCAGTTATAATACCGATAAGAAGAAGATCATCTTCACACTCATGCACATTGGCGGAAATGCAGGCCAATGGAAGCTAGCTAAATTAAGCGACCTAAACGATGCAGCAGCATGGGGAACTTGGGCCGCATTTAAAGAGTCATTTGAGAGTAACTGGAAACAGGTGGACAGCCCTGGAAGGGCCATGACGGAGCTATACAAAATAGTGCAACAACGAAAGAAGATGCCGATCCTACTATATATGGACAAGTTCAAGGAACTGATCAAAAAGTCCAAGATCAAGGAAGAAGCCGCCATCGTTCCTCTATTTTCGGAAGGACTTCCCCCTGAAAGCGTCCAACAGATCCTTATGCAGAACCCAGCCAATCTACAGGGTTGGTACGACGTTGCACAAAGATATGCAAATGCCAAAAGCAGACTAGGCATTTTAGCAGGACTATCACATGCTGGAGGAGGAGGAAGACCATCGCCGAGATACAGAGATCCCGATGCAATGGATATTGATGCGGTCATCATCAACACATTATCTAAAGACGAGAGAGAGTGACATGTCAAAGAAGGACTGTGTTTCATATGTCACAAAGGGGGTCATCAATCACTGAGATGCCCCATGAGGAAACCAAACAGTGGAAATAAGAAGAAGCATTTTGGGAAGGGAGTAAAGGAGTCACGACCCCACCGTCACATCAGAGCAACTTCCACATCTATGGAAGGTGACGAGGTTGAGGGATATGATGAAGAAGAGTCAGAAAATGCTAGTGAGAATACAAGTATGATGGCCATCAGGGCTTTGATGGTGCACTTGTCTTCAGAAGATCATCTCAGTCTGCTTGCTGAACAGGATTTTTAAACAGGGATTGCACATCAGTGGATGCTGATCCTCAAACATCGGATTCTATCTATATTTGCGGTGTAACAGTAAAATCTTTAACCAATAAAAAGATTTCCATCCCCATTTCCATCGAATCCAATAAACCCGCTGAAACTGCTCTAGTCAACTGTGGAGCAGAAGGCCTGTTCATAGACGCATCCATTGTCTCAAACTGGAAGCGAATACCCTTGATCCGACCCATCAAAGTCAAGAATGTTGATGGATCAGAGAACGAAGCAGGAGAGATCTTAGAAAGGTGTCTGATCACCTTTAACATAAATGGCAAAACTATGATGCACTGGTTCTGGGTGATGTCATTAGGCAATCAGAACTTTATTTTGGGGCTGCCTTGGCTCGAGGAGCATAACCCAATAATAGACTGGCGAGAAAAGACTCTGGAATTCCATAATTCCGAAAAAGAAGATATCTGTGCACGAATACGGAATCTTTGGATCCAGGTGGATCTAGAAGATGTGACAGAATATGACGACACTCTAGCCAAACAATACACGATGTCACACAGTGGGATTGTTGCCCAGGCAGAGGTCAGCTTGCTGTATGTGGATGAGGACTCGATACTGGAAGTAGCGATTCAGAAAATCACCACATCACAACAGATGGAGCACTGCTACAGAGGTCAGGTAGAACCTGGATCTACTGAAGGACTAGAGGTACCTTCCGAGTATATGGAGTGGAACTCAGTATTTGAAAAAGAAGCCTCGGAGCGTTTCCCTGAGTCAAGACCCTGAGATCACGCCATCGAATTACGAGACGAGTTCATCCCTCGTAAATCAAAGATCTATAACCTATCACCATTAGAACAAAACTCGCTAGACGAATGGATCAAGGAACAACTAACAAAAGGATATATCTGACAATCAAAGTCACCTCAAGCATTGCCCTTCTTCTTTGTCCCAAAGAAGGATAGTAATGCCCTGAGACCCTGTCAGGACTACTGCTATCTTAATGAATGGACTAAACCAAATTTGTACCCCTTACCCTTAATCTCTGACCTGATGATCAAACTTAAAGGAGCACGCTACTTTACGAAGCTAGATCTCAGATGGGGATATAACAATGTAAGGATCAAAGAAGGTGATGAATGGAAGGCCGCTTTTGTCACCAACAGAGGATTATTTGAACCAACAGTCATGTTCTTCGGACTCCGGAATTCACCTGCAACGTTTCAAGCCATGATGGATGACTATTTTAGGGACATGATTGATGAAGGATGGATCATCATTTATATGGATGACATCCTGATATGTGCACAAACAAAACAAGAACTCGAGTCACGAACTAAACGCGTTCTGGAATGCTTATGACATCATGACCTATATTTAAAATTAGAGAAATGCAAATTCACCAAGGAAGAAGTGGAATTCCTTGGCATGATCGTTTCCCACAATACGATCAAAATGGACCCTATCAAACTAGCTGGAATTAGGGACTGGCCTGTACCAACTACAGTCAAACAAGTACGCTCATTTTTAGGATTCGGAAATTATTACCACCACTTTATTGCGCATTTTGCACACCTTGCAAAACCCCTTCATGATCTGACAAAGAAGAACAAAATTTGGGACTGGTCACCGGAATGCCAAGTCTCTTTTGATCTTCTGAAAGAACAATTCATGACCGCCCCTGTATTAGCCATGCCTGATGCGACTAAACCCTTTATTCTAGAAAGTGACGCATCCAAATGGGCTGTAGGAGCGACTATACTCCAAGTGGACAGCAATGGCCAGCTGCATCCATGCAGATATCTCTCCCATGCCTTAACCCCTACTGAACAAAATTGGCAAATATATGACAGGGAGCTCTATGCTATAATTCGTGCACTTGAAGAATGGAGATACCTGCTCTTAGGAGCACCTCACACCATCACTGTTTGATGCGATCATAAAAACTTAACCTATTATCGTGCACCTCAGTGCTTGACTGCACACCAAGCCCGCTGGTGGAATAATCTATCCAGATATAATTTACAACTAGTGCACACCCCTGGAGCTAAACTGACTCAAGCCGATGCTCTTTCCTGCCACCCTGACCACGCCGAAGGAGAAGAAGACGACGAAACAGTCACTATGCTCCCACACTCTATATTTATCCAATCGCTATCATTAGACCTTCGCGAAAGGATTATTAATAGCAGTGCCACTGATGCATTTGTTGAAAAAGTCAGACACTGCCTCGACAAAAATACCCCGCTTCCATTTAGAAGCACTATCTCCAACTGGAAGCTGGATAATGGACTATTATTATACAAAGGAACACCCTATGTTCCTGATGATCTAGATCTATGCCGTGATATCATCAAAGAATACCATGAATCGCCAAGCGCAGGACACCCTGGATTCTTCAAAATGCTCGCTTTGCTCAAAACTCATTATTGGTGGCCAGGAATGACTGTCTTACTAAAGAAATACATAGATGGCTGTGGAACTTGCCAACAGATGAAACCAAACACTCATCCCACTGCTGCACCCCTAACACCAATCATTTCACACGCCCAATGACCATTTCAACAGATAACTATGGATTTCATCACCGATCTACCAATCTCTGATGGTTATGATTCTATTCTTGTCGTGGTCGACCAAGGCCTTACAAAGGGGGTAATTCTATCACCTTGTCACAAAACAATCACCACTGAACAAACAGCGACGCTCTATATCAAAGAAGTATTCAAACGCTTTGGACTTCCTGATATCATGATCTCAGATCAAGGACCACAGTTCGCAGCAAAAGTCTTCAAGGAGATAACCACCGCGCTAAACATAAAACATCGAATGAGCACCACCTTTCATCCGCAAACTGATGGACAATCAGAACGTCTAAATCAGGAACTAGAGATCTATCTCCAGATATTCTGTGCTTATGATGTAGCCAACTGGAGCAGAGTCTTACCCATCACCGAGTTTGCACACAATCAATGCACTCATCAAGAGCTGAAACAATCGCCTTTTCATCTCATGTATGGAACAGACCCTGTGGCACTACCAGAAGTAGTTAAAAGAATGGATGCACCTGCAGCAGACGCACATTTAAAGCAACTCCACAAAGCAAGAGAAGAAGCGCTTGCAGCACACGAGTTAGCATGTCTAAAAATGATGAAACGCACCATCCGTCACTCTAAACCCTTTAAGGAAGGAGATAAAGTATGGTTAGAGTCAAAGAACCTTCGTATACCATATGAAACATGTAAACTGGCACCAAAAAGGGAAGGACCATTCCAAATAGAGAAAGTTCTAGGACCAGTAACATACAAACTAAAGTTGCCAACCCAATGGCGCATTCACCCAGTATTCCATGCAGCACTCCTTACACCATACAAGGAAATGGACATACATGGACCAAATGACACGAGACCTCCCCCTGATCTGATAGAAGGCCAGGAAGAGTATGAAGTTGAAGCAATAATAGCACATCGCAAAAAAGGCAACTCATACCAATACCTTGTCAAATGGAAGGGATATGATACGTCATACAACACCTGGGAACCCGAACACAACTTGACTAATGTGGAAGAAGTCCTAGACAGATATAAAAACAGGAGAAAACTCAACTGAAGACTAGCAATCTTCGCATCGCTATCTAACCACAGTCTATGTCTTCCAAGTCTACCTCCCCTGTTCCCCCTCATGTCTACTCCGCATACTTTTCAGTCAATAAGTCAGGACGACCCACTGACCCTCGCCTCATTGAGCGCACCCCTGAATGCCCCGCGCTTGTATACCCTCGAGATGACACACCCTCGGACTTTGACCCTAACAACATCATGCCTGAGCCACATCACACATCGACCAATGACCCTCAGGGTCCCCTTACGTCACAAACCGTCGAAACCACCACCTCCCAAAACCGCTCCACCCCCTCCTGAGGAGAAATATCAACAGGATCTTCGGGACTATACCCTCGTCATGTGGTACCTGAGAGTGATCAGGGACACCTTTCATCGGACACTCCGATGGATACCAAAACAATCACCAGAGACAGTATTACAGATAGCCCCAAAGCTACCCCCAGTGGCAGAGCGCATATGCTATATTCAGAGAAGACTGGAGAACCACGAACCATTCCAGCTCACGGAACTACTGGATATTCAGGAGCGTTTAATGCTAGTGCTACCTATCCACAAATACTTAATTGGATTAGGAGAACCATCGCTTTTGCCCGGATCGAACTGGATCAAGCAATCCCTGTTCGTCTTGCACAAGTCTGGAGAATACTTTCCAGTCAACCACACTCCCTCACCATCAGACAGATTGTGATAGAAAATGCCAACTTCAACTGCACTAACCTCATTGAAACGTTTATCAACGTCACTAATCTAGCCTGGGAACTAACCAACTCTATTCAACTAAACCTAGACCAACTTGCCCTGGATCTTCTTTGCCAACTCCTGATCACCGATGTCGAACGATACATCATTGATGCCATCAAACTAGTACATGATGGACAGCTACGCATCTATGTACAGCAGAATGATGTCAGGAATCTGATCAAGATCAACTCCTGGTTTAACCCCATTTACGTTGTCCCAAACTGCTTTGAGATCCTCGATGCAGCAGACAAAATCCACGATAAGATCGAAGGAATACTCGCCCATGTCGAGAAGGCAATCAAATCCGTCAACGAGACACATATTTACGTCAATGACATGTTCCCCCCTCGACCTTCTAAATCGCCCTGCATTATCCTTAATGGAGATGAAGTCCAAGTCGTTATTCGCACCCTCGCCGAATTAGACTCGGCCACACCCCTGATGACAACAATGCCCCTTGTCACGAGACAACCTGAAGGGTCGGCCTCAGCAGCCAAACAGACCACTCCGAAGGGAAAGTCTATACCAATTTCAGCACTGATGAACCCTCAGCCATCAGCGCGACCCTCGACGACGATACCTTCGAATCCTCCTGTTGCATTTTCAACAGTCAATCCCGAGACACCACCCAGACAGAAAGGAAAGGGTAAGGCAACGACACCTGCCACTCCTCAAGCCCCTCAAAAACAACCTCGGTGCCCTCACTGCCTCATCTGTAACTCTCGGGGACACATCACGTCGCAGCACAACCCTAACCATCATCTCGCACTGCCAAAATCAATACCTAGACACATTGAGAATGCAGGGTCTACCCCTGGCACATCACCATGCCCATCAAACCGCTCACAACGCCCTCCTTCATCATGCCCTCGCCCCCTTCGTTGCACCTGCCAAGGATTCCAGCAGGGAACCCGCCCTGGGACCGTTACCTTTGATAACGAAGAAGAACATCATGCCTGGTTAGCAGGACAACACTGCCCTGATGATGAAGATGACAAATTCCACCTCAGAAAACCCGATTGGTGGACAGAAACCGAGCACAACAATGTTGAGTGAGTGCTCACTGTACTTTGTTTTATTAGTGTATAGTATTACTTGTGGACAAGTAATCTAGCGAAGAGCTAGTGTTACAGTTATGCGCACTTTTCATTTTCTTATGTCAGCACCTGCCTCTTTCGGTGCTTATGCAATCTCTTCTATTTCCATATGCTTATGCAATGTCACACAAATGCTGTTGTGACTCTATTCTTACTTATGCCATATGCCTACCTTCGTTCTGTCATACTGATGTCGCTATGACCTCACTCATGATGCATTATGATGTCTACTATCATTACATCATACCTATGATGTTCTTTACCTTTTACAGACAGTAGGTTCATGTATAAATAGCAGAGTTTGTCGTAGGTCAAACCTTAAGTTCGACTTAGCTTGTATAAACCTTATAACTCGCTGCAAAGCTTGTTAGTAAGCACAAGTTAATCTCTGGCAACCTTAATCGGTTGTGGTGAGATTTCAAGTCATAGTTCACGCGCTCTCACCTATAACCCTCTTCTCAAACCTGAGTCTCGCCTTATAGGCTCAGCGCTGTTTACCCCCTCGTGTTCGCCAGGCTTACTTCATTGCCATCGTCTTGGATGATCCTCATGGCATTACGTCATCGGGTAGATTGACAGATGACTCAATCATCATAACAGAGGAGGGCCCAGGAACAGGGATTGGCGTCCTGTTTTCCTCATTGCCTAATTGAGGGAAGGGGGTTGATGGCCGATAAGTGCCATTATTTAAATCGGCAATGAGTTGCCGCGCACCTTCCATAGGCAATTTGGGATAATCATCCCTTACTTTGGGCTTTCTATATTTAGCCCGGACTGCTTCATTGTGGTGGACTGTGTGTCTGCATTCCCTGGCCATTTTCCTTTTATATTCTTGAGTGCGCCGATGAATGCACTCCTCAAGTATGGCCTTTTGTTTGGCCTCCTCCACTTTAGCCTGGTGCTGGGCAATTGTCTCTTGATCTTGCCAATGAAGATCGTCAGCAAGCTTAGAGTTGATCGAGCTGATGGCCCAGAACTGGTAACTCGTGCCTTGCCAGCATGCTTTTTGTATGAAACAGGGATAAACATCCCTGCGCCATTAAGGGGAGGAGTGATCCTCTCCTGTTTTACCTGAACAGGGGGGGATCGCAGGCGCGATGAGTCAGAGACTGTGCATAAGGAGGGTAGTGAGGATGGAGTCCTCACTTTAGTAACCGGCGATGCCAGTTTTGATCCCACTTTATTGGAGTGGGGAGAGCGCATGATGTTGGCGGATTTGCCAATTTCGCGCTTTTTAATTAATTTAGAATTTTTAATTTGTCCCAATTTAAATTGGGCAATTACCTGTTTGCCTTTGTATTTGGCTGCAAGGCCAAACAAAGCACTTTTATCGGATTCTTCATCCGATTTAACCTCATCCTGAGCTAGTTCAGGGGCAAGGTCGAAGTAGGTAATTTTGCGACCCTTGGAAGGGCCAGCTTGGTTGTTTCTGGATGAACTGGAAGAGGAAGCTGCTTTTCCGGCAGTGGAGCCAGAATTGGAGTTTCCAGAGGAGGATCCAGAGGAAGAGGAGGCAGAGGCAGAGTTGCTGTAAGACATTTTTTATCAAAATTTATTTATTTATTTGAAAATTCAAAAAATAAATTCGAGGATGGGTTGGTTTGGATTGGTTTGAAGATCTTTGAAAAATACGTTAGCTCATCATTTTTTAAGAAACGATAGATGCTAGCGCTAATCATCGATACTTCTGGTTATGGATGCAACAGATGGATCCTGGGACAGGGACTCGTGGATTGCTTTTGGTTTCTCAGTTTCATCACCAGAAAGGGATCCAGCCTCTCAGGAGTGCTTTGGGGCTCCAGCAAATTCCCCAACAGCAGTAAATATCCCATCATTATGTAACTATTTTTAAATCATACTATTGCTGCTAAGGAGCAGTCCTATTACTAAGCAGGAAGCTAAGCTCATGCCTGCCACTGATATGTGTAGACAGGGAACAATGTCCCTGTAGCACTATCTTTATATGGAATATTACATAATTATTTATTTAAATGAGAAGTGCGGGACAAAAACCCAAAATTGGTATATGCACTTAATTATTCACGGCCAAAAGGGGGGCGCGAAGCCTTTTGATCGGGGGACAGGACAGAACCCGATCCAATCTTTATCCATCATAAGATGGCCCTTAATCTGGAGGATGTTGATAAACCAGTGTCCACAAACTGGTCCAGATCCGATCAAGACGATTGATGGATCTTAGATTATGGTTTTATTATGTACCCGGGTAACGCAGAAACCAGGGGCTGGACAAGTTTGCCACACTAAGTATTATTTTCACACCTCTCCAGGTGGTGCCCAGATCTCTGTCAAGATCGGACATGCTCATATTTCGGGTGAGCTCCCCGGATTATGTCAGTGGACAAAACGAGTGTATACAGTCACTACAGCCACTAGGGCACTACTAACAAACCTGATTACCTTGTTTGGTCATTACCAAATAGTGATCGATGAAGTCCCCTCGATGGCAACAGCTACATTGTCGAGCCACTTATCTCCTGCAGTATCGAGGCAATCGCCCATCAGGTCTGCAAGCAGACAGGGCCCATAACCTGTCGAAGTAGCACAATGACAAGCGCAGCAGAATAGTAGAGCTAAGTAAGTGAAACACTTACTTGGGTAGCTGTAGGTCACTCAGGAGCTAGGGCTCAACTGGTTGATAGCAGAGAAGAGAATGTAGATTGATGGAGAAACTACAGAGTATTTATACATCTATCTACTGTGTCTGTGTCAGCGTTATTATGATACACTGACTGAGCATTTGTATAGCATGACTGAGCAAATGTATTGATCATAGCAATGCGCAGTCATTGCTGTGTGGAAAGCTGTGTGAAGCACAGCTTTGCACAGTCGCCATGTGAATACATGAGGCAGCTTTATTGTTCAGAGTTCTGTCCCATCGAACTCTATAATATCTGTCTGGATATAAATACAATGAACTTATATAATCATAGATTATTAGATAATGCTGATAAGATATGATAACGATTGAGATCGGATAGATCCGAGATGTTTTCCCACGATACGAAAGATATTCGTCAGCGTTCGTTTTAACAGAGTTGGGTCCCGCTGTATTCGGCGTATATCTGTATATTCGTGCATTTGTCGTATATTCTGAATTTATGTCTGCCCGTTTTGTGGTTGCTTTCTATTGCTATACTGGTCTAGTAAATTTAACCAAATATGTTCCTGTTACAACTACATAAAGTGACCCTATCCTTTTGTTCCGATGTCCGCGAGTGACTGTATTCCATTCCGAGTCCATTCATGTTGTCAAGTTCGCTATAAGTTACCCGCATTCCTACATTGAAGCGTGCACGTGTCCACTTATGGGAGGAGGTGATGGTGATGGCAAGGCACGGGCATTAGCGGAACCATGATATTAGGAAGCTTATAACGACATTCACACTCGAATAACATAGTAACAACAGTGCTGGCAATGTGATTAAAAACGAAACATAGACTTAAACTTTAAAGGAGAGACAATTTGTGTGGGCGTCTTCCAAGATATCGGCAATTAGGAGCTAGAAAATTGGCGAGACGAGAAATACGTACAGCTTATCGAATTATGGTGCCGGGTGGTGCAAGCCGGGAGGCGTTCTTGTATTATCAATGGCTCGTCTGATGAGGACCTGGGCACCGGTAGCACATGAATTGGCAACTACCGCACCAAATGTTATAGTAGTAGCCATGCTGCGGGTTGCGAACGCAGTCGCAAAGCGATGTGTAGTGTTCATGCCACGGGGGGCATCTGTGGCACGTTGGCCAATATTGCATGACGTGCCTTCTCGAAGCGGGCTCCGCCTTTACTAGTAATCCTGGTACAGATGCGCAAGAAATTCAAGGATAGCGGGGGGTGGAATGTGTAGCCGAGAGCATGTGAGGCAAGGTTTTTATCCGCCCATTGCTTGACGGATGAAGAAATCGTCGCATGCCCTGGGTTCTCAATGGTTGCACATAAATGGCTTTGGCTTTTCCATTACGCACATATGCATATTCTATGTGAATTTATCACTTGTAAATCGTTGGATCTGAAATGTTCAGTATCGTACGTACGATGCCTTTGAATGTCGACACAGATCATCGCATCAATGACTGGAATTCGAGTCCTCGACAGGTTTGACCAATCCATATTTGCTTCCATGCGCACCGTGACTGGAATCACGTTCAGTCCATGCTGAACGATGTCATAACGAATGCCTACCAGATCATCCGTTATTTTCCCGCGATGTAGCATTGGGTAGGCAGTACAGCGTGCATTCGCGAATGCACTTGAGACCACATAAGACATTCGCGTCGCATCAAACTGATGGCATGAACCGGTTCCTTCTCTTATCGCGTAGGTCGTCATATTTGCAAGTTTTGAGCAAGAAGCAATGTCAGGACAAATTCCCACAATCATTGACCATTCAGGACATTCTCTCATCTTCTCTGGCTGGTCTTTCTTCCTAACAATGCCTGACATTATCCGCTTGACGTAGAACAGACTTTCGAGAGCTATCACGACATGGCCGAGCGAGACGTCGACTAGTAAGTTTCGTTTGGTGTCGCGGACCAGAAGAACGCTTTACTCGGTGGGTAAGAAACGCAAAACTGTCTTGCACTCCACATCCACGCCGCAGGCTGGTTGGACGGCTTCAACCTCTCTGGGTCCGGCGACGGCCTTATTGGCAAGAAAGCTGTCCATGTTTAAGAGATGGAGGAGTGGGGCCTGGGTGATGCCTGTGAACAGATTATTCCCATTTGAGCTGCCGAGGAAGATTGATATCGTTCTCAACTATCTCGTCTGTCTGACGAAGAGGAAACTACCGGGTGGAGGGGAAGGGTTGACCCGAAGCTCAGAGTCGATGGTATATGCGAGCGCGAATAGTGCTACGGATGCTACAAGAACGGGGGCACGAGCGATGCGCATCTGCTATTATCCTCTCTGTGGATGAGTAACATAAACATGGTTCAAGATCCACTTCACCTCATCTCAAATCAACATTCTTACGCCGGCCGCGGCGAAGCAAGAGACATTTCATAGCATTCCTGTGACCTCCGCATCTGGAAGCGAGCGAAGTACAGGGGATCGATGAACGTATGAAGACCGGTTGGATGGATCGATCTTGAAGTCGTCGTTTTCTCTAAGTGGTCCTCCAACTGTGTGAGTGTCTTGCGCCCGACCGATCGGCCGAGATAGCACAATAATGCGCGCATGGCGTATCTGGGTCCCCAAGCGGGGTGCCATTCGTCAAGCACTCGTTCAATCCGTCTACGGTGACAACACCGCGCACCGCATGTACAACTCTTTATCGGACTTTATATACATGGTCACATCTACACTTGGATGAGTTTTCTGGACACTTTGCTTCGTCTGCGGATGGCAGGGCCCCAGCGGAACAGGACCTAATTCGGCTGGCATCAGACTTGAGCGATAAAGACCAGGTGCACTCACAAAAGGTATAGGCATCATAAGCGTCGCTATGCACGCGAAGAGTGTGCAACCCCATTTGAACGTGAGCTTGTCGAACATCTGGACGATAAACAGCGGAAATGCGGTGGCAACAAGATTTCCTGCCTTGCGCATGAAAAAGGTGAGGATAGAAAGTGGCATAAGGTGCTTACGTGCTAAACCCTGGCCAGCAGATGCGGAAGACGCCCACGTTCCATAACTTCAATGACACTGTCAACGGAAGGTGTTTAAAATTAAATAAGAACTGAACTGACCAATCGGACAAGTAGGAAAAAATGGCCTGGTATATGATAAATATGGACCATAGAAAGCACTACAGAACCACAGTGTCATGAACGTGAGACGCTCGTATGTAGGGAAGGATTAATCACGTACGACTATGCCGACGTTGAGCCCTATCCAGTGTACTTGGGGGAGCGTGCACCATGCAAAGATGAATAGCCCAGATGGGAGCAGTACCCCTGCAAAGCATGCTGCGTACAATCGGGCTTCTGGTCCACGCGTAGTGTAGTTTTTCCTGCGACGAGTATGCTCAGTCATAATCATAATGGCGCCAGCATGGCGAGCTATGCGCACCGGTACATGGAATCCTGCCAAATTGTCGTCAATAATCCAAAAATGGATCCAATTCTGTCAAGATGAGCGATGGAAGGATGGAAGATAAGCTTAAATACATACATCATTGACACAAAAGTCGTTCCCGCGAGGCCGATGCTGAAGTGATGCACTGTTTCGAAAACTAGAGGGATAGCTCTGAGTGGTATCAATCATGGTGTTCCGTATACCAATAGATGGACGCACGCCATAAAGCTATATATGACGCCCCATGCAAAACCGATCCAAAGCTACCGCTCATTAGATTTAGACGTGGAAACTAATGTGCGTGGACGTACACTGAAAGCGGCGACGATTGGTTCTGTAAAAGTCAAGTCTGGAGCATATCAAAAGCAAGAGGGAGGCATGGCTGAGATGAACCTACAAAGTGGCCGTGTACATGAGATGAATATGAGCCTAGTCAAATTCACCCTTTCGTCTTCGACTCTAGCTCGATAACGCATATCTCCAGTCTCTTTCCGAATCTTTTTGGCGAGGCGCGCCAAAACCACCTGGGATCGCGTTTCTTTCATGAAGAACGTGAGGATGAAACAGACGCTACTGTACCTATCCTATTGTTAGCCAGGCACTTTGGATTGGATCACCGAATCCATACGTCATTTGTATCCATTGTATCCAGCGCCACTGCAAACGAGGATTCATCTCGACCCATCCAGCCATGATAGGGCCGATGGCTGTTGCACATCCCGACAGCGAGAAAATAGCCATCGGAATACCTCGTCTAAAAAAGACGCCATGAGAAGCAGAGAAGAGCCGTTATTAAATCCCTTACTCTTGAGGTGACCATATATCCGCAATAGTACCACCTACCATCACTGATCCAATCGAGCTAGCAGCGCCCTGAATGAACCGTGCAACGATGACGGTTTGGATGTTTTTTGCTCTATCATGTAAATACATTTTCAAGAAACTGACGCAGACGACCTACAAAGCGATCATCATGAACATGATGGTAAATACAAGCATCGAAACAATGTAGAGCGGCTTTCGGCCAAATTCTTCGCTGAGGGGTGCAGTTACGAGCGGAAATATCCCGAGGCCCAACGCATACACGCTGAGGCCGGTGATAGCTTGCAGATTTGTGCAATTGAGATCGCGCATCATCGATTGGAATCCCAAGGGGTATGCTGATGCTGTAGTCGCTGAGTGGATCTAGAGGTCAGCGGCGGTTCATCAACCATCGAGACTACTGTACATGCTAACAGAGCAGTGTAGCAAGCGATGGCAGTGATGACCCATTTCTGGCCTTTGGTGAAATTGATAGGGTTCCTTCCATCGCCTTCCTCGAAATCGATCTAGAAGGATAACATGAGAGGTGACATCGATGAACCAACCGTCGAGCAGAAAAGTGACTAACATATGTCAAGTCTGGTTTTTTTGTATCATCCGACTGCGGTGTGCAGGCCACTACTGTTTCAAGATCCAGAGCTTCTTGGTCCATAAAGCTTGTTCGAAGAGAAGCTCCCAAGATCTCAACGGCGACAGCCTCTTATAACATCATGCTGTTATCAGTTCTCGCGGAGATATTCTCGGCAACTGTTTTCATTCTACAGCAATGTCGGGGAATGCAGTAGCGAATCACCGACACCCAGTTGATGGACAGAGTTTCGTAGCTCGGAACGCAAGTGTGGTGGGCGATCTTGGAAGTAGAGGATGCGCAATCGTCATGAGTACTTGTTGCAAGGACAGTAATGATAATGTATGTTGTTTTAGAGGAACCCAGCTCTATTCTCCGGAACATGCAAGGGCGCCAATCAGCCGAGGGCCAAATCACAAATAGCCACCGTTAGTTAATCAGTGATACTCATGGCGATTCATTGAGGCAATATCCCTGTAAAGACCTATGTCATCAGGGAACGATAAAAATGAGCTTCTTTTTTCGCCTGACACGCATGCATGACTGCCGGCGCCAACATTACGGTATGGCATCGTGGGCGTGTTTGGATGTTGTTTCGTCCAGATGTTGGCTGGTCCCCGCTTCATATCTACTTCGTCCATACAGGGCATTTGGCAAGTTTCCACCATGGTCACAAACGATATCACCGTTCGACGTATCGAACTCAGAGCTTACAACACATATGGCATGGTGTTGATAGCGCTTGCGCTTGAACAGATACGACACGCAACAAGCAACAAGTCATACTACTACTTAGTCATTAGTTCATTACGAGAACCAACCTCGCACGAAATTCATCCTGTCCTTGCCTTTGATCCCTTCAATAGCTCACTCAGCTTGCCCATCACGACGCTCTTTTCTCCAGCTCCAGTCCGTCTCCTCTCGGCAGCATTGCCACCTTCGTTTTCCTCATTGGCGTCAAGCGCGAGGGAAAGGCGCGACCTCTGAAACGGTCCCCCAGAAACGAGCGAGAACCTTCTCGATCGTTCCCCCTTGGTCCCGTTTACAGGTCCACTGCTGCCCAACGCAGATCCCTCGACAGCCCCCGGCCTACTGCTATTTGAGTCTACGGTCACTGTCCGCGCAGTGACGTTCAAAGGCTGCAGCGCGATAGCAGCAGGGAGGGAAAACCGCTTTCTCCTCTTCACGGTCGATTCAACCGGCTTCAGAGACGAGGGCTGTTGCTTTTTTTCGGGTGCTTTCTCATCGTCACGACGAACACTCGGCTCCGCCGAAATATGGGGTTGTTGGGTGCGTTCTTGATCCCGGTCCGGGGACTGGCATTGCCCACCTCCATGATTCTCGTTCCCATCGACCAGGGTACCATCACCAAACCCTTCAAATACCTGCAGCGTACTCAGCGGCCTTGCCAAGTTGGCATTCTTCCCCAATGACCTCAACCTCACCCGTCCTCCCCTTCCATTTACGTCTCCAAACGGGCGTTCACCCAACTTCGATCCAGACAACCTCTCAGAATCCATGCCCATAAGCGCCTTGGGCGTCAAGGGCGTCAAAGGCGACGACGATTCAGCGCTGCCTGGTAGAACGGAAAACGAAGGAGTGGACAGCCAGGCAGAAAAGTTAGACAGAGACGTTATGGTATCCCAATTGTGCGCATTGGTGTCAGAGTCTGCTCCAACTTCTGCATTGGGACTCGAATTTGAACCAGAATCGTGACGTTCCCTTCCTTCCAGCTCCGTTTCCGAGTCTAGAACGGGAAACACCGTCTCGTAACACACGTTACAAGAACGCGCTGGTTTACTCGCGCCGTCCCTACGACCTTCTATATTGGTATCGGTGATGTAGAACGTCTGTAAACAATCAACACCTGAGCACAAAAGTAAACGGGGAATTGCTCACCTTTTCAGAACACCCCGCGCACACACATCGTCCACAGAGTCTACAATGGTGTCTTCGCCTTCTCCAGCCAAATACCTGTCCGCAGCGCATACACTCCTTTGTTCTCTCATCCGGGATCCAGATAGCGGGTACCCAATGCTCGACTTTACTTCTTCGGGCCCCAGTTCTTCCGTCCATGCTCTCAACCCGCTTTCTTCGACCATTCGCGTCTCCTCCCTTAAGAGCGACACCGCCCGGGGCCGATGCAGACGGGGGAAACGGCAATGCCTGCAACGACTTCCTGACATGGTTCGTCGACGCAGACGAAGTCAGCGTCGAATTCGGATTGGTGACGTTGAGCGAGACGAGCCATTGCGCCTTGGCCTGTCGGATCGTGCTGACCCAATCGTCCCTATCATCTTCAGTTGCTGCAAGCGTTGTTTAAGCAACATGTCAGCAATGATGGGAAACTACAGATCCTTCACCTGCATAAAGGGCAAAACTGCCTTCCGTGCTCAAGATCTCAAACCGTCTCTGCTCGACGCCCCACTCAGAGGAGACGACGACCTCAAGATCGACTAGGTCCAATCTTCCTTTATACACCCACCGCTCCTCCATCCCCCCCTCGTTCCCAGATGTGGAGGTCGCGGGAATACCCGCCATGGAATGTCTATTTGGCTTTGGCTTCGCCGCGGTCAGTACAGGGACATTGACTTGAGACGACGGGAACCTCGCCCCGCGCGGAGAAGACGGAGTGGACCTTGAACCATCTCCGTCCTTGTTCATCCACGGAGAGGACAATGGCAGATGCGCATCGCTCATGCTACTGTTCCTGTTCCCATACACAGCGCTGGAATCCGTCGCCCTCGCCCATCCCCATTCGCCCAACGTCTCCTCACCTGCAGTCCCCTTTTTCGCCAGCCAGACGAGCAAGTCAGAGAACAAGAGAAACTCTCTCTCCCTCGGCGGCTCGCTCCGCTCGATTTGATACAATGGTCCACGCTTGAGAAGGGTCCGTCCGGGAAGGACAAATTGGAAGGGAGGTGAGAGAGGGAGGTTTGAGGTAGATCGTTGGAGGGCGATGAGGCAGAGTGTTTGGGCATGTATTTGGAGGGAGGTGTTGAGGGAAGACGTGACTAATCAACGTGAACCGTCGTCAGTTGACAACGCGATCGTGTGCACGCATTGGGCTTACTTTTTGACACCAAATCAAGCACGCGTCCGAGCTTCTCGTACTCTCCTTCGTCGTCTTCTCCTTCCTCGCCTCCTGGTTCATCAACACAGCCTCTCAAGTCCTTCAACAACAAACGATACCTCGGGCATCTCTGTACGATTGTCAACATCCAATCGCGAAACTTGAGCTTGCCGCATCGGGGATGGGCTTCTTGTTTGGCAAGGAAATCGGAGAAGGGTTTGGAGTAATTTGGGTTGGGGTGGGAGAATGAGGGCGGAGTGGTGAGAGCGACGAGGGTAGATAGGATAGAGGGAAAGGCGGTGATAAAGGGGGTGTAGAGCGATAGATAGGGAAAGTGAGAAAGCAGGATCGAGGAGAGTGGCGGAAGCGGCGCTTGCGTGGCAGCAGGCTGAGGTGATATAGACTCTGGAGGAGGAAGCATGGGCGAAAGATGTTGAGTCAAGGTATCGAAGAAGGCCTTGTGCAAGTTCCATATGTCAATAAAGTTGGAGAATATCTTCGTGAGAGACGTTCTATCCAACAGAGGCTCGGGGGTCTCGAGCGATGCGATAAGAGGGGAGAGAAAGTTCTGAGACAGCTCGACGTCAGCAGAAAATCGAGAGATTGCGAGAGGGAGGGTGACACACATGATAGATAAAGTCCAAGCCATCCACGTACGTCTTTTCCGTGTCGAAGAATTCCTGTATGATTTTCCGCCGTTTATGTTCTCTTGCTTCCCTGGCAACCCTAAGTTTACTGGGCGATCTCGCGATCAAAGCGCTGGCAGCTTCTGAAGAGTATTTTGCCTTGTGACGTCCTCTTTGCCGGCCCACACCCTTGGTAGGAGTCTCACCATTGAAGCTGCGGTGGACACCCTCGGCCCCTGTCGTGTATGCGGCTAGGTTTGAAGCAGATAGTAGAGAGGATTTGTGTTGATGTCCATTGGGAACGATATGGTTGCCTGAGTCGCTTCCTTCCTCTGGCAACGAACCAAATGACGCGACACTCGCGGCGGAGAGGCGCTGAAATGGAGTAGATGTTGGAAGAGAGATGCGACGGAATGGGAGGTGCGGCGTGCGGGAATGGACATGGGCGCTGCTGGAAGAGGCGGCGGGTGAGGAGGTTGGAAAGTTGATGGTAGACTGCGATTCAGCTACTGTTCGAAGTCAGGTATCCTGTCATGCAGAAGGAAGGAGAACGTACAGCGAATCATTGAAGTGTGTGATGTGCGCCATGCTTTATATACGGCCCATCAGCGGCTGACCGGAGAAGCGGCTTGCCTTGTTCGTCGACGACTGCAGAAGCGCTCGCTTTGCTTACGTGAGACTCAAGCGGGTCCAGTTGTAGGCCGACACACCCGCAAAGCCGCGAGCAATGCTCGGTATACATCTCCATGCGGAAAAACAAAAACTAATGAGAACACGCGGGCGCGCTTTTGTTATCAATAACATGGGGGTAAAGCATATCCTTTGCTCGCTCTCGGCCCGGTCCCTCATTCCACTCTTACCTGGACCCTCAGGCTTCTGCACATGTACCAGCTCGGCTCCCCGTTCGACACCGTGATTCAGGGAGTCGAAGGTATTTATTTCATCTTCGGTCTTTTGCGGCTTCTGGGCCACATAGTTACTGAACAAATTTAGCTTCATTTTTAACCACCAGTCTTTCCGTTTTGCACGTGCAGACGTGTCCAGTTGTTAACATGTTATCCTGTTTACCTCTTTATCGATTATCCTCTACGAATATCATATTGAAATTGCCTTGAACGGGATCGTTTTGAGCTCCCCTCCTCTCGTAATGTAGAAAGTCCGGCCCTTCAGGTCCGCATGACGCACATCTTAACGTCATTGAATGCAACCCAAATAGCATTGTTGGTGTGGCCAACATTGCCGGGCCAGCAGGCTCAAAAATGCGGCCAATGATAGCGACGACCGAGGAAGTATCCCATACCAGATGGTGTACAGCACGATGTACGATCGACAGAAGACTGATTGCAGTCATAAGTGGATCAGATATAATCGACCCATACAACACATCTTAGATCTGATGTTCTCTTAACGTCAAATATACTAATACACACGCGTCATTGTCAATGCTCTTAACACCATTTATGCGTAACCATTCAGAAACCACAGGCACGTCCAGTCCTGGTATATAAACCGTCTCCTCGTCTGCTCTCGCTCTCCCATTCCGCCCGCACTTTTTCTTGAGCGACACTCGCCCAGCCCAGTCTAGATATCCTTTCGAGAAGAAACATGCCCGGGCCAGGAATACAACGCTGCGACATATGTCCCTGGGGTCACGCACACTATCAAATGCGTTGCAACTGTGCAGGGGATGATCAAAACAACGATAGATACCATCTCTTGTGCATTAGCTGCCAGTGGGTGTGCTACAAGTGCCCCTTGTCGAATTGCAAGCCGTGACGAGCTGTACGTACCTCATCCTTGCCACCAACCGCAGATATATAATGTAGGATTCAGTTACTATTTCCCCGGTTTTGAAGAGATCTCAGTATATTTCATATATTTTTTAAATACTATCCTACACTTTCGCCAGTTTTCATAGGTACACTGATATACCATCTGTACGACAGATTTGGTTTCTATCGTCACTTACAATCCCAGTCACTTGTTCTTTATTCGTGAATAGAATACGACACACTCTGCTTGTTATATACCTAGCCTGTAAAGCTAGATCCGCCAGTGATGGAATCGTATGGCCATCTGGCAACTCGGGATCAGGCCCTCTCTCTGTGAGGTGTGTGTGTGTGGGAATAGCCATAGTGGCCGGTGACCAGGCCCGCCGAGTCAGCGCCCCCTTGGCGGTGGCGAGCTTAGCTCGATGACGCGTCACATCAGCCACCTAAGCCTTGCGCCCTGTCAAAGCGGACTGCAACACGGCAATCGCCAAGTCAACGCCCACCAAGCTGTAGCTCGATGACGCGTCATCAACGTGTGCGGGCTGAAAATGTTACAGGTATGAGCGCGCGCGGTGAAAGAAAAGACGGGGTGAGAGCATTATTGAATTGCAAGGTAAGTGATTGCACTGGAGTCTCCATTTGGTTCTGTTTATATCAGCGCTTCATCGATGATTGCCAGGTGACTGGTTCGCATTGACCTAATACGGATCCGTGTTTCGCGCGATCTATACAGTGGCAAAGATTCGGTCTCCATCCACTCTTAAGCTGTGTCGTTGTCAGGTATCAGGACTCACAGTTACTCATTCCGACTCCGTTGCAGCAAGTACTGTACATCGTCCTTAAGACTTGATCACATAGTAGGAAACGTCATAGTAACCTATCAAGAGCATTAAAATAATCACAGCCACAACACGATCGAATCATACCTTCATGCGAAGGTACATAAATTACTTTCCTGAAAAGTTATTGCATGATATATTTCAGGTCCAATGTTCTATAAACGACAAGTCCACGCACGCTTCATATACGCCACCATCAATGCCCTTGTCCGGTCCTGAAGCAACTGACACGGCTTATAAGCAAGTGTTAAGAAAACGCAAGCATGCAACGCTGGCTTTATTGGTCCGCCGTGGGTGTATAAAACGTCGTATAGCTTGCTGTCAGTCCTTCAATCTGCCCCCGAATTTCCTGAGCAGCTTCGAGAAGATATATGGGAGGCTCTATTCGCACTTGCGACAAATGTCATCAGCAGCACGAACACTTTCAGATTCGTTGTGGCTGTCCTCCAGGCAACAATCCACTCAAGGATGACGCTTACCATAGCCTCTGGTGCAACAATTGCCAGCGCATGTGCCATGTGTGCCCAGGTCCTCGACGCTGATCATACAAGAACTCCACCCATTTGGCACCGCTCAGCGCCATGATTCGCTAAGCTGTAGGTATTTCATCTTGGGGTTTCTTGTCGCTTCCACGTCCTAACACAGACATCTTGCAGGATCGCCTCCCCAGTTGTTTATCCCCTGGGTTTGTTTTGTATAGTTTAGTTTTTACTTTAATTACCAGCGCTGTTTATTCATGGTGTATGCGACCATTGTTGCTATGCCATTCTCGTGTAAACCGTTCAGGTCTTACTTCGTCTTTGATACTTGGGAAAATGATGATGTCTTTTCGAGTCGTTTCCTTGTGAGACTGCTTCTGATGATCATCACATGATAACTGAATGATCCTGATGGTTTGATCTTTGTCGTTGTGGCTGACGGCTGTGAAGAAAAGATAGCATAGCCACCAAGCACTTAGACTAATGCCGCATGTCCGCCAACCAGCTGACAAGCAATAACCTCCCTCCACTCTACAAGATCGACCTTTCTCTCCCTCCTCACATTCGTTACGCACAGCTCTGCGCAGACTACAAATCCAAACTCGCGTCACTCTCCGACCTATATGAAGAGGCGGTCGAATTTCTCGGCGTGTCATGGCTGGCTAAATTGCTGTTTACCTTGGGAAAGAAGCTGTTTCTAAGAAAATTGTACTCGAAAGAGGAGACGGAGGAAATAAGAGCAATCGCCAAGGCTGTAGGGATCGAAATGTATCTCGCAGTGGCATACAACACGTTGTTGGACTTATTTTCGGGTTGCACGAGCGCCGGTATAAGGTTGCACGGCGATACAAGTGAGGAGGATAGGATGGTGCATTTAAGAACGCTGGATTGGGATATGGAACCATTGAGAAGCTTGATCGTTAGGATTGAGTATGTAAGGGAGAGAAAAGTCGTTGCCAGGTCAGTCTTCATTCCTGGTTGGGGAATATGTATGCTGACGCTCATATAGGGCAGTGACTTACGCGGGTTACATTGGTGTTCTTACAGGCGTTAGGTCAGTCATCCCAATCGATTGAAGTTTTTGAGTATACCATTTGTTTGCGCTCAGGGAAGGACTCTCCATGTCCTTCAACTATCGAGCAAACCTCATATCGAGCTCCCCGGTCTTCAAACACAGAATTCACCAGCTCCTCATGCTCCTCGGCTTTCGACGCTCAGTTCCTAGCCAGCTCCGTAAAATCCTTCTCTCCCCCGGCCCTCCGAAAACGATCAGAGATATAGAACAGTGGGCCTCCCGCCGGAAAACGCGACTCTCCTCTTGCTACCTAATCTTCTGCTCACCCTCCTCAGTGCTCGTCGTTGAACGAGACCTCGCTGAGACGACCACATCGATATCAACTAATTTTCTCGTCTGCACGAACCACGACGTAGATATGGAGGATATTCCGCCTGAAGAACGCATTCGGCTGCTGCAACAGCACGGCTTCGTCGGAAGCACAGTCGAGCACATTATAGCAGACAGCGTGGAGAGAAAACAGTGCATAATGCAAATGCAAAGGAAGACAGAGCGGCGCAGGACGTTGAGCGAGGTTAAGAAGTGGCTTGAGCAGGTGCCCGTCATGAACGAGACCACGCACTATTCCTGTATCATGGATCCGTCTGCCGAGGGCGGAGGACTCCTCTGGGTCCAGCAATACCCAACGTTAATCAGGTATACCGAGTAGGGGTCCTCAACAATCATTTCTCAGATCGCCCTCATTCAATACAGCATAAACCATCATTACACACAAATTACAACCTGTCTAAAGCAATCGATCTAATATCATTCCTTACTATATATGTAACTTCACTCGTAATTTGAAAACACTTTCTTTCTCTTGGTACCTTCAACTTCGACTTTGCTTCGTTTCCGGATGGGGATCTCCGAAATGCTCAATTCAGGTGGCGCTGGGCCAGTCAAGTCCGCAGAGCGTTTATCTTGTTCGTGGCTCGGAACACGTGTCATCCGTTAGGTATTTCTGGAAGGCATGTCATAGTGTGCAACGTCTTGGTACATTTTATTTGCCGCATTATTTACAATTCCTAGCGCACGAATTGAAATCCATTAAATAACCGAGTCGCTTTCGTTGTTTACGCTCCGCAATCTTATTTGCAACAAGTCCCTGGTATAAATATCGAATGCACCATCCGATTCGCATTGTTGAACTTGGACCGGGCGATGGCCATTTGCAAGGCAACTTTTCTCTGCCTTTATCTTGTGGCCTCTAGACTTGGGCGAATTTACCAGATACTTTACTTCGTCTCCGGATAGCGGGACCCCAGAAGAATAGCACCTGGTCCAGTGCAGTTCGTCATCATCAACAAGCAGGAGACGAAAACGAGAACATACGTAGGGTATGGGTATCATTAACGTTGCTATACACGCAAACAGTGTGCCTGCCCATTTGAACGTGAGCTTTTCGAACATTTGTGTAGTGAACAGTGGAAAGGCAGTGCCGACCAAATTCCCTGTGCTGTGCATTAAAAAGGACAAGTGTATGATATATTCAAATGCTCACGCGCTAAACTCTGGCCGGCGGATGCAGAAGATGCCCATGTCCCATAACTATTGGGATTCATCAGAGCACTGTGCCTTTTCTACAAATGCGACACTCACCAATCAGATAAATAGGAAAAAACCGTCTGGTAAATGATATAAATCGCCCACATGAAGCACTACACACCCACGAAGGATAAGCACTATGTGTAGGTAAGCGATAGGCCACGTACGACAATAGCGACATTCAAGCCGATCCAATGGACATTGGGAAGCGTACACCAGGCAAAAATGAACAGGCCAGCAGGAAGTAGTACGCTGGCAAAGCAGGCGGCATATAACCGGGCTTCCGGGCCGCGCTTGGAGTAATTTTTCCTATAAGGAATGTGAGGGGCGGCGTGGTATGGAAAGCTCAAGTATACTCACCGATACATCGAATCTTGCCAAAATGTGGTCAAGAGCCCAAATATGGATCCGATTCTAAGAATGGAGAGGACTGAGCGGAGCGAAATTCAAGAGGTGTATACTTACATCATGGAGACAAAAGTCGTTCCTGCGAGACCAGTATTAAAGTGGTGCACCTTCTCGAATACCAAAGGGATGATACTGTTGTGATATTAAATACAGCGTTTATACTTCAAAAATGGGACGTACGATACAAAGCTGTAGGCGACTCCCCAGGCGAAGCCTACCCAAAGCTACCGATTTCAAGGTGAGGTTCAAATGCGAGGATTCCGTCCACAGTACGTACACTAAAGGCGGTAACAATTGGCTCTGTCAGAGTCAAATCTAGAAGCGCGTCAGAATGCGAGAGTCAATTAAGCCTGAGATGAACTTGCAAAGTGGGCGGGTGCATGAAACCAATATGAGCTTGGCCAAACTCGCCCTCTCGTCTTCCACTCGAGAGCGATAACGCTCGTCTCCGGTCTCTTTCCGAATTTTTTTAGCGAGACGCGTAAGCAGCACACCGGGTCGCGTTTCCTTCATGAAGAGAATGAGAATGAAAACAACACCGCAGTTCCTATGGTATCATATGTTTGTCAGTTTGTTGCATCATCAGGTCCGTACTTACATCATCTGTATCCATTGAATCCAGCGCCATTCCAAATGGGGATTCATCTCTATCCATCCGGCCATGATAGGGCCGAGAGCCGTTCCGCCTAGTGCTCCCATGGTGAAAATAGCCATTGGGATGCCTCGCCTAAAAACGAGGCCGTGACAGGCAGAGAACGGTAAATATTCGTTCCTTACTCTCTTGGTGACCATATGTCTGCGATGGTCCCGCCCACCATCGTCGACCCTGTGGAACCAGCAGCGCCTTGAAGAAACCGCGCGACTATGACCGTCTGAACGTTTTTCGCTCTAAGGACTAAATCAACTCCACCTCAGCAGCCAATGAAGCGAAAAACTCACAGAGCGATCATCAAGTACATGAGGAGAAAAATAAACGAAGAAACGGTGTAAAGCGGTCTCCGACCGAATTCTTCACTGAGTGATGCTGTTACGAGTGGAACCAGCGCAAAACCAAGAGCGTAGACGCTATAACCGGTGATAGCTTGTGGCTGCGTGCAGTTTAGATCCCGCATCATCGACGGAAATCCCATAGCATATGTTGATGCAGTGGAGGCTGAATACATCATCGCGCTAGTTAATTCGATCAAATGTGGCAGAGGAGGTCGCACCCGCCACAACAGTGGAGTAACAAGCAATGGCTGTGATGATCCATTTCTGCTTCTTGCTAAAGTTCGCAGGGTTTCTCTTATCGCCTTGCTCGAATTCGATCTAAAATGGCAGAAAATTAAGAGACAATATTCATTAAATGCAAAACGGGCTGACGTATATCGGCTCTTCTAGCTTTCCTTTCTCCATGGTGTCGTCAAATTGCGATCGGCTGCTGATTCTCTCAAGAAAATCACTGAGCTGCCGTGTAAGGGTGAGATCGAGGTCATCGGCAGTCAGAGGCCTTGAGGATGGACTAGTCCTGGGGTCGGCAGGTTGTTCGGCACTGCTCGAGGTTTTATAGGCCAGGTCCTCAGGACCTAGCGTTGTGGTCGCGGACGCTGCGACATCTGCTGATCCGTGGTGATTGTCCATGGGGGCGGTCCAAGAGGAGGCATTCTAAATCTCGCTATTAAGTACAAAACGGGCAACACATATCAGTCATCGACTTTCGAGAACTGATTTTTTTCTCACCATGGAAATGTGCCGCGGTATGGGGTCAGCCGATGCATTACACATAAACTTCATGGACCGGTCGGGTTAACTATAATTCACCTAAGCCGGCGGCATGTTGCTCAATGCCGAATCAATTCACATGGAGATGCGACGTAGAAAAGGGTCGATCGTTCTTTGGACATCTGACATTGGGGCGACCACAGGTGCCTCTGGCCCCATGTGGCTCAGACAATGTGATTCATTTGGTTCGCCTTCGATCGGTTCAGTTATCTATGACTGTGAGAGATGGGTTTATAAATCACAATGGTACCTGACGGCTTTACGTAAGACTTAGACTACTTATAACATACGCAAAATTATCTTTCTAACGCACCTTGAATCCCACAGGTTCCGAACCACAGGTCTTTCAAATTTGACGCATTTTCGTCCATTCCCACACCGGTTCCACTAGTCTCTGCCAGACACACGATCACAGGACCCTGTCAATTAATGGACGACGGAATCGGATTGTGAAGGCAGGAAACATACTCCGCGGAGCCGTACTCCGCCGCACAATGTCAGACGCGGTGATGATTGTAACGGTGATTATGATTGTAAGCATACCGTAACCTATGCCCCTTTCCGTCAGAGTATAGTGCACTATAAGCGTGAGCTTTCCAAGCACCGTTCCTTGATGCCGATCATATCCGACTCCCAAAAATGTATCCACACCAGTGCTGATGCCACGTTTTCTTCGCGATTGCAGAGCGGTGATGTCAATAGCTTTATTACCCTCCGGCCGTGTTGGGAGTTGTTTGAACCGAAACTTGCTTCCCCGGCAGTAACCACTCCAAGTGTCTCCGCGGTATCATGCGCATGATGTCGGGATATCGATCCCTTAAGATGGCCGCAGAAAATTTCGGCAATGTCGGTTCATTTCTGGGCAATCTCAAAATGTCCATGCCTTGATTTCAGAGTACTCGTTATGCGCATATGAAAACAATTATCGGGCGCCGCTGATACGGGTTGATTCAACTCGCTGCCAAATCTGTTCCCGCTTGCTTGATTGGCCGAGATAGCCCAATAATGCGCGCATGGTGTCTCTTGGCCCAAAAGCGCGGTGTCATCCGTCAAGCACTCCCGCAATACGCCTGCGGTGACGGCCCCAAGGACAACCGAGTCGGCATCACGCACCGCACGTATAACTCTTTATCGGACTTTTATATACGCTGAGATTTCTGGACACATTACTTCGTCTGCGGATGGCGGGGTCCCAGCGGAACGGACCTGTTTCGGGGTAAAACCAATCCTTGTTTTGGATTCCGCTTTCAGAATTTCTGCTCAACGCTGAGTATGCTTCGGCCCGTCATTCCAGGCCCCGCTGTTGGCATCAGGCTGGAGCGATGAAGACCACAAAAAGTATAGATAAGCGCCGTCGAACGTCTGGACGGTGAACGCAGTGGCAACAAGATTTCCTGCCTCGGGCATGAAAAAGGTGAGTATGAACAGTAGAGGTGCTTACGTGCTAAACCCTGGCCAGCCGATGCGGAAGATCTCCATATTCCATAACTTCAATGACACTGTCAACGGGAGATGTTTAAATGAGAAGGACTAAACTGACCAATCGGACGAGGAAAAGACGGTCTGGTATATACGGACCACAGAAAACACTACAGAATCAGTGTACGATGAGCCCGATCCAGTGCACTGGGAGAGCGTGCACCATACAAAGATGAATAGCCCGGCCGGGAGCAGTACCCCTGCGAAGCATGCTGCATACAATCGGGATTCTGGTCCGCGCGTGGTGTAAATTTCCTGCGACGAGTATGCTCAAGTCATGATCATAATGGCGCAAGCGTGGCGAGCTATGCGCACCGGTAGATCGGATCCTGCCAAATTGTCGACACCCCAAAATGGATCCAATTCTGTTAAGATGAGCGATGGAAGGATGGAAGATAAGCATACATCATTGATACAAAGTTCCCGCGAGGCCGATGCTACAGTGATGCACTGTTTCGAGTGTCAATCATAGTGTTCTGTATACCAATAAATGGACTATAAGGCTATAGACCCCATGCGAAATCAGTCAGCTTTGAAGCTGCGGTTCATCAAAGTGGTCCGAGCGTGTGAACTGACTTACTACTTATATACACTCAACACCTTTAACCATAACGCTTACAGTTCTTGCAGCACTATATCGCACTGAAGACGCATGGTATGGGCCGTGAACTACTAACCTCACAACCATTTCCCCCACGTCCAAGGCTACATCGTAGCTCGACGATTTCAGAATCAATTTCCCGATTTCATCATCAAGGTCGTGAAGATGTCTACAGCTCCAGTCACCTTTCGGTGTGTCCTCGTCTTTGGAATCAAAAACTCCTCAGCATTTGGAGAATGGAATTCCGGCTCTTCAACCCCAGCTTATTGATGCTGCTTTCGGCGGTCGATAGTTCTTTCTAGTACTCACTGCTCTTCCTTACATTGTTCACTTTACCACTTCAGCCTTCTTGATCCCATATTACGCCCCCCCAAAAAAAATTAATAAATAAAAGAGTCCAAGCTGTGATGCGGACGCCCAAATTTCAACATACAGTAGATCATTACTTTTCGCTCGCTGAAAAACCCAAGACCGTAAAAGTCTAGATTCGAAACTACAACTTTACCTTTCTTTTCGCTTCGTGCACTCCTTGTAGCTAGACCTGCTTAGTCCTCCAATCTTCAGAAGCAGTGCCCTCCCCAACATTAGACTTTATCGTGCCGGGTCATTTGAAAAGCATCCGATTGCGTAAATCCTTACTGTGCTGCAGGGGCGGGACAGCTGATGGGGGCGAAATCACAATAGGCGACCTGAACTCTATCGAGAGAACCATCGTCGGAAACCAACTAGTGATTCCGGTTCTGTGTTATGAAAAGTCTGAGGCAACGCTACCTTTCACGGCGAAAGGCAGCGTTGTCTCGGACAAACTCGAAGGCCGGTGTTCGAGTTTCCTCGGCAAGAGGCGTGGCGTATTCACGGAAATGTCCACTAGGAACGCCAGCGATGGACTGGTGATCCTCTCGTTAGATCCATCTCCACCGACAGTTGAGCTTCTCGTTCGCGTGGCACTGTCAATTCTATTTTTCGCAATTATTACGGGGCTTGATGTGATCCAAAAATCTGAACGCCTCCCGAAGTGACGAGGGCGTACATTTGGAGGGACGAACATGAAGATGAGCGTAGGGCGAAGGAGGATCGAGGATATGGATATCCGCGCTTGCTAAGCTGTGGAAGGGGCATTGATCCCGAAAATTAAATGTGACGTACGTCTCTCCCTGAGTGGCGGTTTAGGCTTTAAGGGGCTCAGGGGGCTTAATCGCAGTACCACCGGCCTCATTGACATCTAACTTAGGATGTAACGAAGGAGTCCACTGAGTGATGCGATCATTGCATGATACTCAGTTTGACCTTGCGTCGTAGGTGTAAATATTTGGGTTAGACGTGAAGCAACACCGGCGCGGCGCGACTTTGGTGTAGTGGGAAACCACTAATCAACCTGTCTCAGAAGATAAGAGAGAAAGCAAAGTCAACGGATCTCGCGCACCACTTGTACAACTTATCGGACATACATGGTCTCATCTACAGGACTACTTTGTGCGTAGCGGCCTGAGGCCTTTCAATATACATTTCTATTCGCTACACTTGGATGAGTTTTCTGGACACTTTGCTTCGTCTGCGGATGGCAGGGCCCCAGCGGAACAGGACCTGTTTCGGCTGGATCAGACTGGAGCGATGAAGACCAGGTGCACTCACAAAAGGTATAGGCATCATAAGCGTCGCTATGCATGCGAAGAGTGTGCAACCCCATTTGAACGTGAGCTTGTCGAACATCTGGACGATGAACAGCGGAAATGCGGTGGCAACAAGATTTCCTGCCTCGGGCATGAAAAGGTCAGGATGAAGAGTAGAGTAAGGTACTTACGTGCCAAACCCTGGCCAGCAGATGCGGAAGACGCCCACGTTCCATAACTCCAATGACACTGTCAACGGGTGATGTTTAAATTAAATGAGGACTGAACTGACCAATCGGACAAGTAGGAAAAGATGGTCTGGTATATGATAAATATGGACCATAGAAAGCACTGCAGAACCACAGTGTCATGAACATGCGACGCTGGTGTAATTAATCACGTACAACTATACCGACGTTGAGTCCGATCCAGTGTACTTGGGGGAGCGTGCACCATGCAAAGATGAATAGCCCAGCTGGGAGTAGTACCCCTGCGAAGCATGCTGCATACAATCGGGCTTCTGGTCCACGCGTGGTGTAGTTTTTCCTGCGACGAGTATGCTCAAGTCATGATCATAATGGCAAGCGTGGCATGCTACGCGCACCGGTACATATATTCCTGCCAAAATGTCGTCAATAATCCAAAAATGGATCCAATCCTTTAAAAATGAGCGATGGAAGGATGGAAGATAAGCTAACGCATACAGCATCGACACAAAAGTCGTTCCCGCGAGACCGATGCTAAAGTGATGCACTGTTTCGAAAACTAGAGGGATCGCTCTGAGTAGTGTCAATCATAGTGGTCTGCATACCAATAAAGAAATGCACGCACGCTATGAAGCTATACACGACACCCCATGCAAAACCGATCCAAAGCTGCTGCTCCTTAGATTTAGACGTGGAAACTAATGTGCGTGTACGTACACTGAAAGCGGCGACAATTGGTTCTGTAAAAGTCAAGTCTGGAGCACATCAAAAGAAGGAGGGAGGCATGGCTGAGATGAACCTACAAACTGGCCGTGTACATGAGATGAGTATGAGTGTTGTCAAATTCGCCCTTTCGTCTTCGACTCTAGCTCGATAGCGCATATCTCCGGTCTCTTTCCGAGTTTTTTTGGCGAGGCGCGCCAACAGCACCTGGGATCGCGTTTCTCTCATGAAGAACGTGAGGATGAAACAGACGCTACTGTACCTATCGTACTGTCAGCCAGGCACTTTGGGTGGGATCACTGAATCCATACGTCATTTGTATCCATTGTATCCAGCGCCACTGCAAACGAGGGTCCATCTCGATCCATCCGGCCATGATAGGGCCGAGGGCTGTTGCACATCCCGTCATCGTGAATACAGCCATCGGAATACCTCGTCTAAAAAGAAGTCATGAGAAGCAGGGAAGAGCCGTCATTGCATCCCTTACTCTTGCGGTGACCAAATATCCGCAATAGTCCCACCTACCATCGCTACTCCAATCGAGCTAGCAGCGCCCTGAATGAACCGTGCAATGATGACGGTTTGAATGTTCTTTGCTCTATAGTGTATTATGCATTTTCACGAAAATGACGTGGAGGAGTTTATAAACCTACAAAGCGATCATCATGAACATGATGGTAGATATAAACATCGAAACAATGTAGAGTGGCTTTCGGCCAAATTCTTCACTGAGCGGTGCAGTCACGAGCGGAAATATTCCAAGGCCCAATGCATACACGCTTAGGCCGGTGATAGCTTGCAGATTTGTGCAATTGAGATCGCGCATCATCGATTGGAATCCCATAGGATATGACGATGCTGTAGTCGCTGGTTGGATCTGGAGGTCAACAGCAATTCGTCTCCGTCGAGACTGCCATACATGTTAATAGATTAGTGTAGCAAGCGATGGCAGTGGTGACCCATTTCTGGCTTTTGGTGAAATTGATAGGGTCCCTTCTGTCGCCTTCCTTGAAATCGATCTAGAGGACAACATGAGTGATGAAAGTAACCGTCAAGCGGGGAAGTGACTAACATATATCAAGTCTGGTATGTTTTTCTTTTCTGTTGCATCATCACCGTTGTCCGACTGCGATGTGCAGGATATTACTCTGTCCAGGTCCAGGGCTTCTCGGTCCATGAAGCTTGTTCGAGGAGAAGCTCTCAACAGCGACCGCCTCTTATATCTTATAACATGCCTCTTACTATAATATGTATAACATGTTTCCTCTTATGTATAACGTGTTTCATGCTGCTATCAATTCTCACAGAGATATTCCTGGCAACTTTGTTTCATTCTACCGCGATGTCGGGGCATGCAGTGGCGAATCATCGACACCCGGGTCGCTCCGAACCAGGCGATATGGGCGATCGTGGAATAGGGGAACTGGTCAGTACGTTGGTTTGTAGAAATTTTATTCTTCGGCGCCAATCAATTCGCCGCCACCAAAGCGGTCGTGAGGGTTGTCCAGCATGGCAGGCACCACGTCTCGACCGTTACGCACCAAAACATATCCCGCAACCTACGCTGCGCCGCAATACCGCCCCGTCGTCACGTCCCGCCGGGACTATCCGTACCCATGACAACCCGTACCGTGAACCGTCATTACATCATCAAAGTGATCCGAGTGTGTGAAGTCACTTTCTATTTATAATCAACGCCATTGAGTGAGATGCCCTTCGACATCGTGATATACCGCATCCCCCCCTGGCACTGAAGACACATGGTATGAGCCGTGGACTACTCCTCTTCCCCGCTGTCCAAGGCTACATTGTAGCTCCCCAGCGTCGCCTCCGTGACGATCACTTGCCGGATTTTATCATTGAGGTCATGAGGATGTCTGCAGCTCCAGTCACCTTTCGGTGTGTCCTCATTGTTAACATTAGAAACTCCCAGCATTGGGAGGGTGGAATTCCGAATCTTCAACGCCAGCTCATTCGACAAATTGATGCTTCTTTCACCGGCACCGCTTACGCCAAGGTCTACTGGATCGGGGCAATTGGACCACATTGGAGATATGGTGAGAAGGACTACAACGCACAACTTGAAGATATCTGGCCCCTCATTGATTGGCATCACGTCACTGATGACCACGCCTCATTTAACGACCTCCAAACCCTGGCGCGTCTTGTCGCTGCTCTCTAGTCAATCTCTTTTTTCTTTTTTTCCCCAAGCTACGCTTGATTGCTCACCCATGCCATGCCGTAGTATAGGATGAGAATTCAGTTGCTACTAAAGTGTGTTAATTCAGAAGACCACTTGTAAGTTATGTTGTAAAGTAAACGATCCATTGTAAATTTGTTGGTGGTAGCTTGTTCACTGTATCTTTTACATGTACTGATGTGTGCACGCGGCAGAGCAAGATTGATACAAAGTTCCATTTCTAGCGCTCTTCCTTTTGAGTCCAAAATTTAACAATCATTGCGTATCAGCTAGGTGTAAAAGCCCCAAAAGGATCTTCAAGATTCGAAACTATAACGTTGCTTTTACCTTTCCTTTCGCTTCGTTCACTCCGTAAGGTACAGCTATACTCATTTGTGTAGCCGTAGCCAAACAGATCTGCTTGGTTCTCCAATCTTCAGAATCCGTGCCCTCCCCGACATTGGAGGGTGCAGTCCAGACTTCTACGTAGATATCATGCCGGTTGTTGGGGTCATTTAAGAAGCGGCCGGTCGAGTGAATCCCTACTGTGCGGTGGGCGTGGACAGCCGATGGGAACGGAATGGGTGATCTGAACTCTATCGAGAGAACCATCGTCGGAAACCAGCTAGTGATCCAAGTTTTCAGTCACGTTCCACAGGGAGACTGAGCAATGCTACCTTTCACCTAGATTGCCTCTGAGTTTCCTCGGCAAGAGACGCGGCGTATTCACGAAGATGTCCACTAGGAACGCCAGCGATGGACTGGTGATCCTCTCGTTCTTATCCACAAACTCTAGCCATCCTCCCCATTCTAATCCGCCTCCACCGACAGCTGAGCTGGTCGTTCGCGTGACACTGTCAATTCTATTTTTCGCAACTATTACGGGGTCCGTTGTTGTCTTGATGTGATCCAAAAATCTGAACGCCTCCACAAATGGCGAGGGCGTACATTTGGAGGGGTGAACATGAAGAGGTATCTGACGGGCGTAGGGTGAAGGAGGATCGAGGGATATCCGCGCTTGCTGAGCTGTGGACGGGGCGTTGAGCCCGAAAATTAAATGTGACGTAACTTTCGTCTCTTTCTTGAATTCGAATTCAGCCGTTCCCGGAACACCAAAGCCTGGGAAAATTTGTCATACCTTTTGTACCAAGTCAGCAGTGAGATTCGTAAATCCTTTCCCAGATTTGATGGTCTGCACATGAACTTCATACGGCTCTACGTTTGACGGCCGCAGAAAGTGAGCCGTCAGATGTATGGGATCCTTGTGGGCCGTCGTTGACTGGGATTGGATGCATACGTCGACAATGAGAGCTAATAGGTACCCTGCGGATATCACTGTTCAGCGCATGGTGCAATCAAAGATTTAAGCGAGTAGCTATCACGGGTTGGGCAACCGAAACCGCGACTTGAGTTCCAAACTGACCTCCATTAGGCACACTGGAGAAGTTGATCTTGGTTAACATGCCGAGAAACAGAGAGCTTCCACCATAAACTTACGAGCCAACCAACCAGTCCGAGTCGATATCTCCAGTGTAAACCACGTGTCCTCTTTTCTGTGAGCCGCTCTTGGCAGTGTTGAGCCGCGAGTTTACCGCTTTAAAAAAGGGCGCCATCGGAAGTTGACGGACTGATGCGGTATCCAAGTTGCCGATTCTCACACAAGGTCATCCAAATTATATATAATTAGTGTTCGAGCCATAGTGCTATAGCTCCGTGCCACGGGCACTAGCAGTGGCACGTTCGTCAAATAAGCCCTACGTTCTTTACCGTAGATCTGTAACAAACATTTGAAAGAGTAAGTGGCGCGGAATGGCTGAGATGACCGGGACCATTGGCTTCCGCTTCCTTGTAAAGTACCGTACAGTTGTGCCCATGACATCGATCTAGAGGATAACATGAGAGATGAACCGTCAAGCATGGAAGTGACTAACATATACCAAGTCCAAAATGTTTGTTGCCTCATCACTATTATCCGACTGCGACGAGTCATGTGCGGGTCACCACTATTTAGATATCCAGAGCTTTGAAGTTCATGACGTTTGTTGCAAGAGAACCTCTCAACAGCGACATGCTCTCACAGAGATATTCCTGGTAACTTGATACAAGGGGGCAGCGAATCGCCGACACCCGGGACGCTCCAAACGCAAGCGATGAGGATTTGTGGTGGGCGATGGGTTATGGGTACTTACTTGTGAGGCCAACAATCACAACGTATGTTGCATTGGAGGAATTCCGCGCTATTCTTCGGCGCGTATGTTGCTTTGGAGGAATTCAACTCGCGCCAAATCAAATCACCGTGATGTGGTTGATGTCAACAGCCACCAAAGCAGTCGCGAGGGTTGTCCAGCATGGCAAGCACCATCGCTCGACCGTCGCGCACCAAAACGTGTCCCGCGACCTGCGCGCGCTGCTCCGCAATACCGCCCAGCCCGTCGCCGTCCTCACCTCCCTCATCCCCCGCACACACCCACCATCCACCTCACACCCGACATACCACGGCGCCACGCTTTCCTCGTTCACGTCAATAGCCATGCACCCTTACCCCTTGGTCGCCTTTGCCCTCCGTATCCCTTCGCGCATGGTAACAGCGTTGAAAGCCGTGCGCCCCGAGCAGCCATCACATATCGTCGTCAACCTTCTCTCCGCTGAACAGAGTGCAGTCGCAGTGACATTCTCAAGACCCGACCTCCACCCCAACCCGTTCACCACCGTGCCCTATGCCCTTACAGAAGACGGTATGCCCGTCATCACCGGTTCACTCGGCGCCATGTCATGCAAATTGATCTCAACCGCGTTGCCCCTACACGATTTGGAATATCTTAAAGACGGGCCACGGCTTGAAAAAGGGTCTCCAGAGCCAGTGCAGGTTGGGGAGGACGCTGCATCAGAACTGTTCATTGCACAAGTGACGCGCGTCGAAAAAGTGGACCTCGCTGGAGACCCCAATGCATCTAAACAACCCCTTCTCTATTACCACCGCCATTACACAACCGTATTGCCTATATACCAAAAACGGACGCCTACTTGAATAGAAAAAGCCAAGTCATATAGACATGTGAAGTAAATGAAGTCTTAGTAATATCCGAAAGCCTTGCCCCTATTCGTGAACTACGTACAGCTGTCGACTGGTAGCATGAACTACCTGTTCCGCAGCACGTTCATCATTCTCAAATTCAACAAACCGTACCGGAAAATCGGCGGCTCCCACAGTAACTTGCACATGTCATTAATATCCTACTTGACAGGCAATGAACTGGCTTACAGATGCTATAGAATTCTTCCTTTGAAACGTCCGGGAGCTTTTTGTGCATCGGAACGCCGTACCTCTACACAAAGGCTGTCCATTAAATGGTATCAATGATTTCATAATGGGGTACCTGCCTTTGGGTGCACCCTATGTGTGCTTCGCAGCCGTAGGCCCGACTTGTCTAGGGCCGGCTGCATACCTTGCTCAGTCAGAAACTCTTGAAACGACCTTTCATGGTCCAGAAACGCGTCCAACGAGTGCACCAGCCGAGAAAGCACAGGTGAACGATGGTCCTGCGTGAGGATCCTTCGTAACGTCGCATGCTGTCACCGCATTGGTTTGATGTGAATAATGACCGCCCCATATCACTAGTGCTACGCACCTTTAGGGACATGCTCTGACATTTGCGGCGAAGAAGATCAACGATGCGCGGGTTCGTTCGAGCCGTTGCACGGGGTTGGGTGGCGTACCATTTCTCCGAACGCATGATGATGCACGCGTGGTCGTTCTGCTTGTTAAGCAGAGGTGCCCAAGCAACGAGGCTTTCTTGGACTCCGATGCTGTCTATCATTGTGGACAAGTCTATCCTGTCAAACTTGCCCTTCTCAAACGCTGGCAGGGCGCCGATCGCCAGCCCCCTGCTGAGCACTTTGGGATCGAATTGGGTGAGGTGGATGTTGATATGAAGGAGCTTTATTCTGGCCGCAAACTCCGCCAGCTCGTCTTTCAAGTGAAAGAACAGACACCCCACGATATCCGCCGATTCTGTCTTGTGCTTCGCGCCAGATGCCAACACTTTTGACACATCAAAGCTTCTAAGGGGGTTGAACTCTGATTGGCCAAGCCATTCGCCTTGGGAGGAGAAGGACAGCCTGCATGATTGTTGCCTTAGTCATGTTATCGTACTATTACTTGTTTCGGAAGACGTGCCTATTTGGATGATTAAACTCGCCAAGGTCAAAGGAGAACGGGGCCAAGATGCCCGTTTCCCAGAATCGGATGAACGCCAGCCGGTGCCCAGGCCGAAGGCTCGTCAGGAATTTGCCACGCTCCTCTGCTCGATGTGGGGCCCACAGGGTGCGCTGAACGCTCTTCGATGCCCTATCCACGTCGTGGGACGAGAAGAACATCTCGAGCGGCCGCTTGATCGCCGTCGCCAGCTGCATGCAGTACAGTTTTCCCTTGCCCCTTGTATGCGAGCAGCTTTGAAACGACAACTGGCCCGGTTTGGGGCTCTGGCCGTACGTCGCGCGGACACACCGTCGCAGGTAGGCAGCCCCGGTTGCGGGGAGCATGGTGGAATACATCATGTGTGTTGTTAGTTCTGCTGCTTCTTCTATGGACGGGCCTGGGCTCAGAAGCGCGTAAAGAATGAGAAGGTTCCGGTTGGTGACCACTGCATCGACGTTGTTGACCAAGATGTCGCATTTGCCACGGTAATTTCGAGGGAGGCTGTTGACGGTTCGGACTATGTTCAAGATATCGGGTGAATCTGGATGCGTGGTCTCAATGTGAAGATGAGATGAGTTATGACGTACCAGCAAAGCACAGGCGGAAATTGAGGTCTTTGGCGTCGAGCCCTTCGTTAAAGTTGAGTTGAATGCAGTCAAATGCGGGAGATGAACTCCAAAGGGCGTGTTTTATCGACAATTGTATTTGGATAGTTTTGTGATTGAGTGTCGAGTTGCGTCGTTCGATGGTACAATGTCGCTTCCAATCGCCGTCCAGGTACACGCTTTGGCACACGGTGCGGTGGACAGGCCAATGCTGGATCTGGCACCGTGGCGAGCAATACTATATATGATATATTGAGAAATTTAGCCATTTGAGGTGCGGAAGGGTTACCTTGACTAATGAGCACTGCGGCAGCACATTGTGACTATATCAATCAGAGTGTGGCAAAGGGAGCATCTACCAACCTTTGAACATGTCAAAAGACCCCCGTTGGGGCACAGCTTCAAAGCTTGTCCGCGGCCACTTGCGTTTGCGCAGGGGAGCATCGATAAGGTCGTGCCATTAATGCCAGAGCCAAGACCGTACGCCATGAAGCTCTCAAAGGTTCTTGTCTTATTACTCATTTGTCGAGTTTGCCTCGTCATGACGCTTCTGTGTCGCCTGATCCTGTCCAGCACGGCATTGTACGACATGTAGTCGGCTGGCATTGCGATGTGCGTTTGGAGGAATCCGCGGGAGCTGGGGTCGACGCAGAGATTGGGCACGAGGTAGTCCCTTCTGTCTTAGGCTTTAAGAACTTTGGTCTTGCCGTTGAGAAGGACGTTGTAAGCTTTTTTTATTTTACATATTGCTTCCTTTTTTCGTCAGAAGGCGTTTTGACGCCGACTGCGATGCCATTCAGCCTGAGGCGCCACCCAAGATCCTAAGCGGCGCTTTCGCGGGTCCACCTTGGATTTGGAGAAAGTGCCCATGATGTGGGTTCAGCTTGATTAATGAGAACAGACGGAGAAGTCGAACCCGAACCCATTATGGGTGTTGCCATATCGGATTGATAAAAATGAATGAAAGCGTCTCTGATCCGCTCAATGTCAAAAGTAAAATTAGAACCTAGTAACCAGTGATAAATTGTCGTCAAAGACACGGGAAAGGACACATCGGGGCTATTCAAATTATAATGCCTAAACCAGGCCAAGGAGAAGTACCGATCAAAGTTGAATACGCCGCCTTCATCGCCGCGCACGATACATCCGTCGTGGGCGAAGGCGTTTCCGATTTGCGTTTAGGTGATAGGTCAGTCGTCTTTGATGGTGCGGTTATGTCACGGCGAGTTCAAACACAAAGCCGCCCAGCAATGTACCATTGTGCCTTACAGTCGTTCAGTACCGGACGCTCGTCCTCTCGACGAAGCAGCCAGACAACTTTGTTACCGCCTGGATTTCCGGTTCCCCAATCCTTTATTAACCCATCCCATCCACGCCTCCGACTCCGTCTGTCCGTCCATGGAGCAGGAGCGACTGCGGGCCAACATACCATCCAGCCTTTTCATATCGCCGGCTATAAAAGCATCATCACCACGGCATCCGCCGAGAAACCACGATCTCTTGAGGTCGCTCGGCGCGACACAGTTTGATGACAAAAGCCCGACGTTGAAGCAGGGGTGGTACGGTTTCGGTGCACAAGGACGGCCGTTCATGGAGATCGCGGAAGACAGGAACCCCCTTCCAAGGGGACGCAGAGCATTGGTGTTCGTACATTCTTATACCAGAATGGAAGCTCATTGTTCATTGCTTGATGAGCTAATTTCGCTGATTTATAGGATCCGTGGTTGAAGGAATATTAGCGCCGACAACGACTTTCTCTCCACTGACTTTGGTGTTCCTGAGCAGATCCAAACCCACATTCCAAAATGTTCATTGATCAAACCTGCCTCAAGGACCTCTGGAAAAACCTTGAGTTACCTGGTACAATTCATGATCTGTAACGCGTTCTAAGTCGTATGAATTCACGGTGCGTTAGACAGGTGGCAGAAACATGGTAGATCTGAGATTGGCCATGGATGAAGAACATGTCGAAGAAAGGGGTAAGTAGGATGAGCGGTATACAATAGATATATCATTGGCATCATCTTCAAAGATTTGCGCCCCCACAGGGACAAACCTGTTTTGATCGATCATGTGGATAACGATCTAGTCACGGTTCCTCCCATATGCTCTGGCTATGGGTAGGGATCACACTCTAAGCTGCAAGATTTCCGGCTTTCAAAGGCCTGAAGGGTGTGGCGCGTATTTCAAGAACCTATCATTCTGATTTGCATACCCAACTTGCATCGTGTATAATCTCGTGACTGTTCGGGTCGAATTGGCCAGGTCAATATCGCTAGAGCTGAAGAAGAGTTTATGCCCTCTTGGCTCCCGCACTGGAGCGGTAAAAAAGACACGTCCATCAACATCGGCACGACGTCGACGCCGAAAATGCCGGGAACAGACCAGACGCATTCGATCTGCGTCTGTATGTAATCGTCTGACGAAGTCTTCTTAGATTTACGTCGCTACTTTTGGTACTGCACTTGCTTTGGCCATGGCATACCATTGTTCACTTTTTTGTACACGCATGTGCGGGGAACAAATTTCATACAACCAAAGTTACCAAACATATCGTCGTCTGATGTTGTCTCTTGGAGATGACATTTATGTTGCTACACTGATGCTCAAGCTCCGGCATACGTCATTGTTTAATTCTCGTTGATTTTGCCCCAATTAATACAATTCTGGTGTGAGTCTGCAAAGGGCTTGCGAGACTGTTGGGCTTGTCTGCGGAATGAGGGGACTGTGATCATCATCATTATCATCCGTTGGGAACTTGATTGTCATGGATTTTATGTCAGCACCCGTCTTCACCGGGCAATATTATATGATGGTCGACATGATACCATCTGACACCATTCTCTACAAACCTGTCCGGTCCCGCCATTCTGTGCAAGACGGTCCGGTTTCTTGTCGCTTGTTTCTTGTCGCCGGTAGAGCAGAGTAAGTGCTGCCGAGACACGTCAGTCATCGGTATAACCGACCAAGAAACGCCCAACTTCGGCCTGAGTCAACCGTCCCCTAACCAGGGCTCGGCGATCAGGTACCTGATCGAAATGAAGTCACGTTGTGCTTTTCGCTCCCGATACTCCCGATACTCTAGCCATACCTGGATAAGATCCTTGACGGTTCCTTTCCGGCCAATTATTATTAGCCCTGTAAGATCAGGCGAATGCAGAGTATGTTGCGCGAAAAATGCAAAATGGCGAATGCCCTTCGGATGAAGCAAACGGCCGACGGGCTTGGAACGACTCATTCACTGCCAACATCCCCACATGTCAGCATACTAAATTGGAAACGGATTTTGCCTTTTGCAATCACGATCAGTCCATACGCCATATGCTCATAAACAGCGGCACCACGGCGGTTCCCAAATGACAAACCAAGGCTTACACTATCGACCAAAATGTTTTGGACTGGGAACAGGCAACATTGCTGCGAGAAGGCTTCTCAAATTCTATTCATAGCAGCGATAGAACGCTGATAACAAGGGAGAAAAACCGCGTGTACGGCGCAAGTTTTGTGATGAGTCGTCTTGATTTGAACCATATCATGACATGATGGGCCCGCTTCTCCGTTTCGTCATTGTTTATCACGAGTTGCTCGGATAATAAACGATGGCTGACTGAGCAAGTAAAAAACTACAGTATATTATAGCCCATACCCATACTCTCCCGTCTCACGTCGGACCATCCCAGAGCCATGCTAGCCTCTGCAGACGTAATGGTGGTCACGCACGAGTCGACGACCGATCGGCAGAGTATTGCTTCTCGGGAGTCGGATCGGATTGACCAGGTCGATATCGCGAGAGCTGAAGAAGAATTCTATGCCCTCTCTCGCCAACTGACCGCTCGCGGAGAAGCAGCAGAAAAGGGGTCTAAATCGTCATTGTCGACAAAAGCTGGCAATGACTCGGAAAAAGCCAACGATGAACCAGATGTATTCGATCTGCGCGAATACTTAACATCTTCCAATGATGCCAACCAAATGGCTGGGATCAGACACAAGGTGAGACAATAATCGCTGCCCAGAAATAACGATTCTATTCCTTTCATAGCATGTAGGAGTAACATGGCAAGACCTGCAAGTGGATGTTCCCGGGGGTATAAATGCCAAAGTGAGTATCCATTTAATTATGAAATGGCTTGCATTCAATTCTTTTTAGTTTTATGTCGGTACTCTCGGTGGTGCTATTATAAGTTTCTTCCTTGCGCCTGTTTTCTGGATATGGAGCATTATTGCTCGCCTTCTGCCTCAGAAGCAAGGCGCAACTCGGACGATCTTGCACAAGTAAGAGCATGGAACAAGTTCATGTCATACAAACTAACCGTATGATAGGTCATCTGGTGTTTTGAAACCGGGAGAAATGTGCCTTGTCCTCGGATGCCCTGGAGCCGGCTGTTCCTCGTTTTTGAAAACAATTGCAAATGAACGTGACGGTCTTTTCGTTTCGGGAGATGTTCTTTATGCCGGTATTGATGCGCAAGAAATGGCAAAACATTACAGGGGAGAAGTTGTCTATAACATGGAAGGTACGAGCTAGGACAGTGCTCGGAGTTGGTCTTGACTCACGAAAATGCCAGATGACATACATATTGCTACCTTGACAGTTGCCCAGACGCTGGCGTTTGCTCTCTCAACGTGCGTCATTTATTTAACGTTGTTGACTTGACCCCTGACTATTCAATATAGTAAGACACCTGGTCACAACGGTCGTCTACCAGGCATATCAAAGAAGGAATTCAATGATGAGATTCTTGAAACTGTGTTGCGAATGTTGAATATCTCTCATACGAAGCAAACTCTCGTGGGCGATGCATTTGTGCGTGGCGTCTCCGGCGGAGAGAGGAAGCGTGTCAGTATCGCAGAGATGATGGCGACACGCGCACGTATGCAATGTTGGGACAATTCCACCAGAGGTCTCGATGCATCTACGGCGCTGGACTTTGTCAAGTCTCTGAGGATCATGACTGACGTCCTTGGACAAACAACGTTTGTCACGCTATACCAAGCAGGTGAAGGAATTTACGACCTCTTCGACAAGATCCTGGTCTTAGATCAGGGGCATCAAGTTTTTTATGGTCCGCCAAAACGTGCACGCGCGTACTTTGAAAAACTGGGCTACAATTCGCTTCCACGTCAGACGACAGCTGATTATCTCACGGGCTGCACGGACGTTAACGAGCGACAATTCGCCCTCGGACGCTCTGAAGATGATGTACCTTCGACACCAGAGGAACTTGACCAGGCGTACTGTGATTCGCCATTTTATTCTGACAACGACCTTGATCTGCAGAAGTACAAGCTTCGTATGGAAACAGAGAAGACGGACCAGGAAGCCTTCCGAGCAGCTGTTGCAGCTGATAAGAGGAGAGGCGTTTCCAAACAGAGTCCTTATACTGTAGGGTTTATGGGTCAAGTTCTTGCCTTGGCGAAGCGACAATTCCAAACAAAGATACAAGATAAGTTCCATATATATACCAGTTATTCGATATCCATGGTGAGTTGACGGGTCGTGGGTCTTACATATTAAACTCAATTTCCTAGGCAATGGCGTTTGTCATTGGGGCAGCCTACTATAACCAACCCTTAACATCCAATGGTGCTTTTACGCGTAGCAGGTGAGTACCCTTACACTTGCCGCTGTGATATCGATGACACTATTTTAGCGTAATTTTTGCCGCAGTTCTTTTGCCATCTTTAGATGCCTTCTCTGAGGTGATTCTGATTTATAAAATTGTATATTCTCATCATTGACCCCTCCGTTATTCGCGTCAGATGCCATTGCAGATGATTGGTCGCCCAATCTTGAGGAAGCAAACAAGCTACAGCCTATATCGACCTGCGGCTCATGCTATCGCCAACACTATAGCTGACATCCCCTTCTCAGCGAGCAGAGTCTTTATTTTTGATATTATCGTCTATTTCCTAACAGGACTGCATCGATCCGGTGCCGCATTCTGGACGTACCACCTCATTGTCTATACCGCCTTTCTCGCCTTGCAAGGACTTTTCCGTACTTTGGGACTTTTATGCTTCAATTTTGAATCCGCGTTCCGCCTTGCGGCCCTCATTATTCCCAACTTGTGCGCATATTTGATATACATATGGAATGCTTATCTTACGTGTTGCAGTGTTTTGTACACGGGCTACATGATTCCAGTACATAAAATGAAACGCTGGCTCTTTTGGATTGTGAGCGTTAAACTGAGCTTGCTTTTTAGTTGGCTAATTGTGAATCATAGTTCTACGTCAATCCGGTTTCTTATGGTATGTCAGGTATATTCATTTGTGAGTTCGCTCGCGTGATGTTCGCCTTTAGCATTTCAAGCTTGCATGGAGAATGAATTCAAGAGGATTTCAGTAAGTAATGATTTTTTGGACACCCTAGCGCTTATGTGTAATGGTGTAATAGCTCACTTGTGATGGAAATTCTGTCATACCTCGCAATGGACCTGGACTTAACATATATCCGTGAGTTGTGAAGCGAATCCGTCGACCACGGACATGTTTTTGAGACACATGGTTCAGAAACACGCTGGGACCCAATCAAGCATGTACACTATTCGGTGCTGTCGGTGGGAGCAATATTATACGCGGAACCGATTATTTGCGCGTAGGCTTTTCTCTCAATGTGGATGATTTGTGGCGCCGCAATTACCTGGTTCTGATTGGGTTCCTTGTCCTATTCCAACTAACCCAAGTTTTGGCCATTGAATTCTATCCCGTAGGTGGCTACCATCCACGTTTCATTTGCGATGCTCACCAGAACACTAGCAATATGGGTTTAACATCTCCATCAATATTTTCGCAAAAGAAAGTAGTGAAATAAGGAAGCGTAACGCGGCACTACAAGAGAAGGAAGGCCGGCAGGTCAAAAAAAGCGGCGAGGAAGATGGCGATAGCAAGTGAGTGCTGCTACATTCGCTTGACTTCAACCACATAATTATCATCAGTGACATTGACATGGCGCATCACAAAACATTCACTTGGGAAAATCTCAATTACCATGTTCCTGGGCCTAATGGACCCCTTCGATTGTTGCATGATGTCTTTGGCTACGTAAAACCTGGCACACTTACAGCTTTAATGGGCGCCAGTGGTGCTGGTGCGTTCTCCTGTATTTGTCTCGTTAAGGAAGTTAAACTGATTTACATATATTAGGTAAAACAACTTGTCTTGATGTTCTTGCACAGAGGAAGAACATAGGTGTTGTATCTGGCAATATTCTTGTAGACGGACGGTCTCTGAGCTCTGATTTTGCTCGTGGAACGGCTTATGGTAAAGCAATCGTTATATATTTGTCTCCGTCTGCAACTTATATTGCATCCTAGCGGAGCAAATGGATGTGCATGAACCTACTGCCACTGTTCGAGAAGCACTGCGCTTTTCGGCCTACCTACGGCAGCCCGCAAGCGTCTCAACGGAAGAGAAAGATGCATATGTTGAAGAGATTATCGGGCTTCTGGAACTTCAGGACCTTACCGAAGCCTTAGTCTTCAGTCTTAGCGTTGAGGCTCGCAAACGACTCACGATTGGCGTTGAACTTGCGAGCAAGCCCGAGCTGCTTCTATTCCTGGATGAACCGACATCTGGACTGGACGCGCAGAGGTAATTAGTTTCCTACTGGATATATGGCATTTCGTGACGAACGAGCGATTCGCAGTGCCTGGAATCTCGTTCGGTTTTTGCGAAAACTCGCCAATCAAGGTCAAGCTATCCTCTGCACCATACATCAACCTTCATCGCTTCTTTTCGAGAGCTTTGATCGCTTGCTCCTCCTAGAGCAAGGCGGAGAGACAGTCTACTTTGGTGATATCGGTCCTGACTCTGTAAAACTTCGCGAATACTTTGCACGGCATGGCGCGAAATGTCCTCCGAATGTGAATCCTGCTGAATATATGCTCGAGGCCATTGGAGCGGGTGTCACGCCGAGAGTTGGCGACAGAGATTGGAAGGATACTTGGCTAGAGTCACCCGAGTTCGAGGAGGTTAAGGAGGACATCCGGGAAATCAAAGCGGCGGGGTTAGCAAAACCGGTAGACGAAAGGAGAAAGATCACGACCTGCAAGTATTTCATCAAATGCGTCTTTTCTTATCCACTGACTCGTGTTAGACGCGACGCCATTCTGGTACCAGCTTCAAGAAGTTGTGAAGCGTAATAATCTCGCACTTTGGAGGTCACCTGAATACATTTTCACTCGCATTTTCATTTGCGGTGTCATATCTCTTTCCGTGTCATTGACGTTCTTGCAACTGGGCCACAGCGTGCGTGATTTACAGTATCGTGTCTTTGCAATGTAAGTCTACATATATGTGTCGAATTGTGTGTTTGGCTCAATAATCTAGCTTCTGGCTTGTCGTGTTGCCTATCATTATAATGACCCAAATTGAGCCCCTTTTCATACGCAATAGAGGTATGTTCTGCCTTTCTTTCTTCAGTGCGTAGATGAATTGCTAATATCCTTGACAGGTGTTTTCATTAGAGGTACGGCTCCCTTTTCGTTTTGTGAACTGGAGCTCTTACTTGGCGTGCAGAATCGGCGTCTCGCATGTATTCTCCCTACGTCTTTGCCATTGGTCAATTGCTGGGCGAGATTCCTTATAACATTCTTTGTTCCCTTGTCTATTGGGTTCTCATGGTAAAACTGGCTACTTCTGGTTGTAAATACTGGTTGACAATTCTACAGGTATATCCGATGGGCTTTGGGAAAGGAGCTGCTGGCATCAACGGAACTGGTTTCCAATTACTCGTTGTTATGATCATGATGCTCTTCGGTGTCTCCCTCGGTCAATTAATAGCGGCTATTTCACCCAGTGTACAGGTCAGCGAAGCTCGTCATTTGAAATCGTCGTGTTTAATAATTACGACGAGTTTAGGTCGCTGTGCTCTTCAATCCTTTCCTCAGCTGGTTCTTGAATACTTTCTGTGGAGTTACGATCCCTTATCCAACCATGATAAATTTCTGGAGGAGTTGGATGTACCCATTTGACCCTTTCACTCGGTCTGTGGCGGCCGCAGTGTCAACTGAGCTTCAGTGAGTAGAGGATTCTCTTGTGTTGTTTCGCTAACGACCCTTGCAGTGGGCTTGCGATCACCTGCAAGTCCGACGAATTTGCAGTCTTTAATCCTCCTGCAGGAGAGACTTGCGGTCAATGGGCGCAACCCTTCGTTGACGTGTTTGGTGGTTACATTCAGAATCTCAACGTGACAAGCAATTGCCAATACTGTCAATACAAAGTCGCCGACGAGTTCTTCGTTCCTTTGAACATCAGCTACGACAACAGGTGGAGGGACATAATGATAGTTTTGGCATTCTTTGGTAAGTCTCTCATATGATCCATAGCTTTGTCACTGAATTATACGGTACGCGACATCTCAGTTTTTAATTTGATTGTTACAATTAGTGAGTGCAATGAATGATGCTACTTGACGAAATGTCTGACTGCATATCACTTAGTTGCTTCGCGCTTCCTTCGTTATGCCAAGCGGTGATGATCTTGTATACCAAGAGTTGCCTAGTTTTACGATAGATATACTAATGGATCGACTGTCATCCGTGTATTAGACCGGCAACGGAGACTATAGACTTTGAACGGGAGCTTGTCCTGTTGTATTGCTACTTCATATGAGCGCGTTGTCGCCGTCTCACTTCAGCGCGGATGGAATAATGCTACTGTTAGGGATAAACAACAATATTAAGAACCTATATGCATGATGTTAAGCGGCGTGATATGCACACGATACGAACGACTGACATCTTGCCATCTTGCCCACACCCTTGTAGAGGTTGACACGGAAGGGTCGAGATGGCTTATCGCATTTGCTGAGTGCGCGAGGGAGAGCGGCACGATCACGTGTCAACGCGTTTACCTCTGGAGCGAGAAAAATGTCAGAACGCTCTCGTCGCGATGGCAAGTTAAGGGCCGATAAAATAGCTGAATACAAACGTGTACGAGAAGGCGGTAGTCGGATTATCAAGGTGCGAAAGACGTGGTACATTCAGCGTACCATCACTGACCTAGAACACAGGAGCAAGACGTCGACATTTACGATGAAGTTACGGAAGACCAGTACAAAAGCATCGTCAAGGGACGCTTGCAAAGAGACGATTTTATCGAAGATGACGGCGTAGATGGATATATGGACAATGGCATGGACGATTGGATGCATGAGGATCAGCAGGAGGATTCCGAGGAAGAATACGTTAGAAAACCGAAAGGTATGTTTGTCTCGAGCGCTCATGTAAGAGGCTCATGTAGTTCTAGCAAAGAAGGGGAAGAGCGTGACATCCAAAGGCAAAGCAAAAGCCAAGCCCGAACCGTCTGTCGCGCCTTCGATCAGTGCCTATAGACCCAAAGTCTCGGTCGAAGCAGAGAATGATTTCATGTCAAATCTACTGGGGGAAATTGATTCTATGCCGACAATTGTACCCAAAGCTACTGGATCGCGCAAGCGCAAGCCTTCGCCGTTGCAGGACACAGAGTCTGGCGGTTCATCTCCTGCACCTATGGATTACAACTCTTTTCGCGCCGGACATTCGTACGAAGATAGGTCCTCCGACGTTGAAGAGCTTTTGGCGCTCTCGAGTGATGATTACTCGTTCAGTCCAAAGAAAAAGATAAGAGTTGATAGCGGGGCTGCGACCCCAGCCACTGAAAAGCTTGCACATTTGGACTTTAATAGTTGTCCTGAGGACGCTGTCGTCTCTTTTGACGATTTTTCTTATGGTGATATTGATATTGACACGCTCATGGACGTCGATGACGAACCCGTCAAGCCAACCATCAAAGGAGAGCCGGTTGAATCAAAAAACAACAAGAGCAGCTTCAATAGCATTTCAACACGTCAAACGAAATTGGAAGAAAACGGTACACCCGCCTGGCTTGCCGTCTATGACTCACTATCAACGACCACCCCGGACACTCTCGAGCCGCTGGCGTCAGCGAGCGCTTCTACTACAGTTAAAGAATCCTCCATTCTTGAACCCGATGGTTCTCTGCGCTTCTTTTGGCTAGACTATCTCGAGTTAGATGGGAAGGTCTACTTTATTGGAAAACTCCGCGATAAAGTTACCGGTTCATGGCTCTCTTGCTGCGTCACCATTGAAGGACTGCAACGGAACATTTTCGCGCTTCCTCGCGAAACGCGGATGGAACTGGTTGAGAACAACAAGTATGAAGACACGGGGATTGTGATTGCTCCGCAAGACGTTTACGACGACTTTGATATGATCCGAAAGCAGCTCAAAATCAAGTCCTGGAAAGGCAAATTTGTCAAGCGCAAATACGCCTTCGGAGAAAAGGACGTGCCTAGAGGCGAATCACAATGGCTTAAAGTTGTCTATGGATTCAACGGTTAGTCTTATGTATCCATGGTTTGCTGATAATTTAAAACCAATTTCAAACAGAGCCCCAGTTACCGACAGGCGCTTGCAGTTCGTCTATCGCGCATATTTTCGGGGCGAATACGAGCGCGTTCGAGCTGCTAGTGCTAAAGCGGAAAATTATGGGACCCTGTTGGCTTCAGGTCAAGAAACCCAAGATTGAGAATCAAGGGGTAATCCAGGCTCGAAAATCATACACTCTTGACGGATGCTAACGTTAGTTTAGATATCCTGGTGCAAAGTGGAGGCTATCGTCTCTGATCCCAAGGACATCAACCCATTCTCCGAGACTGATCCTGCGGCGCCAAAGGACTTACCGCCGTTAACGATCATGAGCTTGAGTGTTCGGACAATAATCAATCATAAAGAAAATCAACGGGAAGTTGTGTGCTTGACTTCCCGAATTTGGCATAACAGTAAGTGCTGTGATGGCTGTGTCGACCATAGTCACTTAATTGGATAATAGTGAACATCGATGATCCAACACCACCCGATCAGCTGCCTTGCATGGTGCAGACTCACGTACGACCGCTAGATCAGTTCCCTCCCAACTTTGAAGCCCGGGCTAAAGCAAATGGGAAAGGCTCGATATCTCCCGCGAAGAACGAGCGGATGCTGCTTAACACGTTGCTGAGTACGATTATCGTTTATCTATCGTCTCAACCCAAACAAATTTCTCACTTCCAGTATCAATCTTCAAGGCTGACCCTGACGTTATCGTCGGCCACGAATTTCTGAACGTCTCACTCGATGTCTTGCTGCATCGTATGAGAGATCTCAAGACCGACCATTGGTCCCGCCTAAGTCGGTTCAGGCGTTCCAAATGGCCCTTGATAGGCAAGCAAGGCACAAATATCAAATTTCTCGCTGGTCGTCTGCTTTGCGATTTAGCTAGTGACGGTGCCAAGGTAGGCTGCAACTTTTGAGCGTCATCAGAACCAAACACGATCCTCTCTTTGTAGAGCATGATATCGTCAATTACATGGAGCCTTACGGAAATGTGCAAGACTCATCTCAAAGTTGAGCGTCAAGATATCGAGCCTGACGATACCGTCACGTACTTTGACAGTAACCTCAGCAGCGCAGATCTTTTGCTAACGTTTGTACGGCATTGTGAGCTCGATGCGCATCTGCAGATGGCTATCGCAGCTAAAGTCCAAATTTTGCCATTGACGAGACAATTGACGAACCTTGCTGGAAACGGCTGGTGAGTCGTATTCCGATACAAAGACATCTTGAATTGATGGCACTCCATGCAGGAACAAGACTTTGAATGGCGGTCGTGCAGAGCGTAACGAATACATTCTGCTTCACGAGTTTCATAGGCTCAAATATATATGTCCCGACAAGACATGGGGAAAGAAGCCTGCTGCAACGGAAAAGGCTGATGACGATGATGGAGAGAATGAAAAGACTGGAAAGACTGGAAAGACCGAAAAGACAAAGGCGAAACGTGACAAGTACAAAGGAGGCCTCGTCCTTGACCCAAAGAGAAAACTGCACGACAAATACATCCTAGTCATGGACTTTAACTCACTGTATCCAAGTATCATCCAAGAGTGGAATATCGACTTTACGACAGTTGAGGCAATTGAAGAAGAAGAAGACGAGGTGAGCGGTCGAATGTGCCCTTCTACATGATGTATCTCATTGTTTACGATAGCAGGGTGAAAAGAAGCTCCCTGATCCTCCTGCGCCGGAAATTCCTCAAGGTGTTCTGCCCCGACTCATTGCTACTCTTGTGGGCCGACGTCGACAGGTGAAGGCATTGATGAAAGATAAAACGCAACCTCATGCAAAACTCCTTCAAGTGAGTCTACCTCCGTCGAGTAATCATCGTTCATCTCAATCTGACGAAAAACAGTACGATATCAAACAGCAAGCCCTCAAACTGACTGCGAACAGTATGTACGGGTGTCTTGGCTTTGAGTATTCGCGGTTCTACGCTATGCCTCTTGCTGCCTTGACTACATTCAAGGGTCGTGAAATTCTCACGAATACAAAGGAGCTGGCGGAGAGTCTAGGACTCGAGGTAGGTATCATCAGCCGCGACCATTTTCAGTCATCTCATCTGTCCCATAGGTTGTGTATGGCGACACTGATTCTGTTTTCATCAATTCTGGCGTAGTTGAGCTATCGGAAGCTCTCCGAATTTCGTCCGAGTTCAAGAAAGCCGTCAACGAGAGATACAGACTCTTGGAAATCGACCTCGATGGAATCTTCCAACGATTGCTGTTGCTCCAAAAGAAGAAATATGCTGCTATCAAGGTCGAGGATGGCACTAGGACGTCTGTAGAAATCAAAGGTCTCGACATGAAACGACGAGAGTATTGTGCTTTGTCCAAGAATGTGTCACAGTGAGTCGATTGATTGCTCTGCTTGACGATGTGAAGCTGAATTACTTGGTAGATATGTGCTGGAACAAATTTTGTCCGGAGATCCTATTGAGATAGTCATTGAGAATATCCATGAATATCTGACGACGGTCGGCGACGATGTTCGTTCGGGAAAGATAAAGTTGGAGGATTTCATTATCTACAAGGTCTGTAACCCATTCCACACATTATTCGTTGCTAATACGTATGATCACAGCGTTTGAGCAAGAATCCAGAGGACTACCCTGATTCCAAGAACCAGCCTCATGTGCAAGTCGGGCTACGATTGAAAGCCAAGGGCGGCACAGCAAAGAAGGGGGATGTTATTCCTTATATCTTTTGCAAAGACGGGGAGGAATCTTCGAAGACTCTTCAAGCCGACAGAGCCAAACATCCGGAAGAAGTTCGCAGGGCGAATCTGCAAATTGGTACGTCGCGTCTTGCACCAAGGACGGACCAAAGCTGGATATATCATTATAGACTATGAACACTATTTGTCACAGCAAGTCCTACCGCCGATTGAACGGTTGTGTGATCCAATAGAAGGCACTGAACGATCAAGGCTTGCGGAATGCCTTGGTAGGCGGCTTGAATCATCAAACTCGCATTCCTTCACTCACAGTAAGATAGGATTGGACCCTCAACGCTATCGGAACTCCACTTCTGCTGGGTCGAACGAACTTGTTTTTGCAACGTTCGATTCTCAAATATCGGATGCAGAAAGATTCAAGGATGCTGCGCCGTTAATCGTCCGTTGCCGAAGCTGTCAAGGCGAACTCGGCTTTGCGCCTATCCACGACCCGGTAAACCAATTTCAACCTTGTGATGCCCTAAGCGACTGATCGTTGTCCCTCGCAGTCCAACATACTTACTCCCAGGGGCGCCGCTTGCCCGTCATGCCAGAAGGAGATAACAACCGGTAGTCTACTTATCCAGTTGGAGGTACAAATACGAGCTTGGATCGCCAAATACTACGAAGGTTGGACCGTTTGCGATGACCCTATGTGTGGCAACCGGACGCGAGCCATGAGCGTCTATGGTCGACGATGTTTGCAATCAGGCTGCCGGGGCACTGTCCAGTTTGAAGTTAGTACAGAGGGTCGTCATCACTGACTAATCACACTAACTGATACCTACAGTATAGCGACGTGCAACTGTTCAACCAGCTGCGATACTTTTCTTATCTATTTGATGGCGAAAAGGCGAAGAAGTCAGCCAAGGGTTCTGATCTTGGTTCGTTGACATTGACTTCACGCTTCGATGGTATTTGACCGATTCTCCAGACAAAGTTACTGCCCTTGTCAGTCAGAACTGGAAACTGTTGCAAGACCTCAAGGGCTGTGCCGGTCGGTATCTTGACCAGAGTGGACGTCGTTGGGTGGATCTTGGAGGCATATTCTCTTTCATGAAGCTATGACCTGTATTATGATGCCCGTGCTGTATAGTATATGCTCATAAGCAGATGTAACTACTCCTTTCCATTTTCCGCCCGTAATGCATAATAAAACATGACAATAATTGCCTGCGACGCATGCAGCGTTCGCCTCGTATATAAAATCAATAATCATGACAGTTTCTTCTCCACGAGGACAATAAATAGGATCGCGGACACGACAAGAACCGTTATGGTCACAATAAAGTGTGAAGTTGTGCTGGGATATGATTGGGTTGGCTGAGCAAACTGCTGTATATTCGTGCCAAAGATGCTCTGGGTGACGATATCTCTTAGCTTTCATATCCAAAAAAAGAAAAAAAGAAAAAAAGACGGGTCTCTCGGAACCTACCGTAACTAAAGATGCAGGCAGGAAGATCACGGCAAGAAATGAGATCTGTTTCATCTATGAGATCAGTTCAGCAATGACCTGCCATTCTAACAAGCCTACGCACGGCTACGTCAAAGTTGGTCAGTTTCTCAGCGAGGACGGAGATAACGTTGTAGAAACTTACCTGCGCCATTCCTGATGGTGGCCGCTGTTAATTTTTTCATTATCTCGCCATCATGGATTGTCACCGTTTTGACTACCTGCCGCGACGTCAGCACTCGATATGCCAGCCAGTGCTGTATTGGGAACTACAAACGAGATCCATGACATTCTTCAATCGTTTTTCTTGTTTGGTGCACTCCGAATCCATGCGTTCGATTTCCTTTAGCAGGGTGTTGCATTCCCTTTGGATAAAATATTGACTTGTAGCGAACTGTCGTTTCGTCAGAGACGGGTTACGGGTGTCGCGCACAAACCGGACGGCCTTCTCGAATGAATGCAAGAGGGAGCAATAGTGTAGATGATGGGCACGAACGGTATGAAGCCGTCGAGTTAGCCCCAATGTTAACGCGTACATCATCTCGCTCTCCTGATTTGGCAAGTTTTCTCAGTTTGCGTAGCAAGGCTGATGGGATTGGCATACCATTTGAATTATGTATTTATCCAAATGTTGAAGAGCTTCATCCCATGCGTACGCGGCTTGCCAAATGAATATGAGTAGTAGCAATGTAGGATCCTCGGCATTCTTGAGTATCTTCTGCCAGTAAACACTTTGACCTTCAACGAAAATCAATTAGAAAATGACAAAATCCATGGATGTTCCGTCACCTGCAAATCGTATACGTTCATGTAGGTAGCCGGCCGTCGTCGTTGGAAAATCCGTGTTTGCGTGATAAGAGATGAGAGTGTTTCCGTCTACATTACGGATAAGGTGAACCGATATAAGATCCAAAGCGAGCGCGTATTCGTCCAGTAGTTGCTCCTTCAAGTGCATCGTTTTCGTGGAACGTTTCCAAGGGCGTTTCAAACTGATCCTGAGCGGAAGCTGGGTATTAATCATCCGTGTAACTAGATCATGGATGAGCACTTCTAAAGCTATGAAGATGGAAATAACTTTCCAAGGTAACCTTTGCTTGCAGGGTAGTCGGAAGGTCTCTGGAAGTCGACGTTCGGTGGGAGCAGATGACCCGGCACTAGTTGAATGAATGGTAATGTGACGGTTATATCTGGGGTCACATATGCATTAGGCGCTAGAACGAATTGCTGGCAGATACGCACGATCTCCTATGTTTTCCCGCAGATCTTCTTGAAACCAAGTAGGGATCCAGTTCAACGAAGAAGAGAAGAAGAAGGGTTCGATGTTGTACCTGGCACAGTACGCGGTCAATCACTGTGATGAAGCTTAAGCAGAAGGAGCATCCCACTTGCCACCCAGCATTTTGAGGACGGGCCCGGTCATATTCTTGACAAAAAGCGCTCTGATTCTGACATCTGATCCTTGCTGGTGTTCCACATTAGCGGACCAAGCTGGAGATGATTGAGGCGCACCCTATGGTCTTTGAACCAGTTCCACTGTTTGTCAATACTTGCTTGGTCATACTTCAAAACCAGTTCGCCAGCATCCTTAAAGATGCTTCGCTTGGTAATGTCGAGCATAGCAACCGAGCATGACGAGGATGGGTCATAGTCGTCAACCGCCATCCGTATCTTGCATTTCTCGACTTGCGCCCTTGTCCAGTTGGGAAAACGAGATTGCGGGTAGCCCTTCCAGCACTTCCCGTCGCATGATTTGTGGTCGCAGTCGGGCGGTACAGGCGGAGCGCCAGTCTCCAGTTGAATTTTACTGATAGCTTACCGATCAAAGTAAGCTAAAATGCAGTCGGCCTGAAGATAACTGGCCACTGACAGTCATGAATGTCTATCCAAGGCCAGGGTGCGGAGGGTAAGGCGTGGCGATAGGGAGGAGGTCGAATGCGATAGACCTCAGGCAGTCCCATGTGCTGAAGGAAGTTCAATCGAACAACTTAATGTTACAAATGGTGCCAAATAGATACCGCGGTATTCCGAATATGAATACTGCAGGTGGGCAGAGTTAAACGTTCTGAATGTTTTACATTCTCTGTACCACTAAGTACCAAGGGGATATTCTACTGCGAGGGAGAGGACTTGGATATGACCTTGGAAAGATGCTTCAACGCTTGTTCTCGATGCGAGCAATCGACAAAAAGGCCGATAGCTACAGCCATGAGCACCCAGCTGAGCAGCATCAAAACAAGATTCACGATGGGCACCTGGAAACCGAGGGCGCTGATTGACTGACTCATGGCAAAGCAGCTACCAGCCGGAGTAAATCCCCCAAACATCCGCGACTGGTAGGAGGCAGCCAAGCTACCTAGACAAGATGTGAGCCAATAAATTATGCAAGGGCACAGCATAGAGACTGCAACATACCCCCTCGTATTCCGTTTATCCCAAACCCTACGCAGGCTTGGATCGCAAAGAAGAGGACTTGCAAGGCGAGCAATAAGATGAGTAAAGGGCTCCCGATTGGGAAGCCACAGATGAGTGACAAGAAGAGTAAAATTAGAGCAATTGAACGCTCGTGCGCGATGGTGAAATGCAATACTGGCAGTATCTCTTAATACCGTCGTTTGAAGCGAGTCATCTGCTCTCACCATGTTGTGCCGCAACGAGCAGGTGTTGTTTAACATCGACAGTCATGATCACTTTCGGCAGCTGGACGGTGATAATGTATCGCAGGAATCCTAGAGCGACGGTATTGAAGTTATAACGGCTCAGTCGTTGCAGACAGGCATTTGAAGACTAAGCCGAGAACAACCACCTTCCAAATCGAACAGTACCTTCATAGAAACTCCCATCACGTCAAAGGCGATCGCCGCAAAAAGCTTAACCTTCGTAGCGCTCCGTTTAGCCGTTCGAGCGGATACTGGTGGTTCCTTCGGAGTCAGTGTTATATCAGACACGCAGTCGTGTCTATTACGTCTCTCTGTCGAGTTGTAGTCATTCAAACGTTCAAGCTCCTTGAAGTCTGGCAGCTACTTGATTTACTCGATGCCCTGGTTACCTGGCTGAGGCGGAAAACTATCTCCTATTCACGGCAGATTTCTACTGAATCTATACGTATATGTGTCAATTGTTTCTGCTATGATGACGATTGTTCTCGTACTACTATGATTCTGAGGACTTGACGCCGACTGTCAGGGATAGGATTAGACAAACTTCAGTGCCCTGGACGCTGTTCTCCTTTTGGGTAGCACTCTAGTAAGCTACATCATGTCCATCGCTGGGAGGTCCTGTCAAACCATATAATCTGAATCACGGTGCAGTGCGAGGGGCACCGTTCCAAAGCTCGTAATTAGCCTCAGGTCATCCTTCTACCTAGAGCGCCATGCAAACGCGAAGATGGCAACGCTGAACTGAGCATGGTAATGTGGGCGAACGGAGGTGAATGCGGGCGGAGAAGCGTGGTAGGTGAAGAGGAACGACTCCAACTTACGTGCAACCATGCCCTGTTAACGTACAGCTCAGAGTGCGAAATGCACCATTTCGCTCCCCGTCTCAGCGCTAGGGACAAATGATGCAATGGTGTTGAGTTCGGAGTTTGCCTGGCACGGCCGGGGAATACCGCACCCAGCTCCGCTGACAGTGTAAACACTGTGAAGTGTCGCCGACACGTCAGTTTCGCAATGGTCAAGAACAAATTGAAACACAACCACAGAGACAGGGACAAAAGTGATGAAGTATAACTCCCTGGCTATCAGCATTGTTTCTCGGCTCACTTGTTATCGATAGGCTGAGGAATCTCGATCGTCGAACCGGGAGCTGTACGGAAAGATCAAAGAAGGTCTTCTCAACGTATTCAGAGCTAGTCGCACTCCGGGCCCTTCTACTCGTCGTGAACATTCCTCGATAATCTCGGTACGATACACATCATGCTGCATAGTAGCACCATTGTCTCATGCACAGATCAGAGCGTGACTCCTTTGCCTGGTCCCGGGGTCGTCGATGACACTCACGTTGTAGTTTCGCTCACTCCCGTACGTAGTGATACATCTCCATGACAGCATTGCTCTCATTTTTGTCAGCAGGGCGATGGTCAAGTCAGATCCGAGTTCAACGAGGCAGCCCATTGTTCCTTAGAAGCGCAGGGAAGTGCTTTTACCAGTGGTCTCGTCACTGGAGGAGCGCTGGTTTCAGGAAAGGTGGGTTGCCATGGCACTCCAATCAACACAACTAGGTCATCATGGCACTACAGGACAACGCATACCCCGAAGGTCACTACCGTGTCGTTGATGATGCCCACTTCACTGGTGTATGTTTAGATACACCTTTTCGTTTAACACCACTCTCATGCTCAGCGTCAGGTCGACGGGTTGCCGATCGATGCACGAGTGTGTTGTCATTTCACGTCAAATACCGCAGCAGTTTAAAATCATGATTACAGGATACTGCGAGCAGTGTACCTTCGTTGGATAAAGATTCCCGACCAATTTCTTCAAAGGTGTGCTTGCCATGTCATTTTCACGTTCATGCACACATTCTCATCATTGACAGCAGATCAACAACCAGGACCAGCAGGGATTGGAAAAGAGCGTAACTGGCTCGAGCGTTGTGTCCAAGAGCGAGGTTGTGCATGTGGTGGAGCTGACTGAGTCGAGAGATCGTGTTCCTGTCAAGGTACTTCAAGTCATAATTAAGTTGTCGTGTGGAATTGACTGTGTCTGAGCAGCAAAGGACATCATCCGTCACTCACTTCTTCCAGGGCGCAAGTCGATTTGAGATTAAAGATACCCAGATCAACTCCGCCGGGAGAGATATTATTAACGTTACGACCAACTACATGGAGGGTGGGTATAATCAATGAATATTAGCAGCACTCTGATCACACTTCATTATCAGATCGTTCACTTAGCATGCTCGCTTACGCCGAAGGATCTGGCATTGATACAACAAAGACCTGTTTGAACGGCACAAGGATGGATATCCTGAAAGAAATCAAGACCTGGGTTACTACTGCTGATACAACTACTCCACGCATTCTTTGGCTTTCAGGTCTTGCTGGTACTGGCAAGTCAGCAATTGCACATACCATTGCTCGTTGGTGGATGGACGAGGTCAAGGGCATTGGGTCATGCTTTTGCTTCAACCAACAAATTACCACACGTTACCAAAAGCTTTTCACCACTATTGCGCGTGACTTGGCTGGTCGCATTCCGGGCTTGAAGGATGATTTAATCAAACTTGTCACAAGCGAGCCAGCACTTGCCAGCACTCCTGACATTACTCAACAATGGCACAAGTTCATTGAGGCTCCTATCATGTGCCTTGTAAGGGACATGAGCAAACATGTTGTGATTGTCATTGATGGTCTGGATGAGAGTGGTGATCCATTTTCACGTCGTCATATCCTTTCGATTCTTAAGGATGCGAAAAATTTACCATCAAATTTTCGCATCCTTGTCACTTCAAGGCCCCTTCATGACATCAGCAGGGCATTCAGTGGTACAGCTGGCATCCAACTGAAGTCCATGGATCAAATATCTATGTTATCCACAGAAGGTGACATCCAGTTATACATCTCCCATAATTTGAGAGGTTTCAATGACCTTGATGATGGAGCAGTTATCCAACTTGTGCAAAAGTCAGATGGGTTGTTTGAATGGGCTCGGCTTGCATGCAATTACATTGAGAGTATGGATGGCTTTTTGACAGACAGAGAGCGGTTCAAAATGCTTATTGACCATGCTGCTAAGGGTGGGGCACTCCTTGATGACATGTACAAGATCATCCTGAAAAGTATCATGGGAGATTGTCCAAAACCAACTGACCTTTGCCGCTTCCGCTCTGTCCTGCGATTAGTATTGTCAACACAAGAACCACTTCCAATGGACACTTTGGACATTTTGCATCACAGCATGTGCAATGAACATGATTACTATGGGGTGGCAACAGTTCTGCGACATCTGGGATCACTTCTCAGTGGCATTTCTGATCAATCAAGGCCTGTCAGTGCCCTTCATTCAACATTTTATGAATTCCTTACTACACAAGAGAGGAGTGGGAACTTCTTTGTTGATCTTGGAGATATTCATCTGGGCCTAGGGCATGCCTGCCTAGATGTGATGCAGAAGCATCTGCACTTTAACATATGCAAACTGAAGAGCTCATATGTCCATAATTCAGAGGTTGCAGAGTTGGGGGACTATATTAAAGACTATATCAAGCCATACTTGTCATATGCATGCCATTACTGGGCTGACCATATCAAATTGGCACCGTATCAGGCAGGACTAGCAGGCCAAATATCAACATTTCTATTGAATGAGAGAGTGCTATTTTGGCTTGAAGTTCTTGCTTTTCTAAATTTGATAAATTTAGCTCCAGTCATGTTAAGTAATGTTGCAAGCTGGCTACAGGTGGGAAAGTTGGTCACCTTACAAATGAAAGGTTAAACATAACATATAATAGGGAAATAATCATGATGAAGCAATAGAAGGAGCAATGGATGGTATAAAATTTTGCAGAATATTTGGGGGGATGATTTCTGACAGCACTCCACATTTATATATATCTGCATTACCTTTTTTGCCAAGGAGCAGTATTCTGAGCAGGCATCTAGTTCCCAAATTTCCAAGGTTGCCAATAGTTGCATCTAGTCAAGCAGTGGAGTGGCCACAGCAACAGTTATTGATCAGAGGACATTCCAGAAGTGTTGATTCTATTGCCTTTTCACCAGATGGAAAGAGGATTGCATCAGGTTCTGAGGATAAAACTGTGTGCATCTGGGATGCTGACACTGGGATGCAAGTGGGCAGTCATCTCAAAGGACACACTGCTAGTGTCACTTCAGTTGCATTTGCACCAGATGGAAAGAGGATTGCATCAGGTTCTGTGGATCAAACTGTGTGGATTTGGGATGCCAATACTGGGATGCAAGTGGGCAGTCCTCTCAAGGGACACACTGATACTGTCAGTTCAGTTGCCTTTTCACCAGATAGAAAGAGGATTGCATCAGGTTCTGCAGATGAAACTGTCTGCATCTGGGATGCTGACACTGGGATGCAAGTGGGCAGTCCTCTTGAAGGACACACTGGTGGTATCACTTCAGTTGCCTTTTCACCAGATGGAAAGAGGATTGCATCAGGTGCTTGGGATCAAACTGTGCACATCTGGGATGCTGACACTGGGGTGCAAGTGGGCAGTCCTCTCAAAGGACACACTGGTCATGTCACTTCAGTTGCATTTTCACCAGATGGAAAGAGGATTGCATCAGGTTCTTTTGATCAAACTGTATGCATCTGGGATGCTGACACTGGGATGAAAGTGGGCAGTTCTCTCAAAGGACATGGTGGCATCACTTCAGTAGCCTTTTCACCAGATGGAAAGAGGATTGCATCAGGTTCCTGGGATCAAACTGTGAGCATCTGGGATGCTGGTACTGGGATGGAAGTGGGCAGTCCTCTCAAAGGACACACTGAAAATGTCACTTCAGTTGCATTTTCACCAGATGGAAAGAGGATTGGATCAGGTTCTTGGGATAAAACTGTGTGCATCTGGGATGTTGGTACTGGGATGCAAGTGGGCAGTCCTCTCAAAAAACATAATGGTGGTATCACTTCAGTTGCATTTTCACCAGATGGAAAGAGGATTGCATCAGGTTCATGGAGTGAAACTGTGTGCATCTGGGATGCTGATACTGGGATGCAAGTGGGCAGTCCTCTCAAAGGACATGCTGCCAGTGTCAATTCAGTTGCCTTTTCACCAAATGGGAAGAGGATTGCATCAGGTTTTGAGGATCAAACTGTGTGCATCTGGGATGCAGACACTGGGATGCAAGTGGGCAGTCCTCTCAGAGGACACACTGGTGAAATCACTTCAGTTGCCTTTTCACCAGATGGAAAGCAGATCGCATCAGGTTCCTTTGATAAATTTGTGTGCATCTGGGATGCTGATACTGGGATGCAAGTGGGCAGTCTTCATAAAGGACACACTGATACTGTCAGTTCAGTTGCCTTCTCATCTGATGGAAAGAAAATTGCATCAGGTTCTTGGGATGAAACTGTGTGCATCTGGGATGCTGACACTAGGATCCAAATTGGCAGTCCTCTCAAAGGACACAGTGATAGTGTCAGTTCAGTTTGCTTTTCACCAGATGGAAAGAAGATTGCATCAGGTTCTTGGGATGAAACTGTGTGCATATGGAATGCTGGTACTGGGATGCAAGTGGGCAGTCTTCTCAAGGGACACACTGATACTGTCACTTCAGTTGCATTTTCACCAGATGGAAAGAGGATTGCATCAGGTTCTTTTGATCAAACGGTATGCATCTGGGATGCTGACACTGGGATGCAAGTGGGGAGTCCTCTCAAAGGACACACTGGTGGTATCACATCAGTTTGCTTTTCACCAGATGGAAAGAGGATTGCATCAAGTTCTTGGGATGAAACTGTGTGCATATGGAATCTTGAGACTGGGATACAAGTGGGCAGTCCACTCAAAGGAAACAATCACATTTTTGATAACCTTCCATTTTCACAAGATGGAGTAGGATCAAGTTATGTTGACAAGGATGCCAAATGGTGTACACTGAAGACAGCTAATATTATCAGGTTTTCTCTTGCAACAGAACATGCGTTACATGATGCTTCTCAGCTTTTTGAGAACACACCAGAGTTTCACATGGACTGGAGGCATCACATATTTCTCAATCCTAGTGGTTGGCTCACTGGACCTCAGGGCCGCTTATTAATGTGGCTGCCACCAGCTTATCGAAAGAGATTTTTGCTCCCCAGTATACAAGTAATCATTCCATACCCAATAGTTCAGTTGGACTTAAGCATGATGGCTCATGGCAGCAAGTGGGATAAGTGCTATGATGAACATGTATAATAAATATAAATACTAGCATAGTTCTACTGCAATCTATTCTTCATGTTTTATTCATTGGTTGAGCCTTGCTCCCATAAAGCCTATAATTTGAAAGCAGCACATGTAAGTATTCACTGGCACTTGCTTTAATGTAATGCACCCAAGTGTTGAGCTTGGAAAAACAACAACTTGATTCAGAACACCCCCATGTCATGGACTGCTCATTTTCACTTTTTCTTTGTTTCATTTCTAAGACATTTATATTCATTTTCTTTGTTTTGATCTAAGGTTGCAGCCAAACATCAAAGATAAGATAACATTTATTTAATCAACACAAGGATTAGATTACAATTAGATTAGATAAGATTATGGATGCACAGCCTTGCTATGTTTTTCCTTTGACTCACTCAGATCACTGATCTGCATTATGTAAACCTTCTCAAACTTTCCATGATATTATTAGATAGGGTTACCCAGAGTACTCCACAGCCTTTAGGGTTGTAGGGTTTAGTGCATAGACCATGTACCTAGGTATATAAGAAGTGCAACTAACCCAGAGACTCCATTTGAGTTCTCTTGGGTTTTCCCCTTGTCAACTCAGTCATCTCCTCTTCCCTCTCAGTTATACCTTTGGGGCCCTAAGCCAGTCACTGGCAAGGGTAGTCCTGATACCCCAGGTATGTACCTCCTCCCCTCTCCCTCACTTTTCTGACTCAATCCACCACCCCCACTGCATTTTTCCATTGCACTGCACCCCATCAACACCCTCACATGCAAATGTGCCCAAATGTGCTCACATTGCCACCATCCACCCACCACCACATCATGTCTCCATTACCCACCATGACACCTCACAACCACAATGCCTCACAACCACAATGCCTCACAACCATGATGCCTCACAACCACAATGCCTCACAACCATGATGCCTCACAACCACAATGCCTCACAACCATGATGCCTCACAACCACAATGCCCATGCCCACCACCCTTTTACCCACCACCCTTTTACCCACCATCAGAGAACATCTAAAACTGTTAGTGGTTTTATTTGTTCTTCTTATGAGTACTGACCAGCTTCTCCCCTCCCCATCCTCACCCTTCCCCTTGACAACTTACTCACACCATTGGAAACTTACCTGTGCCCTCCTCAATGCACTCACATTGTCAATGCCCACCCCATGCTCTTGTCAACTCACCACCACCTTTAACAACTCAACTGCACCACTCACAACCCATCCCCACCTTCACTGACTTGACTGCACTGCCCATGCCCACCCTGCACTATTGTCAATGCACACCCACCCTCAGTAATTCATCTGCACTGCCCATGCCACCTCACACCCTTGTTGATGCACACCCACCCTTGGTAACTCATCTGCACCACCCATGCCCACCTCACACCCTTGTTGACCCACCCCCCCTCAGTAACTCATCTGCACTGCCTATGCCCACCCTGCACCCTTGTCAACTCATGCCCACCCTTGGTAACTCATCTGCACTGCCCATGCCCACCTTGCACCCTTGTCAACCCACCCCCACCCTCAGTAACTCATCCACACTGCCTATGCCCACCCTGCACCCTTGTCAACTCACCTCCACCCTCAGTAACTCATCCACACTGCCCACACCCACCCTGCACCCTTGTCCACCCATCCCCACCATTTTAAACAAAATCAAAATTAGTTTATTGTGCATTACATGAAGATCTGTATGGTAGTCAGTGCCATGTGTCTTGTTGCACAAGTGTCATGGACCGCTCATTTTCACTTTTTCATCGTTTCATTTCTAAGACATTTACATTCCTTTTCTTTGTTTTTATCTAAGGCCACAGCCAAACATCAGAGATAAGATAACGATCATCTAATCAGCACAAAGATTAGATTACGATTAGATTAGATAAGATTACGGATGCGCGGCCTTGATTATGTCTTTCCTCTGACTCACTCAGATCAACGATTCACATTATGTAAACCTTCTAGTATGTTCTATGGTATTTATAGATAGGGTTACCCTAGGTAACTCCACAGCCTTTAGGGTTATGGGGTTTAGTGCACAGACCATGTACTTAGGTATATATACTGTGCAACGAACACCCAGAGACTCCATTCAAGTTCTCTTGGGGTTTCCCCTAAGTCATCTCTTGTCCACTCCTCTCCTCTCAGTTCAACTAGTGGGGCCCTAAGTCGTCGCGACTAGGGTGGTCCTGATAACAAGGCAGAAAGTAGATGGGACATTAGCATGTCAAGGACACCAGGCAAAGTGGCAAAGGTTTGTCAGAAACCACCAAACAAAGCAGTTAAGTGGGTATATGTTAGGAGCTATGCTCAAACAACACAACACTCAAGCTCACTGCAAGCGAGCGAAGAGAAGAATAAGAAAAGAGAGTGAATTTGGATGAAAACTAGGTAGTTGCCTGAGCAAGACAAACTATCTCGAGTCTTAGAGTAACCTCTACCTACAGTAGTCCTTATATACCCCTACCTAACCTCCTTGCCCTTCCCTCATGTCCAACTGTGCCTACTGTGCTTCTGCCATACTGCATCCTCATGCTAAGCCTCATGTCCTCCTTATCTTATCTATGATAAGATCCTTGATAACACCGATAAGGAATCCCATCCTGATGTGATAAGTGATAAGATAAGATAAGATCACTTGATAAGATCTTATCCTTCCGATAAGCTTTGCGAGTTGTCCAATGTATCCATCATGACCTGTACGTTGGTCCCATCTCTGGTACTACATCCTAGACTGATGATGACGCATGATATAGCCTCTGCAACTGTTGCACCCTTTATGGCCTTGTCTTGTTACTGTTACTGTTGCCTGTAGTAAGGCTTCCATGTAACACGTAACTGACTGAACCTCCGTTGGTGAGTATATGCCCTACGCCTTGCGTTGTAAATAGATAGTGCTCTCTTAGATAAGTGAGACATTGGATAAGGCGTTGAATGCGTCAAAGCGTCGAACTTAGGGGTTGATTTGTAACAGTATAGGAGAGCAGTTATGTAGGTGTGCAGATGACACCTGGCCATGGATGACCCAGCAGCCAAGAAATGAGCAGCCACATGACCAAGAAGTTGAAAACAATGATGGAGGCAAAGATCACTTCATACCCTCTAGAACTTATTGTGTGGAAACAATATGTGCTCCATGTGGAGTTGTTGTGGGTTGGGCCAGGTTTGCAATTGCTGAGTCACCTTCTAACATACTAGACTTCTTGGAGAAAGTATTCCCAACAGAAGAGTCAAGGCCAGATTATATTTGCATTGATATGTACCTCTACCTACAGTCATCCTTATATATGTACTACTACCCAGCCTCCTCACTCTTCCCTCATGTCTGACTGTGCCTACTGTGCCTCTGTCATACTGTATCCTCATGCTTGGCCTCATGTCAATACTTTACCCTCCCCCCCCCCCCCCCCCCCCCCCCAGTCTGATTAGACTCCAATGACTCCTATAGGACTCTGATGAAAAAATCCAAAAAGACTTCAAATATTAATTGCATAGTTTGTTTATGTTTGCTTGATATATTTCTATGAGTTTCAAGCCATATAGTACAGAGAGGCATTGTGGAAGCTCAGAAAACAAAGCTTGGACCAGACCATCCACACAATCTACTCTAATATGATCCAAATACAGCTTCTACAAGTCATTACCCTCACTACTACTTATTAGACAAAATATTAAACATATTTGGTCATGTTTTGGCTGAGATATAAATTCCTGAAGTAGGTGATACCATTGCAATGGTTTTGTGGCTGACAGGTGAAAGCTCAAAACCGGTATCTGGATATCATGTGACTAGGCTTAAAGTCATGTGACCTTGTTGAACAAGTTCAACTTACACCAAATAAGCCCAAACAACTCTGACAACTGACCATGCAATCCCTCTCTACTGCCCAGCAATCCCACATCATCTCTCTCCTCAGTGCTGGACATTCTGGAGGTCTTTACACTCCCCCCCCCATTCCGCGCGGAATCCACATGGAATCTGCACGGAATCCACACTATTTTGAGTCTAGAATAGACTATTTTGAGTCTATTCCGTGCGGAATCCGCGGAATCCACACGGATTCCGTGTGAATTGTGCATGGAATGCGGAATTGGCACGGAATGTCCACACGGAATATTCCACGGAATCCAGCACTCCACAGACTGTGCTCAGCTGTGACTCTTTATGCATATGGCATCCACATCTCATTTACTCCCACCATTGTTCCATTCATATTCCCATCATGTTCCCATATGGCTGATGGCATTCTCACTATATTCCCACGCCACATATGCACTTTCCCACCATGTTTTCACACAGTTTCTACAATGTTTTCACACTTATGCTTACATTTTTACTGTGTTCCCATTGACCTGCCCATTTTCCCACCAGGCCCACATTCTCCACACCACATATCCACATTCCCACCATGTTCCCATGCCACATTTCAACTTTCCCACCATGTTCTCACACAGTTTTTACAATGTTTTCACACTTATGCTTACATTTTCACTGTTTTCCCATTGACCTGCCCATTTTCCCACCAGGCCCACATTCCCATGATGTTTCCACACTTAATATTCACTTTCCCACCATGTTCTCACACAGTTTCTACAATGTTTTCACACTTATGCTTACATTTTCACTGTGTTCCCATTGACCTGCCCATTTTCCCACCAGGCCCACATTCCCACAATGTTTCCACACTTCATATTCACATTCCCACCATGTTCTCACACAATTCCTACAATGTTTTCACAGTCATACTTACATTCTCACCATGTTTCCATTCACCTGCCTATTTTCCCACCTAGTCACATTCCCACCATGTTTTCACACTTCATATTCACTTTCCCACAATGTTCTCACACAATTCCTACAATGTTTTAACAGTCATGCTTACATTCTGACTGTGGTCCTGTTCACCTGCTCATTTTCCCACCTGGCCACATTCCCACAATGTTTCCACACTTCATATTTGCTTTCCCACCATGTTCACACACATTCCTACAATCTCATAACAGTCTTGCTTATGCAACAGGCTTTGTGGCAAGTTCATAAGGTTTGATTACAAGCTAAGTTCAACTTATAGTTTGAGGTACAACAGAACTGTACTATTTAAACTAAACCTAGAGTCTGTACAAGGTAATGAATGTCATAGATATGATGTAATAGGCATAGATGTCATAACACATCATAAGTGAAGTCATAGCAACATCAGGATGATGAAAAAAGGTAAGTGTGTGGCATGGATGAAAATATAGTCACAGCAAGTGATGTGTGACATTGAATAGAGATAACAGAAGATGAAGGCATTTCATAAGCACCAAAGAGGGAAACTGCTAACATAATAAAATGAAAGTATGCATAATTGTAACATCCTCAGTGTTAATACATCAAGAGCTGCTGCATTTAATCTTAGCTAAGCATTATCTAAGTGTCAGTGGTTAGTTAGCATGAATGTGGGGAAATGAACATGAAGTGTGGAAAAATTGTGGGAATGTGTCCAGGTGGGCAATGGGCAGGTGAATGGGAACACAGTGAGAATGTAGGCATGACTGTTAAAACATTGTAGGAATTGTGGGAGAACATGGTGGGAACATGAAGATGAAGTGTGAAAACATGGTGGGAATGTGACTAGGTGGGAAAATAGGCAGGTGAATGGAAACATGGTGAGAATGTAAGTATGACTGTGAAAACATTGTAGGAATTGTGTGAGAACATGGTGGGAAAGTGAATATTAAGTGTGGAAACATCGTGGGAATGTGGGCCTGGTGGGAAAATGGGCAGGTCAATGGGAACACAGTGAAAATGTAAGCATAAGTGTGAAAACATTGTAGAAACTGTGTGAGAACATGGTGGGAAAGTGAATATTAAGTGTGGAAACATCGTGGGAATGTGGGCCTGGTGGGAAAATGGGCAGGTCAATGGGAACACAGTAAAAATGTAAGCATAAGTGTGAAAACATTGTAGAAACTGTGTGAGAACATGGTGGGAAAGTGAATATTAAGTGTGGAAACATCATGGGAATGTGGGCCTGGTGGGAAAATGGGCAGGTCAATGGGAACACAGTAAAAATGTAAGCATAAGTGTGAAAACATTGTAGAAACTGTGTGAAAACATGGTGGGAAAGTGGATATGTGGCGTGGGAACATGGTGGGAATATGTATATGTGGTGTGGGAACATGGTGAGAATGTGGTACATCATATGGGAACATGATGGCAATATGAATGGGACAATGGTGGGAGTAAATGAGATGTAGGTACATATGCAGATGCAATGTACTTGGATTCCACTTGAATTCCACACGGATTCCACACGGATTCCACGGATTCTGCACGGAATGGGGGGGGGAGTGTGAAGTACTGACATTCTGCCCACCAGGTCTCTTCCATCACTGGTGTCCATCATTCTACCATATCTAGGCTTCACAGGATGCACTGCCCTTACCTTCTTAAGTCATCTGGAGGTTGTCCATGCAAGCTTTCTGACAGAAATGTCAACCATGCCATCCAACTCATCAGCTCTGGCAAGGCTGACACAGCTGTGGAGGTTGCCAGAGCCCTTCAAGACATCATAAACCAGCCTCTCTCTGCTGAGACAACCAGGAGACACTTAAAGAAGGCTGGGATGAAGGCTGTGGTGAAGAAGAAAAAGCCCCTACTAACTGCAAGACACAAGAAGGAGAGGATGGACTTTGCTTTGGCACATAAGGATTGGACTGTAGAGGATTGGAAGAGGGTGGTATGGTCAGATGAGACAAAAATCAATAGGCTAGGGTCAGATGGGAGGAAATGGGCTTGGAAGAAGGCAGGGGAGGGGCTCAGTGATAGGCTGGTGAGTGGGACAGTCAAGTTTGGGGGAGGATCAGTTATGGTTTGGGGGTGTATGATGTGGGAGGGGCCTGTGTATGCTTGCAAAATTGATGGTAGGATGGATGGGGACCTTTATGTGTCCATTTTAGAGGAAGACCTTCAAGCAAGCCTGGAGTATTATGGCAAGAGTGCAGAAGACATCATTTTCCAGCAGGACAATGACCCCAAGTGTCACGACTGCACCATGCGCAGTTACCGACCACGGTACCAACTATTGGATATGACACTCACGCAAGCCCTCAAGACCCATTCCCGAGAAACTGCTACCGACATCCGGCACAGCATTACACGATCACCCGACTAGAACGTTGACAACCCAAGTAGCCCTCCATCTCTCCTCGACAAAGGCTATCTCACCTCCACTCCATCATGCCCGCACATAACCACACGACTTATATCATGACCGATAGATCCGACACTCAATACACAGCGTTACTACCCTGTTACCGATATGACCGACATCATGGTACCTCGATACCACACCGCTCTCTGCCCCATTTTCCAGTATTACCTCCATATGTATCAGACCCCTAGATAAGTATATAAGTAGCTACGAAGCACTGTACTTCTCCAGTCTGATAATCGACTAGTTCTTGTTACAGTTATGCGCACTTTTATTTTTCTTATGTCAGCACCTGCCTCTTTTGGTGCTTATGCAATCTCTTCTCTTTTCATATGCTTATGCAATGTCACGCAACGTCTGCTGTGACTCTATTCTTACCTATGCCATATGCCTACCTTCGTTCTGTCATACTGACGTCACTATGACCTCACTCATGACGCGTTATGACGTCTACTATTATTACATCATACCTATGACTGTTCTTTACCTTTTACAGACAGTAGGTTCACGTATAAATAGCAGAGTTTGTTGTAGGTCGAACCTTAAGTTCGACTTAGCTTGTATAAACCTTATAACTTGCTGCAAAGCTTGTTAGTAAGCACAAGTTAGTCTCTGGCAACCTTAATCGGTTGTGGTGAGATTTCAAGTCATAGTTCACGCACTCTCGCCTATAATCCTCTTCTCAAACCTGAGTCTTGCCTTATAGGCTCAGCGCTGTTTACCCACTCGTGTTCGCCAGGCTTATCTCATTGCCATCATCTCGGACGATCCTCGTGGCATTACGTCATCAGGTAGATTGACAGACGACTTGATCATCATAACAATTTAAGTTGAACTTACCTAAACAGCTCGAGTATTAGCTCGTTAGCGCACAGACCGTTGAACTTCCCGAGAGCCGGCCGGTAGGTTACCAGTGCCTGATCAAGATTTCCGGAATCTTCACAAGAGGAGCTCCCCCACCAAACAAAGCAACCAGAGGACTTCGAAACACATACACACTTCACGGAGAAGTAATCTACAAAGATAGCCGAGATCAGATCTGGAAATACAGACACTCTGATACCCCTGTCGAGCCATACCATTTTTGGATACCACAGTACAACAACCGCCCACCCAACGGAGCAGTTAGATTCCAAGGATTATACTATCTCACAGGAGTAGAAGTTATCTTTGACACCAGTAAATCTCACTGGACTTACTATCAAAACGACGAAGTACGTTGTGTAGAAGACGAAGCTTTTCAAGGACCATACTACGTTCCTGGAGGGATCAATAACATCCCTGAGCACCTTAGATCACCTGAAGTAACTGGAGAATCTTCTAGTGGAAAGGGCAAATTCCACGCACCTAGTGACTCAGATTCCAATTCTTCCCGAGAGGAGAATACGATTGAATCTAGTGACCTATTTGAGACTGCCCCATTCAAAGCATTTCAAGAGCTAGGAACAGCACGACCTAGCCCCTTACAATTCACTTCCACATTAGGAAACACACCAAGACCACTTTTATCTTTAGATCTTGCACAGACTAGTGGACCATCTTTGGACAAACAACCAGAAGAAGAACCAACTTCTGAATCACCTATACCTCCATTAAGAACCCCTACTCCACCACCTCCCAGAACACCTACTCCACCACCACCACCACCAGACAATGACCCTGATATCGAAATGGCTGACGCAAATGCCGATCAACGCATCAAGGGTCCCATGCCCACTAAATTCGAAGGGAACCGCAAATTAGCCAAGCTATTTATGAACGACTGCGAGATGTTCTTCGAGATCAATACCGGTTATAATACCGATAAGAAGAAGATCATCTTCGCACTCATGCACATTGGCGGAAATGCAGGCCAATGGAAGCTAGCTAAATTAAGCGACCTAAACGACGCAGCAGCATGGGGAACTTGGGCCGCATTTAAAGAGTCATTTGAGAGTAACTGGAAACAGGTGGACAGCCCTGGAAGGGCCATGACAGAGCTATACAAAATAGTGCGACAACGCAAGAAGATGCTGATCCTACTATATATGGACAAGTTCAAGGAACTAATCAAAAAGTCCAAGATCAAGGAAGAAGCTGCCATCATTCCTCTATTTTCGGAGGGACTTCCCCCTGAAAGCGTCCACCAGATCCTTATGCAGAACCAAGCCGATCTACAGGGTTGGTACGATGCTGCACAAAGATATGCAAATGCCAAAAGCAGACTAGGCGTTTTAGCAGGACTATCACACGCTGGAGGAGGAGGGAGACCATCGCCGAGATACAGATATCCCGATGCAATGGATATTGATGCGGTCATCATCAATGCATTATCTAAAGACGAGAGAGAGTGACATGTCAAGGAAGGATTGTGTTTCATATGTCACAAAGGGGGTCATCAATCACCGAGATGCCCCATGAGGAAACCAAGCAGTGGAAACAAGAAGAAGCATTTTGGGAAGGGAGTAAAGGAGTCACGACCCCACCGTCACATCAGAGCGACTTCCACATCTATGGAAGGTGACGAGGTTGAGGGATATGATGAAGAAGAGTCAGAAAACGCTAGTGAGAATACAAGTATGACGGCCATCAGGGCTTTGATGGCGCACTTGTCTTCAGAAGATCGTCTCAGCCTGCTTGCTGAACAGGATTTTTAAACAGGGATTGCACATCAGTGGATGCTGATCCTCAAGCATCGGATTCTATCTATATTTGCGGTGTAACAGTAAAATCTTTAACCAATAAAAAGATTTCCATCCCCATTTCCATCAAATCCAATAAACCCGCTGAAACTGCTCTAGTCGACTGTGGAGCAGAAGGCCTGTTCATAGACGCATCCATTGCCTCAAACTGGAAGCGAATACCCTTGATCCGACCCATCAAAGTCAAGAATGTTGATGGATCAGAGAACGAAGCAGGAGAGATCTTAGAAAGGTGTCTGATCACCTTTAACATAAATGGCAAAACTATGACGCACTGGTTCTGGGTGACGTCATTAGGTGATCAGAACTTTATTTTGGGGCTGCCTTGGCTCGAGGAGCATAACCCAATAATAGACTGGTGAGAAAAGACTCTGGAATTCCATAATTCCGAAAAAGAAGATATCTGTGCACGCATACGGAATCTTTGGATCCAGGCAGATCTAGAAGATGTGACAGAATATGACGACGCTCTAGCCAAACAATACACAATGTCACACAGTGGGATTGTCGCCCAGGCAGAGGTCAGCTCGCTGTATGTGGATGAGGACTCGATACCGGAAGTAGCGATTCGGAAAATCACCGCATCACAACAGATGGAGCATCGCTATAGAGGTCAGGTAGAACCTGGATCTACTGAAGGACTAGAGGTACCTTCTGAGTATATGGAGTGGAACTCAGTATTCGAAAAAGAAGCCTCGGAGCGTTTCCCTGAGTCAAGACCCTGGGATCATGCCATCGAATTACGAGACGAGTTCGTCCCTCGTAAATCAAAGATCTATAACCTATCTCCATTAGAACAAAACTCGCTAGACGAATGGATCAAGGAACAACTGACAAAAGGATATATCCGACAATCAAAATCACCTCAAGCATCGCCCTTCTTCTTTGTTCCAAAGAAGGATAGTAATGCCCTGAGACCCTGTCAGGACTACCGCTACCTTAACGAATGGACTAAACCGAATTCGTACCCCTTACCCTTAATCTCCGACCTGATGATCAAACTTAAAGGAGCACGCTACTTTACGAAGCTAGATCTCAGATGGGGATATAACAATGTAAGGATCAAAGAAGGCGATGAATGGAAGGCTGCTTTTGTCACCAATAGAGGATTATTCGAACCAACAGTCATGTTCTTCGGACTCCGGAATTCACCTGCGATGTTTCAAGCCATGATGGACGACTATTTTAGGGACATGATCGATGAAGGATGGATCGTCATTTATATGGATGACATCCTGATATATGCACAAACAAAACAAGAACTCGAGTCACGAACTAAACGCGTTCTGGAACGCTTACGACATCACAATCTATATTTAAAATTAGAGAAATGCAAATTCACCAAGGAAGAAGTGGAATTCCTCGGCATGATCGTTTCCCACAATATGATCAAAATGGACCCTATCAAACTAGCTGGAATTAGGGACTGGCCTGTACCAACTACAGTCAAACAAGTACGCTTGTTTTTAGGATTCGGAAACTATTACCGCCGCTTTATTGTGCATTTTGCACATCTTGCAAAACCCCTTCATGATTTAACAAAGAAGAACAAAATCTGGGACTGGTCACTGGAATGCCAAGTCTCTTTTGATCTTCTGAAAGAACAATTCATGACCGCCCCTGTATTAGCCATGCCTGATGCGACCAAACCCTTTATTCTAGAAAGTGACGCATCCAAATGGGCTGTAGGAGCGACTATACTCCAAGCGGACAGCAATGGCCAGCTGCATCCATGTGGATACCTCTCCCACGCCTTAACCCCTACCAAACGAAATTGGCAAATATATGACAGGGAGCTTTATGCTATAATTTGCGCACTCGAAGAATGGAGATACCTGCTCTTAGGAGCACCTCACACCATCACCATTCGATGCGATCATAAAAACTTAACCTATTATCGCGCACCTCAGCGCTTGACCACACGACAAGCCCGCTGGTGGAATAATCTATCCAGATATAATTTACAACTAGTGCACACCCCTGGAGCTAAACTGACTCAAGCCAACGCTCTTTCCCGCCGCCCTGACCATGCCGAAGGAGAAGAAGACGACGAAACAGTCACCATGCTCCCACACTCTATATTTATCCAATCGCTATCATTAGACCTTCGCGAAAGGATTATTAATAGCAGTGCCACTGACGCATTTGTTGAAAAAGTCAGACACTGCCTCGATAAAAATACCCCGCTTCCATTTAGAAGCACCATCTCCGACTGGACACTGGACAATGGACTATTATTATACAAAGGAACACCCTATGTTCCTGATGATTTAGATCTACGCCGTGATATCATCAAAGAATACCATGAATCGCCAAGCGCAGGACACCCTGGATTCTTCAAAACGCTTGCTTTGCTCAAAACTCGTTATTGGTGGCCAGGAATGACTATCTTACTAAAGAAATACATAGATGGCTGTGGAACTTGCCAACAGATGAAACCAAACACTCATCCCACTGCAGCACCCCTAACACCGATCATTTCACATGCCCAGCGACCATTTCAACAGATAACAATGGATTTCATCACCGATCTACCGATCTCTGATGGTTATGATTCTATTCTTGTCGTGGTCGACCAAGGCCTTACAAAGGGGGTAATTCTATCGCCTTGTCACAAAACAATCACCGCCGAACAAACAGCGACGCTCTATATCAAAGAAGTATTCAAACGCTTTGGACTTCCTGATATCATGATCTCAGATCGAGGACCACAGTTCGCAGCAAAAGTCTTTAAGGAGATAACCACCGCGCTAAATATAAAACATCAAATGAGCACCGCCTTTCATCCGCAAACTGATGGACAATCAGAACGTCTAAATCAGGAACTAGAGATCTATCTCCGGATATTCTGTGCTTATGATGTAGCCAACTGGAACAGAGTCTTACCGATTGCCGAGTTTGCACACAATCAACACACTCATCAAGAACTGAAACAATCGCCTTTTCATCTCATGTATGGAACAGACCCTGTGGCACTACCAGAAGTAGTTAGCAGAATGGATGCACCTGCAGCAGACGCACATTTAAAGCAACTCCACAAAGCAAGAGAAGAAGCGCTTGCAGCACACGAGTTAGCACATCTAAAAATGATGAAATGCACCATCCATCACTCTAAACCCTTTAAGGAAGGAGACAAAGTATGGTTAGAGTCGAAGAACCTTCGCATACCATATGAAACACGTAAACTGGCACCTAAAAGGGAAGGACCATTCCAAATCGAGAAAGTCCTAGGACCAGTAACATACAAACTAAAGTTGCCAGCCCAATGGCGCATTCATCCAGTATTCCATGCAGCACTCCTTACACCATACAAGGAAACCGATATACATGGACCAAACGACACGAGACCTCCCCCTGATCTGATAGAAGGCCAGGAAGAGTATGAAGTTGAAGCGATAATAGCGCATTGCAAAAAAGGCAACTCATACCAATACCTTGTCAAATGGAAAGGATATGATACGTCATACAACACCTGGGAACCCGAACGCAACTTGACTAATGCAGAAGAAGTCCTAGACAGATATAAAAACAGGAGAAAACTCAACTGAAGACTAGCAATCCTTGCATCGCTATCTAACCACAGTCTATGTCTTCCAAGTCTACCTCCCCTGTTCCCCCTCATGTCTACTCCGCATACTTTTCAGTCGATAAGTCAGGATGACCCACTGACCCTCGCCTCATTGAGCACACCCCTGAATGCCCCGCGCTTGTATACCCTCGAGATGATACACCCTCGGACTTCGACCCTAACGACATCGTGCCTGAGCCACATCACGCATCAACCAATGACCCTCAGGGTCCCCTTATGTCACAAACCGTCAAAATGGCCACCTCCCAAGACCGTTCCACCCCCTTCAGAGAAGAAATATCAGCAGGACCTTCGGGACCACACCCTAGTCATGTGGTATCTACGAGTAATCAGGGATACCTTTCATCGGACACTCCGATGGATACCCAAACAAACCCCAGAGACAGTATTGCAAATAGCACCCAAGCTACCCCCAGTAGTGGAACAAATATGTTATATTCAGAGAAAACTGGAGAGCCACGAATGATTCCAACTTCAGGAACTCTTGGATATTCAGGAGCGTTTAACGCTAGTGCTACCTATCCACAGATACTTAATTGGGTTAGGAGAACCATCGCTTTCACCCGGATCGAACTGGATCAAGCAATCCCTGTTCGTCTTGCACAAGTCTGGAGAATACTTTCCAGTCAACCACACTCCCTCGCCATCAGACAGATTGCGATAGAAAACGCCAACTTCGACTGCACCAACCTCATCGAGACATTTATTAACGCCACTAATCTAGCCTGGGAACTAACAGATTCTATTCAATTGAACCTGGACCAACTTGCCCTAGATCTCCTTCGCCGACTCCTGATCGCCGACGTTGAACGATACATCATTGATGCCATCAAACTAGTACGCGATGGACAGCTGTGCATCTATGTGCAGAAGAATGACATCAGGAATCTGATCAAGATCAACTCCTGGTTTAACCCCATCTATGTTGTCCCAAACCGCTATGAGATCCTCGATGCAGCAGACCAGATCCATGATAAGATCGAAGGAATACTCACCCATGTCGAGAAGGCAATCAAATCTGTCAATGAGACGCATATCTATGTCAACAACATGTTCCCACCTCGACCTTCGAAGTCACCTCGCATAGTCCTCAATGGAGACGAAGTTCAAGTCATCATTCACACCCTTGCCGAATTAGACTCGGCCACACCCCTGATGACAACAACGCCCCTTGTCACAAGACAACCTGAAGGGTCGGCCTCAGCAGCCAAACAGACAGCCCCGAAAGGAAAGTCTATACCAATTTCGGCACTGATGAACCCTCAGCCATCAGCACAACCCTCAACGACGATACCTTCGAATCCCCCTATCGCGTTTTCGACAGTCAACCCAGAGACACCACCCAGACAGAAAGGAAAGGGCAAGGCAATGACACCTGCCACTCCTCAGGCACCCCGAAAACAACCTCGACGCCCCCATTGTCTCATCTGCAATTCCCGAGGGCACATCACGTCACAACACAACCCTAACCATCATCTCGCGTTACCAAAACCAGTTCCTAAACGTATCGAGAATGCAGGGTCTACCCCTGGTGCATCGCCACGCCCAGCGAATCGCTCACAATGCCCTCCTTCGACGCGCCCTCATCCCCTTCATCGCACTCGCCAAGGATTCCAGCAAGGAACCCGCCCTGGGACCGTTACCTTCGATAACGAGGAAGAACATCATGCCTGGCTAGCAGGACAACATTGCCCTGATGATGAAGATGACGAATTCCGCCTCGGAAAACCCGATTGGTGGACCGAAACCGAGCACAACAACGTTGAGTGAGTGCTCATTGTACTTTTTTGTTTATTAGTGTATAGTATTACTTGTGGACAAGTAATCTAGCGAAGAGCTAGTGTTACAGTTATGCGCACTTTTATTTTTCTTATGTCAGCACCTGCCTCTTTTGGTGCTTATGCAATCTCTTCTCTTTTCATATGCTTATGCAATGTCACACAACGTCTGCTGTGACTCTATTCTTACCTATGCCATATGCCTACCTTCGTTCTGTCATACTGACGTCACTATGACCTCACTCATGACGCGTTATGACGTCTACTATTATTACATCATACCTATGACGTTCTTTACCTTTTACAGACAGTAGGTTCACGTATAAATAGCAGAGTTTGTTGTAGGTCGAACCTTAAGTTCGACTTAGCTTGTATAAACCTTATAACTTGCTGCAAAGCTTGTTAGTAAGCACAAGTTAGTCTCTGGCAACCTTAATCGGTTGTGGTGAGATTTCAAGTCGTAGTTCACGCGCTCTCGCCTATAATCCTCTTCTCAAACCTGAGTCTCGCCTTATAGGCTCAGCGCTGTTTACCCACTCGTGTTCGCCAGGCTTATCTCATCGCCATCGTCTCGGACGATCCTCGTGGCATTACGTCATCGGGTAGATTGACAGACGACTTGATCATCATAACAGTTCTGTCCTACTCTGCCCTTCATGGATTCCAACCTAGCTCTCTCGATCCACTACCTCTTCTGCGAGCTCGCCATTCCGTACGTTGACGACACACTTCGTGTACCGTTGCACTTCGTTACTGTGGAGTTGCGTGTCTCCTGTCGCACAGCCATGCCCTCAGCACCGACGCTACCAGTTGGCACTCGCACACCCCCCAAAATTGGGCATAGTGCACTTGGCAGGCACAACCCATCAGTTGAAGCCAAGCCCTCCTGTACCCCGACTCCGGACCCCTTCGATGCCCTCACTACCTCAGTTTTCCTGTCGCTGGTCCGCAGGCCAGGCACTCCTACCCACGACCTATTCCCGCCCCCTCTTAGCAGATCGGACTCTGACACCAAGCACACCTGCAAGAAGGCCAAGACTTGGTTTAAAGACCATGAAATTGAACCTCTACCATGGCCTGCACAGTCCCCAGACCTCAATCCAATTGAACAATTGTGGACACATGTCAAGAGGAGGCTGGCAGAGCATGAGAGATCCCCATCAGGCATGCTTGAGTTGTGGGAGAGGGTGGAGGTTGAGTGGAATAAGATTGAGGCAAAGGTGTGCCAGGACTTGATTGAGAGTATGCCTAGGAGGGTACAGGCAGTGATACAAGCAAAGGGGGGCTACACAAAGTACTAGAATATACCAATATCTTATCAAAATATGCCAGCCACAAAACCATTGCAATGGTATCACCTACTTCAGGAATTTATATCTCAACCAAAACATAACCAAATATGTTCAATGTTAAATCGAATTAAAGCTTAGAAGCAGGGCTATCATACCCTTATTTTCATTTATTTGTTTCTATTTTACCCATTGCACTGGTTGCCAATACCTTTAGGATTGCCAACCATTGCAACGGTTTTGTGGGTCACTGTATACTGTGCAACAAACACCCAGAGACTCCATTCGAGTTCTCTTGGGGTTTCCCCTCAGTCAGCTCTTGTCCTCTCATCCACTCTAAGTGATACCATTGGGGCCCTAAGTTGTCACAATGAGGGTAGTCCTGATATTGTGGATTGTGTCTATTGAATGAAAGCTTGTAACATTAGACAAGCTAAGTTGAACTTAAGGTTCAACCTAAGACAAACTCTACTATTTATATGTGAACCTATCATCTGTAAAAGGTAAGGAACATCATAGATATGATGTAATAGGCATAGACATCACAACACATCATGAGTGATGTCATAGTGATGTCAGTATGACACAACAAAGGTAGGCATGTGGCATAAGCAAGAATAGGGTCACAGCAGACAATGTGTGACATTGCATAAGCATAGTAAGAATAGAAAGGATTGCATAAGCACCATGAGAGGAAGGTGTTAGGAACACAATCCTAGCATTTGTTTTTATTTTATTTCTCTGTGGTCCGGGACCACTCCAATCGCTACCATACAGTCTGGGACTGTCATAGGACACTAGGGGAACACTTCGCGTGGGTCAGCGCACCAGGGCGCTCACTGGAAGACAGGACGAAGGCTGTATAAGCCAGAACATACATATTAGGAAGGAGGGACACACCCCTATCGCCATCAGCACTCGGGATCAGTACCTGGCATCTATCAATAGATCAGCCATCATCGCCATCACGCATCAGACAGGCGTGGGACTGTTACAAGGATATGCCGCATGGACATTCACAATGCGCGCTGGCATATAGCAGTCTGGGCACAGGGCATTATACAACAATAGATCTAGGTAGAGTCCAGGCAAGGCCCAGACAAGGCTGGAGGCATCCATGGGAACCGGGCACACACGGCAGTGTGAAACTGCATGGCGAGTGCAGCACGGCGCCCACAGCAACACCTGGGCACAGGGTATTGGATGCAGCATGGGAAGCAGGAGGCAGGTGCCGGTGGGACTTGGGCAGTGGCAGGGGACTCCTTAGAATAGGTATATAAGCTAGTACAACGTCTTGAGTCTCTCAAGACTTAAGATGGTTTCTCTTACACTCATGTAGGGTACCACTTAGCATAGTCAATGCATGGCTTCATCTCCTCCTCTACATCTTCTCTGCGAGGCTTGTGGTTTGTGTCACTGAGTGAAAGCTCGTAACAGAAGGTGCTGACATAAAGTATGCATAATTGTAACAGTACATTGGTCCCAGCTCTGGTATTGCATCCCAAACTGATGATGACATGCAATATAGCCCTTGCACCCTCTATTTGTGAGTATACATATGCTCTCTTCAATGGATAAGTGAGATGTCAGATAAGGAATTGAATGCATCAAAGCATTGAATTTAGGGGTTGGTTTGTAACACATCTGCTCAATGCTCAAGTGGTGCAATGGATCTGAATGACATGGCTGTGTCTTCATTGAACATGATCATGATGTTATGGACTCTCATGGGATGTGCTGGCATGGGAATGTGGATGGTTCAATGAGACAATGGGTATGATCTCATTCATCCTGATTCCATCCTTTGTGCAGCACATTTGATTGGTATTGCAGTGAAATCATCCACTCCTTACAAGCTCAACTATTCAGATATGTTACGAGCTTTCACTCAGTGACACAAACCACAAGCCTCGCAGAGAAGATGTAGAGGAGGAGACGAAGCCATGCATTGACTATGCTAAGTGGTACCCTACATGAGTGTAAGAGAAACCATCTTAAGTCTTGAGAGACTCAAGACGTCGTACTAGCTTATATACCTATTCTAAGGAGTCCCCTGCCACTGCCCATGTCCCACTGGCACCTGCCTCATGCTTCCCATGCTGCCTTCTAATACCCTGTGCCCATGGGTAGCCGTGTGTGCCGTGCTGCGCTCACCATGTGGTTTCACACTGCCTTGTGTGCCCGGTTCCCAGGGATTGTCCTGGCCTTGCCTGGACCTTGCCTGGACTCTACCTAGACCTATTGCTGTACAATGCCCTGTGCCCAGACTGTTATATGCCAGCGCGCATTATGAATGTCCATGTGGCATATCCTTGTAACAGTCCCACGCCTGTCTGATGCGTGATGGCGATGATGGCTGATCTATTGATAGATGCCAGGTACTGATCCCGAGTGCTGATGGCGATAGGGGTGTATCCCTCCTTCCTAATATGTATGTTCTGGCTTATACAGCCTTTGTCTTGTCTTCCAGTGAGTGCCCTGGTGCGCTGACACATGCGAAGTGTTCCCCTAGTGTCTTATGACAGTCCCAGACTGTATGGTAGCGATTGGAGTGGTCCCGGACCACGGAGAAATAAAATAAAAACATATGCTAGGATTGTGTTCCTAACAAGATAGTCTAGACATTTTCAGAACTAATAAATTCATATGTGTAGCCTATGAAATTGCCTTTTAATCTACATGAGTTATGGAAGTAATAAAACTGCTTTTGCTCAAAGTAAAAGTGGGAAAGGACTCAGTTGAAAAATGAAAATGCCTTTTTGAAAATAAGTACTCAAAGTTTGATGTCCAACCCAGAACCGTCATCACTCTCTGCATCAGAGGGACGGAAAGATCGCAAGATAGAAAGTTTAATGATCATATGATTTCACTTTACTCCGCCATGACTGCACGAATGGTGACAATTCCGCAGCTGTCATAGCCGGGCGATGCAGGGATCAAACGTCTATTCCGCGGAAACCTCCATCGATAACGCCACGGATATTTTTTCACCCGTGCCATGTGTTGTACGGTCTTACACAAACGCATCGTGTACACACCAGGATTTGACGTGCAAATACTGTCATGAAGACGTTATCGCAGCGAGCCTAGAAAAATCAAGCGTGGGACAGGCTTTAAGCTATAGATACGAGACGGTCCCGAACCTTCCCCAATTCGGTGCCTCATCGATAATCATCCACATGTTCACAACGTGCCCTGGGCGCCTTCTTTCTCCACCTGTGGCGCAGGGACCATTAATTGATCGGCCTTTATGTTAATCATCTCGACCTTTTCAAAGTAACATGGCTCCAGAATACCGTATTCATTGCCTTCTGTGAGCACAACGCCATTCGCAGAGAGATAGAACTTGATACCGGCTTGCATAGCTTTTGCCACGTCGATGTAGATCAGGACTTGGGACGAATTGCGCATTCCTGATGTAATAGTAAACATCTGCTGCGTGTACGACGGCATGTGATGGAAGCACTCGCCACTTATGACATTTGCTCCCGGTTTTCCCTGAGCCAGGTGAATGTGATTCCTCTTCATTCGCGATAGACCTTGCTGTTCTTAAACCCAAGTTAGTCATTGGTTTAATAGGTGGGATGGACGACCGTACCAATCAAACTCCAAGATTTGAGCGTTGTTCCATGAACAGCCAAGGGTATCTCATCCGCTTGCAAAATCCGTTTCAGATCTATTTCTATGTTCTGTGCCGGATGAGCCAGGGTAATGAGAATGTGAGCTGTGCTCACTCGTAATGAATGGCCTTGATTAGCACGGATCCACCATGAACCCAAATGCGATGATGATCCAGGCGCTGTCGGTTCGTGCATTAGGTGGTATCTCTGTTTATCGTCCCGCGTCACGATCTCTTCCAGCGTCAGAAAGGTGACGCCACGCAATTTCGGATGATGTAGCTTGCCGATTAGCGGTGGTCAGAACACGTTTATGGACGATGCGTGTTGATGTTTCTCACCAAGTCCTGTACGCACACATAGCCATCCTGACGCATTGCGAGTTGCTGCTGTTCAGCACCGTGACGAAGCAGCCATGTCATGGTCTTGGACAGGCGACTGAGGCGGCTTTCGTCAACTTTCTTGTTTGCGCGCCTAGCAACCTGTTCTGCCATGACGAGGCGAGGGAACATGCGTTGTGACTCAGGCCGTCCAAATCAGGCAAGCGACATATTTGGCGATCAGGGGTATAAGAATAGAACGCGGCTCGCGGGTTGGCTCTCGAGATGCCCCTTGCTTCCTCACATCATGGCTGAAAACATGCACGTAAACCGCTATTTCTCCTCCGTCAAAACGGGCTACCACTTCGTCAAGTCTTATGTCAAACACTACTCATCAACCGTAGATAACGCCTCTGGAGCCCCTCTTTCAACGCGTACCCGACCATGTAAACCAGCCCAGGGTGCCAAGGAACCTACATCGCCGTGTCCCACAGAATCAGTCCACTTGTTTCCCGGGTGGGCAGCCCGACGATACGTTGACAATGGTGAGTTGCTGCATGGGCGCATCCTTGGCGCTTGATGGCAACGTGGCTTACGGCTCGCCCTCTCGCACAGACAGATGCAGATTTGACCTTCATGTACATGTATCTGGGTACGCTACCAGCCAACGTTCACTTCAATCTCGCACACAACGCACATTCATGCGGCTAGCCAAAGGTGAATTTGACATCTGCTACCGTAATACACACCCATGACTCCGACACATTGATTAGGTTTTGCTGGGATGAACAAGCTTGCGGAAGCCCAGTGTGTCAAACCAGTTCCCGTATCGGGACCGACGAACACCAGGACACTCTCAACCGATGACTTGAAGGAAAATGACAGCATTGACAAGCTTGACGAAAGCTATAACGAGGTCCGTGAAAGACTGGACATGGACCCCAACGATTTACTGTACGACGATGAACAAACCTCCAGTGAACCTATTTATCACACCTCTGAGATCCTACAGCGTTGGCAAGGCAATCTAGAGTCACGCATGCAGCTTTTCTGGCCAACTATGCTCTCGTCCCGTGTTGTACGCCTAGAACTCTTCGTTTCCCAGCATCACGGAGAAGGCTTCGACAGTTCAGATATAGACAGAAGCCGTCTCCACGCAATTGATCAATTTGACGTGCAAACCAGCGCCGATGGAGCGTTCCAACACCGCTTTGTCGTCAATTGGGACGATATCTGTCATCAACCCTCAGTATATCACGGCTTTGGCGAACACATAAAAGAACACAAGTTGGTCGTCTACGCAAGACTGCTTCCATTGTCCATCGTAGCACCAACCAAGTGTATTCCAGAAAGCAAAGTGGTGGTCACTCTTACACATTCGCCGATTCGTCTCATATCCGATATTGATGATACCATCAAGATGAGTAATATCCTGGGCGGTGCGCGCGCTATCTTCAGGAACGTCTTCGTGCACGATTTAGAAGACACGAGGATACCAGGCATGGGAAAGTGGTATTCCAACATGTGGGAAAAGGGCGTGAGATTTCATTATGTTGTCAGTTCATCAATCCATTTAACTTTATATTGCTGTTCTGACCACCCTCATCAGTCTAATGGTCCAATCCAGCTTCTCCCCGTCATTCTCAAGTTTCTGCATATATCCCAGTTACCGCATGGTATGGTCTGCGTTGGCTTATGAAGACCCCGCTCTAAATCCTTAACAGGCTCTATCAAGCTAAAATCATACGCCGCTCGTTCTATTTTCAACAACCTTCTCACGGCACCTGCCGACCGCAAACGCGACGGTCTGATTGACATTATAGACGCGTTCCAGGACTCCAAGTTCATACTGGTGGGCGACACGGGGGAACAGGATCTGGAGCTGTATACGCAGTGCGTGGCTTTCGACTCGTTTCGGTATTCAGACTGAGGTATCGTGTGACAGGTTGGCAAGTACATATCCAAGCAGAATACTTGCCATCTTTGTCAGAGACGTTGAGGCTCATGCGAGCCCGATACCAGACCCGACTGGCAAAGATTGGCGGAGACACGTTCGGGTACGAAGCAACACCGGCAGCAGTAACGGCAATGGTGTATCCAGGTCAAACTCGATTCTGGCAAACGCTATCCGGGACAAGTTCACCAATAGCCGGTTCACTGGCAGGGGCTGGACGTATAGTTTGACAAGTTCTTCGTCGCCCCCTCTGCCATCCATCCCTCTTCCGCCGTCGTCCATAGCCGAGGATGACGTGGCGGCCACGCCCATCTCCTCTGAACCCGAGCCGATCATGCCTATGGATGACCAGCTCTCCAGGGCGCGGCCAATAAAAAATTCGGCACCACCTGATGACAAAACGCCCTGGCTATCCTCATCGCCGTCCCAAATATCGTCCTCCCCAACGTCCTCCTCTCCCCTTTCACAAAACGAAGGTCTGATGTCTATACCCCAATCGTCGCTCATCCTTGCGCGGGCCAACAGTGTCGAGATCCAAACGACGTCAGCCACCGTCCTGGCGGAGGCAGACGAGGGTCACACCAGCGCCGCGAACGGGCGGACGACAGCTATCGCGTTCGCGGACGAGATGCCGATTTCGCAGTCGCCCGAACGGGCAAGCGTTTTCAAATCTACCCATTCCAGTCCGAGACCGAGCAACCGGGGCATCAGTGGCCGACACAATCCAGGCACCGTCGACGATATGGGGGCGTCCAACACCTCTCGGTTCCTCCGCCCGCGGACGCCTAGACGGAACACGACGAACCCGTCATCTGCGTCCGGCTCGGGCGCGGGCACGCCGCTCACGTCTCCCTCGATGTTGTCCCTCTCTCGGTCCCGCAGCCAGACGGAGACGGAGCGGAAGAGGTCGGAGCTGCAAGAGCGGGTGTGGCGTGCTAGGTCGGATGTTCCAGAGGGGATCCTGTTGCGGATATTCAGAGATCCGTCCGAGTGCGTAGAGACGGAGGGAGTTCTGAAAGGCTGACGGTGTTTAAAATGGAAAGCGGGGGATTTCTAATTTAACTGTAGTGTACTTTTATGCCCGGTTTCTTAGTGCATACCAGTGTATATTTATCGCGCAGGGGTTGTTATCTTTGATCTGACAGATATTATCTTCATTACAGTACGACACCAGCATGCTTGACTAATGTACAGTGATGTGATCGATTGATCTTTACCTGTAGCAAAAAAGAGAGGAAGGGGCAGATCCCTTGCGCTAAATGACATCAATAATGGAAGGCCACAAACTGTCAGCCCGCATCAGTCGCAGTCGGTCACACGATGAGGAAAGGGCTCGCCTCAAAAACCCGACAAGCACCGTCAGCAGCGCCAACAGAAACGGGATCCACGTCGACATGTTGAAATCCACCGATGTAAAAAACGCGGCGGCGACGAAGCCGACGATGGCCGAGGCGAGGACGGCGCCTGCGAGGCTCGCGGTAAGAAAGGCGAGCAAGACGAGGAGGGCAAATGTGAACCGCGACTGGCGTTCGCGGTCCTTGTACTTGTGCTTGCGTTTGCGATTGGGGATGGACGGGCCGGGAGCGGGTGTGGTTCTCGGTTGTGGTTGCGGTGGCGGATGGGGATCCGGCTTGGCGGCAGAGCGCGTCAGAGGGGCGAGAGGGTACGTGTCGGGCGAGACGCGGTCGTGAGGCGCGGGGCGGCGAGAAGACTCGGGGGTGGGCCGGAGCGGGAACGGGCGCGGTGCAGGTGGAAAGTTGATGTTCCAGAATGCGTAGCAGCCACAGAGGATGAATACGGGGCAGTAGAAGATGAGAGTCCAGTACAGGGTGAATCTGAAGACGTCGGGTGGGTGGTTGAGGTATGCGCCGGCAGGCTGGACGGGGGCATTGTGTGGGATGTCGATGAGCTCGATGCTGGGGTCGTAGAGCGAGGGCCATGGCGGAATGGACATGGCATGGCTGGGATGACTAAGCATCGGCGCACTTTGACTAATCACCGCACGTCTACACTGCGTTCAGGTTCATTCATTCTTATCGTTCACCTGATCAATTGACCCCGCGGTCTCGAGCCGCGCAGGTTGAATTGCATCGCGATTGACTTACGAAACGCTTGCTTCAAGTTGCCAAGCAATCAGAAAATGACAAACTGTGAGCTCCACCATCTATTCAACAGAAGCGTGTTCACAAAACGTAAAACGCATTATGGTTTGAATCGCACACAAGATACCTCATCCCCTCCGGGTAAGCTAGCTGCTGATAGATATGCAAAAGGAGCGCATTCCTTCCCTTTTTCTGGTTTTTGCGATTTTTCAGCCCCGCTGCTTTATACCCTATAAAGATTGAATTGACGGAGACCTCCGATTTTCCCTTGCCAGATCCTTGCAAATGCGGCCGCAATATGGACACGCAATATACATCACACCGACGCAATCACATCTCCGTGGCGTATTTCTTTCCGCAATCACGGGTCGTTGTGTGATAAGTACGCAATTTGACGCTCAATTTTGCTTTCATGAAGAAGATATGCACGCAGTCAGTTCAGCCTCAGAGACATCCTCTGAGCTCGTTTCCTCACTCTCCACTCCCATTTCCCCCAGCAAGCAATTTTTTTATTGACATGAATGACCACAGCCCGAGACACGAAGACCCGACGACAGTTCTTCCTTCCTTTGATGTGATCTCTAGCATTGCTGACAGGTTGGTTCTTTGGCTATGCTGAGAAACGTCGTGACGCTTTTTAAGAGGTCACTGGAATAATGCACCGTTTTCTATCCTTAGCGGCCCCTCGTCCACGGATATACATGCTAGCTTCGGTTCTTCTGGTATTTCTGCACGGCATTATGGACACTCGGCGCCAAGAAATACATCCTGTCGCATCCGTCTTCCTCCATTCCAAGTTCTAGACCGCGCCCTCGGCTCATGCAGGGACCATACATTTCGTCCTTTGTGTCTGCCAATTCCAGAGCACCCTACCGATGCCCACAAGAGTCCAGACGCTCTGCCTCATCAAATATCGGAACAACATGCGGCTGGCAAATTAGCGAGTCGTTCACCTCCGCCGATACAAAAGAACTTGTCCATTTCTTCGCTTTCAGCAGCTCTCCAGAAATCCCACCATAACTCATCAATACCATCGTCTTGCGCGTCAAGCTCTTCTTTGCCCTCTCCGTTCCCATGCATAGTAGGGAAGAACTTGACTCCGGAACACGACGAAAGCCATCTTAGACCCGTATTTGACTGGTGTAATACCGCTTCTGGCACTAAGCGTAATGTCCCACACACGTGTACCCCTCAGGGCGACCGTGACGATAGCCCACTCCGCAATTCTAGACCATTTGATGGGAATGGTAATGGCTCGATGGACACAAAGCAGCATCCTGCGACGCAGGGCGGGCCTACAGAGTCATCCGCTCCAACGAGTATGCTTTCCTTCGTCGTCCTGCCCAGTAATATGTACTTATTCGTGCTCAGCAAGGGAAACGATTTGTAAAATCGACCACGCTGACTCGCACTGGGATATGTGGGTTGAGCGAATAAGGGCCGAGAAAGGGAGGACCCAGTTGAAATGTTTGTGGCCTCTATCTGGAACGCCTTTGGGTGTATGTGGATATCAGGCGAAGCGCCAGCTTGTGCAGCGACATGTTGAAAATAAGCATATGAATTTTAGGTATGTGGCTTCTGTCTTCTGTCTGGCTAGACCGTCGGGTGAGGGTGAGGCAGGCTCATACCTGCCTGACAGGAGATACGTTTGTTTGTGGGATGGCTGCAACCAGCGTTATGGGCAGGTGCGTACTTGAACGCGAGACAATGTCTGAGCTGGAACAACCGTTTGCAGAAATCCGCATTTAATGTCCACATAAGGACACAGTGTGTTGAACTCCGTGCTTATTTTTTGCGTCGCCTCCCTGACATGGCGTCTAGTACTGGTGAACGACCATATCGGTGCAAAAGAAAGTGTGACCTGTATTTCAACGATCCTTCGAGCCTCCACAGACACATGGTTGCAGAACACGAGTACAAACCTAGAAAGAGGAAAAGCAATTATCCTAACGGACCGCCTCCAGAGGGTCGGCGTCGCCAGCGCAATCGATGCGTGCGACGATGTCGGACATGACCTGTTATTTCATATCGCAGGGATGTGTACTCTGTGTGTTGACGCGCTGGCGCATATTGGACAAGCATAGATACTATCCCTTGAGGTAGTTTCGCTAGGTTTTAGCTATATCCCCGTCCGTGACGTTCTGAAGTTACCATAAGACCCGGCCATCGAGCTTGTATTTAATGCCTGAATGCCTGAATGCCGTACATTTGTATTTGAAGCTTCGGATATGTTCGAGGAATAGTGCCCAAGCAAAATTACTGAGCATCTTGCTCAGGAAGCTGCGATTTCGTAGAATCGGTCAGTCCTTATCGATATTATCACCCAGTTAAGGAAACAGGCTGACAAATGTCATGCTTGCAATTCAACGCGTCTGAGAAACGCGTTCTCGTCCCACTGGTGATGCCGTCCACTGCATCTTGAATCATTCTCACACTCAGGATCCCGGCTAGACAATTGTTTACCCTGAGTCGAACATATATACTGAAAATCCTATATGCATACATGGTATTAATACAATATATGTAATGATCTGTGAATTAAGACAGATTAGGATGTCCGTGCCCGAAAATTTGCTGATTGAATGTTGAATGAAATGGTATCCAAGCCAGTTCTAGTATCTATCACACCGGATGCTGCCGTTTATCTTCTGAGTGGCTGTACATACACAGCCACAGTGACGTGGCGTGTCAGTTGTCACGGACGTCACGGATCTATCTAATCTCCGCCCGACCATTTTACAAAATGAACGGTTTGGCCCTCCTTGCTTCCCAAGCCCAGGACGCGTCCACAAAGAGCCCGACACCCGTCCATTCTGAGGATTTGCAGTCGAGGAGTAGCGGAGTGCTGTCGCAAACGGCGCGCAGAGGAAGTTCCCGTAAGCATAGGCGTCCGTACGGGCGTAGAGACGGATATGGGAAAGGGCAGGGTGGAATTTCGGTCCATGTACAAGGTCACGACCAACACGAGGCAGAGATGCCTTGGGACACTCAACGGACAGCACAGGGGAGCGGGGTGCCTCAAGGGGACGAACCAACGAAGCATCCAAAGGTGGATAACGTCGAACGCCGCCGACTTCGTCCAATACCTCTTCCTCCTCCCTCGTCGTCCAGGTTCGCGCGCGAGGCGGCCTCGTTCAAAGTCGGAGCTGGTGACACGGCAACAACCGGTGGAGAACTCACCAAGCCTTTCAATATGCCGCTTCCGACTCTGGAGCCCAAGGCACCCACGACACCTATGCCGAGGCCAGCTTTGGGGACGGTCGAACCTGCTGCGGCGGAAAGCCAATCCAGAGACCACAGTCGGTCGCCAAAGCGAAGAAGGATTGATCATACTCCTGAGCAAGCCGGCCTCGTCTCCTCCAATATAACACGTGGAAGTGTCATAACCAACAAGTCCCCTCGGAGGACGAGTGCGGATCATGTCACTTCCCCTGGCCTGCCGCCCAAGGCGTCTCCATTATCCCGAATCCATACCACCGTCAAAGTCAAAAACGAACCAGAGAGTCCCCCGCTCCCCTCCGTGGAGCGCAAGGCTGTTTCAAGTCAATTTCAATTCTTTCCTTTCCCCGACAACTGCAAGAAGAAGGATCCAGATTGGTTAGGACGTAGGATAAACTTTAAGAAAGAATCGGAGCTGGAGCTCAAAGCAAAAGGGTTCGAAGTTGTGAATTATGTTGTGCGGTAAGTGTCCTTTTCAGAATATTGTATATCTGTTCGAGTCCTCATCTCATGCTTGTCAAGTGGTGACGGTGTTTCAATTGAATGGTGGGCATAAACTGGCGCTTCTCTTTTTCAACACTTATCACCATTCGATAGGCGAAGTCCTGTACCTGTATGGAACGACACCTTGGAACCGGTGTCCCCTGCAAGTCTCGAGGGCACGGGTAGGAACAGAGCAGATAACGATTCATCTATACCCCTTGCTGCACCTCAATTTAAAAAGGTTAACAGTACCATCGCAATATTAACGCCTCCAGTCTCTCAGTCTAGAGAGGACGCCCCATTTAACGATCTGCCCGCAAAATCAGCGCCTGCAGCATCTCAATCTAGAGAGGATGGCCTATTTATCGATCCGGCCGCAAAATCAGCGCCTCCAGCATCGCCTAAATCAAGTCCGCAAAAACCACCAATACGAGCATCTCATCACAAACCGGCCCATCAGCTTGTTTACAACAATCCCATTATACCACCCTCACCGGCACTTACAACGTTAACGTCGCCCAAGCGGAGACCTAATCGGCCTCAGCAACCAGCAGCGTTCGGTCCATCGACAACCAGCCCAGCTCTTGCTTCTACCCAACGGACTCCCTCCAAGGTATCACCACTAAAGCGGAAGCGCAAACCAAGAACCTCGCATTTCCCATGTGGCGAGCTGGACCTTGCGACGGCCATCCGGTTATCGCAGCGTGACAATGCGTCGCCGAGGTCACCTCCCCGGCGACAGACGGTCTCGTCGTCCGGGCGGAGCACTCGCAGTCCTGCTGTAAAGCGACTGCCGTCGTCGTCCCCATCGCTGTCCAAGCTTGCATATGATTCGACGACCAAGACACCTCGGACAGTTTCTTCTGGGCTGGCGCGCGAGACGTGTTTCGCAGAGGACGAGGTTGAGGTGGTGCGTGTTGGTAATGGAGGAGGAGGAGGAGAAGAAGGGAAGGATGACGCTCCTCCCGCGACGGGTGAGAAGCGGGAGGCGGTTTTGGAGCTAGGGCAGGCTTCTGGGTGGACCGTCATCCAAGAAATTGGCTATCCCGACCGGAGCAACGAGATTGAAGAAAGGGTGGAGGAAGAGCACGACCAGTTGGTTGGGGATGGAGAGGACGAGCTGAGGGACGAGATCGAGGCTGCGGGAGCCGTCAGCATCATCGGCACCAAGGATGAGAGTGGTGACGAGCGCGATGAGGTGGAGAACGCGGCCATCCTTAATGGATCCGTGTCGAGTCCGACAATGACGGAGATCCCAGCCGTAAATGAAACGATGGCGGATGCGGACTTGCATGATCTTTCACGCGATTTCTTAACCAAGTGAGATTTTTGCATACTAGCTTTGGGACGTTCTGCTGACTGGTTGCAATCAAAGGTACATGCTAGTGTACGAAACAGACCGTGCTCAATTAATCTCTGCCTATGCTCCTGACGCGAAATTGATATATCGCGTATCCGAACCCCCGCCAGCTGCTGCTGCCACCCAAGCCAAAACACGTAGCTTTCCACTACGCAGTGCCCGCGGACGTGATGAAATATCCACGTTTTTGCATGGCCTTGAGTGGACCCACTTTGCGCTAAAGGTGGACGAGGATGGGAACAAGGAGGTCAATTTGGAGTTCCGGAGCGAGAGGTTGGACCAGGGCATTTGGCTCTACGTTCGCAGCGTCATGACGATGGAGGATGTGCAAGAGCCCAGCGGGCCGGACCAGGCCAACAGGTGGTTGGTTGACCATAGTTTCCTGTTGCATCAGGGTACAGGTGAGAGTGTGATGGGAGACGAGGCTTCAACGGAGGACGCTTGGCCGCTCATAGCTCACGTCCATCAGTTGGTGATGCACGAGTCGACACTATGATCCCCGGGTCTCGGCATGAATTGGATTCCGCAGCGTTTTCTATTTCCTTGGTATTGGCGTCGGCAAACGGGTCAAGCATTTTTCACTACGGCGGACTCGACCTCGTCAACCCTATTTCCCTCTGCCAACAACCCACAAGCCATCTGGATATTCTTTCTCATCCTTTCGATACCAAAATACGGCCGCACCCCTGCACTTGTCACGATTGGTGGTAGACACAACGGTGCCACCTCTCTGATGCCCGTGCGTATCCGTCCAATGGCAGCCTCGACCTCGCTCAGAGGCAGACAATCAATCTTGGTAACGACGGCCTGTAGCGTGAACCGTTCCCTCTGCGCTATGAGTATTTCAGAGAGGTGCGAGAGCATCCCGGTGTCGTACGAGTTGAGAGGATGCTTGGCGTTGAAGAGGATGTACACTCGTTTTAGCCTGTATATATGTGTTCAACGATACTCGTAAATATGAACGGGATAGCCATTGCTAAAAGGAGGAGAAAAAAACACTTACTCCCGTCGAGACTCGAGGTACCTATCGAACAGCTCTCCCCATTCGGGCCTTCCCCTTGCGCCATAGCCAGGCGCGTCGACTAGGACGAGTTTTCCGGGTTCAGCCCCGACTTGGAAAAAGTTGAGTGTGCGCGTCCGGCCCTGGTACCCCCCCCCCACACACACACACAAGTAATTGTTAGTTGGAGGTGAGGACGAGAGGTGGAACGCACGCACAGCTTTCTTACTCGCAGCCAATAACGAACGGCGTCCCAGCACGGCGTTGAACAAGGTGGACTTGCCACAGTTTGCGCGCCCGGTTACGATGACCTGTTCGACATCAGCATTACTACGGGTGGAGGATATAAATGGGTGGACGTGCTTCGGGTAAGCCCTGTAGCTTGGGTATACTTTCAGGAGACCCGGCTGAGGTGATGTATTCGGCCGTCTTGAACAAATTGTCGACGAGTCGCGCGTTCGAGCGCGCCGGCAGCTTCAGCATCGAAGCGACTAACGTAAGTAATGATGCCCAAAAATCCTACTCATACAATCAAGAGTCCTTTGATATCCTCTCAATCTCCTCACTTCCCTCGTCATGATCCCAAAATCCACTGAAGCTGGTGCTGGTGCTTGACTCCAAGACTGGCCTCGATTCATCTTCCGCACCACTCAGCTCTTCCTCATACCAGCTCTCGCTCCGACTCTTATTCTCCTCCCTCTCCCGCCAAATGTCAATATCTGTCCTTCTCACGCCAAGCCCCTTCAAGAATTTTTCCCTGACATTCTTCACCTCCCATTCGCGATGTTTCACTTCTGCCCGTTCTCTCCACCATACCTGTTCCGCAACGCGCCGCACAATGAAGCGGACCAAAATGTACCCGTGCGATGCTACGAGTGCAACCAGGAGCGTACGCATTAGGAGGCGTTCCATTTCAGTCGTAGAGCTTTCGTCCATAGCTTGGTGATACGTGCATGTCAGTCTCGTCGAACCCCAGAAGAGAAAACTAATTGCACCTGTGCGCTCATCTGCCTCGGAACCGGCCTTTGCTGTTGTGAACAGCCTCTCGTGCACTCGTGATAAAGATGAGGCAAGTAATCTCTGCGACGCTGGTGAGAAGAGGTACACCAGTGCTGAATTAATCAGAGCCGCGAGCCAGGTCAGGAATGATAGAGTATCAAGCCAGGGACCGATGGTGTCCGCCCTGGTGGGGATGGGGCGACGGAAGTGGACGGTCATCTTGAACGCGTCAGATCGCACTTCGAAAAAGTTATTTACCAAGGCCATGACTTGGTAACTCGTTAGTTCCTCCGATGGTAGCAAAATCAAAAAAAGTCACTCACCCGAAGCGAGAGGCCAGATGGCTGACCAGACCGCAACATAACCAAATTGGGTCGCCATTTCACTGTAGTCCTGGAACAAGTCGTATTCAGGTAAAGCTGCCTCCGCCCGGACTTTATCCAAGAATTCTCGTTCTTCCAATCCTCCCCTCTCTCGTTCATCCTCAAATACGACACGTTTCTTGAGGCTTGGACTTCCGCTCGTTGAGCTTCCTCCGCCGCTACTGACCGCGGTCATGCTGATGGCACTACTAATGCTTGAACTGAATGAAACAGAAGCTGGGGCTGCAGCACTCTTTGGTTGCGCATGGTGGACGCCAGCACTAGAAGAGGGCACCTTCTTCCCCTTTCTGCCATTCTTCCGAAATCTATTGAAGGCGCGAATCACAAACGGCATGCCCACTTCCATAAAGGTATCCAGGACCTGGTTTGTGACCATGTTCGCGAACATCTGGTCTTTCAGTCTCGATGGATCAAACTTTTGTCTTGCACGCTGGATGTCCATGTCCCAGAACCCGCCTGAAGGTCCTGCAACGGGCTTTTCGGTGGTGGAACTCATAACTCCGACAGTGCCGACGGTGGCGGCAGCAGCAGCAGCAGTGGTGACTGTACTCGCGATAGTCGACGACATACGCGCCCACAGGTTCTTGCTACTCGAGTCCCATCTACCGTTCTTTGTCTCCCTGAACAGCCACAACTGGACCCGCTGCATCAGGCCCTCCCCGAATGGAACATAGATAAATGCATTGAGGCCCAGACCGAGGTAGGCCACGATAGCGCTGAGCGCGAAAGTTTTGATCGTTAACGATGCGGTATGAGAGGATTTGTGTGCGTGGTTTTCCCAGGTCGTGAACTGCTTTGCAATGGTATGGTAGACGGCGAGGACGCGTGGGACCAAGGCTGTGAATAGGATTGTGGGTGCGAATGACTGATAAAATCAAATCAGTTATTGGGAATGGTTGAATGACGTGGGGGACTACTGACAATGATCTGTTTCCCAGGGCCTTGATATAATTGCGTGACAAACGCTTCCAGAACGAATATTCCCGTTAACAGTACTGCCAGGATAGTGGCGAAGAGCGTGATAAGGGGCACGCTCGCAAAAACACGGAGATCCTTGTTCCACCATTTCATGCCCGGCCTGTACTGGACCCGCCGGTTTTCAACACGAGCAGAACCACGTGTTCCAAAGCGGAGAGAAAGAATGCGTTCATGTATGCGCCACCATTCGACGAAGACGATGGACCATATGCAAATCAAGATGGAGTATATCGGTGAGTATGGTTCAAGAAAGAAGTATGCAATTAGGCCGAGAGCGGCTGGGAATATGAGGAAATAGGTGTATGCGGACAAAAAGGCATAGTAGTATGCTACAGAATCGCCAAACTGGGAAGTAGGTGTCAGCGGGAGTGTCGAGGGAGAGAGGATGGTGAGTACAACTGACCTCTTCGCGGATGGTTCCAATGGCTGCGGATGCAAGCTGTCTTGGGTTCCACCGTACCCAGGCTTCATCGAACTCTTGGTCATGTAAAGGGAATATGGACTCAACGCAGTCCCACTCTGGCGACTGCGGTGTGATTCCTAAGCCTCCGTCAATTGGCATGGAGGTAATGTAAGAGTGGATGAGGCGGATCCGATCCGCGGGCGACATAGGGCCAATGGTGGCACCCTCTGGGACTGGCGTGACAGGCAGCCCGGATAAGAAATCAGAATGGCTACGCGCGGTCGGATTGCACAGTTAGCAACAAAGGAGGCAGCAACCGAAAAATGGATGCTCACCGTTCCCTTCTAACCAGCGTGTCAAGCACGGTGTTCGAAGATGATACGAACACCAGAAGGTGCCCTAAAGATTCTCCGCGTCTCCCAACAGCGAGTAAGCGATTGAAAGTGAGGATTTCGATGAGGCGAGCGTACTGCGCCTGGGCGCGTTGTGCCTCTTTGCGCGTTTGTGAGGAAGAGAGTGTTGTGTTTTTTGTTGCGGTGAAAGCTATGACGAGGTCTACTGAGCGCGCCATGCCGCTCATCGTCGCGGCGCCGTTATGGGTGGCGAGAGCACTGTGTGGTGGTGGTTCGCTTACGACGTTTCCTTTTTGGGGTTTCACCACACGCGACAATCAAACGACGAATATCATGATGTTTATCAACCACAAACTGCTCATCTGATTCACAACATGCTGTCCAAAATTTTCAGCTTCACCAGAGGTCGAAAAGGATCAACTGAAGTTGGCGACAAGTTTCTGCGCGGCTTTGGGGTAGCTTTTCCTTCATAGTTTCAAGGTGCATGTAGATTGATCGATAAAACCAGCTCTTACAAAGGTCGGTCACTCTTATGGTAATGGATCGGCCGGCAACGATCACATTTCCCCAGAAGGAAAAATGTGGTCCGGTTGGGAAAGACATTTGGAGACGGTCTTGAAATGTTCAGCACTCTACGCAGGTCGGAAGACATTTTGATGCCCGCAGCGATTTTGAAATTGATGGGGGCGCGGCCCATCTGATTTGATTCTGATATCGTCCGTACCGTACGATCCATTCCGAGCAGTCATTATACGCCCTGCTGAAATGATGGAGGCGTCTGACGCACTCCGGAGCGCGCGGGAGGCTGGCAACAGCGGCCACGTCTGACGCTTCGCACTCACTATTGCTTCCTACCGAGCTAACATGGGGACTGAACGGGACCGGAAAGCAGGGAAGTGGATAATATCGGCTCTCATGAGCTCAATGTCGAGGTCGATTCGATTCGATTCATCCCAATAAACTCGCGCAGCGTCTCCATGCCTTGTAGATCGCGGCGGAAAGCGCATGAACGTCGCTCTTGACACCTCAATGCACAAAGTGCCCATGAGCCTACAAAAGCCAATTGAGCGTCCGCTCGGAGAGCGGAGTATGGACGAAGACAGTAAGCTTGAGGTCGTCAGTGGCTCAACGAGGCCGATACTTTATTGAATGTTGAAGCTGTTGAAGTCGAAGACGTGTAGTTTTCTCCTCAAATAATCGTGTTGCGGCTTGAACGAACGAACAGTGTCCTTGAGTGTGGGGCTGCAAATGAGACAAAATACTAAGCGAAATCGTTCCAAGAACTCAAGAGTCGCTCCTCCGCACTCATCGGGTAAGTCAAGAATAAACGGTACTGGACTTGCACCGGAGCGCCAAGTATTGTGACTATGTTGAACCGTTGGAAAGTTCAAATGCTACAGGACTGGAAAACCCCATCTCCACACCAGAAGTGATGGATGCAAGGAATAATGAATGCCAATACAATTTTTTTTTTTTAGAGACATGATGCAAATCCTAATACACTTACATTGTTACATTAATTAATGGGTAAGTTTATGTACTGAGGCGTAGGAAAACTCCGGCGACTGTGGTTCAGACAATGGAATGCCCGATCCATATATCCGTGGTACGGGCTGAACAAAAAACCGATCTTGGGAATGTTGTTGTCGAATCGTACCTCGTCCAGCTCGGCTCGGAGAAGGAATTGAAATCCCAACTGACGCAAAGTCCAAATTACCAATCGATGTGGGCATTATTAAGCTGTGCTGTCCGGTCTTTTTGAAGAGGCGATATATACATGGCAACACAACATTCAGGGTGCAAACGACGAGGGCTACTGCACCCTGTACACGCCACTGAGCATAACTGAGCTGCAAAGGACAGGAGCGCTTACCCTGATCTGATAGATCAGTTCGTGTACGGCAATTCCTTCGTTGAATGTCCCAAAATCAAATAGAGTGCGGATAATGACAGCCATGGAAGACAGGATAGAAGAACTGAAGACCATGCAGACGAGTAGCCGGTCAGGTTTGGACAACCTGAGATCTCTCAACAAGTGAAGAGGAATGGTAATAAGACAAACGTCGGCAGAGATGGACACTTTCGTAGTCAAAGAGGGTCAATCGATGCGCCGGCCTGCGATGTGACGGGAGACGTACAGACAAGGAACAAAATTGTCATGGCACGTGGTATGCCAGACGAGATCGTGAAGTCCACGTCCCACGTCGGGTGCAGGAAACGGATAAGAATGTCTTTCAGTATAGTAGCAATCCACGTAAGAAAGAGCGCACAGATGAGTGCAGTCAGTAAGCGCCTTTTCAAGATGTCGACTTCTGCAATTCTATACACCGAAAACGCAACGCTGATGCGGGACGTCCTGTTATGAGGCGATGTTTACGTGTCTGAAATCAGGCGTATTGGAATGCTTACCAGACAGCACAGGGCAGCACAAGTTCCGAAAGCCAGATTTCCGCGTTCCCCATGTCGGATATGGGGTCAGAATTCCCTGGGCCTGGGTAATCGGCGGTAATAGTTATGGTAAGATATCAGATGCGAAATGTAACCCCACGAGCATACCTTGTTTTATCGACCATAGCCATATCATCGCGAGGAGTGCCAAATCCGAAATAAGGCAACATGCGGCCCAGAAATCATCCCAGTAACATAGCTTCGTCCTATAGCGATAGCCGAGCCGGAAGACCGCCATACCAATTGCAACAAGGTGTACTGAAGTAGCGATGACTGCTCCAGCAAGTGTTGATACAATACTTGTCATTCACGAATTTGCTCACCATCGCATGCCTCGCCAGGCATTACTGACACAATGGCCATTTGTGTCTCGAGGAGTAACCATGGTCATTTTAAAGTGCAGCCCTTATAACATCGAATTGCGCAGGGCAAGCAGGAAACGAGGCAGCTGGCAAACAGATACGTAAAAGGCAGTGGATTCTCACGTAGGTCAGATAACATCCACAAATGCCAGGATGCCAGTACGTAAAAGGGGCAGAAAATAGCAAAGATCGTACGACGTGCTCAAAAGGTTCAACATGCGGTCAGGATACCACTGGCAAGAAAACGCATCAATGATTCACGTAGGAACCTGCAGACATTCTTTAACATCAACAGGACTAAGTATTAGCTGCAATAGCGGAAACTACGACATCCAACGCAGCCAATTGTCCCCAAGTAGTAAAGGGCATGGATGGACCATGCCAGTTGGCCGAATAAGATGACCCATTTGCGGCAAGTCCCAAAAGGGCATTGTACTATGTAAATGTAAAACGTCACGATGACTATCAACAGGGAAAACACTGCAATGTTGTGATCTTACCTGAACATCCACGTAGCTGTGAATCAGAGTAGCGAAGTCGGCGTATTTCTTGTTCCTCACAAACGCCTCGCACAGACCACGTATGAAGATGGCTTGGGTAGGTCGCAGTCAGGCTGTATCACGGCATAGAGGACATCAATCACGAACCTTTGAACCCAACACCGTCATTATCAATTGAAGTGCTCGATCCTTCAGTGATTATCCCATCTTTACCCTCCCAAAAGGATGACTTGGTAGTATTCGCGACTATAAATGCCATCCTATTTACTGCCTTTGAACAACCACCAATCACCGACTAGATTGCACTTACAGTTTCGTCCATGAAGGATCCTTCGTCACACTCGCCAACACGCTCAACCCTTCTACATACTTTCCACTGTTATACGTGAACAGCCATGTCGAGGGCGAACGCGAACAGTTGGTCCCGTGAACAGTGTCTAGCACAATATGGTTAGAGTTCAAATTGAGGTTCTTGATCCAGTTTGCGCTGAGAATGGCTGCATTGGTGTATTTTGGATCTCCAGTGACCTCAGCGAGGTACGCAGAGAGGCTGTTTGTTGCATGACACACATTAATATGAATGGTCCATTAGAAGCACGACTTACGTCATGTATAATCTTTCCCGACATGTCAGCGAATGGTCCCCGTAGACATCCCAATCGGACATACCCAGTTGTTATAGAATTGACGTCCGTGCTACTAGGGGCAGGGCGCTGAATTCGCATCTATAAACATCCGTGTCAGACGAGTACGATTTGGATGCGCACCCAGAAAACTCCTCCAGCCATGGTCTCTAAAAGTTTTTTAAACAACATAGAAAAATCAGGTGGGGTGGCCCACGCACTTCCATAACAAGTTTTTGCAATGGTAAAATTCTTTGTCGGGATAGAGCCTGACGCAGCATTTGCCGGAGTAATAGTGCTGTCCGGTTGTAAAACGGTTTGATCAAGCGAGGCTGTACAGAGAGGATGCTCACTAGTTCGAAACGACCTTCCACGTATCAATCGCATACGTCAGCATGGTAGAGTCTTTATACGTTCTGTGGGCGTATATGGCCGCCGTCGCCCACCACCTGTATTCCTGGTGACTAAAGCATGCTCTCGATCTGCTCAACATCACTTACAAGGCATCATCATTGTACTGCAAGTTGAATTAGTCTACTTATATAGATGTTGACATGGAAATAACTCACTCTGTCATGATAGTCAATCTGCGTTCGCTGCTTAGTTGCGATAAAATTAGTGCTTACTCAGATTGGCCAAAGTTAGTATAAAGGTTCCACGCTGTATGGATATTGTCGATGACTCGCGTCTGGTACGTCCTCGTCTTGGCGTAGTGGTCATGGTTTGCCATGGCGGACCAGACGTTCCCGGATTGCCACCACCCGATGCCTGTTATTGAAATGTTCAGTATGACCCGAAGAATGAGTCCAGCCTGACACGTGCCGTTGAATTGTGCATCGGATGGAGTGAGCTGTGTCAAAATGGTGTTGATCGCATCCCGAGAGATGGAAATACGCTCAGAAAGTGGGCGTTTGTTGGAGAAATCCTTTGGAAAACAAGAATCAACAGCTGCCATTGGCAATGTGCAACCGGAGAACGCACCCTCCATGACGATGGTACTCTCAGATCTTGTGCTGCAGTCAGCTGAAGAGCGCAAAGGACAACGAACACGAAAAGTCCAGACTGGGCAAGCATCCCGGTCAGATGAGAATGCAGCTGTAATGGACAGTCTTACGGAATCCGAACTACTAGCTTGTCATGCATGACGTTATCGGATCTTGAACCGCATGGCTCTTCGCTCATCGTACACCTCACGAAAATAACTTCAACTTCTATGACTATTCTACTTGACATAATATTCGCATGTGTCAATCACTGACAAGAGAAGGTTTACAGAACCATTTGGTTAGCAACCAATTCCCGAGATGTCTGCGAGTAGAAGCTAGAAGCAACAAGAACTTTGATCCATACAGCCTGTCGGACCACAATGCCAACGAAAGCTGTTGCCGTATTATCCATGACCACGCCCGATCATGATGATATCAAGGTAGGCACTTGATATACCAAGTGGCGAAAGTGGTGAGTGCTCGCGTATTCTCCGTAGTTGCATATAAGGCGTTGTCGTTCATGAGGGTGTCCACGGGAATTTGTGTTTCACAAATTGTTTTAGAAGTCCAGTTCATGCCGATATACGCTGCTCACTGTGACTTTCACTTGCTGCCAGGATGCGCATTTGGTGTATGCCTTTCCTGCGACGTGTTTCTTAAAAACTATATTTATGATCGTCGTACCACCGCCTATGTTCAGATAAAATTTCTGGTTCAAGTATTGCAACGAAGACAACAGGATCCCTAGATCGATATAATTGGCGTCACGTCACTCGGCAGTAACGAACCATTAGAAAAAAAAAGAGGAAAAAACATATATATTCAAATCTGTGCAACAGGGCCGATGACCGGGTAGAGGTGGAGTCGTAGTTATTACCGGTAAATTAACTGCGTTTGACTACAAGTCGGGTATCCTATCCTGAACCACGTTGACAGAAGGGGTCAGCCCAATCAATTCAGCCCAAGTCGGGCTCAATAAAGAAGACAGCTGGTCCCCATCCAACAAGCGGTCAAGGGCATCAGGAGGGGAGAGGATCCCCTGGCCGCGTGTACCGACCAAAAGGAACCTTTCAACGGCAAAGCTGTTGTGAAGGTAATGAGGGTGAAGACGGAGGAAATTACGCACATCAAATGGGATATCAGAAAACATATCCAAGTCCCTAGTCAACCATGTGTACAACAACTTTTCCATCCGGCTCGAATGCAAAATTAATGCAATTTAATATCGCTGCTACTGGAAGGAATGAATCAAGCTCTGGTTAGTGGTATGGCATATCCGCGGACGCACCTCATCGCATAATTATCGTGATACCACTCGAGTGCCTTCATTGCGCTTTCCTCCAAATCATCCTCGGTGAGTTCAGGTCTGCGCAGCATCTCATCCTTCATCACGAGGTAGTAAATATTGCCGTCGCGTGCCTCCGCTATGCCGAGCGTGCGATATTGCTCGACTCTTTTCAAGGCTGGAGTCCTGCACGTCGAACCAAAGAAAAAGGTTAAAATCGATGAAGAGTTCCTTGAGGAGGAGCATTGGGTTACGCAAGAGAAGTTTTAGAGCTATTCGTTTGTCATGATGTCGTGTGTTCTCCGCAAGACGTTACCTCGTATACTAATAGCGTCGAACTCTCCGCTTCTCGTCATTGCTCGTGTCTTCGCGAGACTACAACATCTAACAGATCGGGTGGACGCCTTGGTCAATCATCAACAAATGCCAACAGTGACGAAAGACGTCAGAGTACACCTTGAATTTACATTTATGAGAGAGTATGTATATACACTACTCAATATCCAAAAAGAAAAAAAAAAACCAGGGAAAGACAGACAAGGAGGGTGGTAGCTGAATAGGTTGTGAACAACGCCTCGGTGGAAAAAAGGGGGAGGAGAGGACGGAAACCAATTTCAAATTGATACATGTGCGCATACGACACGAAGACCAACACTTGAGTTGGAGAGAAACTTTACTGTTTTATACGTACCCCTCTGTGGGTTCGAAAAGTGTGAGAAGCGGCAGGGACGAAAATCCAGACGAAACAGACTTGATACGATACACCTGCAGGGACGACCGGTAGCGGGAATAACGGGATGCCTAGCGGGCGCGCAAGTCGTGCCATACGATGTTGACTTATGACAGAGAGAAGGGGACCCGTGATCGCCGAAGGGGAAGGGGGAGGGAGGGGGAAGGAAATCCAAGCGTCTTTGTCACCAAAGAAAATGAAACAGTAAACACGCCCCAACTGCACGCATTGCGCAACACCGCGGTGTCCCGTCCACATCCGCGCCCTTTCGCCTTAGGCACTCGATGAGAACCTCGAGACGATCACGGCCACGGCGATCAGTACCCCCCATCGCCACTTTTCCCAAAGAATCTGTCCCCAAGTTGCCGGCCACCCTGTTGGTGGATTGTTGCGCGACTCCTCCACTCTCCCGGTTGAGTTTTGATTGGAAGCCGTCGCTGATGTCGAGGAAGCGGCCTGCTGCTGCTCTTCCGCTGCCTCGGGAGAGACACCCAAAAACGTCATTGATGATGACGTTGATTGCGCGGGAATACACGGAGACGAGAATGCCGATGTTGATGCTCCAGAAGGTAACACTAATTTGGGAACCGGAGTGTCTGCCAACCCTCGCTCTTTCAAGCCCATGTTCGGAAGGTCCTTCGGAAATGGTGTGCAGTACTACGCAGGATAGTTAGCCGCTTAATCTTATAACGGTGGCGCACGGGCATCAGGGCATCAGGATCACTTACCTCAGGAAATGCATCCTTAAATCTCTGACTAGTCAGATTCCAAGCGTGACTCCGTGTGGCGAACGCGCGCTTGTGTGCGTCAGACGATGTCATGGAGCCAGTAGTCATCTCATCAGAAAGCATGAATGACAAGAGGCCAGTCAATCTAGTACATTCGTTGTCAGCATCATCACGTTATAGCAATTCAGGGTCGGCGTGTCCAGAACAAAACACGTCATAAATGGGGATACGTGACAAAAAGGGTATATCAACGGCAACTTACATGGTCGCTACACTCCAAGCGGGGTTCCACTACAAGGCCATGAATCAGTATCTGTTTCACACCGGGCAGTAATCAAGTAGTAAAAAAGCACACACCGTTCCTGGGTGGAAATCAGACATGGAGAAACATATTTTTTTGTCTGGTTGGAACCTTCCCGAGGGTGTCAACATCTGGCGAGTGAGATCAATGGAGACGGAAAGTTTCGATAAGGGCGGTGAGGTGAGATGGAACGGGGCATCAAGCGCGGTCAGCAAGTAACGACCGAGCGCCTCGGGGAAAGACGTACTTTGATGCCTGGAGGCTTAAACGGGTACTCCGAGGGAAACAGCAGTACTCCATGGTATTCTCCACCCGCATATGGTGTGTCGGGCGGACCACGCTACAACAAGGACAAGACGTAAGAACGCGGGATCCACGCCAATCGCGCAATGGTACGACGTACGATAATGTAGTTCCCTATGAAAACGTGCGGTTGGCATGTGTCAGCAGAGATGAAACGGATTGTCTGAGACGGACGGACAGGTGAGGATGTTCTTCTCATCTGGAACCGCCCACACGAAGGGGGGCGGCTCCTTCTGCATTGCAATGTATTCCTTTGAAAGCTGGAGCGGGCAAGGAGGAAAACATAAACGGTAACCATGAGGAGCGGGGTGAGGTGAGGTGAGAGGACAGCTGGAGGAGTCTGCGGACTCACACGTTTCTGGGCAGCCTTGGTGGCCATTGGAAAGCGGTATGCACAGAGAGTCGACTTGCTCTGACGGTCGGTGGTGAGCGAGAATGAGAGAGTTTGGCCAGGGGCGCAAACAAGAGACGATTTGTGTGGGAAAGTGTCGGCCGGGCTGGGTCCTTTTATAGCAGTCGCTGGCCGCCGAGCTCTTTGTCTTTGTGCTGGCGGCGACGCCGCGCTGGCCTGGACACAGGTCCCCGCCGATCCTTTATCCTGCCAACAGCGTCTCCCACAGCTCGCTTGCCCAACAGCTGAGGCATTCCAGGCAGCCGAGCTAATTTGGCCAGGAATAGCCAGGAACACATAATACACATGTCACATTCACAGCCATGCGCAGACACAAAGAGACTTGAGAAGCCATGTGCTAACGTCTCTGCCCTCCGCTCCGGCCGGGCTTATGGGCCCGCCGACGCTCCTTCTCCTCTTCCCGAGCCCGAGCTCCTCTCTGTCGAGGATCAATAACCTCATAGTCCCTTTCCGCCTTCTGCGTCTCTTCCCCGTCGTCTTTCGGGAAATGCAGCGCGTGCTTCATGAACCCAAAATCATCATCAACCTCCATGCCGGGGTCCTCGCTTCGCACTCCGTCCCCGTTCCCGTTTCCTGGGGCCTTTATCTCCTCGCCCATCGTGACGTCATCACTTTCTCCGACTGACCACTTCTGACCTTGCAGCTTATCCCTGAAGCTGCTCAATGCAGCCAGAACACCACTCTCGTCCACCTTCCGTTTGCCATCCTTGCCTTTCTTGTGCGTCCCTCGTCCTTTCGTATACTTCGCTAGTTCTTCCTCCAAGTACGACTTTTTCACCTTCTTCTTTTTCATATCTTCGTCACTCCCTTCTCCCTCACGTCGTTTCGCGAGTTTCCGAATTTCGGCCTCCATTTTTGCTATCTCATTTTTGCGTGATTTCCTGAAAACCGTGTTACATTCGGTCTAGTTCAGCACGCAATACCCACTCTTCTGATGCCTGCTCTTCCGCATGCCTTTCTCTTATCTTCGTAATATCATATCCTTCCATATCCTTATCTTTTGCGGGTGCCTTGTCGGGCTTGGTTTCTTTCCTCGGCTCGGCTCCCACTGACTCAGTTACAAATTCCGGGACGGCAGCCGCAGTCACAACCTGATCCTCCACGACTGCCGGTCACCCGAAATGACATGAGTAAACGAGCCTCACAGTTGTGGCAGTGCATGTACTTACGATCGGGCCGAAAGATCGCCTTCTTCCTTAACGATGGCTCTGCGCCTCCTTCGTCGTCATCAGCACCAAAACTAAGCAGTTTGACATTCCTGGCATAACAGCTGTCAGCGGGACTGGTGATTTTATCTAGCACCTACTTTTTTGCGCCCCGTCTGCGCTCCGCCTCTTCTCGCTGCTTCTGGGCTTGTATCCTCGCCCGCTGCTGCACCCGTTTCTCCTCGGCAGTAATACGGGGTACGATGTCATCAAACGGGTTGTCAATAATTCGGATGCTTTTGATTTTAGGAGGGCTATATGCGCCGCATATGTATTAGCGCAGTTACCTCGCAATCACCGCAACAGCGACATACTATAGGGGACGTTCATTATCACCAAGCTCTACACGATACGAACACAAGTTTGATGAGTATCACATTGCGGTTACTTGACAGCTTCCCCAAATGGATCACTTACCCATTTCACCTATCTTCAGGACATCTGCCGAGCGATGGCGTATCATTGAGGCAGTGTAAATGCATTATCCCACTTACTGTAGAACGTATCCCCGACACAGCGGCCGAATAGCGTATGCTTGCCGTGCAGCTCGTCTGCCCGATCTATATATATAGATCATCAACATACTGCATGCTAGTAGTACGATGTTGATGTGGAACCGAACCTAGTGTGATAATAAATTGCGAGTCATTGGAATGCTTCGTTCCCTGATTCGCCATGGCGACTAGTCCTCTGTGGGCAAACCGCAGACGCGGATGAATTTCGTCCTCAAACGGTTCTACATAGCCGGAATTCGATACATGGGACTATAACCAGGGAAGGTGCGTACCGCCGTAGAACGACTCCCCACCAGCACCTGACCCTGTCCTATCTCCCGTCTGGACCAAGAAGCCCGGCACAACGCTGACATGTGACGTATCAATACCATACCCACGAATCCAGACAAGACAAAAACGCACCGATGAAAAATCACGCCATCATAGTATCCTGTTGTCAGATTGCTTGTTCAGGAAATGGTGCACCCGCGAGCCCGAGAGAACTCACAAACCCTCCATAGCCAGTGCGAGAAAGTTTCGGCAGGTTTTTGGTGTTTCCTGGGATGACATATGAGATATGAGATGCATGGAATGGAGGCAAGGGTAGAGAAAAAAGGAGGACTTGCCCTGGACCATAGCTCAATGTCGATCTCACCGACAGTAGTGTCGATGATAACGCGTCCTCTAGTGGGCAGCGACATACTGTTGGTCCAACAAGAGGGAATGGACAATGTTGTGGTTTGCTTGGTCTCGGTAATTATCGCATAAAACAACAACAACATGGTATTAGCTACTACGTTAGAGCCAGTGTCGTTCCCTAATCATCAAGTAACAGGTTTATCGACTGAACGTCCTTACGGAGCTGGGCAAAATCAGATTTAACATTTTGACGAGGGAAGTTGTTCAACTTGTTGTTGAGAGAGGTATGTTCACAGCGGTACAGAAACTCGTATCTTCGTTTACGTTCAAACTTTATTCGAGACAGGTAATGACGACGCGCGTAAAAAGGACAGAGGTAGGCCTGTGGGATTACAATATCTAAAAATTCTCTTTTTCTCTTTTATCTGTGCCGACTCGAGCAATGCAAATTATGTTTCATTCAAGATGTAAACATAGAAACTCTTGTGCCGCCCCCATCCATGAAAAGAAGCGGATGCCCCAGAGACGAACTGATAGAACAATTAGTCGAAGATAACGTCTTGAAATCGATAAACTTGTTTTGCAAGCCATCCTTGCTCTGCCAGTCATTGAGTTCTCTCTCATGTACTTGTTCGACCCATCGTCACTACCCTTCTCGATATTTATTGAAGTGACACGCAAGCGTTACCTCCCAACTTCAATCTCCCATCTTCCTAGGTCAATCTGAAGAACGAAAAAATGCCAAAGCAAACGGACAAGGAATTTATCAGGTTTCTGGGGAGTAACATCTTGCCGTATTGGAATTGTTTCATGATTGGAATTTACACAACGTGCATGCGAACATCGGTGGGAAGTGCGATAGGCTGTTATCACTGCTGCTTAGATGGTTGTGGTCTACAAGATACCACACCAGTGATAACGAAGCCGTGATTCGTCATTTATCACCTATCTTTGAACTAATTTTTATTGGCCTCCGAGGACACAGATTAGGTACGAAGCTCAAACGGTCTTGACAGAACAACTAGCACTGAAGTTCGGCTCGTTCTTAGTCCCTTCGCAACGGTACGGCGGTGCTCCAGATGACCATCAAATGGTGTTTTTTTGGCTAGCTGACACCCGTCTCTATCCCGATGCAAATCCTCCTGAAAGTACAAACGAACGGCCCATTCTCTTCCCATACATGAAGGAGCTGATCGACAGTCCGCACCAGAAGCTATCCGCGGGGAATAATCAACTCCTGTCTAGTGACACCCTGAGGGATGATCATATGTACGCAAAGCAATTTTCGTAATTTGATTGAGATGTGGCAATTATGAGTGTCAAAAACGGCTGAAATTCCATCAGACTTAACAACTCTACGGCACTACTCTATTGCTCCCGCTCGGTTGCAAGTTTGTGCACCATCCGGAATACTGCTCGGGACCCTGTAGACATTGTACTGCGTCCGGTTACAGCTTCTACATCCACGCGTGCGGGGCAATCCAAGGGAATCCGCAGCTAACGATGGCTGACACTTGGACAAGCAAGCAATCTCGTCCCGCCTCTCTCTCCTATTCTTCCATCCCCACCGCCTTGTCCCCCACTCTCATCTCCTCTACGTGTCCAAAGCTGGCCTTTGGCACACGAGTCACCTCCTTGGGCTGGGCGGGCGGGTTAGGAGTGGCTTCTTCAAAGCGTGCCGGACATGTCCACATGTTAGGGACTGTCCACGCGCCGCGTCAAAGTCGCATCAAGACGTGAATAGCAGCGATTGTGGATGGCCGGACTGCCGACGAGACTTGTTCTCAGTTCATGAAGCGCGCAAGACTTGTAAATTTGCGTCCAGCTGAGCAGCATACTGGACGTGTTTGCCTCCGTGAACTGAACTTTCTGGTGTGTGATTGCTTTCATGACGTATTGATACTCATGTGCGACTTAGGCTGAGTATGAGTATGAGCTAGAGTAAAACGAGCGAGGTAAAGAAACTTTACATTTTTCCTGAGACATGGCTGAGCGATTTGATGCAATCATGTTATTTTCATCCGACGTCAGGGTTGAAAAAATTATTCTGCCAAATCATTTATAGATCAATCCATCGCCAAAGGTTTATTTGAACCTCGTGTGCTTTTTGGATTGACTAAGGCTTCCTCGAATATTCTCACTCCTCAACATTAAACGAAACAATTCGCCGAACGCAACGACCCTTCACCTGTGAATGATTGAACTTGGCGTGGGATGTCTTTCTGAGCCCATCGATGTAACATTTCCAGAGCTGACCAGAACACCTTCTTTCGACGTCAACAATGAAGGACCTATCAGATGTTATCTACAGCCCGATTCATCGTCAAGGTATCTGGTACGATTCCAATTATTGTCAACGTTCTGCGAGTTTTGGCCATGGATACAATCACATCTGAATTCCTATTTTAAGCACAGGTATCACTCGTTATCACTGTACTAAAGAGAACTCAACTCAACTACAAGCTACGACCAGACAGGAAGACGCGTTGAGTTTCAGTGCTTTTGTGTGACTGTATAATGCCGGGATGGCACGCGGTCGTGCCAACTACGACATTTCTAGATGCCCGACCACTTGGGATCGTATTATTTCTCGGGGATGGTGAGAGTGGCTTCCTACTCTTTGTGATCCCTTGTCGTGGGCCCCGGGCTGAAGGCTATTCATGTTTTGATGAGCTAGTCGAACCAAAGCACGTCAAGAAATTGACATATTGAACACAGGAATTCTGCTTTATAGTGCATATGGAAGTAGTGCTGCCATTTTTTAGATCACGAACTTTTGACCTCCTATCGTCTTTCCCAGCTGGACGAAATCTGGTAACCGATGGATATTATCCTTTATATGAAAAGATGTGACCCGCGGACGAAGGGAGGACCTGAAAGATGGAGCTTGTGCATCACGAAAAGCTGCCTCGGCCCAAGGCACTACATTAATATATGTACGTTCTATGTCCATCGAGTCCAACCCACGCTGACGAACAGCCACCATGAAATGCGCTGCAGACGCGGTTGAATCCGATTGGACTGAAATTAGGTCACATTGTCAAATTTTCGCCATATGGAAGGCGTAAATATGGCCGGGCGTTAATGAAAGCGTTTCAACGACAAGGTCAGATTGTATTAAGAGCAGCTAAACAGGTGACAGTATGCGTCGATGGAGAAAGGTTTCGCTTCTCAGAATAGAATTAAGTGCATTAGGCTGACTGCACTGAAAAAACATGCTTGTGCGTTGCATGTGGGCCATCGGGAACGCTTACTTACCTCGGAGAAAGCTGTGTGATGTATGTCGGACACTTTGATCTGTTTAGACGCTTAATATAACCCCAAAGAACTGCCACCATGTCATAGTAACGGGAGTTGCCGATGAGTTGGAAATATCAGGTTTCGTTCAGGGAAATAGCTCAGGCCCCACGGCGATGGCTCGGGCTTCACGGCAGTTAAGAAAGTCAGGTCTTACCAAAATATTCCATTCTGTCACCCTCATCCCCCCGCAGCCATGTCGTTGATTACACGTCGGCCCCGGATGTCGTTAATTGCGCTTGTCGCATTGTTATGTCTGGCATACTCGTCCTATTCTATTTTGGTTATGGAACCCGGTCCTTTGCCCCCTACATTTGAAGAGTACCGTGAATACGAACGTAGATTGCCACAAAATAATGCGTCTCTGCCTTTCCCCGAAGGAAAGGACGGCATGTATTTGCTCTTGGATAATTATTCGACTCGTGAGTCTATGTTCTGGTTCTGATCACCGTCCTTCTCATACTGTGCGTCATGCGTAGATGTTGGATGGGGAAATCTTCTAGAAGAATTAATTATGCACGCGTTTCTTGCTTATTCATCCAAGAGAGCGTATGGTACATTCATAAACGTTCCATGCTTTGCAAGATTAACTCGTCGTTGTCTAGGCTAGTATTGTATGAATTTATTTGGGACCCTCATAGTCCGAACTATACCAAGTATAATGGGAAATATATACCATCACATGTCCCCGTTAGTGTGACCCTGGCTGGTCCGTACCTACGTCTTGACCATTCTTCCTCATCTTAATGCTGCCCCTAGGACCGATAGCAGGAGGAACCATGGGTTCCGAACACACTGATATTCCAAGAGCGGTATCTAGAGAATATTTTAACGAGGTTTGCCCCGATAAGTTTGTAGTGGACGCCAACGCAATGAAAAGAGAACTCGAAAATGCCATGGGCACTCAAACCATAAGAGCTTGGGTGACGAAACTCCGCGACGTGGGTCACCGTTGCGTTGAAATTCCGAAAGGCAGCAGTCACATTTTTGATAATGTGTGAGTTGCTCAATATCCCTGATATGAACTTGTCTGACACAGGATAGGATGTTTGGTGAACCACGGCTACTTGATGTCTGGTCGGAGTTGTCGATCTCTCCAGTACTTCGGCGGTTTGCTTGGTCGCCGCTTGTTCTAGATGCATACAACAGCAACCGACACTTATTTGAATCCGGGGCGAGCCGTGGAACTATCAATCTCCCAGGCCATTTATATGGCCTTCTGGTAGTCCACATTCGCAGAGGTGACTTTAAGGGTCATTGCAAGTATCTTCAGAAGCATAGCTATGGCTATAATACATTCAACTTATTCCCAGAGTTTTCTGATCGATTTGAGCCTCCATCGGAATATTGGTCTCGGACTACGTACTATACCGATCATTGTTATCCATCTATGGAACGAATTTTATTCAAGATTGAAGATGTCCAACAGAAGCAACATACCTTGCGACGACTCCATATCATGACGAATGCAAAGAAGTCATGGCTTGGACCTCTCCTTACCGAACTTCGACGAACCTCCTCCTGGGGTATTATCACAACGAGTCGAGATCTGAATCTTACACGGGAACAGAAGTACGCTTCTCAGGCACTAGACGTGCTCATTGCACAACGTGCTGAGGCATTCATTGGAAACGGGGTAAGATTACCAAGTGAATCCGATAACACATTTAACAATGATTGTTGGATAAAGTTTTCTAGTCTTACGTCAAACATCAACATGTTACGGATGGCGGGAGAACTCGATCCATCTTTGACATACTTTTGGTGATACCCTAACGCTACCACGCCTAACATTGGCTATGCACGGTCACAAACGGAAACCATTAATACGCCTGTGTCGACACAGGTCGATACCTATGACGATTATTTATAACTACGATGAAACGTGTCTAATTCTATCACAACCCCCCCTAGATGTGATGACAAGTCATTCGTTGCTGCCGCAATCAAAACAGGAGGTTCCTGGTATCGTGCATCAGGCTGTTGCTCGGAGTTCACTTGAAGTGCGACAAACAATCCCCATGATGAAAAAGACATGTCTCGAAGAAGCAAAAGTACTATATGAATTCAGCATGTAGTCTTTTTTTTGTCGCATAGAAGTGTGGATGGTTATGTGGATGGTTATGTGGATGGTTATGTGGATGGTTATGTGGATGGTTATGTGGATGGTTATGTGGATGGTTATGTGGATGGTTATGTGGATGGTTATGGTGCTATGTACTACAGCTTCGTGGGTACATAGAAAAAGGGGCACCATGCGCCCAGGAAAAAACTAGGGTCTACGCCGTAAACGGATCGTGGCATCAGAGATGATCCCGAGGTGGATCACAAATTTGATGGGCGGCTTCCAGTCAGCCAAAGTAGATAGGATATCCCTAACAAAGCTTCACGAAACGTTCATGGCATAGCGCTCTCTTGCGGGCGCTGCGTGCGATGGGCTGTTCCGTCTTCTCGTTGTTCCATGCGCTAGGAGTTCAGCTTATCCAAGCCGCACGGGATGTGCGGCTGCATCGCATTCACTATTCATAGATACCTATGGGAACGAGCCGAAGTATAACAGTGTGAAAGTTTTCGTGAAAGTATATAATAGTTGATGTACTCCACCTACAGCATACTTCACGTCCTCGATGAACTACCTCCCTCTCCCTACGAGGTCCGGCGCTAGCGCGCGCTCTTGGTACAGAAACCAAGAACGAATGTGCATCCACAGGCGTCATATGAGGGTATTGGTCAGACTGGTTCCGCTTGTTGTAGTGGTCATAGTGGGACTTCGATACTTTGAAAACGCTAGAGGCTTGTTAGAAAAATGGACACTTCCGCATTATGACGAATACCGAAATCACGAAGACCATCTGTCCCATTACGACCTTGATGCCCCATTCCCGAACGGTCAACACGCAAAATATGTCTTGTTCGGGTCACATCAGAGAAGTACGACCTAATGAATCATCCTGCCTTCGGCGCTTACCCACCTATTCAAGATGTTGGGTGGGGTAATGTGATGCAAGAAATAATTCTGAACGCGTTTCTAGCCTACTCAGCAAAAAGATCGTGAGTAACCTTCCGCAGCAATAAAGGGTATACGACGTGTGCCTTTCATCCCAGTTTCGTGTTTTACGGTTACGTTTGGGAAGGTCAACCAAAGTATGACGGTAGATATATACCCTCACTTATACCCTTATCTGCCATATTGTCTGGTAAACGTTGTCACCAGTTTCAATGAAAGCGCCTCACCTTTGACAGGACCGCTTGTCGGTGGATCGATGCATTCGCAGAATGTTCCTCAAGCAGTTTCGGAGAACTATTTTCGCAAAATTTGCCCCAACGCGACTATCTTACACAGGGACGAGTTGGCCAACCGCCTTGAAGGGGCAACAGTACTGCAAAGCATGAACATATGGAGTGAAAAGTTAAGTTCAATGGAAGATCGATGCGTGGAGATCCCCAATGGAACACCTCAAGCCTTTAATTACCTGTACGCACTACCAACAGTGGAAATGGCATTCACCGATTTGACTTAGCGTTTTTGGATCGAAAGACATTATTGATCTGTGGCCTGCGCTGTCGCAGTCACCGATCATCAGACAATTCGGCTGGTCGTCCTTGGTGTATTCAGCCTTCCACACCAATTATCACTTTTTCGAACACAAGTCTGTCAAAACCTCCTCCGAGTCAGACGAGATTTCCCTGCCCCCGTTCCCTCATATCGACGGCCTGCTCGCCATTCACCTTCGACGCGGAGACTACTCCGGACATTGTGAAGGGCTCGCCAGCTGGTCATCAGAGTACAACGGCTTCAACCGATTCGACGAGCTGCCGGACAAGTTCGAGGTGCCCGGCGGAGAATGGCCAGAGAAGCTCGCCACCTACCTTAAACACTGTTACCCGACCGTGTCCCAAATTGTCGAAAAGGTTTCCAGCGTCAGGAAAAATGTCACGGGATTGAAACGCTTGTACATCATGACCAACGGCAAACATGAATGGGTCAACGAGCTTATTCGGGCCCTGGGCGCATCAGAAAAATGGGAAGCCATATCCAGTAGCCTTGATTTATCGCTCACACGGGAGCAGAGATTCATATCACAAGCTCTGGATATGTATGTGGCCCAAAGAGCCAAAGCGTTTATTGGGAACGGCGTGAGTGTGTCCTTGGAGATTCTGCGCCGATATCTTGCTGACCGCGCCGTCGTCCCGCGTTGATGATGTCATGAGACCAGTGGTCCAGTCTGACCTCCAATATTGTTATGCTGAGAATGGCAGGGAAACATGAGCCGAACACCACCTTCTTCTGGTAGCACAGGCACACGACGAGGGGGGTGCACAGCACGAGGCCAGACGCGGAATAGAGTTGGACGCAACTGCGTCACTGGTCACCTGTACCGTTATTATCTCCACTGGACTAGGATGATCTGGAAGCATACCTGCAGTACCCTTACCATGGTCAATCAATAGGATTGCCTTAATCAGAATTGGCATAACAAGCTCTCCAACTATGCAGGGTTGTGATTATCCATTAGGCACCCTTAAGTCCACACAATTGCAAAATACTCACAAAGACCGTGTGCTAAGAGGTCGTCTGACCACATGTTCCTGCGTTTTTTGGACTGTAAACCCTGCTCTTGGCTTTACACTCAATGCATGTGTTCTGCATGCCACTCTATCTTCTCGGCCGGCGTGCGTTCTCAAACCTCATCTCACATCCGGAGATGACACCTCATCACGTTTCACGATCACGATAATACATAGCATGTCTAAATGAATCAGCTTCTTACCGCCCGCGGCACATTCACCGAACCTGCCATGAGAATTTTTGCAGTCTGCTGACCACTGGGATGACCAATAGACTTGCATGCTCCATGCAAGGCGATCTACTAGGCGAGGCGAGGCGGCACCTTGACATGCGAAGCGAGCTCTAGAAATCTGATCACGGTGGGAGTAATGTGTCGTTCGTTACCAGTACTTGGACAGATGCAAACTCGTTGTAGCGCGAAACGTTAGCAAAAACGGTGGATTGTGACCGGATTGAAATCATCATCCCGCGCCGGGGACGCCGGTGATTTCAAGTCCGATTCCCATCGTCGCACCACCGCACCGTACATTTCCTTGCGTGGGACACAAAGCGGCTCATATGACTCCAGATGTCACCCCCTTCATCACCAAAGGTTTACACGTTGTACTAGACAAATGCGGAGAAGGTGCTTGGGACAAAGGATGGTACAAAGAAACCGAAAACTCGTCATCGCTGATAGCGCTCGTCAGATGACGGCGTAATAAACGTGCCGATCAACAAACCATCAGAAAAAAAACGTTGGCAAGAGTTTCGGGGCACAAAGGCTGCGCTTAGTGGGACATCTGGAGCACGAAGGGGTGGGGTAAAACGGGCCTGAGACGCAAGAAGGCGCTGTTCCGCCGCACGGACTCGCAGCGTGGTCTTGGGAACACTGTCGGGACATGGTGTGCGAGTGCTCATGCGACGCTGTGAAAATGCTGCAATGGCCAAGGAGACTACTCCCAGGGAATATTTGGGCACGTTCCAGATTCGCATGTCATGTCCGGTTGGAATGCACCGGAGCGAACAAGAGGAGGCGAGAGCTGTGCAGAACGTGAGTAAACCATTATCGCAAGTTGGGGTATCGGTAATTGACATCGACTCACACTCTCGATGGTATGATTTCTTTCCATATTAGAACGCCTTGCTTCGACATACTATGCGTGTGTTTCATCCTAAAAGTCAAGGGAAGATGGTGGCGTGAGCGTCGCTACTTCGGTAGGCAAGGAGATGGACGACAGCATGGTCCGATGCACGAGCAAGAGCAGAGTAACGCCTTGTTCTAATATGGATCCTTTACGGTCCGACAGTTCTTCCCGTCCATGGGCAAAAATGGACCAGCGCGTAAAGTCGGAAGAGTGCCAAGGCGAAAAACGGCATAAACGAATGTTGATGCGCACGGAGTCAAAGTTGACGTATCCATTGATGTTGAACGTTCGATTCGTGACCACGAATGGAAGGATAGTTGCCTCTTGCTTGAGCCCAGACGACGGGAATCACGAAGTTGAGCGCTTCGAAGTCAACGGAGCACAGCAAAGCGGAGCTGGAAGCAGAGGATTCCCAACACAGGTAGTGTGTGACCGAAGTGCTTGAAAAAGGGAAATTTTTCGAAAGAAAAAAAAAAAAAAAATTCTGTTAGCCTGAAAGTTTTCAACGTGTCTCAAGCCAGGCAAGCAAGATCGAAACGGATGGGTTATTATGGAATTCCTTATTTATGGCTGACGCGCCGCGTTTCGTCCAGGGAATTATCTTAGTCGCCGTCCCCCGTCGCACCCACGACCACCCAAACTTGGCAACTTTTCTTCCGAGGTCTTATCCCCGCCATCAAGGGCTCTAGTTAATCGTGACAATATAGTTGTCTAAATACTTCCCCGCACGTATCACCCTTTGGGGCAGAGGAAGTAAACCACGGCGAGCAGAAGCTCCGGCGCTGACGCCTTTTTTTTTTTGGCGGTGCAAGTGAAGGCGGCCGGCTGCCGCTGTCCACGGCAGCGCGGCAGGTGTGGGTGTGGGTATGAGGAGGGAAATGACTCATCACTCCTCAAGCCGGGATAAACCTGTGTATGGCGCGGGAAGGAACGATGCAAGATGGGTAAACATGAGTGTATTATTAATGCATATATGCTCTTGTTCAAACTGCAATGCATTGCGGGTCAGGGAGTCGGCAAGAATTGAAAAAAAAAAAAAAGGGGGCAACAAGATGCGATTGCCGCCGGCCTAGGCCCTCTATAGTCGCGCGTTAAACAACCCCGTTGTCAGGCATCTCACGTCAGGGCGCCGCATGTCCCGAAGAATGAATGGATGGGGGGTGCGTGGGGACTAGATAGAGACAGCGCATTTTACCAACCAACCACGCCTGCATAGTTGTACTCACGCATTGTAGAGATGATAGTCAGTCATTAAGCATACTTGTTCTAATGTTCCTGCATCACCGCAGCTGGTGTGTGTGTGCGGGCATAGAGGGATATTTGTACCTGGTCAAGACCAGCCAGATGGTGCATTCATCGAGAGTGGTATTGAGAAAAGACTCTCGCCTATACTGCACTCCGTGGACATGGGACTGCGCATACATACATATACGTACACATACACCTTGTATATTCTTTGAGTGTGAGCGGTTTGGGGGGGGTCGTGGAAAGCCGCAGAACACAGACTAAATTCCTGGGGGGATGCGCACGCCACAGATAACAGTTAGGGACACAAGGTAGCCGAACGTGTTTGAGTTGTTCCCAGTCGTGCCCAAGTTCGAGATGGATGCCAACCTGCTGGCTTGGACAAATGTGTCAATGTGGGCATCCTCAGGCATGGCGGGATAACCAGGCCACTGTACCCTGCGTGAGATCCTGAGCTACAATAAGAGACCCGGGTACGTATCTTTGGTGGGTGGTTACAGAGGTTACAGGGCAGGCCAACACACCGCACACCTTTTCTGTTTCTTTTTTTTCTTTTTTTCCACCACTTCAAAGCCGATTACGTACATTACACGACAGCCGGGGCAAGCCTTCGTAATAAAAGTGGGCCATCGTGTACTGCGCGCGGTGTTTCGCAAGGAGATGATATGATATGAAATGGAACTAGAACAATCCGGCGTACCACGATGCCTGATGCTTACGAGCATAATCAGCGCGATAAACCATACACGCCGTCACGAGTGCATTCCGTTCCCGCTCTTGGCTTAGCACCGAAGCTCGACAATGGGCATGATAGGGCATGATTTACATGCGCCGTTGGCATAAATAAGTAACCCAGGGGGATAGAGCAAGTAACTTTGTCCAGGACCCCCATCGCTTAGCATTTTTGCTCACGGTTCCATCCGCTGGGTGTGTGAACCCCCCCCTTTGCTCATGCCGTGCGAGACCGTGCGGGTGGGCGCAGACGCTGACCAGGGCACTTGGGTTCCACAGCCTTAACAGATGTTCCGTGGTAGACGTGGGATCGCACAGGACACTGGGGGGGGGGGACCTGGCCAAAGTTCCATTTTTCATTGTGAATGGTATAGCCGCTGTAGTCTAACCAGACCAAGCCTACGCCCCCTATCACATCAGCCCCTCATCGTATGTGCAACGCACAGCCGCATCACAAAGGTAGCAGCAACTGAGATGATCGTATGTGGCAGGACGGGGATTACAAGTGAGAAAGGCCGCAGGGCTGGGGCGGCTGGGCAGGGGGAATTCTCTCAGCCAAGCAGGAGGTCACGCCACCCGCCAATGAGGCGCCAGGTTCACATGCGAAACCCAGTTTGGAGAAGGGTGGCTGTGAATTCCCATGAAAAATCAGGTTTTGGAATGTGTCAAAATAATTGTTGTGCTGCAGTCCACGGCGTGCGTGTTCTTCCGAGCGCCACCCGCTGCATTACTCCTTACTTGGCCTTTCTCCGTAAGTACGGTATGGCAGATGGCGTGGGCCGCTGCCGCACCAGAGTTTATTAACGTTAGATGAATGCATATAGCTTTCCATAATTGTCCAAGTTACAAAAGTAGCAACCACTGTACAATCGGACATGCCAAGATGGGTGATTATAGCATTTGCGAATATACTAGGTTAAATAAAGCGTTTTACGTTGGTAAGTATCGTCAAGTTCGGAGGTTGAAATTAATGGGCAAGAGTACTATGCGTGTGGGACCATGTGTTGATGTTGGTACAGTGTCTTGATGTGAATGGGGCAAGAATTAGAACACAGCAGGTGATGTGTACACTAGGAAGCATGAGTTGAAGATAGCGTCCATCGAGGATGAGTGGCTCCAAGAAAGCAAAATGAGTGCAAAAGTGCGCCGAGTCGGTAGTGCCGTGGGTAGTGGTAGGCAGCTGGCAACGAAGTGAGAAAGAGGGATAAAAAAGAGGGTGCGGGCAAGATCGGTGACATTGGAAATGCGAAAGCGGAAGGGCAGCAGCTGCCAGAGCGGGTAATCCGCGTAGGATGGACGATTAGGTCAACCCCATGCGGGTGCCATTCCGTAGTCCGTTGTTTTTGCGTCAAGCGAGGGCTTCGGTGGCCAGTTGCGTAATGGACGAACGGGGAGAAGCAGCCGCTCATTCAAACGCATATTCCACAGCTATTGAGCATGCTTCGCTCTCCTTGGCAGCGCTGAGACCATGCTGTCGCAGGCTCTGCCGTGTCGAGAATGTGGCATCGCAGGCGGGACACGAGTGTTCGCCTAGCGAGGAATAACTTGTACTGCCGTCCGACGTACGCGATCGCTTGGACGAGTGCGACATCTGCAATGGAAAAAAAGATTAGCAAACCCATTGCCTTGTTCGCCTGCGCGTTTTTTTTGAACTCACCGTGTCGTCATAGTCGTCACCGTCGTGTAACTTGCGCTTGAGCGGGTTCGCCAATGTGGAATCTGCAGCGTCAAAGTTAGTCCGCGTAGCACCGGGTTGGGGTGTCTCCGTACCAGAAAGAGCAGATGACATGGCGGCAGAAAAGTTCTCGCGCCACGCGAGGATGCGTTTCATACGCAGGTCGTAGGTGTCCGGAGAGGGCACCGAGCCGGGTGCAGCAGGAGCAGGCTCGGCCAAGGCGGGGTCGTCTGGTGGGACATCGGAGGAGCAGTAAGAGGAGCATAATTCGTCGTCTTCGTCATCGTCTGGGGAGGAGCAGTCTGAGGAGGAGTCGAGGTATGAGGAAGAGGAAGGAGCGGAGCGCGGAGGTGGAGGGGAGCATTCGACAAGCTGGATGATGGGAAGGGCGTATGGATGTTTGTAGCCAAAGTGGGGGGCATTGTGCCTGTCGTCTGGAAAGAGAAAGTCTGAAGGGTCGGAAATTGGGGCAAGCATGGAGGGAGCGACGGGGGAAAGCCGCGCAGGAGGGCCAGCCTTTAAAAGGAGGAAGGCGCACAGACGGGAGGAGAGCAGGACACTGGCCAGATCCGCGCCCGATCGATCAGATCCATCGGCGTGCGACCATCTCAGATCTGCTTATCGCGCTCTCTCATCGATTTCTCAGGTCTGCCCCATTTGCCTCGTCCTTCTCACCTCCTACCTATCTACACTCCCACCCTCCCCGCAATGATATCATTCACGGTCGCATAGGCGCCAGCCACCTCTCTGCTGCCTCAAACTGGTCAATCAGCTCCTGCAACACCTGTCCCTCACTGTGCAACTGCCGCATCGCAACCAACGCCATGTCCCAGAACCGGAATCCCCGCTCAACCTCCAACTTCGGGTATTTCACCCCAGGAAACGTCTCCTCGCATATCTCCAGCGCCATCGCCTTGGCCTCTTTCACGCCATCTGCCTCCGCATCCCGAACACGCGTCCCCCCATTGATGTGTGTCAGTGCATCCAGATAGACTTTGGCCAGTACTCCAAACCCGGTGTTCACCTCGCCCTGGAATGGCAGCGACAGCGCAATATCCAGGAAATCGTCCCGCGCCTTGCGAGCGTCCCCCCGTAGCAGCATGTTCAGCACCGTCACCTCCAGCAGCGTCCGTAGCGCGCGTGTCAATGACCGCACAAACGAGTTGAACACAAGCAGTTCCCGAGACAGAGGCGCTGACCACGCTTGGGGCTGATCGATGTCAACACTACTTCGCATGTGACATCTGGGAGCCTTACCTTGAAATTCAATGGCACGATGCTTAACACTCGCATAACCAATAGCATGCATGACTTTTCTTCATCTGCAGCGCGTGACAATGTGAACAAGTTCCGTTCATATCCTGTGAGAAGCACGTACCCGTGCCAAAACTCGGCCCTCCGCTGAATGCACGCCCAGACCATAAATGGCCATGCATAACGCCGGCCCTCACCAGCTCCAAGAACAGATACAATGGATCCTGAAACTTGTCATTGATACGCGTCTGCTCAAGTGCAGCATACATGGCCCGTGCAAGGGGCGAGTGGTTGTGAGAGTTGAGCAGAAAACTACGTCAATCGTATTAAACAAGACGTCATACTAACCGACCACACTCACCCCCTCAGCTCAAGAAAACGCCAAATGACGTTACCAACAACTTCGTCCTTCTTGTCTAGTGGGCCCTGCGCAGGGCTCGGCTTGAGCTTGGTTCGTGCAGCCAGCTTTTCACCTGCAGTCGCTCCCAGGCATAGGGCAAAGTCGATCGTCGAAGACTAGTGCCAATAAATACGATTACGCTTACTCCCTTCAATATCAACAGTAAGACGTACATGTTGCCTTCGGAGTTCCTCCTCCACAGCGCTGTAGGGCACATGCCACCCGGCCACTCGCTCGGCCAGCTGCGCCGTTGGATGGGAATAATGCTGAACCGGCTTCTGATTGTGGTTATGTGGGCCGCCCTGTTCGAACCAGAAATGACCAATGACCTTGCGCCCAGTCCAAAACGAGTGCGAGACACTGCTTATGAGAGCAAGTGCTGTCGCCCTCGGTCCGGTTTGTCCGTCGGTGATGACTTCTTTTACAAACCGCCGGTATTCTGTCGTATCGCCGTTGTCCAACGGTGGATTCTCCACGATCTGTCCGGTGGTCAGCCACACAAGAGCTTGGGGGCCAAGAAGGCCGCGTGATAGATAAAAGTAGATTTCGTCCGGCAATCGGTTCGTGAACACCTCGTGAAGGTCATTTGGCACATCAGCTGCAGTCGGATGGTGATAGTGTTGTCCATGGTTAGGGACTGGAGCAGTGGCTAGGGGTAAGGGCAGCACTGCCCCTTCTGAAGAGATGATCAAAGAGAATTTAATCATGGCACGTGTGCGAGCATAATGGTCCATATATTGAACAGCTTTCACGGCAGGATGCTCTGCGAAGGCGGACACGGCGGCGTGGCCCGTTTTGTAGTACTTGACCATGTCTACCGTCGCCTTCAACGCGCCATCCTGCACTATCGGTGGGAACGCAAGGGAATTGTCAAAGCCAACGAGGATGGCAACATCAAGGAACTGATCCTCGCTTAACCCGAGATCGTGAACAAGGTTCTTTTTGGACAGGAACGTGAAGGAAGGGGTGGGCGAGTTTAGATCGAGGTTAGTGATGAGTTTATCGACGCCCGGATAGAGGAGGATATCGGTGGAGCCGTGTATGGCGTGGATGTAAGATTTGGGGTGGCGTTGCAGGTATATCAGCTAGCGCATACAGTCAGCCACCTGTTTCATTTCCGGTTGGATATATGCAGCCGAGACACGCACCTGTGCCCAAGACAGGTAGGGTGCGACAATGAATTCAACGTTTCGATGGCGGAATATGCGGAGGACTATTCTCCAAATGTCCCATTGCACAAAGCAGCTGCGCCCCTCAAACAGTTTTGTCGCGGCCTCTTCCTGCCCTTCCTCGTATTTAGCCCATGCCTCTCGGCGGTCCCGGCAGGCCTCATTGATCTCTCCATAGTTTTGCGGCTTCCAGCGCTTGTTGGGGATAAGACCGGGGAATACGAATACGGGCTTGATGTGCAACTTTTCGAGGTTGCGCAGGTCGCTTTCTATGCGTTGGATGAGCGCCAAAGGCAGACCGCCTGTGGCGGCAAGGAGCGATTCCCGGGAGGCAGGGCTATCAAGGAGGTTTTGTAAATAGTACGACGCATCTATGCCAAGACGCGAATCGGTCAGGACAGATAAGGGAAGTGTCTGGAAAGCCTTGCGCTCATGCAGAAAACCTGTTGAACCAAAAACGCGGTTAGATATTCGCATATCGAAGGTACGGTAGCCAGGGGCCATCTCTCACTGTCAAGATGTTTGATTGGCATTGGATGAAACGCGGGCAATAATCAGCTCGTGTGTGCTGACAGCGAGCAACGCTTTTTGCAATTCGGGTCGATACGAAAACAAGCTCGGGGCGCTGTGATTATGTCAGCCGTCGGTTCTCACCACACTTTTGCAACGGCTTCCCGCCATGAGTCTATGCATATACTTGCGACCTGTGTAGGGCTTCGTCCTCGGATCCTGCGCAGGACCACGGAGCAGACGATAGCAACCAATATCTGACGGATCTCATCTTTTGGGTCTGCCTGCGCCCAAGATACCGTTCATCTGCTATCTCCTCCGTCTTCTCACACTGCCAACGTTGGGCCATATTCGATAGAATTTGAAAATGCCCATAGTCGTTCCCGTGACTCTCCGACAGCCAAGGAGGGAGTGCGACTCCGCAGCAGTGTCCAGTGTCCGTGTTACTGACCGGTGTGCCGTTTGATATTCTGAAAACCTTACTGGCTTCTTTGTCGCGTCAAGTATGACCCGGGCGTGCACAAATCGTGTTGCTGCCGTGGCGGACGAGAGCACGGCCGTTGAACGTCGATAAGCCGTCTCAGACCTTTGCACGTCACACACCAGGCGAGAGCTGGGAATCGCACGCGCATATAATTCATTCCAGTGCTCGATTGTGCGACCAGAGCTGTATGGACGCATGGGAGTGGCACATGTCCTGGTTTCAATACGTGTTACAGGCTATCCCAATGTAGTCTCATAACCTGACGACTGCGTGGCCAGCCTTCATCCAATTTGACGTGCCATTCTCATTCTTGGACTGATCAATTGTGATATCTGCTTTCCCCAACAGTCCAAACCGTAAACAGTTGCATCTCTGCACTCACTATCAGACACGCTTCCCAAAATAGCCACGCCGTCTTCCGAGCCACACGGCGACAATTTGGGTCCATCGTGTCATCTGACACTCTCAGGTACTCAATATCGCTCATGGATAGACTCGTACTTGGCTGATAGGCCTCTTGCGACGTGTCAATCCTTCCGTCACGACCGTTCTCACTCGTTGCGGCTATTGAACGTCGGCTCCAATACACACTTTGGCAGTCCATCATCCAATGAAAATGGCGAAACTTTCCATGATGTCAAAAACCCCCTGCTTCCCTACATACCTGCGTCATCATCACCGTCTCAGGCCCAAATTGGCAATTTTTTCTTGACCTTGATCCGGCCTTGCACAATCTCCTAAGTGCGAGGAGCAGCACTAAATGCGTCTGCGGCGCCAAGTCGGCATCACATCCATTAGACTCTTTGCTGGGTTCATTAGAGCCGATGAACGCGAGAGCGATTTCACCGGTACAAACATCTTCCACACTTCACAAGCAGCAGACCGCTCTTGGGCTTTCGGACATAGTCAGGATCACTCCATTTTACCTGGTAAAATCGGTGATGACCAGTGATTACCATTGATTGCCAACACGGACAAGGGTATCATTTTTTTTTGGGCACATGTGACCCGTTACATCCTTTAGGTAAGTCCTAATCTCACAGTAAACGTTGACGAGTGAATGGTGCCGCTCCATAGACCCTTTGACCCTTTGGCTTGAGGCACCTCACGTCGAAAATTGGTGTGAAAACTCTATCCAACTGGCCCGACTTTGTACTTTACGAAAAGGTAAAAGTTCTCGTGACGTGCGCTAGTATGTGTTCGAATAAGCTGTTTCTGCTGTGTTTGGGGCATCCATTCCCAGAACCAGACCACTTTGGGGCGAAGGTGATCCCACCTATTGTCGACCTTTATGGGGAAAAGCTTGGGCGCGTGAAAGCTCGCAGCGTGGGATCTAATCTGAATGCCGACCAGTCAGCAAGTGGCAGAATGCGAGCTGTCAGGTTCACGCACGACGCACGGGTGACTAAACTGGGCTGACATGCTTTAGTTCACGTCACTGTCAATCCCCACACTATCGACGAGCCTTCCCGCCTCGTTGCAAAAGATGGCGTAAAAGCGTCGTTGCGTAGCTTGATCATGGGGTATTGTATGGCTCACCCTTGCGACTTTTTCGGGATCACGTTTTCACCTGCTTTTCTCCGCTAACAGAGACAAGCGAGTCATTACCACGAAGAATGTGATGTATGATGAGAAGAGGGGATCTAAATCCGCCATGAGAAATTACTAGGTGCGCAGTGGGATCAAACATTGATGCAACAGAGGACGAAGGGAGTATTCGCCGCTTTTCTTTAGCACCGCCCTCCAAAAGGCAACTATGCTCGCATCAAGGTATATGAAGCTTGTTCGGCAGACTTGCATCCTCTATATATAGCTCCTTCTCAAATCTAAGGCGTTTTTGAATCGAATGCATGTCGAGTGGTGTTCCGCTTCGGAGATGTTAAAAAACGTAAGCACAGCCAGCTGCCATCAGGCGGACACATGTATGAGAAAAAAGGGCACCGTGTTACGACCATCGTCCAAGATCCGCTGAAACGCATCAAAGCCCGTCGTGGGTGTACCCCTGGGATTGCCCAGCCCAACGTCGACCACGGATTATGGAATATGTACACACCAGCTGTGCATACATGTAAGTACCAAACTGCGGAGTCAAGGGACGAACATGCCGTCGTTTTTTGTATTTGATAAGTTTTTTTCCCCATGTTCCTGGAAACTTAAGACACCGGCATAGCCGATGCGCCGCATCGTCCCTTCACGAGCTAAAATTCCAGGTATGTCGTGATAACGACAAAGAAACCTATTCAGTCCCTATTGTTCATTCAAAACTGCCATTTTCGCATGTCTATACATTTTGGGTGCGGGGAAAACAGAGCGAGTCTGGCAAATTGGGCAAGTACAGCCAATTCTGCCACCATAAATTAGTCTGCGACTTTTAAGGATATAAATAGGAGATGAGGACGTCAGCCCGCCTCTTTCCCACATATGACCGCTCCTGGTATATTTACTCCAATGAGCCAGCTCCTGGATCGCAACGACCATTGACCTTTCCCCATCTGGCAACATGATACAAGACACGTAGCCTTTAATTAGTCTGTTGCGTGACCCTGAAGTATGCCCAAAACGGACACAGAGGCCCTGAGGACACATATCGGGCAACTGCATGCCAGCCAATCGCAGGGCTCAAACTGAATATTCGCGGGAGCGGTACTGGCGGGCCGCCCTCCATCGCTTTTGGCAAGCGCCCGACGCACGGCCTCAAGAAAAGCAGCAAGTCGCACGTTGATGTCGGGACTATCGGGTTTCACGTCTTCGATAGGTTGCAAAGGGCGGAAAGATAGCGTACTGTACGGAACGCCATGGGATGGCTGCTATCATTGCACTCGTCCAAGCGAGAGAAGTAGGTTTGATTGACTACTGATAAGAAAGCGATAGAGGAGCCCCGGAAACGTGTTCTTCCGTCTTCCATACGTACATATCGATGAAACCAATCGCTCTACGCTGGTCAAATAGGAAAGACGAGCGGAATAAATATGACAACGGCAAATCCGAGGAGATAAACACAAAAACTTGTTGCGTGGGAACGAGATGAGAAATATTCCCAAAACAAGGCATTTTAAGGTTAAGCGAGCGGCACTAGCTCGTTTGGGGAGAGCAAAGGCGTACACTCGGCCCCCTGCCATCATAAATAAAAGATTCATATGTATTCAATCCAGCGTGCCGTCATGACGCAATGAATAACTTTAAAGCGAACGTTCCAGTCAAGTACGTCTTTGGGTCAGAATGTTCCCGGCGATCGATGAATGCAAAAGAAAAAAAAAGCTTAAGCGAGCAATGCTGTGGTCACTCCCCTTATGTCTACAATGTCAACGATAGGTTGAGTCATTTGTATATTGTGGCGAGGTACAGGACCAGGGTGCAGCCAGCAACGGCAACGACAACCCCTGCTTCGTCAGTTTCTCGTTGAATAATAACGGAATACTTCCACAGTTACTCGTTCCTTGTCCAGAAAAGGCGTGAAACGACGGGGATCGTATGTTCAGGGTTGGATGGCAATGTTGATTTTCTCGCGCGGACGTCGGACCAAGAGTCAGACGTTATCATAATCAAGGTAGCCGGTGGACAGAAGCTTCTTAACCCTAGACAAACTCGCCAGGAAGAGCAACATGATATCAATTGGTTTCATCTTGAGAACATCTCCAAGAAGACGATGGGACTATGATATGCTTTGAGATCAGGTGAATGAATTAAGACTTGCTGATCGATCTGACATGATAGATAGAAAACATATGCTCCCTTCCCTGCGTGGGCAAGTGTAGACCTTTCTTGGACGTAGGTAAAATATCAAAGCTGCATGGCCTGGCTCTGTTCGGAAGGCTTATCGCGTTCTGTATAAGACGGGGGAAATACCAAGAGAGTAAATAATGATCCGTTAGTCCGCTTGTACGGAGGAAGGTCTGTACCCGGTTCCAACTCTAATTGTTGAAAATCTTACAACGCTCTTGTTAGCACCGTTCAATATGCCTCGGCTACAGACTATCGATGTATGGCCTTGTCGAACCTTTTACTTGCGTGAGTATGTGAGCCTCTCATGATATCCATACCATACGTCGCTTCCTAATCAGAACAGAAATGCCGAATTACGCCAAGCAACGTGTTGGGTGACTCGCAGGGAAGAGTTCTCTTGTGCATCGGGACACTGTAAGGCCGACCTTCCCTGCGGGGTGGAATAAGAAAAGAATAGAAGCGGTTGCTATTGACGCAGCAGCCGCGCGGACTCCAGGTAATGTGTCATGCAGAAGGAAGTTGGTTGACTCAGACATTGAATAGATCCAGTGTTGATTTTTTTAAGAGGTGCTTTTGGTCGAATGCGGTGACAGCGGGCGCATTATTGACTATATGCTTGGGCAGTCCGCGTCATAAACACGAAGTTAAACGATTTAGGCCGGTAGAACCGCCTTGTGCATCATGGGAAGTGTTGCAATGGGGCTCGTCAAAGTACGTGGTGACGTCATCTGGGGAAGGAAGGGGCTAGAATCTCTAGCATCAGGAAGCGCATGACAACGGCATGTGCCATTGGTTGAAGTACATGAGAATCGATGCAAGGTTAGTGGAAATGAAATCGATGTTGTACACATGCTTGGGAAAGTAAGTCTCTTTGACCTTGGTTTTTCTTAAGGAGATTGTTCAAAGGGGGAAACCGTCATTGGTTTCATGTTATTGATTCCTAGCAATGTAGGGCTGTGGAGGTCAGCCGTTTCTACAGCAAACGACGATGAATATTGTTGGGCGGTGTGTTGGGCGGTGTGTTGTGGCGCAAGCGCTGGGAAAATCGATGTCAAACTGCTTTTTCGCCATTGGCTGTCGCTTAAATGGTCTCCAACGGCGCCCACGTGATCCCGGCCGGACGGCATCGCCGCGCCAGAGCAAGAGTCAGGGTGGTGTGAGCTCAGCGTTCCTAGAGAGCTGGCAGGGATGGGACAATGAGACAAGGAGCCTGTAGCTGTGGGGCAGCAGTGGGCGGGAGAGAATGTGTGGGTGGCGGCGGGAGAGAGATGTGTCAAAAGCGGCGGAGAAGACCGCCACTTTCCCAGGTCGCCCCTTATTATCTCAGTGCCCACTCATTTCTCCAACTTGCTCACCCCCGCACATGACCTCCTCCCAACTCCCTGACGGCGCCGCGGTGCCACCAGTGAAAGGCTGCTTGAAGCAACCCTCGCCCGCTCCAAGTCCAGCGCCAGAATGCATACATGCTCGCAAGTGTGTCGCATTCGAAGCGGATGGTTCCGAGCAAATATTTTTTGCGGACGAGTGGGATCGGACGCCCACTGAGCCCACCCGTAAACTATCCTACCAGTGAGTGCGCACTTCATTCCCCCCCCACTGACCGCTCGTATTTTCTCTTCTCCTTCTCTTGACTGTGCGAGCTGACCCTGTGACGCCTTTTACTAGAGACTTGATGGAACTGAAAGAAATTCAACGGTCCCTACCCTTGGCGAATCAACCTCCAGATCCGATTTCGGGAAGGCCAGGTCGGCATTATCTGTCTGCGGTCCCCATTACATTGTTACCTTTGCTGCCTCAAGCGGACACTACCGCCACCAGCCCTCGGACAACACATCGGGCAACGCCTCACGTTAGTCCGACCACCAATTACAACTTGGGCCTTACCTCATTGCTCTTTCAGAGGCACATTACATCAAGGTCTCCTTCGCCCCATCAACAGCAACCAGTGCCTACAAACTCAGGCTTGAAGATCTCAAATCCTTTAGCTCAACGTCGGGCGAACTTTGCTTTTTTGCCATTACTTGATACGCCGAGTTCATCGGACTCGACTCTCCCATCTAATCTCTCGTCCCGTAGTACTTCTCCGGATCTTCCATCTGACACCGACCAATCCCTTGACCCACCGACTCCCGCCTTGAGCTATGCCTCTTTGGATAGTAGTCCTATGTCTCGTGCATCATCATCATCTCCAGAGCCAACATTTCTTCAACTCCCCCCCAGACGTATCGCCTGCGGGGACGAACGCTATTGTAATAAGCACTTCGGACCCAGAGATTCGTATTTTCCGGATATGGATGAAGCTCCCGATCATTCCGTTGATCACCGCGCCGAGTCAAATTTTCATGCCTCTCCCAGGCAATCGATCCATACTCATAATACCGCCCAAGAAGTCAAACCGCCTGAACCTCCTAAGCGTGCTCGGAAACGGAATGTAATTGTTGTCAACGACGTGGAGATTGAGCTTGACGATGAAGAGGACACTGGGCCGACTTCACATCTGGCTCCGGCTGTGCCGTCTCCTTCGGACGTCGCTGACAATATGAGCTCTCAGTTGCATAGACTTTCTCTGAATGGCGCCGAACATCTGGACTGCGCTAAAAACCTGAAACCGCCAGAAATGGGGACCAGCACTGAAACAAAGCCCGCCTTTTTTGATAACCGCACCCAGGGGATTGGCGGAGGTGATCATGGGGGTTTTGGTTTGCATGCACCTCTGCGGTTCAAGCGGCGCAACCCATCAGCAGACGCCTCCGACTTCACCTACAATGGAAGGTCTTAAGCTTGCCATTTCCCTGTACCACCGGAACGACGTGCATCACTCAAATGTATCCTCGCTCTGTTTCTTGTGTTCTTTTCCGTCTAGAGCCTTATCTATTGCCTGCATCGCCCCCTTTAGATCCCTAGATCTTGCTCTGCATTTCCAGCCACATACGCGGCTTCGCGAACCACCGCAACTTCGATTCTCTCGTGAAACCTAATACTTATCATCTGTCAACCCAAGTTTTCATCATACGTTGTGCACCATCTTGCATGCTTCCGACTCTTTGTGGAATATATATACCTACCAATTATCTCTACCGATCAAGTCATACTCGTCACACATCCTCGTTTTGTGTCGTGTACATCCCTCTTCCCCGTGCTTCTCTTGCCACCAACCTGTTTCACTCTCGTTCCACTTATCTTGGTATTTTATAGCATTTTATCTATTTCTCGCCTTCCTATCCCTTCCTTGCTCTTCCCTCCCGAATTATTGCCTACCGTGCAAGTGGTATTCCTGATTTCGTGCCATCCATTGTAACAGCTGCCTGGTCTCTCTCGTATTGCCATGTCTTTGTCCTGCCTCGTGTTGGCCCCGTGCCAGCTACGGCACTGGATCGTGAAGAAAGACATGTTCACCCGAACAATCGGATACGGTAGGTGTATCAAGTTAACAGCGCCAAAATTGACGCATCTCTGCCATTAACTGTTGACTATCCCCGACTGGTCCTTTACTTTCAGCTGTCATCGGTGTATCATATACCCGCCAGTGTTAACGTGTCAAGTTTCAATATTTCAATGGCCTAGCATTCGAGCCTTCAAGTGTGAGACAGAGGCGCCTAAAGCTCTAAGGTTTGGATCGCAACGTCAACGAGTTTTCAACGCAAAAATCACTCATGACTCAACATACACACGTACCCCAGCATCCCGGCGCGAATATACATGCAGATACACACGACAAGGGCCGCAGCACAAGTGTTTTCCTATTTTAATGCTCGGTTTGCACAGATGTTGCCATGTCGCTTAATGACAAGGCGGCACCGCATTAACCCAGTGCAGCCACCTTACTAACCACGATAGGACTATAGGGAGATTGGGCGGATTTGGGGCAGCGACGTGTGGAGCTGCAGGAGGAAGAATGTCATGCGCCGCAAGTCGGAACCCGGTACCCTGGCGAATTGTGTTTTTTGGGGGGTGCTTGGCGTTCTCGCCAATTCAATTGGAACCTTATGGCTTCCGTCTGGCCGGAGCCTCGCGGCCGACGCCACCAACATGTCTGGACCGGCTGTGTGGGGAGCGGTGTTGTGCCTGTCATTCGTTTCATTCATTCATTGGGTTTCGATTGCCATTTAGAGTTTTTCCTTTCTTTCGTGTTTGACATTCTTTATGCATTAGTCCTTGCAGCCCTCATGTTTTACTTTGATTCTCAGCGGCGGAGGGGATTCAAGAATTTGATCCAATCCTCGTGAGTGTTTATCCGTTCTTCGTCGTGATTATCAATAGGAAGTTGATAAAGTTGGGATTTTTTTAGGTTCTCGGATATGCAAGGTGAGGGTGAGAAGGGTTGTGTTGTTTTGGGGGCTGTGGTTTAATTGCTAGTGGTCGTCGCTTGTCGAGTGATGCATAGTAAGTAGGTTCGGTAGATCTTGAATACATACAGAAAACCTTGCAGAGTGACGGCATAATACAGTCTAGTGATCTACATACATTTTTATCTCGCTAAACAGGTGCTACGTCGCCAGCGTTTTCACCGACAACGAGTACGCACGCGCCCGTTTGTGATCTATTCCAGCCGTAGCAACCGACTCCGACGAGCCCGGTCTCTTCTCGACAAATTCTACTCATTGCTGTTCTCAATGCATTGACTACACCTTCAGAAATACCCAGAATCATCGACGTTGCGCACTTTTCGCCGGTCACGATCCGTTTTTGTCCCGCTGCCCACGCGAAACAGAATGCCAATGTAGGATGCTTAGCTTCTCATTGATTTTGAAAAAAAAAAAAAAAAAAAAGACTCACGCTCTTGTGTCCCCTCAATCGGGTCATACTTCATCCTGACGCTGGGTATCACCTATTCGATGCTCTGGTGACAACGCACCCTGTATAATGACGCATTGATTTTCTCGGATCGATACAATTCGATACAATTGAGCTGTCTTGACGGTACGAACTTGTTCCGGATTTCTACCTTGGTACCTTAGTCAAACTTCGGCCTGCAGAGTACCTATCACCCCGCTAATTTGCTTGAACGACCAACAGTAGTCTCCCCCAACGTTATCACCCATGGCCATAAGATTGCCTGGCAAGGGTTTGAAGATGTCAGCTAAAGTTCAAGTGCCCCGACCGACACCTCCCCTCTGAAAGTTATGATTTAACTATGTTGTACAGATACACAAGATGCTATAGTTTCATGACATCTGTCTGCAGAATGCAAATGAATTACTGGCCTTTGCCGTTGATGACGACAATATACTGTCACTCCGCTTGTCGTTATCATCACTCTTCCGTTCTTCAACATAACTCGTATATCCTTAAATCAGTTCTCGTCCGTTTCGGTCGGTCGGTTTGGGCCCGGGTTTGCTTCCGCGCTTTGGTCTCCAGCCGCCTGATCCCCAGCTGGACTTTGTGAACAAACTGTCCAATGTCGATTTGGGGTTTGGCGTATGCCCCATCCTCTTCCTTGTCGATGTCCATCCTTTTCTCTCCCGAAATATGATTTCTGAAGTCCCCATAATTGCTGTTAGCTATTCCAGGACGGGGAACCTACGTTGTAAGCATCTCGTAGTTTTTGTGACATTGTTCTCTCATGCTTGCCGCAAGGCGCTTTAATTCTTCGTTAAGGCAGGTTGTGTCTCTGCGGTTTTACCGACGAAATAATGCACGGTGCAACTCCTTTTCTGCGTTCCGTTCCGCGGCCAATATATTACTCGAACCGCTTCAAATTCTCGATCTTCGTCATCGTTTTCAGTTTCCTTGGGATCGTCAAAATTGGCTGTTTTTTTATAACGGCCTCTTCATAAAAAAAGAGACCATTCACGCAGTTCACAGTACCACGCAATACTCGTCCAATAATTCCACTGCGGTTGCGCCGGGCTTTTCTGATAGAACATATGTGCTTCCTTCCAATTCCCCTTTGCTGTGCGGTCCAGCTAGTACATTTGGCTAATTTACTTGTAGTCTCCCCCCCTTTTTAGAAATGAATCTAGCATGAGAATAGTGGAAAAGTGAACGACTTGCAGAATATACCATTATAACAAGTGCCAAGATATAATAAAGATGCAAACGCGGCACATACTTAGGAAGAGCAATTGATATTTATGGGGGTCCAAGTTGGATTGTAGACACTGAGAGTGGGGACCAGCCTTGCAAAAGTGGACCGTGAATGCATGGCTGTTAAGTACACATTGGTTTATTTACAGGGGCGGCATCGAATGCAACTTACTGTGCCATTTCACGCATGATGGACCTAACGAAACTCTCCTTTCATCCGATGTCTGGCAATGCCGTGACAATCTCAGAATTTGAGAACTGACTCAGCCCCGTCTACGGATACCCAATCTGCATCTATGGCTGACAATCTGCGACGTTTCGTTTACGTGTTTGGACTGATTGGACTAGGTGGCTCTTCATTCCCCGTTATCATTGAAAGTTCCAAGACCGTTGCCGAGCTGAAAGAAGTATTCCTGGTGGAGCCTCCAGCGGAGACCATCAGCATACTCTTAGACATTAAAGATATTGGTGAGTGAGAGCGAGTCCTGTGAGCGCTAACGAGATTCTTCATATGTGAGTGATACATTTGTGATTATATTTAATGATTCTTACCTCAGACGAATGCAGGCGCAAACAACTGGGGTTCTGGCAGTAATCGACGCAGTATTTATGCGTCAGTACAGTACGGAATGGACAGAACGGGCGGCTACGGCATTGGTAGCATACAACGGCTCGACGACGCTTGAGTTACGTACGGACACAATAAAAAAACAGTTGGTATGGCGGCGCGTATGGTGTAGGACCCTTGCGGTGGGGTGTCGGGTGGCAGGTGACAGACTAGCGTCGCCTGACTCGAATCCTGCGCGCTCGGTATTCCAACACTCCCCCTCAAGCAGGGAAGAGTCAGAGGCGGGCGGCGAAGCGTTTGGCCTTCGAACGACACAACTACGATACTATATGCGCATGAAATGATAGTAGCGCGCATTATATGGTGTGGGGTCGCTGTTACCTGTTAATTAGCCAACGTGATGCGTGCGCAGAAAAGATGATGTTGAGCGGGAAACTTTGGGAACTCAGAGGTGGAAGGGCGAGGTGAGGACGAGCAGCGGACTTGGTTTCGAGGCGATGTGACGTGCGATAATGCATCTCAGTGTCAGAGTTGTGCAACTAGGGCATTCACCATCGGTGCGGGATCAAGAGTTTCGGTACAACATATACCATCCTTGATAGTCTCTGCAGATTTTGTGCTCCAACTTATTTTGGACAGCAAAGCTAGCAGCCTGGGTGACATCAACAAAAAGGCTGAAATCTGGTAGCTCATTGTGGGGTAATATGCTGATGCCAAGCACCAGGTGTACTGCCCGGGCCCATCCATACCAGTGGGCGTTGCACATTTGAGCTTGGCATCCAGCACGGTCTCGCTGTCTCGTCCTCCCGCCGACTGCGAGGATAATGGAGATCCAGTCCATCTATACGGATCTGCAGGAGGTGGGGCGGTCCCCGCTTATTCCCGAGCTAGGGCCTGAAAACGTCCTGTTGCCGCCAAGGGTGTGGAGCTGCATTCGTGCGTACACCATTCTGCGCAAACGGTTAATATACAAGCTCGTCGCGCTCCGTCTGGGCGTGCGTGGCAGCAGACGAAGGTGGAGTTTCTTCTGCATGTCGTCGAGGTGGCGCGGTTGAGTATGGAGCAGCCACCTGTGTGGGTCGCCTGTTGATTTGTCGGCGTTGCTTTCTGTGGCTGAGCGGCTAAACAGGTGACCGCCAGCGACATACTGACCTCCGACGCCACGCGCTGTACGAGGATTACTATCTAAAGCGAACGTGTTTCATGAGCTTGACGACCACGGGAAGCTGAGCAGGGAGGTTGAATAGAATAGCAAGGCATGTAATTGTGAATGAAGCCGTTGCGATGGTTTGGCGCCACGACATATGCCGACTGATGGCAACTAGATCCGGATCGGAAAAGGCCCGTTGGATGTCCCTCCTTCGCCTGCCATATAAAACTCCCTCCACTTACTTGACGGCCTGAAGGGACGAGGCCGAGGAGCGCATTATTATTAATACTTTGTCTCGCAAGCTCGAGCCGGTTCATATTCTTCTTTTTCCATTAATATGTACTCGTCCATATTGCGGCCAGCTGAGGGAGAAAATCAATCTGGAGAAGCTGAATCTGAATTCCATGTCAATCACCTGTCTCGTGAGCTTTCTGCCCTGCGTCAAGCTCAGCGACTGTGGAACAATCAACATGCCAACGAGCACGTTTTCAGCAACTATCCCGACGCCAGATGCGGTCTACAGAATTTTATGATGGACAGGGATCCTGCTTCTCTCAGCATGGAAACCATGTTCGCGGCCATGCATCGTGAGGGTTAGCAGCTGAAAAACAGGCTCACAGATACCGATCGTGATCATATCAGAATCAAGCGGTTCAATAGTTGAGGCGCATCGAATCGTGGCTAGACCGTTCCCTACGTTGGTGGGGAAGACGCCTTAGTTTCAGCAGCACCGTTGTCGACTAGGATGGTGACGTGGCCGGTGACATGATGGTGCTATATCCTGTCCAATTGACGGACCTGTTGACGGCCTCGTCATGTTGGAAGTAAAAAACGCTAGAATCGTCCACAATGTCAGGTTGTACACACTAACTTGAGTCTGTAACTTACCTAGTGTCCTGATCCTCATCTTACCAGCCCTTCTGACGCTGTTCGCCTCGTTCCGCTTATGCCTAAATGGGTGTGGTCAGCGAGCTCGCATAGTATGCGGAGATGCACTCTCACCCGCAAGCGAAAAGTAAGTGAGATGAGCTGATCCCGATCAACATTAGCTTAGGAAGCTAAAATTTGATATAAGCAGTGAACAACTTACCAGTCTACCAACTGTTCTCCATGAAATGCCGCCAGTACCTAAGTGACGCGGAAAGGTCGGTTTTAAAGAAGGATTTCAGCTCTTCGTCGGCGAAAAGACCACGCGGGACCTGTGGACGAACGGACCGAGTATCAGTAGGGCGCCCATAGCGATAGGGACGGGAATGGCGGACGTACGTGGTGACGTTGAGGTCCTCTGATTAGCGTCTTGCTGCGGAATAAGCACTCGAACAGGTTGCTCATGAACCGGCTCACAAGGCCGAAATATGCATATGCATCGCCGACTTCATACCGGAAGATGAACACCAAGACCACATCAGCACCGGATTGGGGAGAAGGTAGGGCACATACCAGCAATGACTCGGAAAAGGTCGGCACCTCATCTCTGGTCAGGTGTCAATCCTTATTCTTATCATGGAGGTTGAAGAACCATTCAATATTCCCCATCAAATCGTTTAACATGACGCCATCCAACCCTGACACGAGATCCTGCCAAAGGTCAAGTTTCAACACCACAATAGAATGACCACAACCCACCAGGAACGCTACGCACCATAACATGACGTATCCCAAAAGTGGAACAAGTGATCGATAAACCGGTCTGCCACCTCCTGATCCGCACGGTACTATGTCATTCACCATCGTCACTCCTCTCAAAGTCACATAAGGGAAAGAAAGCGGCACCCACTCTCAACCCGTTAATCAGAATCTTCTCATCGATTGCCCCACCACCTAACTCCAAAAACTGGCGAAAAGTATTGAGCCCGGTCCTCGTGTTCGGCTTCTCCTGCGCGTGGTCATCATGCATTAGAAACAACAGCTGCGGCCTTGGCGCTGGAGCCACAGTAAGGACGCATATGCTTCTTAGTGAACTGGCCGAGCGAGCGCAGGTTGCGCACCGCCCGCTTGGAGAATGTCTCAATGTTGTGGATGATCTCGTTCCGAGCCGCTTGCGCTCCGTGAGGATCTTCTCGTCCGTGATGATGGAAAACTCCAGGAACGAGATGAGCAGGGGCTCTTGGAAGCGCGTGGGTCGCTCGAGTTGGGATGCGCGGATTGCTCGAGAAAGGCAGAATACTCTCTCGTCACGCTAAAGGTACAAGTTAGGACGGAAAGCGTTTTGATTTGTGTGACGTATTGAGAAATCCGCCATCCTCATGTATTTGAAGAAGCTTCTCCGCGTTTATCTTGAGTATAGCTATAGCTATCGTCAAGTCCATCGTCACCCAACCACCCTGCTGGAGTAAAATGATGTCCAACCCTAATCTGTCAAAGAGGCTCAGATAGAGAGACAAACAGACAGAGCTGACGTGCCCTACTTGGAACAAAACTTTAGGCCCCGTGCAAAAGAAACTATCCGCGATGCAAACACCATAGGCATGCTATTGATATACCTGAAATGAGAGCTTGAATCAGCGTCACCTCGCTCAATGAAGTCAGTCGATGTGTACAAGCCTCGTGACTCGAAGTCTTCCCGTCACCCACGACCACTTTGATGCCGTCGAGGTGCAGCAGTCTGTCGCACGGTTGGCCAATGCCGATACGGATGTGAAGAGGATGGGGAGAGGTATGATAGCACAACCTGTCGGCGCAAAACACCTTGAGAAGCCAAAACGCCTGCTCTTCCTGCGAGATCCGCGGTGTCATCGGCCATCATCAACCCAGAAAACGAAAGACGGACATCAAAATCACCGCAGCGAGGATATTCATCGCCTGACAATACCCCAACTCTGGATTCTTGGATGAATACGCATAGAGAACTCTCTTGAGCGCCCCAAAGCCCTCGTCGGACTGGTATCCCGTATAATTGGGCAGATTCCGGTGCAGATCCTTGCTCGTCTGGTCCATGCGCTCGTTCAGGACAGTCGTATAACCCCAGATTCGCAAAGCACATAGATCGCCCCTGAGCAGCCCGCGTGCATTGGGGATGAGGAGTGGAGACGTATGGCAGTGGATGCGGCATGCCAGTCTGTCATGAACTTCCTTGTATAGTAGCAAGTTCCCGAGTCCATGCCGTACAGATGGGTGCAGGCGTTGGATCACAATCATGTGTACATCCTCCAAACTACGACGTGGCACCATTGCCACTCCGCCTTCCCCAAATTCCTATGTAGCAAATTCAAGTTCCGCGACTGGACGCCTATAATTGTCCGGGAATTCCTAGTACATGTTTGTTGAAGGATTTGAGGACATGTAGTTCTTGACGTTGGGCGAGGATACCAGGAAGAGGAAATGGAAGAAGGAGAATACGGGACGCTGCCTTCTTAATGTAAGGGGTGAGCTATAACTGGGTTTTTAGGTGATGACGACGACGTCGATAGTCGCGTCCCACTCTTAACATGATCAAACATTCTCACATCTCCTTCCAATGACTTACTTCTGAAGCTTCAAAACTCCTCTCATCTCACCTCCAATCTGTCCTTCCCTGACGAACACTTCTCAAATGCAGACCATTATAAGTCACCCGCCAAGGGAGAGAGCGTTTCTGGCTCCCAAGTTGCCTCGTTTGGTAGATGGAAAAGTGAAACACTGCTAGAAGCCAGTAGAGAATTGAGAGATTGAGTTGGTGACGGACGCACGCGTGGATGCGAGCATGGGACTGGGGCTATGCATTGGAACAGGAATAGAAGTGAGATTGATGGTCCCAAGACGCTGTCCTCTCCAGGTCCGAGGAATAACGACCGAGGCGCGTCGAAGTCCACTTCGCCCTCGCCGGACAGGGCATTCGAACGTCAACGTCGTGGTGAAGACCGCCTGAATAGAACCAACAGCAACAACATCACCTCCATTCTTCAAAGCCGAACCGCGAGGAGAAAGTACTTTTCCTTCCCTGAGGTCACATTTCAACCTCGGACCGCAATCGCCCAAACTATGTCGGAAGGGACAGGTGATAGTGGTACTCCAGGAACTAATCGGGCATCTATATCTTGCAGAGGCATTCCTACAATGGAATGGGTGTATAGGACGAATTAAGGAAGAGAGAACGATTGATGAGACTCTCCCTCGTGTGGGAAGGACGGCAACTGAGATGAGCGAATCTCGACGTCATCGGGAAGGTTGAGAAAGCAAACCAAGATAAGGCCGGACGTAGAATAGATTGCTTTATGACATCTTCGTTGTTGACCCAGGCCGAAGATAGAAAGATCAATGAATCAGCGGCGTGCACCTGTGGATGCGGGAATGAAAGTGTATTAGGACACAATGACATGATATATATTTGGTAAATGCGTTGGAAATTGGCGGAGACGAAGCGAGTAAATTGGCGTCGAGGTATTTCTACTGGGCAGAGAATCATGATCAGCTACTCGGCTGCACAAGAAGTGGAGGATACGATTTCAAACATTGCCATCTTCCACAGTGGCTCTTCAGAGCATGGCGGACCGGATGTTGTAGTAGGTGTTGAAAGGTGGAAAATTCAAGACCCGACTTTGTAGGGTTGGTGTGGAAGCGCACAGATGAAGACTGCATGCCCATGCACGGGCTGAACATGGACGAAGATGCGGCCGTTTGGAGTGAGGTAGTCATTATAGATACTAGTAACAGCTTCGAGACGATTTTGCTACGGCCCCCCAGGCAACTGATATATCCATGAACCTCAGTTTTCCTTTGAAGAGCTTCGAAGACATTGGGTGCTTGTCCGCCCAAGCCTGAGCCTGACGAAACAGGTTAACCTTGTTGGCACCTTCAAGTCCACACATGCCTCTCACGCGCGCCCACATCATGTGTAAGTGCGTTCATTACCTTTCCCGTTTCACTTCCCTACATAGTTTCTGCGGTATGCGCAACAACTACCGCCGCCTCATTAAATTCCTAAAACAGAACCCGTCTGCGTCCACCTTCGGCGACGCAAGCGGTATAGGATAAAAGTTTCTTCTTTCATTACTTACTTAGCACGAATACGTTCTCTGGGAGACACGATAGCCAAAGCAGACCGGCAACCCACACTGGGCCTTACACGTATGCGGGCGCTCAACGCTCCGCCGCCACTTTTATCCCTCCTGCTCTGTACCCTGTAGTAGACTGCTTTGTGGGAGGCGGCCTACGGCCACCTCCAAAATACATTTCTATTCCAAAAAAAAAAAAAAAACCTTCAAGTCCACATCGGCAAACAGCTTATGAAAGAACAATTGAAACGGTGACCAGCATTGAAATCCTCCGCTGCTAAGCTATCCTATTATCCAATTCATATATTTAGATGCGAAGGAAAGCACTAATCAAGCCAACGATGTTTTAATCGCTACGATGTCCATTTACGCGCGTATGAGCGGCGAATGTACGTCCCATTAAAAACTTGAAAAACTTAAAAATACTTGTTTGCTAGAAATACGTCGTGTGGTTTGAAGCTGCGTAAATGTATATGTCGGGTACATGTAATAAAATTAAACACTAGATACTCGTCTTCCTTTCAGCTATAGATATTGTTTAATTAGTACCGAAGTCACCATCAACTTCTTTTGAGACTTACAACATCGTCTCGTTCTTCTGTTACACTGGTAGATATTTGAATAATGGTTCTGTTACGATCTGCGTCGACCCTTTGCGAGAGGTTATGAGTTTCTCCGAAGGATGTTGCGAAAGCAGGTTGGTCGCCCCAAGCACGGTGGCGTGTACGTCCATTAAGATTAGCCAATGCGATATTTGAATACCTGTTTAATGCACCGTCAGCCTGATGACTCAGAGGCTCGTGCTCATGTGAAACGCTTACAGTTTGCCAAGAATAAGAGCCCTAAGCAGATGTGACGTCAGACAGGCCGAATAGCGCAATCATTTGGACTCACGGAACTATATGCAGGAAGTTGTCAGGGTATATCAGATAGAGGGCTAGATCGACGATTGCCGTGATGACAGTGATAACGCCCGTCTCAACCGTATGTACAATGAGTTTGTTAATGAGTGTGTCAGTTCTCTTGAAAGAAGTACTTGATTTGGCTTGAAGAAGCTGTAATACTACGTTAAACGAGCATGGTGGCTTTCAATGTAGACTCTTACAATCGTAACCATGCTAGCGGCGATAAGAAAGTCGCATGCAAGAGACCCGGACAACCAGATCTAAGTGATAACGCATTGATTTACGAGATAGAGCAAAAGCGACTGCACTTACTACAACACCCGTACTGAATCCCTTTACATCGACGATGCTCTGGTAGAAGTAAAACTGATTAAACTTTAAGGATGATTATAAGATAGCACGAAAGTGAATCCTACCCGTATTCCGTTGACCATGGCACTGAGGCCCTGCATCAATGCCACCTACGTTCAATGGTTAATCGCTCTCAATCGAAAATATAATAAGAATCACCATACCAAGACAATCAAGACGGCAGCGCATAAGAATATCCAACTCTTTCCTTTTAGCATGGAAACTCTCCTAGTAGAACGTTAACAAAAGTGAACAGTATACTACAAGTGCCGTGACAAACCATGCAAAGAATGTTTGGACAATTATTGATACTGTTAATGTACAACACATGATTAGCATCGACCAAGCAGACATCTTGAACAACCACGTACCTAATCCTGCTGATATTGGGATCGTAATTGCTGACCAGTTCAAACTCTCGACGTTGTTTGGAAGTCCCCATCCCGCCACCAGAACGTGCCACGCCCAGTGCGTTGCCAGTAACGTTTGGGCAAACTCCAACACTAGTAGTGAATATACTGATACGAGTTGAGATTGACTGCACTATGGGATACGGAGTACAGACTGACCAAAACACTTGATGCCAAGACGTTCTTTGGGGAACGCTACACTAAAGGCATCTAGAAATCACCGATGAGCATGCGATGCTGCAGTCGAATCATCCCTTACATATTTGAAGGGACAGCGTCCCTAGAAGCCCCCAGTTCAGTATAGAACCAATAAACTACACGTGTTGAATGGACGATGTGATAACGTCACGATGGACTACTTACAGTAGGCCCAGTGCTGCCTCAAGTTAGTCCTCAGAAGGAACTATAGCTGAGATACACTCACTAGAGGTGAAAATTGATCGTAGGGGCAGCCATAATGGATAGGAAAATTATTGAAAGCGAAGTGAAGTCTTGTGAAGTGTATTTAAAATATGTGAGTTATCGCCGACCGGATCGTCGTTAAAGCGGCCGGGTCAATGAGGGACAAGAAGCAACTTGGCAGATCCGAATTCTGAGGAATTTAGCAAAGACTGATTGCGACACTCTCGAGGGGATCGCACCTAGGGGGTATGAACGGGCAAGAGACGTTAGACTTTTGACGTGGGTACTTGTACTGATTTATGGATATTCCAGTCAGTTCCTCCATGACGTGATACGCCAGCGCTGCATAGTTTCATTGTCTCATTTCCAAGTAGCCTCATGTCAATCGCTAGCCCCATTAATTGGCCGGTTAATCAAACTGTACAGGGAAAAAGGTCCCTCCAGATCAAGACGAGAAGGCAACACGTGAGCGCCCTAATTGGGGATAGTGTAGAGAAGGAATGGGCAGAAATCTGGGATTAGGTGGTGGTCACAATGAGAAATGTATATTTAGTAATTATTCAACGCGTTGATGGTGGCCTGAAATGTCAATCCCCTTGAGACAGATGGGAAAATGCGCCGGCCCGAACGGAATCAATCAAGAAATGTCTAATTATATCAGTAGGCCTCGGCCGGAATCAAACCTTTTTGCCTTCGAACGCAATAACTCCATGACTTACTTGATAATGAACGTGCGGCATGGAATCGGCATATTCTCAGCATCGTCGTAATTCATGGTCTTTTTTTTGAAATTACACCTATCTTGATTCTGGAAAATACGTGAAACACAAAAGTTACAGGATAAATAGCAGAGCCGGCGGCCTGGATACCGACAGATTGACACGGAAGCGAAGTAGCCTTGACCTCATCAAAAATTGGAACAAAGGTGCAGAGAGAAGAACGGAAAGATGTGTGTGGGAAAATGTATCAATTAACTAACCATTAGCCCACCACGAGAGTCGAACTCGCAGCCTTCAGATCGCACTTTGGCATGAGTCTGATGCTCTATCCAGTTGAGCTAGGCGGACAATTGCATCCTTCTGTTCACTCACAGTGGCGTTCGCCACCCGACACAACACTTTCAAGAATTCCAAAGCCAGACGATGCTCGGCATCCGTTGACGTAGCACCTAATTAACGCTACCATCGTGATGGATTGCGCTGCCGATCCCCCACTTTCTTCCAGAGTAAGCATTGTCTTTATTCTTTGTAATTAAGGTAATTAAGGTTCATTCAAAAGCCATAGCTCCGGTTATCAGAATGGTTATAGAGGAATAGCTCTGCCGACGCGGAGCCACTATGCGAGGTCAAGTGGTGCGTGCCGAGGTGCGCCGGTGACATGTTGACAAGTTTGACACCACCACATGTCTAGGTCGAAAACAACCTCAAAGGTGTGCTCATAATTGGCATGTCGTCGTACACGCTATGCATCCCGGATACTCCGCGCGGCGAACGACGACACGGCACTCACTATCACAGTCACTAGTGGAGGACACAAGCAACAAAACGAGGACAAGCGAGTGGCGCCATCGGTGATCTTGTGATCTTGTGATGGACCACGAACAAACGAAGGACGATGACCCTATAGAGTTTATGGCAGTGCAAAGCTTACACCGGTACAAGGTCCACCATCCGATCCTCTCGAGGCTCGCCACTGGCACCAAAGTCCTGCGTCGTGACGACTTAGGCTGCCAAGACAACCCACGCACGACTACCGCGAGGCGTCCACGAAGACTCCATGAACCAAGAATAAGCAGCTCTAATCATTAGTTCAGAGCTCTGGACCGGAACGATCACACATGATAAGTACATGTCGAAAACGCGAGGGACCGGATCAGTAGTCTAGGAACCAAGTTCAACAACGAAAAACAAAGACAGGCACAAACCAGGTTCATCGAAATTGAACAAGAAAACAAGAATTAGGCTCGTCAACAAATTGCGGGTATTGTTCCATTTTTGGACACAGGCCGAGGATAAGGAAAAGTACTTAAATCGCTTGCGGTGTCCCAGGACTGCAAGTACACACACGCTGTCTTCGAAGTCTCCGTTCCTGTTCACGTCGTGTCCATCCAGCCGTCCAGCCGTCCTCTGATCCGTTTTGACTGATCGGCGACTCGGAATCGGACTCGGAATCTTTGTATGGTGGACATGAAGAGAAAAGGAAAGAGAGAGTTGACGAACAATCAAACAATCAAGGGTCCTCGGATGTGACGTCGATCGGGTCGACGTTCACCTTTTCGATTCGCACTACGGAGCACAGCTGATCACGAATCAAGGGATTTTAACACAGCCTTTTCATGTCCCCGTCGCATCGCCTGTGTTCTGTGTCGGCCACCGTTGTGTTCGAAGGCTGTCTTGGTGGATGTGTTGGATGTCGCGGGGTTGCGGAAGGAAGGGGTGGAACGCCACCTACGTATGTACAGGGTGTATGCACTGCTAATTGATGATCGTCGTAGAACTCGTTGAATTTGAAATTAGGCGCGTCGTGACACGACGTCAGCGTGATGGCTGTTTGCGGGACGGCGTATGTTCTTTGCGTCATCAATCGCGCACCGTCGTGTCGCCAAGACGACACGCATAGCATAGCATAGCAGTAGCCTGCTCATGGCGAAGAGGACTACAGACAACCATGTTTGATTCGCGCCCGCGCCGCTGCCCCGATCATTATGCATTATCTGTACATCATACTTACTCGGGTTCTGATTCGGGGGTCTTGTTTCATCTAGCGGCGCAGGCGCACAGGTGTGGACGTGCACGAGTGCGTGCGTGCGTCCGTGTGAGTGAGCGTGCAAGCGTGTGTGGACGGATGGGATGCTATTCCGGTGCTATGCAACGTGGTGTCCTGACGCGCGCGCATCTTGCTTTCATTCAGGGATTAGAGTTATGGTTCAGATCGGATTGGATGTTGGATATGATACCGCATATGATATGATATGACATGATATGATATGATATGGGTGGTGGATGTGGCGTGGCGCATAAATACTATGTTACTCTGAGTAAACTCAATTCAAGCGCAACGAAATTGATTAAGTGTCTGTCCCAAGTGGGCGGGTACGCCTCGATGCACGTTGCACGCTGACGGTACACGATACACGATGCGTGCGACGCAAGGCGACTCGGGCGGACTCGAGGTTTGATGCTATGTAGATTTGAATTGCGGATCAGAGAGAGCTCAGAAAAATGAATAACATACAGTACTGTATCAACAGATCGTCGTAAACGTGTTGATTTGGTTCATGGTCAGCAGTGCAACAGACCATGTACTCCCGGAACTTCGACTTGTGCTGCATGATGAACGGACACGCTGCGACATGTATAAATCATTAATTTTTGCCGCGGAGAGTACATTGGACATGGTCGGTTGGTAAGAAGACAACAATGGAGCAGTCAAATTCAGTCCTGTAAGCGGGAGATCCTCAGGAAAAGAACAATCTATAACACTCGGCAACGTGTTAGTTCCCCAAGGTGAGCTTTGTTACCAGTCGCACTCACGACGGTCGTTTTTCATGACTACTGCACATATGAATCATTTATTGTCTATAATATTTTGAACGATTTCATACATGTGGTTAAAACTGCAATGAAGCGCTGAGATCAGTCCATATAAGAACCCACCCGGTCCAAGTTTCAGCTCGTAGGCACCAGGAGCGAGCAACGGTCGTAAAAGCAAACCAACCTAGGGAACGCCATGTATTTGATAAGAATAAGATACCTGTCCATCTAGTGATGGTGCCCAGCCCTTGGTGATTAGATTCCCAACAGCTCAGAACCAGCCGCCCCCAAAAGCAGATCATTCCCACGCTGCTTTCTACGGAAATTCCCACCCTCCTCAAATCGCAGGTGGTCGGACAACGCAAGTGAACAAGACGGTCAGACGAGATGGTGAGTCCCGTTTATGCGAATTGCTACTATGTACGGGCGTGTTTAGGGGAGCTGAGAAGGGTTTGGAAGGGAGATGGTGGTTGGGAGGGGTGGATGCGCGTTATTTGGGTTGGATGTATGCGCGAAGGTTGGGAGGTGGTTGGAAATCGGCAGAGTTGGACGGTCTCTTGCCTTTCGTTTTGGTGATTGGTTGTTCTTGCGATGAGTTACTGATGATTCCCCTTTTTTTTGGATGTTTAGACAAAGGGTGTGTTTCCCGTTTTCTCAAATCCAAACTATGAGCTGATGAGTTGATAACTAGGTACCTCGTCATTCGGGTACGTTATAAACAACGGCTTAGACAGAACTCTTATCAACGCTTTTTCTATAGTAAGCGACACTCGAAATCGCATACGCTCTGCAGGCGTTGTGGGAACCGGGCTTTCCACAAGCAACACAAAAGTGAGTTACGAGCTCTCCTTTCCCGTACGGGGTTGATCTGAGATGGGATAGCATGTGCCCAGTGTGGATATCCCAGCGCTAAATTAAGATCGTACGAATGGAGTCAAAAGGGCAAGCGCAGAAAAACAACGGGCACAGGCCGAATGCGGTACCTCAAGCTGGTGCATAGACGGTTCAAGAATGGGTTCAGGTTGGTTTTCAGTTACCGTGGTGATGACTTTATGGCGACTGATGCCCGAATATCGATAGAGAAAACACGGTAGCGAAGAGCAGAGTGAAAAAGACGGCGACGGAGGTATAGATAATACTGGTCTTTCCTCGCCGCATGTGTCGTATGCCATACATAGCCAAGATAAGCTTGTCAATGCCTCCATTCTTGCTACTCGGTACAACGTCTATGCACATGGTTGTATGCAAATGGGGTATCTGATAAGATGGCGTCTCTCCCACGCTTTGGTCGTACGACCCAGGGCGGTCTTTTGTTTCAGCCATCCGCAAACAAAAAAAAATTGGTGAGAGGATGGGTTGAGGTGATGTGGGAATATATGTCAGGCTAGTGTGGGGAATGGTTACCGCGGGCCCAGAGCTGAACGTTCATTATCATAGTGGATAATGATTCAAGCTTAGGCAAATGAGATTGTGGCGGCATGTATCAAATCGTTATCAAACGAAGATATCGAGGAGTTTGTGTGGTTCCATTCTGGGTGAGAAGCGAACACCGGAGACTGGGGGACGTGTGGGAAGGAGACACCAGGCCACGTCCCTAGATGGCGAGCCAAACAAAGGCCGTGATAGCGATTACGCCGTGTCCCACCGCCGAAGACGGAGGGCCGCTGACGAGAGCGATGCTCATATGTAGCAGATAGTACTGAGAACACATACGTCAGGAAAATTTATCGGCGGTGAAATAGGCGTTTGGGAGGACGATGTGAGCCAGAAGAAGGGATGATCCGGGGAGTATGTAATCGGGGCGATGGCCCTGAGGCGGCGATTAAGGTCAATGAGGACGATGATTTTCTCGACGAGCGGGGGAGCTGGGCGGCGAGGGCGGTCTGGGGGGGAGTGGAGGAGTAGAGAGAGGGCAGCGGGGGAAGTGGGAAACGGAGGAGGGGCGGGTTTATCTGTGACGAATTGGTGGGCTGTGATTGGCTGGCAGGGCAGATATGAGGGGCAGTCGCCAGCGAAATCGCCCCGCACGCTCTCCCCCGTCGTTTCACCACGCCTCGTCTCTCCGTCTCGTGCGATTATCGTCAGACCGCCCTGGTCTTGTCTCGTATATCTTCTAAGCGCTGACTAATACTCCTCATCTTCTTTTCTTTCTCCCACTTCCTCCAAAATGTCCCCCGTCGTCGTCGACCAGTCCCCCATCATGTCTGTTCACAGCCCCATTTCTCGTCTTCAACAGCCTTTCAAGCCAGCAGACGAACTCTCGCCTTCGCTTTCAGGTGACACTTCCGCTTGCTTGTCTAATCTCTTTCCTCACGCTCTCATATCTTTTATCTCTCTATCTTTGTTATCACAGTAGACTCTCTTTCCAGCGCTAATGGCACAGTGTCCGAAGACCTGGCCAATCCCACCACTGGCTCTACTTCAGCTTCCCGCCCGTTGGAGTGCACTAACTGTCACACTACCTATACTCCCCTCTGGAGGAGAGACGGTGAGGGCAACCCAATGTGCAATGCTTGTGGTGAGTCCTGCTCTCTGTTTCAACCTTATCTCCGCCCCCTTGGTGCGGCTCAGGTTCAAGAAGGACGGCTCCAGCAACGTGGCTTCGGCCCACGTGTCGGTCAAGGGCCTGGTTGGCTAGCGTGTTCGGGCTCGTTTGGCCCTCTATCTATCACTACCGCAAACCATACTCCTTCGCTATCTGATCCACATGCGGAGGGCGTGTGTGCGCTAATCAACATGCTGATGCCGTCCATTGCTGTTTCCGACGCGCTTCATCCTGGTGTGCACAGCCCCCTTCTTGGGGTCCCCCATCGCATGTACGCTTGTGGGCAGCACGCGAGCCTCGCGCCATTTTCTTTTCACTCGTTTCTACTTCTTAATCCCAATCTCCGTCGCCTTCGTCATTTCCTCTTATCCCGTGTGCTGGCCACCCAAAAAAAAAAACTCTCACTGACGATTTCCTTTTTCCGCCCTGCCCTTTACGTATCACGTGTCATCCACAGGCCTTTATCAAAAAACGCGAAACATGCCTCGTCCTCCCTCATTAGGACGCACACCACCACCGGCTCACGCGGCTGCTTCGAATTCGGCGGCCGCCAACACAACTACAACCAATCTCTCACCCTTTGCGGCACCTTCCGTCACTGGCAAGGATTCGAGCGCCGCCGTCACTTCCAAGAATGCTTCTGCAAACAAGGCCCCCGTCGCTGCTTCGGGTACTACAAGTGGCGGAACGTGTCCCGGTGATGGGCGATGTGATGGTACGGGCGGCTCATCTGCCTGCTCTGGTTGTCCTACATACAATAATGCTTTGGCAGCGTCTGCAAAATTGGAGATGGAGGGAGCCACCTCGGGAGCGGGGCCACAAGCCGTGCCTGCGCCAGGCTCTCCTAGTCATGCACAGGTTGATCATTCGTCCCCCAACCCAGCGAACGAAAGCGATGCCAGTGTTTCCGGTGCAGCTGGCAGCGGTGGAGCAGTTCCACATGCGGCTGCGGGAGTCAATGTAGGCGGAGGCGGAGGACGCAAAGTGCGTGCGGCCGTTGGTGCTCTCAACTGTGCCAACTGCGGGACGAGCACGACACCCCTATGGAGGCGGGACGACATTGGGAACAACATCTGCAATGCGTGCGGGCTGTACTTTAAGCTGCACGGTACCCACCGGCCTAATTCGATGAAGAAGACGGTGATTAAACGTCGGAAGCGTGTGTCCGCTGCCGTGTCTGGGAGCGCGAGCGCGAATACGAGCCCCGGCAGTTCGAGGATGACGGATCAAGCTGCGGCCGAGGCGTTGGTATCTGTTGGGAGGATGGCAAGTGCAGCTGGTGCCGGTGCGAGTGGTGCCAGCGGCGTGGACGAGAGCGAGGGCGAGGGAGACGGGGTACAGCAGCCTAAGAGGAAACGACCGAGGAGGACGACTGCGCGGACTGCCACTGCGCGTGTTGGGGAGGACAACGACGTGTTCATGGAAGGTGTCGAGTCATCCGATGGGGGGCTTTCCTCCCACATGTCCGGGAGAGAGCTCAGGAGCCGCCGTGGTGCTCCGAATGCGTGGGTCGAGGCGGGAAGGAGCGTATCGCCCCAGAGGGCTGGGACGCCCCGTGGACAGGAGTATCTCGCTCATTTGCAGCGCGCAGCGGGTGCGTTGGCCGCTGGTGCTGTTGGCTTGGGTGGGGGCGGCGCGAGTCCGTTTGGACATGGCGGTTCACCTCATTTGGGGCCACACGGCTACCACGGAGCCCATCCTGGCGATTTTGCGTTGCCCCCATTGGCGGCGTTGAACGGGGCTGCGGCCGCAGCTTTTGCTCCGTTTTTGGGTGCAGGGATTCCGGAAGGCGGTGCCAGCGTGAGCGTGCAAGGGAGCTATGTGCGGTCTGGGTCAAACGCGCCGAGTAGGACTCATTCGCCCTTGGGGCATGGTGCTGCCGGGGCGGCGGCTGGTGCAGGATACCTCGCCCCGCCGGGTGTCGTCGGTGTTGGGTTCTACGGCGCGCCTGGTCCTGCTCCAGAGCATGCTGGGTTGCTCTCCATGGGCGGCCTTCCCCTCCATATGGGCGGCCTTGGCGGCGGAGTGGGGTTCGCGACGGTGATCGAGCTCGAGCGCCACTATACCGCGCTTGAGGACTGCAAGAGGCAGTATGAGGATATGGTGGAGAAGACGGAGAGGTTGATGGGTGGCATGAGGAGAATGCTGGATGACGTGAAGGGCATGGCGGGGGTGCCAGCGGCTGGGTCTGGACAGGAAGGAGACGCACAACAACAGCAGGATCAGCCGCAACAGCAAGCTCAAGGACAGGGACAGCAATCTGGGCAGCAACAGCAACCGCAGCAGCAGCAGGCGCAGGCGCAACCAGTGCAAGGCGCACAGCAAAGTCCACAACAACACCCCGAGTCGGTGCCCCTTGCGCGTTCTGAAAAGAAGGAAGGAGGTCCCAGTGGTGCGGGGGGCAGCAGTGGCGGCGTATGGCCCGTCGTCGATGCTACGCGCGACTGAGGTCAGTCGATCAGTGTCCAGTTTGGATCTCTCGTTCCGGTGTTTCCTACCGGTTCTGAATATCATTTTTTAATATTCTTGGTGTACCGAACCTTCTTGCAAACCTACCTTATGTTACCGTTTCTTCATGTTGTCTTATGTTTCTCCTCTTTTCTCTCTCTCTCTCCATAATCCGAGACTCTCTACATCGCTGTTTTAATATCTGCTCCGTGTTGGAAGTTTTGTATATATTATACTCCTTTTACTCGCTTTTCTTGCTTGTGTCTTGTCCGTTGGCTTTTTGCTCTTGCTTTTTTTGGTATGGCTTGCTTGCTTAATATCGTTCCCTGGGTCAGCGCGCTTGCTTGTCTTACGGGGACGCGGATGAAAAACCCACATATAAACACGTTACGGTACTCTAGTCAAGGCTATGCTATCCTATTCTATCCCGTATTCTATCGACCCTATATCCCTTGTCTGCTTTTTTGTTTGTCAGTTGGCTTATTCGCCTCCCATCTTGATCCCTGTTGAAAATTATGCATGATACGCAGCTTGCTTTTCTCTCATCTTCATATTCGTTTTTCGTCATCCAGAAAAAGAAAGAAATAAATATGAAAAATGTAGAGCAACATACATACCTTTGTTATAATCTGCTTAAAATGGTCATTGACGACATGTGCCTGGATTTCTGTAGATTCGTCATGAGCGGCGGAGAGAAATTATTGGCGCATTCATTTGTTGGTAGCTATGTCGATGTGCTAGCAGGGCGCATCATGCTTTAAGTTTTCGTTTTCTTAAATGACACTGCCCGTCGCGGAGTTTGCGTGGTGACCAGTTTGGCACTAGATCAAAAGATGTTAGAACGTTGATAAGATTACGAGATATGGACGGACATGGGTGTTGTTTTACGTTTCATATAGAAATTTCGCGTACTTCATTGATAAGATGAGGCTGTGAATTGTGAAGGTCGTCTGTTCTTCAAATAAAATAAAGTTTGAGGTTAGCAAGTTTTATGGGGGCTGGATGGGGGCTCCGTGCAGATCGTGACATTCAAATCAATTGGGCGAACAGGGGACCCTCGCTTGTCGCGCACGAGCGATGATATCGATGATCTTCACGAAGGTTGCCGCTGGACGAGAACGAGTTTGGGCCATCAGTATCTTTCCAAAGCGATCAGATAGATGCAGGCGGCTTTGAACGGCGACATGACCGATAATGATGCATACATATCGGATCGAACGTGATATGGCCGAAAGAAGTTTGACACGGTATACGTAATGATATGAGAGGAGAAAGGAAAGAAATTACACTGCACTAGAATCCCGTTATGTCATGGGCATGCAGGGCGTTTGCGAGGTTCTTGTAAAATGACCTTGGGGCGGTGGGTTTCTTTACGAAGCTTCTGGCGTGGAATTTTACGCAGACAGGGATGAAAAGAGCGGGACAGATGGAGAAAATAATTCATCCGTGGTATTCTCCGCTGTACATGGAACAAGGAACGTAAGATAGGACGAGTAGCGTTGGAAATATTCGGGCTTCGATTTTGAGTAGCCGTAAACCGGTCCAATACATCTTTGGCCTCAGATCATACGGCGCAGCTTCCTGCGAAGCGTTTCCAGGCCAAGGGCCACCTGCATTATGGGGTGCTTGGGGTGTCCTTTCGCGTGAGATCAACAAGAAAAAGTCCGAGTGAAGCGGACGCGGCGTAGGAGAGTGACTCTGTTCGAGGCGTCGACGACGTAGAACTGAGATGAAGCCAAGGATGGGAATTGGCCTGAGTAAAAGTTGGAAGACGTGTGTGAAGCGTCCTCATAATTAGTGGATGCATTGAACAAGCGTGTTTGTTTAAACTAGTGCAATGATCATCGCTGATAAATATCCAATTCGCACCACTCGTGAGCTAACTCTTATAGATGCTAACCTTTGAGTATTAGCTTGCAGATGCTATCCGCCCTTTCTCCTCGTTCCTTGAAAATACCGAAAGACATTTGATGTATTGGATGGTGAAAGTCTTGCTACGCGAGACAAAGTAGGCACTTTGTATGACAAATTAGGATAAGGTGATCCACCATGGTCGAAGCGACACGGATCCTCAACAACTCGAATCCGACAAGGATTCCCAACTCTCGAATACGGAGACGAAGAACAGAGATTGGCGGTGACCGCAGTAGTTGTCCAGAAATGGGGTTCCATCTTCTAGCGTGTTTGCAGTTGCGACGTCGACAGAAGATAGACATCACCGCGTTAGGTATCGCCAAAACAAAATCCGTATCTGCTGAAGATCTGTCAGACATGAGATCTACTGCTTCCGTTAACTCCATTTGAGAAGTAGATGAGATAAGGTAGATATATGTGAGAAATGAACAATACGTAGTTTGACGAAGTGTGGGATGGTTCCGGCGTGACGACATCGTATCTGGCAGAATATTCCTGTACGCAGACTTTCGCCTCTTGTTGTCCACTACTCATTCGTATCAGTGTGGATATTGCAGCGCAGAACCTCCAGATATGGTGCCGACAAACGAGAGCCCATATCAGATCATGGACCTCGTCGTCCCTGACTGACAAAAATAAATAATGGGGAAAGATGCGCAAGATCTCCGCTGACAGTTGAGGATGACAATTAAGGCAGGGGTGGAGCGTGATTGACAGGTACCATGCAATGACATTGCCCCGTAAAAGGGCTGGTCTTCGGCACGCAGCAGATTGTTTGACCGCGATGGCCATAGCATGAATGTATGCCCACTCTAATTAACGAGGTCAGCTGTAAGCTGTTCGATTTCACAGCAGATACAGGACGTCTGTGACATTTATGGAAAAATTCAAGCGCAAGTAAGTAAGTATCTTGAAGGTAACTCGAAATGCGTTACGGCACGGTGTCCAATAATAGGAGTTAATTTGATCTCGAACGAGGCCGATTTAGCAAGTTGAAGTTGACAGCGAAATTTGGACATGGATCTGGCAATACACATGGATCTGGCATGCACAAGCGAGATTGGACATGGATCTCGCACATGCAAACGTCTGATAAACATCTGCAAGCGACACATCAGGGTCTTTGTAGTCTTTCTAATTCCACACTATAATTTCATTTCTGCCCTCGTGACTCATTTGGCCAGGAAAGCAAATGACCTCTGGGGGTTAAAACGTTGGGAGCTAACGATGTATGATTGAAAGAATCAATGACGAAAACATGAAGGCGTGGGCGAAATACGTTTTGAGACGTACCTGGGATGTCAACGTGACAAACAGGGAACAACGTCGCTTTTTATAGCGATCTGTCAAATCACGGTCCGGGCATCTGCTTTCTCGTACTCGTAGGTAGTGATATGCTGTAGGCAAAGCAGATACTAGTATGTGCTGCCACTGGAGCTGAGGTGACGAGTTGAACCGCAATTGGCGGAGCTACCGGATAATGCCGCGATTCATTTATCACATTGAACTACACCTTCAATGAGCGGCAAACTCATCATAATATCCGGTTAGCAAAACCCAATCTGGGATTTCGTAACTATGTCCCCCCAAAAGCAACTACTAAAGGTAGCAGCCATATTTGTCTTAGTTAACGTGCATACCTCCATAATGCTCGTACAGATAAATATCGAAGCATGAACATAGCCTCTTCAGGCTGCCTCAACCCACTCTTTACAGCTGATTGACATGTCGCAATTCGATCCCTCTCAATTCGTTCTTCTGTGAGTATTGCATCTTTTTGTCAATAGCGATGGTGACTGACTTGTTGATAACAGCACCGGCCCTATCGTAAGTCGTATCCATGAGCGCATCGACAAGAGCTGAAACGCTGTCATAGTTTCTCAGCGCAGTTTTCAACTGGTGTTTATTCGGTATTTTAGTAACTCAAACTTGTAAGTCGTCAGTGAGATCAGCTGGTGAACCTCATGAACGCTGATTTTCTAGATATATTTCAAATTTCTTTCCCAAAAGAGCGGTGGTCGTTGAAGACACTGGGTAAGCCCCGTTTGTCATCTGGTCATGACCTCACTGAAGTTGGATTTCAGTCTATGGCCTTCTGGTGATCGACACGGCACAAACATTTTTCTTCACCCATTATGCTTGGCACGTACTAGTTAGTGGATGGGGAAATCCGGCAGTCCTTGCAGGCTTCACCTGGTCGAGCTGCACTATCCCGATTGTTGACGGACTCGGTACGCTCCCACTCCCTTATCCATCGAACTCTTCGCTGATGAGCTTGTTCGGCTTAGTTTCGATAATCTCACAGACGTTCTTCGCCTGGTAAGATTACAGCATTATCTCATGATCCGATTTACTGACTACCGTCATAGGAGAATCTGGATGTTCCGAAAGTATTTCAAGCCTGCCACCTTTATCTCCGTCCTGGTGATCCTGGTGGGTTCTCCTGACGTACTATGGGAGTATCTGTTAATGAAAATTCTCTAGATATCACTGATGCAGGGATTGAGCGCTATTGTCAACGGCATCCGTGTAAGTTTCAGCATTAATTATGCAATCCGATTAGCTGATTTGGAGTCCTATCAGTACCTATTTGTCACGGACATTTCACAGATTGCCAAGTTCAATTCTGGTGTGACCGTATGGCTGGTCGGCAGTTTCGTCTGCGACCTTTTGATTGCAGCTGCGATGATCATAATCGTACGTTCTGCCTTCACAAGCCGCGCTGTTATGCTCAACCATCATACTCTTCACAGCTGCTCCGTGTCCGAACCAAATCCTTCTCGGAAAACACGCTGTCACTTTGCACTTCGCTCATCGTACACGTTGTTGAGACCGGAACGGTGACTGTCATTACTGCATGCCTGGAACTCATCCTCTTCCTGACTATGCCCACCAACCTCATTCATCTGATTCCGTGAGTAAACGTTTCCTTTATGTGCATCTACCGAGCTTATTTTTCCATATTAGTGGTGTCATCATGAGCAAAGTGTAAATATCACAGTTTCCCTGACTATTGTACACGTGCTGATTATTTCCAGTTTCTCAAATGCTGTTCTTGCGAATTTGAACGGACGTCTGCGCCACAACAGATGGGGCGACCACGGCGTGACACAGTCGAACAGCCATACTGGCAGGACTGTTGACATCAGTCGCCTCAGAAATCAACGTGAATACGAGACAGATACAACATATAACAAGTCAACTATCGTTGGTATCACCCTACCAGAGACAGACTACGTGAAACGCAGTCCCGATAGTCCCGTGTAGACTTGGGGTCATACCAGGAGGACAATCTGTACATGTATTTATTGTATTTCGGTGTACAATGCTGGTATGCGTAATTCGTGCATTCATTAATACCATTGTTACCAATAGTCGGGTGACGTCAGTTTTGCTCCCTTTCCAGTACCGTTAATGGACCCGCCGGATTCAACCGCAGTCAGTGAAGTCGCAACTGATGAGGATGAAATCTATAGGGTGCGTCCCTTCTGAACTTGGTCGATACTTTCTCTAAAGCGACAAGATTGCGGATAATACGCAAGAGGTATCAATCAGTGAAGATTTATGTGCCATGGCGACGCCACGAAAGAAGCGCCCCACTGTGTACAGGCTACCAACCAGCAACAAGAACACGCCGAAACGAATCTTCTTGACGCCTCGGGCACCTAAAGTAACACCCGACGAATCGCCATTATCAGAGCCAGAATCCACTCTACCGTCTCTCCCTTCAATTTCTCGGCTCTATAGCGAATCAGATGACAACCTTTTGAACACTTCAATAAGCAGTCTCCCATCGACGCCGAGAACACCGTCCCGAACTCTCATGTGCTCCGCAGAGAGCATGACGATTGATGAGATGTTGCAACAAAGCATGTTGGATAATGCCGATCTATTGTTAGGTGAAGCCTTTCTTTAACCGATGCAAGCTTGTTTTCTCATGTCTGCACGAGTAGACCTTGATTTACCCAATATCGGCTGCAGCGCGAGTAACAATGACCTCTTTGGGGAATCACACACCTAAAGCCACGTAATGACACGTTACAAAGAGTATCCTATTATAATCGGTTGACCAAGTCTGGACGATATTCATCCTGAGAATCAGAATGCATAAAAAGGCTCAGAGACATTTCGACGTCTTGTATAAATTTTCAATTTGGAATTCTGCGTGAACGCTCAAATAATTGACCGCCATCGACACAATCCCTTTCCTTTGCAACTTAAAAAGGCCGCCCGGGCTGCGACATTGACAGTACCTTCATACACTTTTTCTTGAGTTGTATGAAAAGAAGGCGCACAGCCGTAACAAACGCGAGGTGGCTGCTGTACCTTACACAGATATAAGAGGCCTAAACACATTCATATGGGCGACCATTCTGGCATATGACCATGTATTCCCGTCAGTCTCCTGAACGTGTTCCTCTACCTTCCTCGCCATGCAATGACTGCGATTATCAAGAGGACAATAACACACCCTTCTCTTTTGATGAGAATGCTGGAGATCGACTTCATTCAGCGCCCCAAACTTACAATCACCTAGCTATAGATACATTTCCATCATCGAGGACTTGGACGCTGCCCAGTCCGCATATGTCAGGCGTTCCAAATGCGGAGCCTCGTATCCTCGGCCGCCTAAACTGTGCGGTTATGTTACCCAGCGGCTCTACGACGACGCGCCACTTTCCCAATCCTCGCCAGCCCAGGGGATACTTATCGAGCCTCCACAGAGTTTTTTTTTTTTGCTAACTGCGCACCCATGGCACTCGTCGTATTGACGTTCACACCTTCCTGTTCGCTGGGACGGAATACGATTGGCTTTCCATATCTATTCCTCTCTGGTGCTCTGACGATGGCCCCACAAATATGAATAAACGTGGATACATTGATATCGTCCGCGCTTTGTGGATTCCGGTGGCGGTAAAAGTGTCAGCCGACGACTTGGAACAAGCCACAGCCATTATTGCAGAGCTACACCTTGTGTGTATAATGTTCTGGTACATGCATTCATGGAGGCGATAGTATCGTGACGTTGCTTTCCAGTTTTGATCATCTCTCTCCTCGAATTCGTTGCATCTGAAAAGCGCATTCTCTAAGCCGGATCGGACGCATCTCGAGGGGATGCTGAAGTGGCCTTGAGTTGCTCCCGTGTTTCGTCTTTGTCTAAATAAGTTAACAAGCGTCATGTAAGTTCAATATTGTAGAAAGTCTAGTAGCCTGAACGACGCCGTCAATCGGCTTTCGCGTACACCTCGAGTGAATGGTACCTGGTAGGGGTATACACTATAGGCATGGTAAGAACATAACGAAAACTAGCGATATAAGGTTGCTCACCTCAGTCGTGGCATCTGAGATGCCTCGGTAAGCGTAATCATTTACTAAAACAGAAAGCAAACAAACCGAACGTCGTTGAACCAGTATCCCAACATGGACTTGGACGGTCAACAGACTACATCATGGCTTCTGATTATCACTAGTGCTGACGACGTACTGCTGTCGAAGATGGAATTGGATTTCTACTCGCTCCAGCTATAAACGTGCGCGTGAACACCCATTCTCTACATGAAAAGCGCGGTTAATATCCACCGCTCTGAGAGGTGTGACGACACTTGTATCACGCTTCCCATCCACCCAGTCAACCATGTATGCTTTGTACATTCCAGGTTTTTCCTCCAGAAACGAATATTTTTGCAAGTTGTCGTCCCCCTTACTAAGACGCAGAAAAGCTCAGGTTAGGCATTTTTATTCGTGGACAAACGTACGTTCTAATCATGCCGTAGTCTTCACGGATTCTTTTCACTGCATCGTTTGCAAGCTTTCGGAGTTCATCGTCCTGTAGACCTGTGTCTTGTGGATTTCCCCCCGTGTACTTCATGACGATATCATACACGAAACAGCCATTACACATGTTTGTTTCGTTATACGCGTGGCCACGATATAGGTCGACCAGTTTTAAATTGTTGATCTCGTTCTTAATTGCTTCTTCACGACGGACGAATGACCTCTTGATGACAGCCTTTTCATTGTAAAAAAGCCCGTTCACGAGGTATACAGAGCCACTGGTTTCTCCCCGGATCAAGTTGCCATGACTATGCCAGGCATAAGCGATCGGACATTGCATGACGTCTGGGGCAGTTTGCTTCCTATTAATGCCCGGCGCAGAAGGCTGCCTTTGCTACAAACTTAATTCAGCAGACGGGAAAAGCAGATGTTTATCTACCATTGAGAATACGCCATTGCCATTGAATAAGGGAGATGCGGATGCGGTGCACAGGAGGCCAAGAAGAACGATGGCTAACGAATCGAGGTGCATAGTAAGAACGGAAATGTAATGGTGAGGACCAGCCTTGCTCTAGTGAATCGCGCACACGGCAGTTATATACTCATCCTGTAGCGACAGTCGCGTTGGACGAGATCGAGATCAATGTTCACCGACAGAGATCGGGCATGTCGGGAACTGTAAACAAAACGTGCGAATCCAGGTCATGAATTTGCAATCCTTGTCCTGCTGCTAGTCATCATATTATGGTCCAACCCGTGTTCTTTTTGCACCCTCTCGCGACTCTCCTCTTTCTTGTTTTTACCTTCCCGAGACCTTTTAGTTCTCCATCGATTGTCTGGTAACGCAGATCTGAAACGAGAAGTAACCCTTACAGTTGCATCATGATACCATGACGCTCTAGGTTGCCACGTTCAGAGACGTTGCCCATCCAGCTACGCTCACGAAACCCGAATCATCGCTTGCCACGAAGGGCACCTGATTCAACCAACTGATTTTCAAGAGGCGAAAAAAAAAACCCAATGATAAGGGCTGCAAGGGAGGTGCGCCCGATGTCGCAGCACCTGGCACATCACACAGTCTGTATCCCAACCCACGACCTTGGCGGACTACTTTTGGCTTCGTCTCGTCCGGCGTCGCCGACTCCCACCACTGACCATCCACTAATCAACTTGGTTAGATTGGACGCCTTGAATTGTCATTTTATACTTATCGAGACAAGTAACAATCCAGGTGGGGCATCGGCTTTACCAGAAAACAATCGCGTTGCTTCACTAGTCGTTGAATAACAAGAGATTGAGACAGTCCCATGATGCCGCCTGGCTTACAACGCGTTGAAGAGGACAGGAAGAGGGGGCGAGCGACTGTACTGATTATGCTGTGCGCGTGGAATGAAATGCTTGAAAAAGGGCACCAACACGGATGTTGAGAAAATAGCGCCAATCAGTGCCCCTTTTGGCTTCAGCTAGCCAGAGTCAGATACTGACCTCGAAACTGACGGGATGCTCATCAGAGTTTGGAAAGCGCCATCATCGTGGAACGAAGACTCGATGGACGCTTGGAAGTACCACATCTGATGACAGTTGTTCCGCGACCTGAGTATCGTCATGCGTCAAAGAACTTGTAATCCACATACCAGCAAGGCTCGCCGAGTTCAATAGCCTTTTGCCCAAGACGGCCAGCCCATTAGCGAGGGAATTTTCGGTACGGAAAGATCGTGAGTGTACAGCTGACCAGATCTTCGCCCTCAATTCAGAGGGGGGGGAAGGGGTTGGGTAGGAAAGACTGATCAAAGAGGTGAGTGGTAGTTGTTTACAGGTTTGCGCTTGATTCCCATACCATGGCCATGCTGCGTAACTGCACGCTAAGCGCGTAAACTGCACCTGGAACTTCTTATTATGAAGCGTGTGTATTGAGAAGTGTGTAGCAACATCAGGAGTAGGCCTATTGAGACAGGGTTCAGCTTCAAAAGCCTTCTTCGACGGCGAATACTAGGCACTCAAGCATGTGCACGACCATCACGTAGGGGAAATAAAGAGTATAGGTCTCGCATGCGTGAAGGAGTGACAAAAGAAGAACACAGGAGCTCGGGAGCTCGGGAGGACAACCTCGACAGGACACAGGACAAAGACGGGAAGCACACATCCGCTCGGCCGTTGTACTGCTTCTCGCCAACCACAAGGAAAAGTAAGAAAAGCTCACTCTGCAATTCGCTTTCCTCATTTGGTACGACTGTCCGTGTTGCATTGGAAAGTCACTTGGATGTGAGTAGCGATGGTTGACAAAATGGGTGAACACCGTTGTGTGTGTGTGTGTGTGCTGAGGAGGCTGTTGCATTGACAAAAAGTCTGAACGCAATGCAACTTGTTGTGGCCACCGACTTGAAGGATTTGTCGAATATAATTTTAAAACCCAGCCATCATTGAGATTACCTTCACAGTGTGGTTCTTCTCTTTTTGGTTCCGCTCCCATATGGAGTGACCTTGTTCTTGTTCCGCCCGAGTACGTGAGATCAATTGATCTTATCGACATCCCTGGCCCGATTTGGTAATTCTACTTGTATGAGATGTTGGCGACATACACCATCAGCCCGCCTAGCTCAATTGGATAGAGCGTCAGACTTTTAGGCTTCAAAACGTGCCGCAATCTGAAGGCTGCGAGTTCGATCCTCGCGGTGGGCTTACCTTTTTTTCTTTTTTCTTGTTTGCTATTTTTGGTAAGGCGTGCTGGTAAATTGTGCCCATGGGCGGTAATCAATCACCAAACTGTCCCCAACTTTGGGAGTTTGTTTTTTGCTCTTTTGTGTTCCAAACGATATGGAGGGGGCGGTTCCCTTTGGTTTTTCTACGCTCAATCTTTCGGGTAAATTCATCCTGGTGGGTCTTGTTCACGCCAAAAAAAAAAAAAAAATCCTTTTTGACTTGACTTTTGGTGGCAACCTTTTGTAGAACAAAGCGCTGAGCGACGATAGCGACCCGATCTTGCAGCTGCAAGGGATCGGATGGATCACGCGCAGCGCAATCAGCTACGCGAGCGTCACGTTCGAGATCAAGCACCACAAGGACGACGGGGGGACGGAGCACATGCAGCTTGACGAGTACACGACTACGGGCGGGCTGGCGACGACGACGGAGGAGCGGGCGCTGGTGTGGAAGGAGGTTGAGCACGAGGACGTGGTGTTTGGGTCGATGATTGCCAAGGCGCGGAGGTGCAAGGAGGAGGACGTGAAGGAGCCGTTTTTGGCGCAGGGGTGGACGGCGGAGACGTACAAGCATGGGCTGATCCAAGCGTATGTCCGGAGCAATACGCGCAAGAGTGGGCTTGCGTGGTCTGCGAACGAGGCAAGCTTGCTTTTGGATACTACTAGACTCGGAGATGATGCTGACGGGGTTGTAACTACTTAGGTCTGGGGCGTGGAAGAGATCAATGGCAGAAAGAGGTTTACGAGACGGGTGTATTTTACTGCGCAGAAAAAGGTGATCACTGCACGGCTGGTGTATGATTACAGTGAGTCCAATCCGCGTGTGTTTGATCGATCGCTGACTCGGTCCGTCGCCGTTGCCTCTCCAGCGTGGTGAAGGAAGCGGATATAAAAAAGATGATTTGTACGTTACTCCCAAGTGTCAGAAAGTGCTCCCCTCATTTCCGTTACGCGCCATGTTATGTTTCCAAATTATACCGAGTCACTTGGAAGTGCGAGTGTGATTCTATTTATAACCAAGTCCTCCTAAACGCCCCTTTTCCAAAAAAAAAAAACACCACACCTCGCCAATCGTTGTTTTTTTTTTGTTTTTGTTTTTCTCGCGTTCCACCAGCGTTCCATTCCCCCCCCCAAAAAAGAAAGAAAAAAAAAACGCCTTGGCGTGCCTGTGCGTTTTCGTTTTGCATGGCTGGCGTGACGGGGTGGGGTTGGGGTGACTTGATACTTTGTGGTGCCTGTCAGCCTCTACATCCGCTGTTTATATATCTCTCGACGATCGCCTAGAGATGTTTTGCCTTCTCCTCACATTCTATGACTTCACTTGGGATGCAACGGCAAGCCTCCCATCGCACGCCCGATACTGGCACGGGCATGGGGACCGGCTTCGACTATCCCGCCACGGCCGAGAACGGTGTCTCGCGCGTCCTTGACTCTTCACCGGCACCGGCGAGACTCTTGGCGTCCGACGTTCGTTTATCATCGTCTGGATCTGCGCCTGTCGTGCCTCTCTCTTCCTCTTCCTCTTCCTCTGCCTCTGAACCTGGAACACAACACGCGGCAGCGCTGCTGCTCGACTACCCCGCGCTTGGAGCTGCGGCGATCGGCTGGGAAGAGTATGTGTTCCCTACGACGGGCGGCTATCCTGTCGTGCCCGCGCTCGCCTTGACGTTTTTCGATTCTTACCCCGATCGTTCTGCGACCGCGTTTGATAACGGTGGATCTGGGGGATACGCGTACGCACTCGGACCTGGTTCATCGTCGCTGAGCCTGCGTCAGCCTCCTGCTCCGCCGCCGACTGCTGGGACGTCGTTTATCGACAATTTGCAAGGCCTAGACGAGCTAGACATGGTTTCAATGTCGACTCTGACGATACCTCATCCTCCTCTTCCTCCTCATCCTTCTTCTTCTTGGAACGCGCCCCGCCAGACGTTTGATATGGCGCCTTTGGATGCGATACCTGTTCATGATGTTTTCCCTCCGCTTCAACCACAAGAAATTGGCTCTGATGGCATTCCGCCCTCGTTCTCGCTTTCGCTTCTGGGGATGCCAGGGGCAGAAGAAGCGTTTTTGAGCCAATTCGACGAGGGGATCGTGGATGAACCGCAAGCGCAGGCTGACGATCTCGTCTTTCCGTTCCCTGGCGCTGTTGATGATGGCGCCGAGTGTGGTGGTGGTGGTGGTGGTGGTGATGGGCTGCAGGGCCAGACGACGGTGTTGTTGCCTGACCCGAGTATATTTGGGACTGGGAGCGAGCAGGAGATGGAGGTCGAGTCGAGTGTGAGCGAGTCGAGCCGGACGAGCTGGAAGCGGGGGCGAGAGGAAGGGTGGAGTATTGGATCTCGAGTCAAGCGGCAGAGGGTTGGGAGGGGACAAGGGGAAGCCAGGTGTGGAACGGGGAGTGTCGAGTCTGATGTTGGGAGTGAAGAAGAAGGAGAAGAAGGAGAAGATTCGGACGTGTACGTTCCCTCATCCCCGTCGTATGCTGGGGAGACGGTGGCGGCGGTTGGGAGGAGCAGAAAGGAAAGGGTGCGCAGGGGCAAGGCCAAGGGGAGTGCAGCGCGTGCGTTGGCGATGGTGACCAAGGCGCGGGAGGAGCAAGATAGTTTGGAGATGGTGGCAGCCAGTGCGCGTACGTGGGAGGAGCCGGTGGCCGTTCCTGTGGCGAATATGAGCAAGAAGAGCCGTGGGCGCAAGGTGCCGTATGTGCCGGCTCTGCGTGGGGGCTCTGGGGTTGGAGAGGGGGTTCCTCGGGGCGGGGAGGAGGAGCGGACGTTTGTGTGTGTTGTTCCGGGGTGCGGCAAGTGTTTTGTGCGCGGGGAGCATCTGAAGCGGCACGTGCGGAGCATCCATACGGCGGACAAGCGTGAGTGTTGTTGGGTTGGCTGGGTGTGGCTGGTGTCGCATGCGCTGATTGTGTTTTTGCAGCGCATCTGTGTCCGTATCGCGGGTGTGGCAAGACATTCAGCAGGCGGGACAATCTGGGGCAGCATGTCAGGATCCATTTGGACGAGTGATATCTTACTCCGTGTCATCTACCAGTCGTATCTATATCCATACCGTAATCACCCTCATGTTGGACGATTCCTCGACCGACGACGAAACCGCCTCTCAGACGACCGAAGACGACCACCAGCTCCCAGCTCCTCCTCCTCCGCCGCCGCCGCCGCCTCCTGCGCGAGAGAGGCCGGACTACAAGCTGCTGCACACGCTGCGCGGTCATACACAATCCATCTCTGCCGTCAAGTTTAGTCCGGACGGGAAGTGGCTCGCGTCGTGCGGTGCGGAGACCCTCGTCAAGATATGGAACCCACACACGGGCGAGCACGTCCGCGATCTCGTCGGCCACACCGAGGGCCTGTCTGACGTGTCGTGGACGTCCGACAGTGCGCGTCTGGCATCTGCCTCGGACGATACCACGATCAAAATATGGGACGTGCGTTCGGGCACGGCGCAAAAGACGCTCAAGGGTCATACAAAGTGGGTGTTCTGTATCAACTATAATCAGCCGTCGAATTTGCTCGTGTCTGGTGGATGTGATGGGGATGTGAGGATATGGAATGTGGCAAGAGGTGCACTCGTCAAGCTTTTTGTTTTCTTTTTTCTGATGAAAAAGACAAGGCAAATGCATGAAGACTTTACATGCGCATCTCGACTATGTGACTGCGGTTGATTTTAATAGGGATTCGACGCTGATTGTGTCGTGCGCGTTGGATGGGCTGATGTACGTCTTGCACCCTTGAATTGGTTAGCTTTCCTAACTTGATGGGTGATTTATAGACGGATATGGAATACGAGTGATGGACAATGTTTAAAGACGCTAGCAGAGGGGCATGACGCTATCTGGTGAGAGAGAGCAGCGGATCCATCTCATTCCTTTGTGCACGTTGAACATGGGGGCGAATGCAGCCAACAAGTGCAGTTTTCTCCCAATTCGAAATACATCCTCTCCACTGCACACGACAGCGCGATCAGGCTATGGGACTATCAGACCACACGCTGTCTCAAGACGTATACGGGGCACGCCAACTCCAAGTACTGCATCTCGGCCTGCTTTAGTGTCACGGGCGGCAAGTGGATTGTGGCTGGGAGCGAGGACCACAAGGCGTACATTTGGGATCTGCAGACGCGGGAGGTTGTGCAAGTGTTGGAGGGCCACGAGGATGTGGTGGTGGCAGTTGCGGTTTGTGCTGTGCAGTGTGTCTTTTGAGGTTGGACTGAGACGATTGTGCAGACGCATCCCAAGGAAAACATGATTGCGACGGGGTCGATTGAGAGTGATTTGAGTGTAAGAGTGTGGGTGGATAGGCGGTGATGGCGGCGATATACGAGTCTTTGACAAGTTGTTGTATATTAGAATACCAGCCTCCTCCTCCGCCCACTCATGATCTCTACTGCCCTCCGCCACTTCAAAGAGCCCACAAAGGACGAGCTCGCCCAGCTCTTCTTCTCAATCCCGCCCGACGCCGTCCACGATGCCCCCGCCCTCGACATCTCCGCCGTCCTCACCCTCGCAGACGCCAACGAAGACTCGTACGCAGGCAAACTCCACCTCCTCCCGCCCTTTCTCTCCTTTGCCTCTCTCGACCGCAAATCCCTCCGCTGCACACTCCCTCTCGCCACCATCCGCCGCGTCGAGCGCCTTAACGCCCGCGCAGGCATCTACGCACTCAGCATATCCACTTGGCACGGCCTCCGCCTCGTACGTCCTCACCCCCTCACTTGCCTCACCCGCTCATGGCTCGCGCGCCCCCAGATCGTTCAGCTGACCTCTCTCCGCCCGACCGCAGATGCTTTCTGTGCACACCTCCGGGACGCGCTCAAGCTCGAGCTGCAAAAGGGGCAGATGAAGGCCGTCAAGACTTTCGTCAAGACGTGCTACTCCGAGGCCCTCATCTCAACCTCGTCAAACGTCGCTGACAACGAGCGCGAAGACGGAAGCTTGGTAAGTGAGGAAAAGGCTGGTGCTGCTGGTGCTGGTGCTGCTGGTGCTGGTGCAGGCACGCATCCGTATCATGGTGGGCTTGGTCTTCGGTTCAGGTTTCCAGGCGATCCAAAAAAGTGCGTTATCTATTGCTTTCTATCAATCTAGGTAAAAAAAAAAAAGAGAGACGAGAGAGAATTAATTCGATTTCCCAAGACTCCGAGAGGCGTCCAAAATCAAACTATGGACAACCTATCTGCAAAGTATATCACTACATCTCCCCCCCTTTTTTTGGCACCCCTCTCATTTCTCTCTCTCTCTTTTTCTTTTTTTTCCAACAGACCACGGCCGTAACATAACACTGCTACGCTACCCCCAATGCACACGTCTCGTCCAAGTCGGGCTGCCCAACCGCCTGCGGGGCGAGATCTGGGAAACGCTCTCTGGCTCCGTCTATCTGCGCTTTGCGAATCCGGGCTTCTACCACCGCCTGCTGGAGGAGTACAAGGGCCAGACGAGCACGAGCACGGAGGATATTGAGAAGGATCTGCACCGGAGTCTGCCCGAGTATGCGGGCTACCAGTCTGACGAGGGTATTGGGGCGCTCAGGAGAGTCCTCCAGGCGTACTCGTTCAAGAACCCAGAGTTGGGGTATTGTCAGGCGATGAATATCCTCGCTGCGGCGATTTTGATGTCAGTCGAGTATTTCTTTGCGAGTGTTGATGATGAGATGATGGTGATCCAGATACATGTCGGAAGAGCAAGCGTTTTGGCTTATTGAAGTGTTGTGCGATAGGTTGTTGCCAGGCTACTACGCGTACGTTTCGCTGTTGCAGTGGATCCGCGCAGGTGATTAAGACTGACTGCGTGCTTGCCTTGCCAGGCCGTCCATGCACGGGACTTTGCTCGACCAACGCGTGTTCGAGGCACTCGTCGCGCGCTGTCTGCCCATCATCCATGACCACTTTGATGCCGTCGATGTGCAGCTCTCTGTCGCGTCCCTGCCGTGGTTTCTTAGCTTGTACGCATTGACCGGTCTCTGTTGAGCGAGGCGACGCTGATTCAAGTTATGTGCTCAGGTATATCAATAGTATGCCTATGGTGTTTGCATTCCGGATAGTAGATTGTTTCTTTTGCATGGGCCCCAAAGTTTTGTTCCAAGTAGGGTACGTCGTCCATGGCTTGGTCCATTTTTTTTTTTTTTTTTTGTTTGACCCCTTTTTCTTTTTTAAAAAAAATAGATTAGGTGTGCATCTCCTTTTTTTTTTTTACACCAATGGGATACTTTGAACTGACGATAGGATAGCTATACTCAAGATTAATGGGGAGAAACTTCTTCAAATACAGGATGATGGTGGATTTCTCAAGTATGTCCCACGGATACGATTTCCAATGTTTTTTTTAACGCGTATGATTTTATTTTTATTTTTAGCGTGATGAGAGAGTACTTTGCCTCCCTCGATCAATCCGCGCATCCCAACTCGGGCGACCCGCGGGCACGCGCGATTACGCGCTTCCAGGAGCTGCTGCTCATCTCGTTTCGGGAGTTTTCGATTATCACGGACGAGCTGATCCTGACGGAGCGGAAGCGGTTCCGGAACGAGATTGTGCACAACATTGAGGTGTTTTCCAAGCGGGCGGCGGTGCGCAACTTGCGTTCGCTCGGGCGGTTTAACAAGGAGCAGGCGGGGCTGGTGTATGATGCGTTGTACAAGGCGATGTGTGCGCTCCCGCCTGTGCCTGCTCCGGCGGCGGCGGCGTCGAAGCCGCCACTGCTGTTTACGACGCAGGATGGCCATGTGCAGGAGGAGAAGCCGGAGACGAGGATCGGGCTCAAGACGTTTTGCCAGTTTTTGAGCGAGGTGGCGACGTGGGCTAGGGATGAGAAGATTGTGATCAATGGCTTGACGGTCCGTGCCGCTGTCCTTTGTTTATTTCTTTTTTTTTTTTGCTGATGCAGGAGTGACGATGTAATAGCGCCGTGTGGATCGGGAGGTGGCAGAGCACGAGTTTATCGATCGGATGTTCTACTTTTGGGATACGTCGTGTTATGGCGCGTTGTCGTTCCAGGTCTGTTTGTTCTGGTTGTTGTTGCGCTCTGAGGCTTGAACGTTTTTGGCAGGATCTCGTGTCTGGGCTGGATGGCGTCATGTTTAACGATTTGATGGAGAATATCGAGTGGTTCTTTAACCTCCATGATAAGAATAAGGATGGGTACTTGACCAAGGATGAGGTGCTGACCTTGTCCGAGTCGTTGCTGGTTACGTTGTCCCTCCCCCATGGGTTTTTTTTCCTGTTTTATCTGGTGCTGATGTGCAGTTTATGCAGTTCATATTTCGGTATGAAGTTGGCGATGCGTATTTGGGCGCTGTGAGCCGGTTCATGAGCAATGCGTTCGAGTATGGGGATGCCCTTCTTCCGCAGCAAGATCAAGATGGCTCATCTAGCCCGATCGAGCCGAACCAACCGTACCTTAACCTTGCGACGTACGTTTTTTTTTTTTTTTTTTTTTTTTCCCATTGCCTCCCCTGCCTCCAATACGCACGCCCTACTGACTGACACTTGGCTTGGTGCATAGGTTCCGCATGGTTGTCCTTGCCGACGAGATCCTGGAATCCTTCTTTGAGACGGACCTTTCTGCGTCGTTTAGGCTGCATCCACTGCCCGAGCTTGAGCTCCCCATGGCGAGCGCGGGGATCCTGAGCGACCTGTGGTCGAGCATCGCAACGGACAGCAACAAGAAGATGTTCAACCTGTTTACGGACGAGATTGGCAAGACGATTGGGAAGCACCAGGTTATCCACCGGCCGTCCATTGGGCGGATTACGACGTTGCAGGAGCCCAAGGCGCGTGAGTCGTTGTTGACTGCGGCGATGCAGAAGAGCACGATGGGGAAGAAGAGGGCGGGGGATAGCTCGTCGTCCTCTGCGATGCTGACTGTGGATGTGGATACTGCGTCGGCTGGGCAGGTGCTTGGTGGGCTCGAGACGGGTGCGCTGTCTGCGATGCCGATGGTCAAGGCTGTCACGGCTGCCAATGCGGCGTTGATGGAGCGAACGCCGTTTGCGATTGACGATGCCAAGGAAGAGGAGGAGGAGGAGGAAGGGGATGATGATGATGGTGACGATGACGATGATGATGATGATGACGATGATGATGATGACGACCCGTTTGCGAGTGATGGGGAGGATGGGGTGATGGATGAGGTTGATGCATTCCTCGAGGCCCATGATTCGGGGTTGACAGAGGAGGATAGGCGGGTTGCAAGTGGTATGTATCTTTTTTTTTTTTTGGGTGCTCGTAACTTTTTTTTTTGGATGTTGATTATTGTGCAGATTTGTTGAATGCGAAGCCTGTCAAGTGATGGATGGATGGTGTGTTTGTAGCTCTCTGGTTGTATATCATATATCCACAATTCAGTAGCATTTCTGCTCATGGAAAGCTTTGAGCCTTCTTGCTCATACACAGCTGAGAATGTATGAGTTGATTTTCTCACATGAGCTGTTATTGCATCCTGCAGACATTCATTTCCGCATATTCTACTTGTACACATACAATATTATTTATATGAGAAACTGGGAACCAGAATGCTGCATGGCTGCTCTTCTATCAACTTTTGTTCAACAATTAGAATGGTTTACTTGCCTTGTCCAGACCCATCATTTGGCACCATGCTTCAGAAGAAGTGTAACAGTATCCTTGTGTTTTCTTTCTTTGGCAATTGTCAATGCACTTCCATAGTCTCCACCTTTTGCATTGACATCAGCTCCTTTCTCCAGGAGCAGCTTGACAGTTTTTGTATGGCCCCTCAATGATGCATGATTCAAAGCATTGCCATAGTCTCCACCCTTTGCATTGACATCAGCTCTTTTCTCCAGGAGCAGATTGACTATGTCTGTATGGCCATGATATGATGCACCATTCAAGGCATTGCCAAAGTGTCCACTCTTTGCATTGACATCAGCTCCTTTCTCCAGGAGCAGCTTGACAGTTTTTGTATGGCCACTCAATGATGCATAATTCAAAGCATTGCCATAGTATCTATCCTCTGCATTGACATCAGCTCCATGCTCCAGGAGCAGCTTGACTATTTCTGTATGGCCCTGATGTGATGCATGATTCAAAGTATTGCCATAGCGTCCACCCTTTGCATTGACATCAGCCCCTTTATCCAGGAGCAGCTTGACTATGTCTGTAAGGCCATAATATGATGCACCATTCAAGGCATTGCCATAGGGTCCACCCTTTGCATTGACATCAGCTCCATGCTCCAAGAGCAGCTTGACTATGTCTGCACGGCCCCCAAATGATGCACCATTCAAGGCATTGCCATGGCGTCCACTCTTTGCATTGATATCAGCTCCATGCTCCAGGAGCAGCTTGACTATTTCTGCATGGCCCCCAAATGATGTGTGATTCAAAGCATAGCCATTCCATCCACCTTTTGCATTGACATCTGCTCCATGCTCCAGGAGCAGCTTGACTATGTCTGTATGGCCTTTATCTGATGCATGATTCAAAGCATTGCCATAGCGTCCACCCTTTGCATTGACATCAGCTCCTTTCTCCAGGAGTAGCTTGACTATTTCTGCATGGCCCCCCAATGATGCACAATTCAAAGCATTGTCATAGCATCCACCCTTTGCACTGAAATCAGCTCCATGCTCCAGGAGCAGCTTGATTATTTCTGCATGGCCCCTCAATGATGCATGATTGAAAGCATTGCCATAGCATCCACCCTTTGCATTGACATCAGCTCCTTTCTCCAGGAGTAGCTTGACTATTTCTGCATGGCCCCCCAATGATGCACCATTCAAGGCATTGCCATGGACTCCACCCTTTGCATTGACATCAGCTCCATGCTCCAGGAGCAGCTTGATTATTTCTGCATGGCCCTGATATGATGCATAATTCAAAGCATGGCCATTCCATCCACCTTTTGCATTGACATCAGCCCCTTTATCCAGGAGCAGCTTGACTATTTCTGCATGGCGCCCTACTGTTGCATGATTCAAAGCATGGCCATAGCCTCCACCCTTTGCATTGACATCTGCTCCATGCTCCAGGAGCAGCTTGACTATTTCTGTATGGCCCTGAGATGATACCTGATTCAAAACATAGCCACTCTGTCCACCCTTTGCATTGACATCTGCTCCATACTCCAGAAGCAACTTGACTATTTCTGTATGGCCCCAACATGATGCACAATTCAAGGCATAGCCATTGTAGCTATGCTCTGCATTGACATCAGCTCCTTTCTCCAGGAGCAGCTTGACTATTTCTGTATGGCCCTGAAATGATGCACAATTCAAGGCATTGTTATAGTGTCCACCCTTTGCATTGACATCAGCTCCATGCTCCAGAAGCAACTTGACTATTTCTGTATGGCCCCTCCATGATGGCTGATTCAAAACATGGCCATACTTTCTAACCTCTGCATTGACATCAGCTCCTTTCTCCAGGAGCAGCTTGACTATTTCTGTATGGCCCTGAGATGATGCACCATTCAAGGCATTGCCATAAGCATTGACATCAGCTCCTTTCTCCAGGAGCAGCTTGACTATTTCTGTATGGCCCTGAAATGATGCATCATTCAAGGGATTGCCATAGTATCCACCCTTTGCATTGACATCAGCTCCTTTCTCCAGGAGCAGCTTGACTATTTCTGTATGGCCAGCCTTTGATGCAATCCACAAGCAATCCTCACACATCCCTTTCCTGTGTTTTGAAAGGTATAGCCTGTTTTGGACAAATTGGACACCTTGTGAAACTATGTTTAAGAGAATATTTGATGGATTCCTGCCATCATTCAAGAGGATCATCATAGTCCTGGTATGCCCATTCTTAGTTGCCCTAATCATTGTGTCATAATATTCTCTTTCACTCCTGGCTCTAAAGCTGTGTATAATTGTATCAAGCCCAAGAAGTCCAGCATAGTAGAATGGTGAATATATATGGTCTTCTCCATACTGTTTGGCCCAGTTTGCATATTGCTTATGGCCTGTTTGAAATAATTTCATCACAAGCTGGTACAGATCTGGATCATTCTTGCTGTGTTTGTAATGCTTATGCCAATGTTTCATAGAGTAATCTATAAGTGGGAATGCCTTTGAGTCATCATCATACCACCCATCTTGCAGGAGATATACCAAGCAGGATTTTGCAATCAATGCATGCCCCTCTTTGACATCAGAAAGATTTATTGTATCACCCCCAATTGTCCTTGACTTTGCAAGGAGATATTCCTTTACAGATGCATGTGCTAATGTGATTGTGTCATTGTCCCCCTTTCTTATCAAGCTTGAACATATTGTTGTGACATTTTCTGTATGTTCAATAGACAGGGATGAATCAAAGGTACCGGATGATAGCTCAAAAGTGATAGCTGTTGCAAGCTCATGTGCACTCAAAGGACAAACTCCAAAAACCAACCAATGCAGGAGAACTTTTGCATATGGAATAAGTTTGTCATCAATTCTCTGGAGGATATGGTCATATGTGCTCTCCAAAGTCTTTGGAAGAGATTCCAATGTGTTAATTAGTATCTTCCTGTTGGGGCAAAGCCTAAGCTCATCAATTTGACAAGCAACCCAGTGAAACCTAGTTAACCACTGAGCTTCAGGACAAATGATGAACTGAGTGACACATACATTCCATTTGCACCATTGACAAGTGCCTCTTTCACACTCCCCTCCATTGAGGCATCCCATCTTTTGAGATCAGGTTCTGACTTTACAGCATATTCAATATAGGAGATGATATCACAGCCAACCAAATCTGCAGATAAACATATCTCTGCTGGACCATATTCATCCATTGCCATTATCACTCTTCCCTCCCTCCTGCTGGTCACTAGAATGTGGCAATATGACATTTTCCATCCATGGATAACCCTAATTATCTTGAAAAGTTCCTCATATGCTTGACATTCATCAAGAGCATCAACAACAATATAAGCCTCCTTGAAGCCTTTCATTAGCTCTTTCAAGACTTCCAAAAGCTCAGATTCTGTCGGACAATAGAGCTTCTCCTTCTCATACAGTTTCTCCAAGGGAGAATAGTTCCCAGAACTTGCTGAAAATGCCAAAACTAAGATTGAAAGGAGACTTTTAGGCTTCTGCTTTGCCTCCTCATTGATGTCAAAGTAGAAGTAAGCCAAACCTGCTCCAAGTTGTTTCTCCCTAATATCTTCAATGATTGTAGAGCTGTTTATGATCAGTCTTAGAAGAAAGGAATGAAAAATGGCAGATACCAAATCAGTGTCTTTCCACACCCAGCTTTTAACCAACACCATCAACTCTACTATAAACCCATTCAAAGTCAAGATGACTCACACATTCCATTAATCCACATGACTGAATTTGCTTGTACCTTCCAGGTTGTGTATCTGTTATCTTTGAGCAACCACTGACCAGTGCCTGGATGATACTTCTGTCTGGCATTGTAATGGTTGACTGATGGGTCTGGTACAGACAACCATCTCTTGAATTTACCTGCAATAGCTCCAGCTATACAAAAATTGTGACAATCAAAGGGTAAGATAGACATACTGAGAGATTCTTCAGCTTTGACTAAAAGATGATGAGGAAAAGAAGGCATTCAATCACGTATTTCATACCATTGATGATCTAACATTGACTAAGCGAGTGGGAAAAGATGAAGATATAAAGGTACATGCCTGGTTGCCTTGAACGTCGTTGAATGTACTACCCGTTATCACAAAGTTGCTGGAATGATCAAACATTCGTGAACAGAACCACGATGGTCGTGGTCGAAGATCAAATCGATCAAAGCCGGGCTGTGTCACAATCTCACGCACAGCGGAAGTTACCGAGACACGCATCTCTCGCAGCGGTCGAGTGAAAACAGTGGATAATTTTGACAGTAGCGCTATGCAGCGTTGAAATACTCCCTGCTAACAAGCTGCAGAACCTGCAACACTCCTTGAAATTCGTAACGGATGCGTGGCACTTGACTTGCACGTCGTCAACGCCGTCAAATACTAAATAGCCCTACATGAGAAGTAGGCTCCCGGCTGATTTACCATGACAGGACCTCAATCCACACGCTAATGGTCTTGTCCCATCAACCTCAAGCTCATCATCTCATGGCTGCACATGCTACGACCAACAAAGGTGTAGGAGTCTGAACGACGAAAATGAGTCCATAGACGTTATCTCTGACATCAACCTGATGTCAATCTACAGGTGCTTACACGGAATTGGAAAACAAACAGCGCGTCTTCGCTCGTTGATCATCGTCAAAATCATGATTTAGTCTCTGATGCCGCGATAAAGACCGATGCTATGACTTGCTTATGATGCGGCTTGGACGTATTCCTTCCTGCAAGTCGTTCGCTTTTTCAGGATCGTATGGTACTGTGTACTACATGAATGTACTTTTTAACGATGAAGACGCTGTTATAAAAGACATCACTGTTGACGAACTCAAGGACATTAGAGCAATGTCTTGGCCGCCGAACGCAGCACAGAAAAGCGGTTGACACCACGGATTATATCGTCATGAAGTACATGGGTAAAACAACAGACGTACTCTTGCTTACGAAGAATTATCATAGTAGAGCGCCTCACGGCAAGTACCAATGATGATTAGAATGTAGGTATCCGCCCATCATGCATCACGGCCAACGGCAACTGACCTCTTTTACAATCCCGCTAGTGACACCGACAGGCGAGGTTGGCGAATGCTAAGGGACAGGGGACCTGTGGTGGACAAGCTCCGTACATGGGTACAGGCATTGAATAGATGGATATCCGTGGGGGACGTACACGCGAAGAAGTATGGCTGGGTGTAGACGTATTTCTTTTCGTCATCTTACGATGTGATGGCTGGCCTTTCAGGCTGAGGCACGGGCGATCAGCAAGGCGGCCCGCGCGGCATGCCGCTAAGGTGATGGGCTGAGGTATAGTGGGCATGTTGAGGAGCGTGTGTGGTGAGGAGCGTGGGTGGTGAGGAGCTATGTCACTGGGACATCGGGAAGAGATGATGAACTCGTAGATGTGGAGGGCGCGAAGATTGGGTGAAGTGTGCATTTCTCAAGTATGTCCCACGGATACGCTTTCCATATTTTTAACGCGTATGATTTGGAGGTTAAAGAACCACTCGATATTCTCCATCAAATCGTTAAACATGACGCCATCCAGCCCAGACACGAGATCCTGCCAAAAAATGTTCAAGCCTCAGAGCGGAACGACGACCAGAACAACAGACCTGGAACGACAACGCGCCATAACACGACGTATCCCCAAAGTAGAACATCCGATCGCAATGTGCTCTGCCACCTCCCGATCCACACGACGCTATACATCGTCACTCCCCAATCAGCAAAAAAAAGATAGCAAAGGACAGCGGCACGGACCGTCAAGCCATTGATCACAATCTTCTCATCCCTAGCCCACGTCGCCACCTCGCTCAAAAATTGGCAAAACGTCTTGAGCCCGATCCTCGTCTCCGGCTTCTCCTCCTGCACATGGCCATCCTGCGTCGTAAACAGCGGCGGTGGCCTCGACGCCGCCGCCGGAGCAGGCACAGGCGGGAGCGCACACATCGCCTTGTACAGTGCGTCATACACCAGCCCCGCCTGCTCCTTGTTAAACCGCCCAAGCGAACGCAAGTTGCGCACCACCGCCCGCTTGGAAAACATCTCAATGTTGTGTACAATCTCATTCCGGAACCGCTTCCGCTCCGTCAGGATCAGCTCGTCCGTGATAATCGGCCCGAGCTTGAGCTCCCCATGGCGAGCGCGGCCTGTGGTCGAGCATCGCAACGGACAGCAACAAGAAGATGTTCAACCTGTTTACGGACGAGATTGGCAAGACGATTGGGAAGCACCAGGTTATCCACCGGCCGTCCATTGGGCGGATTACGACGTTGCAGGAGCCCAAGGCGCGTGAGTCGTTGTTGACTGCGGCGATGCAGAAGAGCATGATGGGGAAGAGGGCGGGGGATAGCTCATCGTCCTCTGCGACGCTGACTGTGGATGTGGATGCTGCGTCGGCTGGGCAGGTACTCGCTGGGCTCGAGACGGGTGCGCTGTCTGCGATGCCGATGGTCAAGGCTGTCACGGCTGCCAATGCGGCGTTGATGGAGCGAACGCCGTTTGCGATTGACGATGCCAAGGAAGAGGAAGAGGAGGAAGGGGATGATGACGATGACGATGATGACAATGACGACCCGTTTGCGAGTGATGGATGTGATGGGGTGATGGATGAGGTTGATGCATTCCTCGAGGCCCATGATTCGGGGTTGACAGAGGAGGATAGGCGGGTTGCCAGTGGTATGTGTTTTTTTTTTGGGTCCTCGTAACTTTTTTTTTTTGGATGTTGATTATTGTGCAGATTTGTTGAATGCGAAGCCTGTCAAGTGATGGATGGATGGATGGATGGAGTGTTTCTAGCTCTCTGGTTGTATATCATATATCCACAGCTGAGAATGGATGAGTTGGTTTTCTCACATGAGCTGCTATTGCATTGTGCAGACATTCATTTCCACATATTCTACTTGTACAAATTCAATATCATTTGCATGAGAAACTGGGAACCAAACTTGTGCATGGCTGTTGTTCTATCAACTTTTGTTCAACAATTAGAATGGTTTGCTTGCCTTGTCCAGACCCATCATTTGGCACCATGCTTCAGAAGAAGTGTAACAGTATCCTTGTGTTTTCTTTCTTTGGCAAGTGTCAATGCACTTCCATAGTCTCCACCTTTTGCATTGACATCAGCTCCTTTCTCCAGGAGCAGCTTGACAGTTTTTGTATGGCCCCTCAATGATGCATGATTCAAAGCATTGCCATAGTCTCCACCCTTTGCATTGACATCAGCTCCTTTCTCCAGGAGCAGATTGACTATGTCTGTATGGCCATGATATGATGCACCATTCAAGGCATTACCAAAGTGTCCACTCTTTGCATTGACATCAGCTCCTTTCTCCAGGAGCAGCTTGACAGTTTTTGTACGGCCACTCAATGATGCATAATTCAAAGCATTGCCATAGTATCTATCCTCTGCATTGACATCAGCTCCATGCTCTAGGAGCAGCTTGACTATTTCTGTATGGCCCTGATGTGATGCATGATTCAAAGTATTGCCATAGCGTCCACCCTTTGCATTGACATCAGCCCCTTTATCCAGGAGCAGCTTGACTATGTCTGTAAGGCCATAATATGATGCACCATTCAAGGCATTGCCATAGGGTCCACCCTTTGCATTGACATCAGCTCCATGCTCCAAGAGCAGCTTGACTATGTCTGCACGGCCCCCAAATGATGCATGATTCAAAGCATTGCCATGGCGTCCACTCTTTGCATTGATATCAGCTCCATGCTCCAGGAGCAGCTTGACTATTTCTGCATGGCCCCCAAATGATGTGTGATTCAAAGCATAGCCATTCCATCCACCTTTTGCATTGACATCTGCTCCATGCTCCAGGAGCAGCTTGACTATGTCTGTATGGCCTTTATCTGATGCATGATTCAAAGCATTGCCATAGCGTCCACCCTTTGCATTGACATCAGCTCCTTTCTCCAGGAGTAGCTTGACTATTTCTGCATGGCCCCCCAATGATGCACAATTCAAAGCATTGTCATAGCATCCACCCTTTGCACTGAAATCAGCTCCATGCTCCAGGAGCAGCTTGATTATTTCTGCATGACCCCTCAATGATGCATGATTGAAAGCATTGCCATAGCATCCACCCTTTGCATTGACATCAGCTCCTTTCTCCAGGAGTAGCTTGACTATTTCTGCATGGCCCCCCAATGATGCACCATTCAAGGCATTGCCATGGACTCCACCCTTTGCATTGACATCAGCTCCATGCTCCAGGAGCAGCTTGATTATTTCTGCATGGCCCTGATATGATGCATAATTCAAAGCATGGCCATTCCATCCACCTTTTGCATTGACATCAGCCCCTTTATCCAGGAGCAGCTTGACTATTTCTGCATGGTGCCCTACTGTTGCATGATTCAAAGCATGGCCATAGTTTCCACCCCTTGCATTGACATCTGCTCCATGCTCCAGGAGCAGCTTGACTATTTCTGTATGGCCCTGAGATGATACCTGATTCAAAACATAGCCACTCTGTCCACCCTTTGCATTGACATCTGCTCCATGCTCCAGAAGCAACTTGACTATTTCTGTATGGCCCCAACATGATGCACAATTCAAGGCATAGCCATTGTAGCTATGCTCTGCATTGACATCAGCTCCTTTCTCCAGGAGCAGCTTGACTATTTCTGTATGGCCCCTCAATGATGCACGATTCAAGGCATTGCTGTAGTCTCCACCCTTTGCATTGACATCAGCTCCATGCTCCAGAAGTAACTTGACTATTTCTGTATGGCCCCTCCATGATGGCTGATTCAAAACATGGCCATACTTTCTAACCTCTGCATTGACATCAGCTCCTTTCTCCAGGAGCAGCTTGACTATTTCTGTATGGCCCTGAGATGATGCACCATTCAAGGCATTGCCATAAGCATTGACATCAGCTCCTTTCTCCAGGAGCAGCTTGACTATTTCTGTATGGCCCTGAAATGATGCATCATTCAAGGCATTGCCATAGTATCCACCCTTTGCATTGACCTCAGCTCCTTTCTCCAGGAGCAGCTTGACTATTTCTGTATGGCCAGCCCTTGATGCAATCTGCAAGCAATCCTCACACATCCCTTTCCTATGGTTTGAAAGGTATAGCCTGTTTTGGACAAATTGGACACCTTGTGAAACTATGTTTAAGAGAATATTTGATGGATTCCCCCCATCATTCAACAGGATCATCATAGTCCTGGTATGCCCATTCTCTGTTGCCCTAAGCAATGTGTCATGATATTCACTTTCACTGTTGGCTCTAAATCTTGATATAATTGTATCAAGCCCAAGAAGTCCAGCATAGTAGAATGGGGAATATATATAGTCTTCTCCATACTGTTTAGCCCAGTTTGCATATTGCTTATGGCCTGTTTGAAATAATTTCATCACAAGCTGGTACAGATCTGGATCATTCTTGCTGTGTTTGTAATGCTTATGCCAATGTTTCATAGAGTAATCTATGAGTGGGAATGCCTTTGAGTCATCATCATACCACCCATCTTGCAGGAGATATACCAGGCAGGATTTTGCAATCAATGCATGCCCCTCTTTGACATCAGAAAGATTTATGGTATCACCCCCAATTGTCCTTGACTTTGCAAGGAGATATTCCTTTACAGATGCATGTGCTAATGTGATTGTGTCATTGTCCCCCTTTCTTATCAAGCTTGAACATATTATTGTGACATTTTCTGCATGTTCCATGGCCAGGGATGAATCAAAGGTACCGGATGATAGCTCAAAAGTGATAGCTGTTGCAAGCTCATGTACACTCAAAGGACAAACTCCAAAGACCAACCAATGCAGGAGAAGCTTTGCATATGGAATAAGTTTGTCATCAATCCTCTGGAGGATATGGTCATATGTGCTCTCCAAAGTCTTTGGAAGAGATTCCAATGTGTTAATCAGTATCTTCCTGTTGGGGCAAAGCCTAAGTTCATCAATTTGACAAGCAACCCAATGAAACCTAGTTAACCACTGAGCTTTGGGACAAATGATGAACCAAGTGACACATACATTCCATTTGCACCATTAACAAGTGCCTCTATCACTTTCCCCTCTGTTGAGGTATCCCATCTTCTGAGGTCAGTTTCTGACTTTACAGCATATTCAATATAGGAGATGATATCACTGCCAACCAAATCTGCAGATAAACATATCTCTGCTGGACCATATTCATCCATTGCCATTATCACTCTTCCCTCTCTCCTGCTGGTCACTAGAATGTGGCAATATGACATTTTCCATCCATGGATAACCCTAATTATCTTGAAAAGTTCCTCATATGCTTGACATTCATCAAGAGCATCAACAACAATATAAGCCTCCTTGTGTCATGGACCGTTCATTTTCACTTTTCTTTCGTTTCGTTTCTAAGACATTTATATTCATTTTCTTTGTTTTGATCTAAGGTCGCAGCCAAACAATCTAGATAAGATAACGATTATCTAATCAGCACAAAGATAATATAACAATTAGATTAGATTAGATAACGGAGATGCGGTCTTGCTTATGTTTCTCTTATGACTCACTCGGATCACTGGTCTGCATTATGCAATCCTTCTAGTACATTCTATGCTATTTATAGATAGGGTTACCCTAGGTAATTCCACAGCCTTTAGGGTTATGGGGTTTAGCGCACAGACCATGTATCTAGGTATATATACTGTGCAACGAACACCCAGAGACTCCATTCGAGTTCTCTTGGGGTTTCCCCTCAGTCAACTCTTCTCACCTCTCCTCTCTCAAGTCTTACTAGTGGGGCCCTAAGTCATCACGACGAGGGTAGTCCTGATACCTTGAAACCTTTCATTAGCTCTTTCAAGACTTCCAAAAGCTCAGATTCTGTTGGACAATAGAACTTCTCCTTCTCATAAAGTATCTCCAAGGGAGAATAGTTCCCAGAACTTGCTGACAAGGCCAAAACTAAGATTGAAAGGAGACTTTTAGGCTTCTGCTTTGCCTCCTCATTGATGTCAAAGTAGAAGTAAGCCAAACCTGCTCCAAGTTGTTTCTCCTTAATATCTTCAATGATTGTAGAGCTGTTTATGATCAGTCTTAGAAGACAGGAATGAAAAATGGCAGATACCAAATCAGTGTCTTTCCACACCCAGCTTTTAACCAATGCCATCAACTCTACTATAAACCCATTCAAAGTCAAGATGACTCACGCATTCCATTAATCCACATGAATGAATTGGCTTGTACCTTCCAGGTTGTGTATCTGTTATCTTTGAGCAACCACTGACCAGTGCCCGGATGATGCTTCTGTCTGGCATAGTAATGGTTGAGTGATGGGTCTGGTGCAGACAACCATCTCTTGAATTTGCCTGCAGTAGCTCCAGCTATACAAAAATTGTGACAATCAAAGGGTAAGATAGACATACTGAGAGATTCTTCAGCTTTGACTAAAAGATGATGAGGAAAAGACGGCATTAAATCACGTATTTCATACCATTGATGATCTAACATTGACTGAGCGAGTGGGAAAAGATGGAGATATAAAGGTACATGCCTGGTTGCCTTGAACGTCGTTGAATGTACTACCGGTTATCACAACGTTGCTGGGATGATCAAACATTCGTGAACAGAACCACGATGGTCGTGGTCGAAGATCGATTTGCAAATCGATCAAAAGCCGGGCTGTGTCAATCTCACACACAGCGTAAGTTACCGAGACACGCGTCCCTCACGCTAATTGTCTTGTCCCATCAACCTCAAGCTCATCATCTCATGGCTGCACATGCTACGACCAACAAAGGTGTAGGAGTCTGAACGACGAAAATGAGTCCATAGACGTTATCTAGATAACCTCCCATCAACCTGATGTCAATCTACAGTTGCTTACACGGAATTGGCAAACAAACAGCGCGTCTTCGCTCGTTGATCATCGTCAAAATCATGATTTAGTCTCTGATGCCGCCCCGATAAAGACCGATGCTATGACTTCACTCTCAGTGCTTATGATGCGGCTTGGACCAATACCGTCGCATTGGCGTCGCCATCATATCTCGGCACTTATTACGATGGCGTATTCCTTCCTGCAAGTCGTTCACTTTTTCAGGATCGTATGGTACTGTGTACTACATGAATGTACTTTTTAACGATGAAGACGCTGTTATAAAAGAAATCACTGTTGACGAACCCAAGGACATTAGAGCAATGGCCACCGAACGCAGCACAGAAAAGCGGTTGACACCACGTATTATATCGTCATGAAGTACACGGGTAAAACAGAGGAAGCGTACTCTTGCTTACGAATAATTATCATAGTAGAGCGCCTGACGGCAAGTGCCAATGAATGATATCACCCAACTTATGGGATGATTAGCCCATCATGCATCACGGCCAACGGCAACTGAGCGTAGACGTATTTCTTTTCATCATCTTACGATGTGATGGCTGGCCTTTCAGGCTGAGGCACGGGGCGATCAGCAAGGCGGCCCGCGCGGCATGCCGCTAAGGTGATGGGCTGAGGTATACGGAGGGCATATTGAGGAGCGTGGGCGGTGAGGAGCTATGTCACTGGGACATCGGGAAGAGATTCTGAACTCGCAGATGTGGAGGGCGCGGAGATTGGGTGACGTGTGCGGCGAAGTGATCTTGTGCAGGCGGAGGAAAGCAGAGCGAGTGGAGCACTGTAGCTGTTCTTTGGAATCACGTCCGATGAACGTCGCGGAACATAGTCGCGGCTCGACAATTACCATATCACCGCCGACTCCACCCTCACATTGCCCCGCACCCGGCATACCCGCTCGCTCATGATCATCGTCATAACTTATGATCTAGTACCAGTGCATCTGATGCCTGGGCAAAAAATGGGGCATACTTAACAGCCATGTATGCACGGCCCGTTTTTACAAGGCTGGTCCTCACTCCATATGCGACTCAGACTGAGTTTCGCATCAATCTCAATCGTTCTTCTCTATCTCATGCCTGCCGTCTTTGCGTCTTTGTTATATCCCGGCACTTGTAGCGGTGGCGCATTCCTTCCGGTACGTCATTAACTTCTTCTACCATTCTCATTATACATTCACTTCTAGAAAAGGGGATGTACGGGAGGGAAATTAGCTAAATGCGCTAGCTGGGTCGGGCAAAAATGCAGGCTTGGATCGAAACACATACGTTCTCCCCGAGAAGCCTGGCGCAACCGCGGTGAAATTATCGGAAAAGGATCGTATGGCACTGTGTACTACGTGAAAGGCCTTTTTAACGATCAAAAGGCTGTTATAAAAGAAATCGTTACTGACGAACCCAAGGACGTTGAAAGCGCTGAGAGGGAGATTAAGAATTTAAAGCTGGTCGAGCAATATCTTGGCCACGGGACGAAGCGCAGGAAGGGGGTCGACATCGCGTACTATATTGTCATGAAGTACATGGGTAATACAGCAGCGGAGACGCGCCTGCCTCACGCAGAATTAAAGCGCCTCGCGTCAAGTGCGAAGCAACGGTATCGCCAAATATACGGGATGATTAGAATGTGGGTGCCACCTATGATGGAAATGGCTAACCGCAATTGACCTTTTCTACAATCTTGCTAGTGACGACGATGATTGGGATTTCGCAAACTATGCATTCCCGGAGCAAAAAGAGGATGGGACGTATGAAAAGGCGGAAATGGTTGACTGGGAATCTGGGGAGCGTGATCCCAAGATTACACCTCTCAAAACGGTGGACATCAATCGAAAATTTCCTGTAGAGCATTGGGGCTAGTGGGTGAAACCGTTGGTCGATACAGTTCCGGAAAGCGTGCCTGATGCCTTGATCGCAACCTGGGGCTAGTGGTGAAGCCGTTGGTCGATACAAATTGTTGCAGTGCCGGAAAGCGTGCCTGATGCCCTGATCGCAACCTGCCGAGAGTCCCGGCATGACGGGTACGGTGGGCTCCAGCGCAGCTGTTCGCGTTTTGAGGACAATTATGGTGTACGTCGTTATTGAGACTTTCCTGCGTCTCTCTGTTGATCCTCGTCTGTTCCGCAAATTGATGTGCTCTACAACTTTGACTGCGGCAGCTACAGCAGCGCGGCGGGCCATCACAGCAACAAGTTGTTTGACTTGTTTACGGACGAGATTGGAAAGATGATTGGAGACGTTGTTAACATTCCGGGGGGTGGCCACTCACTGACATAACCCTTGGGTGTCCTAACATAGGGGTGGTAGTGTCCTTCCTCATATGAATATAAAGGTACATACCTGGTGAATCATAAAGTTGCTGGGATGATCGAACATCTGGGAACGGAACCACGATGGTCACGCAGCGGAAATTACCGAGACAAGCAGTGGTCGAGTGAAAACACAGTAGCCGCTATGCAGCGTTGAAATGCGACGTGGGCGAGGGACGGGAAGATTGTGATCAATGGCTTGACGGCCCGTGCCGCTGTCCTTTGCTATATCTCTTTGCTGATGGGGGAGCGGTGTAAACGAGAGTGAATTTCTGTGCACAGAAAGGCAAATCCTTCTCTGATTATCAATATCACAGTTCAAATCTCCGTTGCGTTCCGAAGCGGTTATAGCTGTGTGGGAGCGCAGCCTGCGCGACGGTAAGTCAGCTCCCCGCCCGATGGCCCTAATCCACTCCCACCTTGCGCTTCCACTCGTCACGCGAGGAAAAGTCAGAGACATCTACGAAACTTCTCTCACAGACACCCTGCTCTTTGTCGCCTCAGACAGAATCTCAGCTTATGATGTCGTGCTACAGAACGGCATCCCAGACAAGGGCAAACTCCTCACCACCATCTCCCTCTTCTGGTTCCAGAAGCTGGCCGATATCATCCCCAACCATCTCATCACGGCAGACGTCGACGAGATGCCAGATGAGGTGCGGCAGTACAGGGACCAGATCCAAGGTCGTGCGATGCTTGTGAAAAAGGCCAAAGTCATCCCCATCGAAGCCATCGTCAGGGGTTACATTACCGGTACGTAGCTTAGAGTCCTAGCTCTCACCGCACTGGTTAACGGCGACGCAGGATCTGCATGGACAGAGTACCAGAAATCCGGAACCGTCCACGATATTCCCTTCCCCAAGGGCCTGATCGAATCACAAAAACTGCCCGAACCCGTCTTTACGCCATCCACCAAGGCTGAGCAGGGTGATCACGACGAGAACATCTCCCCCGAACGAGGTGAGCACGCCCGACCCCCCCCCCCCCCCCCCCCCCTTCTTCGCCCTCTCTCGTTGTAATTAACCACACACCCGACTACAGCGGCTCAACTCATCGGTCAAGACCTGTACGACCAAATTTCCTCCGTTTCTCTCCGGCTGTACAAAGCCGCCGCCGAGCATGCCCTCGAACGCGGCGTCATCCTCGTTGACACGAAATTCGAATTCGGCCTTTACCAAGACCAGGTCATCCTCGTCGACGAAGTACTCACACCCGACTCGTCCCGATATTGGCCCCTTGAGTCCTACGCACCCGGAAAGCCCCAGTCAAGCTTCGACAAACAATTTGTTAGAGACTGGCTCGTCAAGTCGGGCTTTAGAAGGGGCCTCGAGAGCGGCGCCGAGGGCCAAGAAGGCCAGGGATGGAAAATCGACGACGATGTCGTCCAGGGCACCCGAGCGAGGTATGCAGAGGCAGTGGACCGCTTGACGAGGCCGTAATCATGATATAAACTGTACCCATCTATTTATAAGTTATCCATAGTGGAAAACGTTTTTGAGCGCTGAACGCCCATGGACAAGAGAGCAAGGAAAGGGCTACAAATCGGTACCTGCTCCACCACCATCGTCCACGGCAGCATCTACACCACTCGCCTCGGGTCCCGTCGCAGACGACACACCACCCCACCCAACCGGCCCCTCCCTTTCCCTTTCACCTTCCCCCTCGTTCCCCTGTCCCCTGTCCCCGTCCCGTCCTTGCTGCGGCTGCGGCTGCTGCTGCTGCTCAAACGCTAGCGCGCCCCCCGCACGCGCCACAGCCGCCCCAATCGCCTGCGTCCTCAACGCCAGCCCACGCGTCTTCTCAATCACGCTCTGATACACAGGCTGAGGCGGCCGATTGATCTCGATCACATTCTATCGTCACGGAACCCGGCGGGTTGCCCCGTCATCAGCGAGCTTGAAAAAAAAAGAGAGAGAGAGAGACGGGGACGTCTGAGAGATGGATGGGGCGAAAAAAACACACACCTTTTCCAAATCGATTTTGGCGTCCGCGCCCATCCGGGTTTCCCGAATGAGGTTAACGATCCACTTTTCGCCCTCGTCCGGGGAGAGGTTGAGCCGCTCGGAGAGATCCCGGATATCGATCTTTTGATGGATCCGACAATACGCCTCACTGATCAGGTACCGCGCGTTATCCAAAAACTCGTCCCTAAACTCTCCCAAAAAGAAGTCGTTGGCGAGCACCCCGTCAGCAGCGTCCCTGAGCGCCCGCTGCGCGGCCTCGAAATCGAACTCGACGTAGAGCTCCTTGAGGAACGAGGTCACCGGGTCTTGGTACTGGTACTCCTCCGTCTGGATCACCTTGACGATCTCCTTGAGCGCGTTGCGGACGCGTGACGAGATTGGAACTGGCGCGGCAGCCCCTGCTCCCGCTGCTGTTGTGGAAGCTTTCCGGGAAAGCACGGCGGCGGCGGCGAGGTACCGCAGTATCCACGGACACGATGTTTGGATCGTGTTGAGGTAGGCGGGCGTCATGAAGGTGTCGAGCAGGAGCGTCCGCCCGTGCGGGTGGTTGAAGTAGACGAAGAGAGACCAGTGCACGAGCCAGGTGCGGGAATGCAGTTGGGCCAGCGCCGGATCGCTAATCGCCATTGAGAAGGCCGCCGAGGGTGACGTGACCGTCCCGTTGGCGGCGGCGGCGGCGGTATTGGTATTGATATTGGCAGGCGCGGAAGAGGAGGAGGAGGAAGTACGGGTATCGATGGCCTCGCGTAGCGTGTTGAGCTCTTCGAGCGCCACCTCCCAGTTTCCGGTGAGAATGTCGGAAGCGAGTTTGCCCCAGTGTGCGGAGGTGGTGCGTTCGATGTTGGTCGAGAGCACACGGAAGTGGTACAGATAGTCCGCCGCGCCGCTGTAATTGCCGTAAGAGAATTGGAACTGGCCAAAGTTGTAGAGCGCGGTGATTTGGTCCAGGGTCAGCTAGAGGCGTTTGGCAAAGCGGAACGGACGAGGATCAACACAGAGAGACGCGGTAAAGAATTGATAACCACGTACGCCATAGTTATCCTTTAGATACTGCAAGTTTTGAATCTTGTCCTGCCGCAACGACTGCGCCACGTCCGGATTCTCAATCACGTTCAACACGGCCTGGGCTTCCTGCTGCAGCCTTTCGTTCGTCGACACTACTTCCTCTCTCTTCCTGGCGAACTCTTTTCCACCCCGAAAAATCGTCAATGATCAGACGAGGATACTACACAGGGCGGCGGACTCACCCTCGGGAACGGGCTCATCAGGATAAATCTGCTTACACAGCGACACTGCGTAATCGTGCATATTCGTCCCCTTGGCAAGCTCGTATTGCGCGATCTGGACTTGTGCGATCGGGAAAATAGAGTTGTCGACGAGCCATGCGAGGAGAGGAAAGACGAGATGACGGTCCAAGTAGGGGATGATGGTCCGCGTCAGATCGTGTTCAGCCATCTCTCTTTTTTTTTTTTTCTTTGGGGGGGACGGGATGTTGAGATGTCCGCGCTGGGTGGATGGACTTCGATATTGATATCCGTCGTCGGCAATTAGCGTCGTGTTGCAAAAGTGGCACTGCCACCAACTCACCCCAACTTGTCACTCGCATCACTATTACTCATTGCACCACTACATTGGCCACTGCTCGCTTCATGTCGTCACTGTAGGCTACTTCGCGATGACTGCCAAATTATGATTGCGTCTCTAATTTCCCTGCACTGCCGACTACGCCGTTTTTGGTGAATTCTTCCTTTTACAACACTTTTTTCACCACGCCTTGATTGTGGGTCGTATGGCTTTACACCCTCACGTCTCGCCTGTTCAGGCATCAATTAAGACCTCAGAGCATGACGGTAGAAAGTTTCTTGGCAAGAAACCGATGACTAGGCCATCGACGTCCATACATCAGCGCATCCAACTTTATCCCCCTAGCCAGTGAGTTGGCGTGGGGACCTTACGTCATCCCGTGCAGCATATATGAGCATGAAGCCTGAAACCTAGACCTGTCTATCACTCTAGCACTCGCTGCGAGTGCCTTCTGCCTTCACCACTCGCCACTCACTTTCTTCCTCAACATGGATTACGACGAATCGGTATATGGTATGCAATCGCTAAAACTGCTACACAGTCCATTCATCGTCTCTGAACAGCTACCTTGGCTTCGTGGAAATGCGAGTTCCAAGGCGATGCCGTACACGTGCTCCTAGACACCATCTCTGATTACCTCGATAAAGCCAGAGCCGTTTATGGAAGATTTGCTCCTCTTGTAAATTCATCGGGAACTGGAAAGTCCCGTATGGTGGATGAACTGTCAAAAGAAATAATATCTGTGCCCATATGTTTGCGTGTCCACGGCAGTGGAGGTTTCACATCTTCCTTCTTTGTTTTGGCGTGCTTATAATCTAATCCGAATAGGATTCCCTCCTCCTGATGGTAATCTACGTAACTGGCTTCTCACTGGTGCCGGCTACCTGCATCAAGATGGTTTTACACAGCGGATGCATGCTTTTGTGTATACGCTGTTATGTGTCACTCTTGAATATCTGAAATCCATCGATGAGCGCGGTAATTATCCTATCACTGCTTTCCCATTATGTACCAACGAGATTGTAGGCGATATTCCAAAGCATGGCGAAGAACGCCAACGGGCTTTGGCATCTGCTTTCCGTGACATCATGACAAGAGGTCATTCATTCCATAAACCAGGTCCAGATCGAATAAAATTCTATGATGAAGTAATTACGAAGGCAAATGTAGTGAGTCTACTTGACCTTTACAATTAATCTTATGGAACTCATACATCTTTCAAGTTCGTGAAAGATGCGCAAGGACCAAGTCCCCCCGAATACGTTGCTGGTGGCAAGGGGATTTACGAAGCAGCGGAAGCACTCTGCAACTTTGTAGACCCATCTGGGGTGTTGGATGCGAAGGCGGGGCCACGGCGACCACTCATTATAATCTATTTGGACGAATACCACAAGCTCGCCGACGAGCAGTTTTTGTTTTCCGAGCTGCTCCGTGTTCTTGGAAGGTTAGTTAAGCTCCCTATATTCGTGTTGTTCCTTTCCACTGCGGGACAGTTTTACGAATGGCGGGGAGCGTGGGCCAGTTTAGACCTGTCGTCGGTCGACACCTTGCCTCCAATTTCCGAGATTAGTTTCGACGACATCATGTTGCCTTCAACAGAGGGTGCCACGTTAGATCAAGTTGTACAAGAGGCTTGGATGTCTCACATCGGTCGTCCATTGTATGTCCGCTTCGGATATTCCTTCTGCGAGCAGCTTACTTCCCCCCTCGACTAGATTCGGGACTCGTTTTGATGCCGCGCCGGGGTTCATCAAAAAATCCGATGCTCTGATCTTTGCCGGGTACAAGTTGATAGCTGGCCAGATCTCGCTTGACAACACCAACAATGACCGGCGAGGTGGTATTCTAGCCTGTCTCTTAGTGCGTTTCGGTCTCGAGTTCAATACAAACAAAGCAGAATATGGCAACATCGCCCGTAGACAAGTTGAGCGGCATATGCGACTGTGCGTCGCTGCAACAAGCGGATTTCGAGATTTGGTGACCATTTCTGGGTCAGAACCCCTTCTGGCTGAGGCTGCTTCTCAACTTATGAAGAGACTCCCTGAGGATCCGGTGTACTATCTGGCGAGCCACTCGGACTTGAACTGCATTGATCTTGGGCGACACGGCGAGCTGATTGCGGCACTCCTCATTATGCAGGCACGTGACAAGACGACATCCGGAATGGGAAAAAGCTGGATAACTGTTAGTGAATTCATGGATTCCCTATTTCCAACTGCTGTACACGACAAGTTGCAACAATCTTTGCCAACAATTTGGCGTGATGGAGAGAATCAAACATTCCGTGAAACATTCAAGAACTATGGCATGTGGTTCAACCATATCATCAAGGTTGAAGATGGAGAAATGATTTCGGTTAACCATCTCTGGAAATTTATCCAGAGAGGGGCGATGATAGTGTGCAAGAATCATTATAGCATTGACATCGTCTTGCCTGCTTGTGACGTGAACCAGGATCTTTCCCCTGATAGCGTGACGGCCATTCTTATCCAAGTCAAGAACGACAAAAAAACCGGGGATAAAATCCAATCAAGACCGTTCAATGCCATGGATCCCTTCTCACTGAGCCTCTTTGACAACGAACGGCCGCCACGTCCTATCATTCGAGTCGTCTTTGCCCTTGCGTCTCCGACATCTGCTGTACTCATTCCTGATCCACCCACACACCAAAACCGTTTCAAACATTTTACTGCGTTCGATATCTGGTGTGCAGGTTTATCACAAGACACGTTTAAACACGTCGGCCAGATTCAGAACCTGATGTCATACAAAATTCTACTGGATCTTGTACCTAAGCCTTTCGATCCATTCGAGATCAATGAACCTTTTGCGGGGGCCGGGGAGACGAAGGCCAAGAGAGAATGTCAAAGGCGGAGGATGGCAGGGCTGCTTACGTCCCCCGAGGAGACGAACACCAAGGAGACCAAGGAGACAAACACCAAGGAGACCAAGGAGACAAACACCGAGGAGACAAAGGAAACAAATACCGAGGAGACAAACATCAAGGAGACAGACACCAAGCCCAAGCAAAAGCGGAGGAAGGTGGAGGATTAGCAATTCAGCGAATGACGAGCGGAAAGTATGAAAAGAACTTGACGTGTATGTAAACGACCCTAGCTAGCTTTTCTTTTTTGTTCGCGATATGAAATGTTGAGTTAGCTAGTTGGTGTAAACCAGGAATGAATGTTTTTTGAGTCGCGCGCAGCACAGCCGCACGGCGTCATGTCGCTTCAGAACATCCTCAACAGACTCGCCCGTCCAGACTACGCCGTCCTCCCAACCGCCGCCTCCGCCCCAAAACACGACCACGCCTCAAGCTGCGCCAGACTTAACTTCAACTTTCCACGCAGATACACTCGCTTCGCCGTCGCCGGTCTCGTCGGCCTACTCCTCTACCTCTTTTTGTTTGGCCGCAAAAGGTCATGGTCCGCTTTTCCTGCAGAAGCCTGGCCCAGCCCAGACGGAAGGCCACCACTGTACAAGCAGTACAGGGAGTACGAGCGACACTCGCTGGCGCACAACCCAGATCTGCCTTATCCCAACGGCAAACACGCAAAGTTCATCCTGTTCGCGAACCACCAGAACGGTGCGTTCCGTGTCTCTGACTCTCCTTTAACCCAATTGTTGATTCCGCTAATGCTATGTGCGAAACAGGTGTCGGGTGGGGGAATGTGTTGCAGGAGATGATCTACAATGCTTATTTCGCTTACCATGTCAAGCGCTCGTGAGCACATCCCGCCTGCATTCGACTGTCATTCACACCGCTCAACCCGGCGCTTGCGTTGGCCAGATTTGTATTCTATAACTACACCTGGGACATGGATGGCCCAGACTATGCGGACTACAACGGACATCTGATTCCTTCGCGGATACCCCTCACCGCGCTCATCTCTGGTACGCCCGTCTGTTTGGTGTGTTGGTCGTGTGGACGGCTATTGATGGACGGTTGAACAGGTCCAATGGTAGGGAGCAAGATGGGGCCCAACGACGCAGACGTCCCACGGGCCGTTTCACTCGACTACTTCAACCTCGTCTGTCCGAAAGAGCAGCGGCACATCATCAACGGCAATGAGGTCAGGCAGGGCTTGTGGAATCCGACGGCCAAACAGCTGCTCAACGCCCTCGTCGAGAAGGTGTATGCGACCGATGCCCGGTGTATTGAGATACCGCGTGGGACGGAGCAAGTTTTCGACTTCATGTACGCCCCGCCCTTTCGTCTCTCTCTCTCTGTGTTTTACAGCAGTTGACCTAAAACATGTAGACTATTCGGATCCGACAAGGCCCTCGATCTATGGCCTCTCCTCCGCGACTCGCCCATCTTCACCCGATTCGGCTGGTCGCCCCTCATCCACGCCGCATACAAGACCAACAGACGGTTCTTTGAATCCGCCCCGTCCTCCATTTTCGCCTCCCTCTACGCGCCTATCGCCAAACACTTTCCCAAGATGTTTGCGTCTGCTGGCCCGCTTTTGCCGCCTTATGACCCCCTCGATGGGCTGCTCGTGCTGCACATCCGGCGGGGCGACTTTGATAAGCATTGCTGGCACTTTATCAACTACTCCTCGGGCTACAACGGGTACAACTCCTTTTCGGACCTCCCGGATCATTTTGTGCCTCCGCCCGGCGGACCGACGCCAGAAAACGCAGACACCTACCTCAGGCACTGCTTCCCGAACGTGACGCAGATCGCGGAGCGCGTCAGGGACGTGCGAGAGCGGGTGGAGGGTCTGCGCAAGGTGTATGTGATGACGAACGGGAAGGGGGAGTGGTTGGATGAGCTTAGGGCGGCGCTGGCGGGCGGCACTGGGGGGGAGTGGGAGATGGTGACGACCAGTCGGGATTTGGCGCTGAGTTGGGAGCAAAAGCCGGTTTCGCAGACGCTGGATATGTATGTTGGGCAGCGGGCGAAGGCGTTTATCGGTAATGGGGTGAGTCCTCTCTTCTTTTTTCTTTTTTTATTTTTTATTTTTTATTTTTTATTTTTTATTTTTTGGCTCTGATGACCGGTGAACAGTTTTCAAGCTTGACGTCGAACATTGTCATGTTTAGGATGGGCAATCCTTTGGTCGGACCTGGACATACCTTTTTTTGGTAGACTTGGGTTTTCTGGCATCAACCAATCCAGTATTAGTACCACAGTACCACAGTACCGCAAGCAAGCAAAGTATTTTTATTTCAGGAAGTAGACAATACCCGTACATGTACCCCCCACGCTTTTTATCTATCGCGATTTTCTCTCATCCTAGTCTTAATCTGGTGGTTTATTGCTCTTATCTTCGGCGTGACCAGTTTCAATTGAGCATGCCGATTACGTCAGCATCACAACCCAGCTGATAGAGGGTTGCGCTGAAACTTGACTTTCGGGAGCGGATGAAGATGATCAGCTATTTCCTACATCAGCGGGTCCGAAATAGTTCTTTAAAACATGGTCAAACACAGCCAAAATACCCCTAAAGGGCATCTCTGAAATGAATGTTTTTGCCGCTGATTGAGTCGTCGCAGACTAAACTTCAGGAGCATATATCGAGGAGCGAAGCAGTTCATTGAGCTTGTTGAGAGAGAGACAGCAAGAATTAGGTAGACCAGAAGATTTGGAAGTATTTAGAGCTCTAAACTCATACATTGTGTCTAGACCTCTTTTGAAACCAGCCTCGGTAAAACGTATGAAGTTACCAAAAGCTCATTGTCTCGTCATCATGAGTGTCAAAGATCGAAGCCGAGGCGGATGTCACTCTTGCCCCACCTCTCTCTCGCCCTTCGACCCATTAGGAACACCCTCGTTCACTGTGTGCTTCTCCCACCCGGTGCGCGGAAGGATGGGTCATGGTATCGCTCATGGACGAGTATAATCCTTCATAGGTCGTACTGCAACCCGCCCTTTGGATTCCCCTTGTCGCTCGGCTATTTCGTCTCGCTCCCCGGCTCCGGCCCATCTCTCGCCCACACCGCTGGTCCCAGGTCCGCCCGATGATTTATCAGCCTCCCAACTGCTTAGCTACTCCATCATAACCGAGATGCAGTCGTTGACGCTGTCCATATCCGTCCTTGCGTCGAGTAAGGCACCAGAACGCAGTACAACGTCAAGGCACGATGTGATGACATGTGTCTCAGTGATAACCTATTGATATCCTACATACTACGACCAGATCAGGTCGTCGAGCCTTCTCCAATTGGCTATTTATAGCAACGGACAGAAACTCGGTGGACTTGCTTTATATGCATCTTTCGCGTGCGGACTGTCTGTAGTGAATCGCCGTGGACTTCTTTGCATGATGGCTTGGCTGCCGAGTCTTCGTTCTCAACGCACATGCAGATGTGGTTTAAACCAGGGCCCCCACCATGATCACGGCTGTTGGATCACGATCACAGGTATCACGGCTGGCGCCGCCGTAGGACTCGTCTGGTTGCTCCTGTGCCTCTTCTTGATGGGGAGAAGAAGCCTCTTCTCTGACTGGCCCGCCTTTCCTACAGAAGTCCAGCCCGACCTAGATGGAAAACCGCCGCTGTACGAGCAGTACAGGGAGTATGAGCGACACTTGCCAGCGCACAACCCAGACCTACCTTATCCTGATGGCAAAAATGCAAAATTCATCTACTTTGGAAACCATCAGCAAGGTGTGCGTTCCCGTGTTCCCCCATCTCTTTAACGCTGCTATATGCAGGTATAGCTGTCGGATGGGGGAACGTGTTGCAGGAGTTGATCTACAATGCTTATTTCGCTTATCATGTCAAGCGCTCGTGAGTACCCCACTTACACTCGACTGGCATTTAAACCGCTCATTAACCAGCGTTGGCCAGATTTGTATTCTATAACAACACCTGGGACTTGGACGGCCCAGAGTATTCAGACTACAACAGCAATTTATACCTTCGCGGATACCCCTCACCGCACTCATTTCTGGTACGCCACCCACCCGGCCACCATTGGTAGTGGACGTCTACTGACAGGTGGGCAGGCCCAATTGTAGGGGACGAGATAGGCCTCGACGACGTAGACATCCCGGGCGCCGTCTCACTCGACTATTTCAACGTCGTATGCCCCAAAGAGGAGCGGCACATCATCAGCGGCAAGGCGGTCAACCGGGACTTGTGGAAACCGACAGCCATACAGCTGCTCAACGCCCTTGCCCAAATGGTGTACGCGACGGATGTGCATCGAGATAGCGCGCGAAGAACCGTTGGACCAAGTTTTTAATATTAGGTACGTTCTCAGTCCTCGTCTTTCTATATCTATCCTATGTGCTTGTTAGACTGTTTGAAACCGTCAAAGTCCTCGATCTGTGGCTTTTTGTCCGCGAATCGCCCATCTTCACTCAATTTGGATGGTCGCCCCTCATCCACGCCGCGTACAGCGCCAACAAATTATTTTTCAAGCCCACCCCGTCCATCTCCTTTCTCGCCCCTCTCTATGCGCCCTTCTCCGAGCACATCTCAAAGCGATTCGCACCCACAGATCCCCTTTTCCCACCGCACGACCCTCTCGAGGGCCTGCTCGTCCTGCATATCCGGCAGGGCGACGATGAGCAGCACTGTTGGCACTATATCAATCGCACTTGGGGATACTATGGATACAATTCCTTCTTGGCCCTCCTGGATCACTTTCTGCCTCCACCTGGGGGGCCGACACCGACGCCAGAGAACGAGGCCATCTACCTCGAGCACTGTCTCCAGAACGTGTTGCAGATTGTGGAGCGGGTAGAGGACGTGTGAAATAAAGTGGAAGGCCTGCGCAAGGTGTATGTTATGACAAACGCCAAGCAAGTGTCGTTGGAGGAGGTCAAGGCGGCGCTGTGCTGTTAGAGAGCGCTGGGGGAGAATGGGAAATGGTGACGAGCACTCGCGATCTGGCGTTGAGCTGGGAGCAGAAGCCGGTTAAGCAGGCACTGGATATATATGTTGCGCAGTGGTCAAGGGCGTTTATCGGCAACGGGGTGTGTATCTCTCCTCTTTCTCTGTCTCGTGTGCCAACGGTGGTGACCTTGTGATAGTTTTCCAGTTTTACGTCGAATGTCGTTATGCTTAGGATGAGCAATCCTCTCCTCAGTCCGAGACATACCTTTTTTTGGTAGGACATGTGACACGGCTTGTCAACGTTTGACTGCATCTATACTGCTACCATTCGCCACTGCATGAAAGTATATCAGGGATGTGGACATAGCTCTCCCTCTCTTTTCTATATTTGCTTTTTTAATTAGACAATATGCAGACTGTTGTTACTTGACAAGGTTGTTTGGTAATAGTAATATTTTACAAAAGCACGATGTAAAAAAATAACATCGTTCAGTTGTCGAGCCTCGACGACGAAATTGTTAATAATACAATAGCCGGAATCTTAATAGGAAAAGGAGCAAAATTCTCTCCAATCTGAAATTTAGTCATTAAACAAACGATCGAACAATCCTCTCGTTCCTACTTCCTTGCCCGCCTGTTTTTTTCCTTTGCGAACCTTCGGTTGCTCTGATGATGTCGGTACAGCAGCCACAAGGTCCGAATCAGCAGACGCCATCAATAGCGCCACTGGGGGGGGGGGGCCTTCGTTACGCGCACCATCATCAAATTGGTGCATCAGTATCATGATGTAGATTAAACATGTTGTTGATTTTCAGACCACACTCACTTGAGGCACGATATCAAAACAATTGTGTGCGGCCCCCCCCGGTCCCCGACCGATTCAATAAAAACAACCCCAATGGCCATACAAGCTGTGTGGCGAACAGGAACGCGCGATTTCACTGAAGAAACGATTTGCCGAGGCTTAATCCCAATGTCAGACCAATCGCCTGATCTGAGATCAATCCGATGTTTTCCTTCTTCCACATGGAAGCACGACTGAAAGAAGAAGGATAGTGATCGCTTGGTAAATATGAAAAGTATACGAAAACCATTTCGAGGCAGTCGTACTGTATCTGGATTCCACAACTCTTTCCATGTGTCTGACATTGTAAAATCACTTCGAGCACGGTTCGTACCAACACAGATTGCGCTTCCCATGAGCGGGGCCTTTACACATCATTGAAAGCTATCCAAGCTGCGCGAGTACCGCGCATCAGAAACACGCCTCGTCACACAGGATCCCACAACAGATCGTTCAACGGAACGTCCAACTCCTTTGCTAAACCCAGCGCATCATCATGCGACACCCCACATTTGAACATGGGTGGACCTTCGAGCTTGTCCACGGGCGAAGTACGATGGAGCAGCCACATCGACGCGAGTTCCACAACCTATCACATAAAAACAACGTTCATTCTTAAAGGGGGAAAAAGCCTCCAATACTATGAACTCACTGCCGTGTACACCCCCACCCGTGCGATTTCCATATCCGTGAATTCACCCGGGGCACGAAACACGTCTTGCGCGAGCCATCCGTAGCGCTCTTCACCATCATCTACATCATTCTCTTCCAATAGACATCCCAGGATGGCGATCAACCTATCAAGCGGGAACGGCGTTGGACCAAGGAGACGCTGAGGCACCTATCATTCACGATCCATCAGATATAACCCAAAAAGGCAACAAGAAAGAGCCACCTTGGAAGGACCGCTTCCCGTCTTGGTGGTACTGGACGCGCGTCTTCTCCTCCGCTTCTTCTCGTCCAATCCCCGGCCAAACATGCGCGTGTCGGATTTTGCTGGGTTGGTCGATGCCAGAAACGCGGCTATGAGGATGAATTTTGAAAGGCGCGGCAACGCGGCAAGGCCCGTTCCTCCAGGCTCTCTTCCATCACTGGTATAGGAACGCGCATAAGAGGTAGCACGGGGAGTGCGGGGAGTGAAAGGCGTGTGGGGTGTGTTTGGCACAGATGACCGGAGTGTCCGTGTTGTCCGAGGTGTATGCGGTGTTGGATCCACTCCATCAAAACAGGCAACGGACACCCCTCCTGTTTTGATTGGTGAAGAGGGACGCGACAGAGAAATGGTATCTAGGTCCGGAGGTGACGCATTTACACGAGCCCAAGCGGTTGCATTCGTTAGACGGGGATAGAGCTCCTCGAGTGCACTGGTCAAGGTGGGCTTCAACAGCCGGCTGAGCCTCATTCTGGCGTCTTCCGATGGGGGATGAAGTTCCTCGTCCAAGTCGTCCTCCATTTCCTCGCTCTCGTCGTGCTCTTCGTCAATATCCATCTCATCAGGCTGCATGCCTGCAGGTCTTGCTCGTCGCAGGTGCAAATCTTCGATTCTCTGGCGGTGCTCGTCTAGTACGGGATGAACGAACCCTGGCCATCGAGCAGCAGCGATGTAGTGTATCTCCCTTGGATCATGTGTGAAGGGATAACAGACGTCACAAAGAATGGATACGAAATGGATGTAGAGTTGTCGCAGGTTGGGATGGTATAATCCTGGAGACGGAATGTATTTGTCGCCTTGATTGACACTCCTGCTTCGCCCGCGCTTTGATTTATGGGTTGGCTCAGAGGCAGTCGTGCTGTGCGAAGCGTTTGCCGCACTTTTAGATAAGGAGTCAAAGTACTCCTCCAGTTGATCCAAGATTTCTAGTAGAGTGGTGACAACCAGGAAGAACGTGCATATAGCGGGACGTACGTTCTTTCTTGGGTGGTGGCATATCTATGAAATATGGATCTGGACAAGCGCCAAGAGGAGGTTTCATATCTTCCCACCGCACCTGGGATACGAAGATGACCGTCAGGTCTAGTTGGGTCTACTCAACGCAAGTATTAGTATAGTTGACGCGTAACTGTGATTAGGCACGTACTAGTTCGGCCAGACGCGTCAGTGGCACCAATAGATCTGGCATATTATCCCGCAGACGTTCCGCATGTTCAAGGACGATTGCAAAGCACACTTCCTCTTCCTCGGCTTGTTCTTCAACCTGTCGCTGCTTTCCTTTATCCTTCTCTTTTCCTTTTGTCTTTTTGCCTACGCCTTTCCTCGCCGCTCGCTGATTGTGACTCTTATTGCTCCGTATATGAGAATGGAGAGTCCTCAATCCACGGATGAACGAATCAAACGAGTCGTTCCACCGCCTTGCAGACGATGGCAAAGTCCAGTTTGCGCACCCTTCATTCCAATCCACCGTCCAGTTGGCCAGCGAGTTCATGACACGGTCGTATAATAAACGAGGAGAAAAACATGAGATTCCATTGGCAAACGCGAGCAGGACATGGGCCGTGGGATCATTTTGGAATCTGGTGGCAAGCGCGTTTTTCAGAGCGCTGGTTGTGTCTGGAAGCGAGACGGGGTCGTAGAGGAAAATGAACGGCGGGGGGGCCAAGGCGACGAGCGTGGCGAGCTCGTCAATTTCCATTTGTTGTGTACGTAACTGCAATCGCCAGTTCACCAATCAGTGATTGGCCTGGTGCGTTTCACAGAAAATTTGACCGTAACATGGAAACCTGATCTATTTCATGTGCAGTAGCTGACCGCAACTTAATGATCACTGCCATGCTGTGCGATAATCAGGTATAAAGTCAAGCGCCATCGTCGCAATTGGTTCCTCTCAGTGCTGGCCACTCCTATCACCACAGGTCCCGACAATGCACCGCATCCACCTCTGTCTTCTTGCTTTAATCGCCATCTCTCTTCGCATCATTCTTGCAGTCCCCGTCTTGTCAGACACCTCGTCAGTATCACACTACTCTCCTTCCCTTACGGGAGGCAACGAAAACGCGGGATATCATGGACCCAGTTATAACCTACCTGCGGACATACGCCAAGAGCTAAATAAGATGCCAGATAAGCAAAAGCAGGCTCTCATAGCTGAATGCGAGTCTTCAAAATCTGGAGACATGTCCATGCGTATAACGCTGCGGATACTAGTGCAGCGTGAGTAAATTTCGATCGAGACATGAACACCTCACTACAGCCCCCCATCTTTTCCAGTTTTAACTGCAGAAGAATTCAAGAAGCTAACGGCGATGCGTGAGGCGTCAAGGAGCAGTTTAATATATCTTTGCAACGATCCGAAATCTAAGCAATCCTTATCCGAGTGTTTACGGGAGCATTTACCCCGCATAAAGCTACACAATAGAAGAGTAAGTATATTTCGATTGAATCTGGCAAGACGCAGATGCCTCACTTCTCCTCAATCAGAGTCCTGAGTTTTGGTCCTTTTAATCCGTAACATCACAGGAGGTAGATAGTGGAGTGATGGTTGGTGTCCGAGGTTGCGTAGACCACTACCTTCGTATTATCAATACAACTGTCGTAACTGTGAACATGTAAATCGGCCCTCCTGAACGTGTGAGCATCACATCCAAGGTACTTCAAATGCTACCAGCCACCAAAAGGCGTTGGCTGGCATCGTATTCTGATCTACGATAGATAGTCCTTTGTTATCTTCAAAAAAGGCAATCATGTCAATCGTTCCACAATCCGCCCACTCGCATAGGAAGCGCAGAATCCTTCTCTCCGGCAATTTTTGGTCGAGGTAGCAGGCCGTTTTCAATTAGGGTTATCCAATGGGATGACATCGTCAGCTGCTGCCTGTAAAAAATCAGATCAACTTATTAGACTTGCATTGCGACAGAAAGTTTCATGCGCCGTGGCGTGGAGATACGGCACTTCAGACGTCGGAAGATGAAAGGCGACGAGCTCGTCAATTTCCTCTCTCTCTCTTTTTTTTTGTTTTTGAATAGAAATTTTTTCTACTAAATAATGGCGACACTCCCACGCCCCGGGCCGAACGAATAAGCGGTTAAGCGGTGCTGCACTGGCACTGATACCATCAGATCGTCCTGTCAAAAAACCGTATCAACTTAGCAGGCTTGCACAGCGACAGAAAGGCGCACTACGCGGGTTATATCTTCCACAACTGGATGTAATTTGAATGGTTGATGAGCCACGGGATCGAGATACGGTAGTCGGTGGGGCCAAGCCTTGGCGTCGCGAGCTCGTCAATAAAATATCCATTTGGCTAGTACGTAACTGCATGCAAGCCTCCATGCCCGTCGCGTTATACGGAAAATTGGACTATAACGCAGAAACGGGCCGCAAGATTTATTGATTACTACCATGCTGTGCGCTCATCAGCGGGTATAAAGGTAAGCGGCATCGTCGCAATTTGTTCCTCCCAGTGCTGGCCACTCGTATCACCACAGGTCTTGACAATGCACCGCATCCACCTCTGTCTTCTTGCTTTAATCGCCATCTCTCTTCGCATCATTCTTGCAGTCCCCGTCTTGTCAGACACCTCGTCACTATCACACTACTCTCCTTCCCTTACGGGAGGCAACGAAAACGCGGGAAATCATGAACACAAGTCGGACAGTTATGACCTATCTCCGGAAGTACGCCAAGAACTAAATAAGATGTCAGATAAGGAAAAGAGGGTTTTGATACATATTTGCGAGCGTCCCGGATCTATTATGAACAAGTGTATAACGGACCACATACGTGAAATGAAGAGTGAGTATATTTCGTTTGAGATACGGATGCCTCACTACACAGCCCATCCTGCCAGTTTATGACTTACCTCCGGAAGTGCGCAAAAAGTTAAATATGATGTCAGATGCGGACATGGAGATTTTGATAAATAGTTGCAAGCATTCCGGACCTGAACACTCCGTGGCCCAGTGTATAACGGAGCGGATAACGAAGAGTGAGTACATTTCGATTGAGATATGGATGCCTCACTAGAGTCCCCGGCCCGCCAGAAAGCGAGGAACATCATGAAGACAGTTATGACCTATCTCCGGAAGTACGCCAAGAACTAAATAAGATGTCAGATAAGGAAAAGAGGGTTTTGATACATATTTGCGAGCGTCCCGGATCTATTATGAACAAGTGTATAACGGACCACATACATGAAATGAAGAGTGAGTATATTTTGATTGTGATACGGACGCCTCACTACAGCCCCATCTTGCCAGTTTATAACTTACCTTCGGAAGTGCGCAAAAAGTTAAATATGATGTCAGATGCGGACATGGAGATTTTGATAAATAGTTGCAAGCATTCCGGACCTGCACACTCCGTGGCCCAGTGTATAACGGAGCGGATAATGAAGAGTGAGTACGTTTCGATTGAACCTGGAAAGACACAGATGCCTCACTTCTTCTCAATCAGAGTCCTGAGTTTTGGTCCTTTTCATCCGTCGGGAGGCCTCGGGAATAGGAAATCGGATTGCGGAGTGATGGTTGGTGTTGCGTAGACCACTACCTTCGTGTTATCAATACAACTGTCGTAACCGTGGACATGTAAATCGACCCTTCTAAATGTGTGAGCATCACATCTGTAGCGATCAGGGCTATGATAAACCTGATAGCCTGGCTAGAACAACATGTCCGAGTCACGTTGGCATAGAGGAGAACGAGGATGTTGACAAGTTAGTGGAAAGCCGAGAGCGCAGTCTTTGGCCTTTTCCAAAAAGAATGCCCTCTTTTTGAATTCAGCGACCAGGTACCAAGGCAACGCGCTGTTAGCCTTTAAAGGAGCCGTATACGTGTTGAGCGATTGCGACGAGAGAGAGAGCGCACGACAACGAGTCTACAAACGATGTCGATGATTGACGCTCGACTAGTACATACATATATACGAACTCCCTCTGCAAGCTCATTCGAAGACCTGCAAGGACTCGGATACTCGCTTTACGTCCATCTTCTTTTGTAACCAATACTAGTTCGCTCAAATACACACATCTCTATGCAAAAAAAGAGGATACACGGTAGGTCTTTACAAACGCCTTCGCGCTCGGATAACTACCAGCTTAAATCAGAGCAAGCCTTACGAGTGCAACTTTCAAATGGCGGATCTAACGCCCACACAGAATTAAATATATATTGAATTTGATCAGCAACTGCACATCTATGACTGTGCTTATCGTCATATGGTGCCTGTCATCACCCTAACACTTGTCTCACGCGCATAGGAAGGACAACACCTTCTTCACCAGCCAATTTCGGCCGGCGAAACGTGGACATGTGGACGTCCAGTTGCGTAGTCGGTCCATTCGGTAGCTCAAAGCTGAAGTTTCGGATCAGGACCGATAGTACAGCCTACAACAAACATAACGATTAATGATATGCGATCCGTGATGTGAATGAACGTGCGCACCTTGAACTCAGCTAGCGCAAATCCCCTCCCTAAACATATCCTCGGTCCATTTGCGAACGTGAGGAGATGTCTGTGACCGTGAAGGTCTTTGGGCATGTATGGGTTTTCCTTGAGCCATCTCTCAGGAACAAAAGAATCCGCGTCAGGGCCCCAAAACTTTTCATTGCGGTTAATGAATGAGACTGGCACTATAAAATTTGTTCCTTTGGGAATGAAGAGCGAGTCCACAGTTTTTCCGGATGGGGTTTCGATTGGGGAGCTCAACGGCATGATATCGTCTTCCACCGCCTGAGAATGTCTCGAATGATATCCCATTGATAGTGATCAGAAGACATACCACGCGATCTAATTCCTCCACAGGTGAATGTAATCTCAATGTTTCGTGCACAACGGCATCGAGATAAGGGAGTCCAGATGTCAATTGGTCCCATGTGGGATCGCTATTTGCGAATTCGCCGAGCTCGTCCCTTAGCTTATTCTGTATCCCTGGATGACGTGCTAGCTCGATTAACGCCCACTAGGAAGGATTAGAACCAAGCACAACTGCAAGCGCTGGGTATGTACCGATAGGCTGACTATAACATTTACGGTCGTTAGGCATTACATCGTGACCTGCCAAACTGAACTTACCAGATGTCGTTTCGTAGCCTTTGGGAAAAAACGGTCAGCCATTAAAGGAACCGAAAGAGCGAATGCTTACCGGCAAGCAATAGTAAATTCTGCCAGCACATGTGATGTTAGTCGTTTGGCCCAAAGGTTAGTAAAGGGTTTACATACAATCTGTTGGCTATGAGTCGTTGATTATCATAAGTGAAAAGTAAATGTACCTGCGAAAGAACCTCCTCATGATTCAACTTGAAACTTGCATCATCGTTTTCTCCTTTGGCTGCCACCCAACATAATTAAACACGAGTCGTATAAAGGGCATATGATACCTACCTAACAGACCGAGGATCGACTGGTCCCTGACATTTTCCGAGCTTTCCTTTTCTATTTGGGAATCATTGAGAAGATGGCCAGCCATCTCCGACGTTGCCTTTGTCATTCTCCGGAACATACGCGATCTTTGGGTTGGAAGATTGACAATTTGGGGGAAAATCGGGCCAAGAAGGAAAAAAAGTTTTCGACTATTACCCCCAGACTCGCTGAACGATTCAAACGCTTTGTAAACAGGAGATTCGTGACCTTCCAAGGCTTTGAAATCGTGACCAAAGCCAGCAATGCCAACGGAATCGAGCCTGTGTAAATTTTGAGACTTGAGTAATCAACTGCATAAAAACTAACGCGATTCGATTCATCCTGAAAACAACATGTTAGTCCTTGTCGATTTGCAGGACGACATACCATTTCTGTACATCAATTATGGCTTCGTCACTGGACTCGAATGATGCACTCCAAATCGCCTTGAGCTGTGTGATGATGTCAGAGGTATTCACGCTACTCGAGGTGAATTTACCTTGTATGCTGAGTCGTAAAATACACTCGTTACCGTGCGTAACGCAGCATTACTAAATGCAGGTGTCAGCGCCCTACGTTGTCTTTGAAACATTTAAGAACTTTGTATTCCACAAGAAACTTCTCATAGGCGTACCTCCGATGGTCTTCGCTCTCGGCAAACAACATATTGGGTCCAAACTGATAATGCACGATTAGAAAGACATGTCCTGGGAAATCTAAATCAAGACTAGCTTACAAAAGCCTTAAACACTGCCTTTGCGAATGGTGGTCGGAAATAGGTGAATGTGTCCTTGGAAAAAAGGTGCCCGATAGCCCTGGGATCACAAAGTATGATAGTTCGTTCGCCCAACTGGATTGGCAATTGGTACACAGGACCGTGTTGGCCTGCCCAGCGTCCGTAAACAGAGCCACGGTCCTTTGAAGTCAACACCTCCCTGGCTCTGCCAAAGAGAAGGTTGTTGTTGGGCGGGCCTTTGAGTGTGATGAGGCGAGCACTGCGTCGGTGTAGAAGGTATCGGGTGAACTTGACAGCCGCCCAGAAGGTGAGAAGTGAGATTAGCACGTTGTATGGCGTTAGGTGATCCATGGCGTAGCGCACCATGTCCCAGAGGCCCTGTGTTGAGGATATCACCCCCAGGTTCTACTTATAAGGCAAACGTCTGGCCGGCGGTTTCGGGTTTCGTGCCATGATGAATGATCACTATCTTTGAAGCTTGAAGCTGAAAGGTTTGCCAACATCATAATAATATTCAGGTTTGCAATGAGTTCGATTCACAGATCATAGAACTTTTGAACAAAATATGGCTCTTGAAAGTCAACTGAGACAACGGTCGCGGGACCATCGATTACAGCCAGCAGTTTTTGAAGTCCGGACTGCAGCCGTCTCACCGCGTTGCCCGAGCCGCCTGGCTTGAGGTGGTCACGGGTGCAAAAAGATTCAAGCCGCTCGAAGAGCTGTTCAGGTACATCCAAGCCGAGAGCTGTACGTACACATCCAAGTCGAGAGTTGTACGTACACTGGCAACTCCAAATTACATGGCAGACGGACTACCAACCTCAAGGCCTCAGGCGCCTGAGTTCAGGCTTCACTCGGAGAGAAGAGGTGGCAACTCCACCAACGGACCACGTGCCACGATAAGTCCCACGTTCACCCGAAGCCACATCATCTGCAGGGTGACGTTACGAATCCAAATCCAAATCCCTCAAAGACGACCCCACTGCGAGGATATTGATGTATAAGACTCGGCATTAATTGCGCGTGTCTTCGCTTCTTTGACAAGGGTTGCGTATATTCGAGTTCTGGCTCTTTTGTTACGAGTAAGCATAGAAATGTAGTTAAATAAGAAAAGGCGGAAGCTGCTATGCATGTCCTAATCAGCAGTGCGCTCAATGCCCACGCGTTAGTGGTAAGTGAAACCACATGTACAGCAGTAACCAACCAAGATAAAAAAATCATGAACCGGAATGCATTTTAGAAAGATAAATTCAAGATTTAGTCCATAAGTTAATCTCAGGTGGTATACTCATCTGATGATCCAGGATCCAGGCATGGTTAGGCGTGGTACTCGGTAGAACGGTGGGGCTGACAATGTTGGTGGGAATATCATTGATGAGAAAAGAGGTCCTCGCAGTCGCATCAATCCTCCAAAAGTACATCGCTGAGCAAACTGCGTGTAAAAGTTGAGGGAAGCAGAGAGAACCTATGATGACCTACACATGGCAGCTAAGTAGATATTGTACTATACATCTGAGCAATGGAGTGGTGCTTATTATCACCCTAGCACCTGTCTTACTCGCATAGGGAGGACAGGACCCTCTTCGCCGGCCATTTTCGGCTGGGGAAACAAGGCTGCATTGATGTCCAGTTTCGTATCCGGTCCATTCAATAGCTCGAAGCTGAAGTTTCGGATCAGGACCGATAGGACAGCCTACAACAAACATAATGGTATGCGTTTCGTGATGAGAATGAACTTGCATACCTTCAACTCAGCTAGAGCAAATCCCCTCCCTAAGCACATCCTCGGTCCATTCGCGAATGTGAGGAGGTGTCTGTGACCATGAAGATCCTTGGGCATGTATGGGTTTTCCTGTAGCCATCGCTCAGGAACAAAAGAATTCGCGTCAGGGCCCCAAAACTTTTCGTTGCGGTTAATGAATGAGACCGGCACTGTCAATGTTGTTCCTTTAGGAACGAAGAGCGACTCCATCATTTGTCCGGATGCAGTTTCGATTGGGGAGCCCAAGGGGATGACATCGTCTTCCATTGCCTGAGAATGTCTTGAATGACATCCCATGAGTAGTGATCAGAAGACATACCAAGCGGCTCAATTCCTCCACAGGTGTATGGAATCTTAATGTTTCGTGCACAACGGCATCGAGATAAGGGAGTCCGGATGTCAATTGATCCCATGTTGGATCGCTATTTGCGAATTTGCGTAACTCGCCCCTTAGCTTACTCTGTACCTCTGGATGACGCGCTAGTTCAGCTAACGCCCACTAGGAAATGATTAGAACCAAACACAACTGCAAACGCTAATGTATATACCGATAAGCTGACTATAAGATTTGCGTTCGTTAGATCGTGACCTGCAGAATGGTAGTGACATGTACTTGCCAGATGTCGTTTGATAGCCTTTGCAAGCAACTGGTCAGCGATTGAAATGTACTAAAAGAGCAAATGCTTACCAGCAAATAGTAGTAAATTCTATCAACACATGTGATGTTAGTTTGGGGGTCATTGAAACCTTAGTAAAGATTTTACACACAATCTGTTGACAATGAGTCGTTGATTATCATAAGTGAAAAGTAAGCGTACCTGGGAAACAACCTCCTCATGATTCAATTTGAAACTTGTATCAGTGCTTTCTCCTTTGACTGTCTCCGACATAATTAAACGGAATGAATCAAGAGCATACAACACATACATAATAGACCGAGGATCGACTTGTCCCTTATATCATGCGAGCCTGCCCTTTCTTGTTGGGGATCCTCTGCGAGAAGATTGCTGGCCATTTTCGACGTTGCCTTTGTCATTCGCCGAAACGCAAGTGAACTCTCGGTTGGCATATTGATAATTTGGGGGAAAATCGGGACAAGAAGGAAAAACAATCGTCGACTACTGTTTCTAAGCGTGCTGAATGATTCAAACACTTTGAGAACAGGAGGTTGATGTCCTTCCAAAGCTTTGAAGTCGTGACCAAAGCCAGCAATGCCAACGGAATCAAGCCTGTGGGAAAATTGAGACTTGAGTAACCGATTAGGAAAAAGCTAACGTGATGCGATTCATCCTAAAAAATGACATGGACATGTTAGACTTTGACCGAACATTTTGATTTGCTGGACAACATACCATTTCTGCACATCGATTACGGTTTCGTCGCTGGACTCGAATGATGCGCTCCAAGTTGCTTTGACCTGGGTGATGATGGAGTCAGAGACATTCACTATACATTGAGTTAAACATACCTTGTATGCCGAGTCGTAAAATACACTTGTTACTGCACGCAACGCAGCATTACTAAATGCAGGTGACAGTGCCCTACGTTGTCTTTGGAACGTTTAAGAACCTTGCATCCCACAAGAAACTTCTTATAGACGTACCTCCGATGGTCTTCGCTTTCAGCAATCACCATACTGGGTCCAAACTGATAATACACGATTAGTAAACGGACTCAGGGAGTTTAAATCTTGACTTACGAAAGCCTTAGACACGGCCTTCGTGAATGGGTGTCGGTAATAGGTGAATGTATCCTTTGAAAATAGATGCCCGATAGCCTTGGGATCGCAAAGGATGACGGCTCGTTGGCCCAACTGGATTGGGATTTCAAACACAGGACCGTGTTCGTCTACCCAGCGTCCATATACAGAAGCACGATCGTTGGAGGCCACCTCTCTGGCTCTGCCAAAGAAAATGTTGTTGTTGACTGGGCCCTTCAACTGGACGAGACGAGCATTGCGTCGTCGGATAAGGAATCGGGTGAATTTGACGGCGGTCCAGATGGCGAGAAGAGAGATGAAAATGTTGTATGGCGTTAGTAGGCGATCCATGGTGGTAGCGCACCGTGTCCGAGTTGCGTGAGGTAGAAGCCTTAGCCGCTACTTATAAGTATATAAGTAGGAGTCGGCCCCCGTCCCCATTGAGTCATGAGATAGAGATAATGCGGCCGCAAATTCCGTAGTTTCGTGCCGTGAGTGACCGCCATCCCTCCGACGTTGTTGGAACGTTCCGTCTATAAAAAGAAACTAGATTCAACATCCTACGTATAAGCCATTGCCGTCTCGCCGGGTTACCTGACTCAAAGAGACAACAACAGAGTCGTTTAATGCTCTGTGACTGCCAAACTCTGTAAAGTCGACGCCACAACTTCCCAATTATCATCTGACAGCATTGACTCGAGCGGCCAACCGGGCCGATTCCAAACCCATTCGTTGAAATCTTTTTGTACGGTGGTGCTTATTCAGAAGTCTTCTTACAATATTTATGCTCGTTTAGAGAAGACTCTTCTTGCAAAAATTGTCGCTATTCGCGCAGAGTCAACATCTGAGGCACGAATCGCTGAGAGCTTCCGCACTGCTCAACATTGCTCGGGACATGGATGATAAGGGATTCATTACTCCCTAATTCGCCGGCCCGACCTCACCAGCATCTTTCGGTCTGGGAAATTTTGACATATGAATGTCCAGTTCCGTACCTGGCCCATTTCCCAGTTTGAAGAAGAAATTCAGAATTGGGATGGAAAGCACAGCCTAGGTTAAGGCACGCATAAACACACATGATGAGCGAACGAGAACGAGTATACTTTGAATTCCGTCTGAGCAAACCCTTTCCCTGAAGATCTCGGAAATCAAGGAGGAGAAAGAAACCTTTTGCATCCGGGCCCCAGAGCCGTCCGCTTCAATCGATGGATATGATTGGTACTGACAAAAGTGTTCCTTTAGAAAAGGGAGTCCACTGCTTGTCCAACTAGTGGGATGGCGTCGTCTTCGGCAGCCTAAGCTGGTTAATTCACTTTCTTGCGCCATGGTTTAAACACATACTCCACGGCATAGGTCTTCCATGGGTGGATGGAATCTCAACGTTTCATGCAATACACCGTCGGTCATGAGCCGATCCCATGTCGGATCGCTATTTGCAAACTCGCGGAGCTCTTGCCTATTGTTTACGTTGCTGCTCTGGATTACGCGCAAGCTCAACTAGCGCCCATTGAAGAGCGTGAACAACTGCTTCGATGAAAATCTCAATACGTACGAGAGAGGCTAACTGTAGGATTTATGAGGACAGATCAAAACGCCTGGAACAGCAATATCAAGCACGCACTTGCTGTCGATTCATACCTGCGACAGACTCACGTCAATAGATGATATGAATGACAGAACGAACGCGTTACCCGCAAACAAAAGCCATCAAGAGCAAGATATGTAGCCGGAATAAACGTACTTGTGAAATAAGTTCCTATTGTAACGTTTTGAAATCGACATCGTCAGGCAGTCCCTTGACTAGCATGCAATGTCAATAAGAACTCCATGATCAGGGACAACTTACAAAGTTCTTTATGAAAAACCTTGTGATTGGCATCTCAACATACATGGGTGATCGAATCATTTAAGAAAAAGTGCGCGAGAGCCTTGCGATTGCAAAGGACAACATATTTTCTGCCGAACCCCAATGACACTGCAAATACAGAACCATAACTGTTTACCCATCATTCGCACAGGGAGGCACAATCTCTTGCAGTGAACAGGACCACAAAAAATATTATTGTTAAGTGGGCCTTTCAATTTGACAAGGCGAATACTAGAACGGTAGAGAAAAGTGTGGATGAGTTTGACCAAGGCAGATAAGAGGCAGAGAGAAATGAGAATCTCGTACGGCCCTGAGCTGTTCTATTGAGTAGGGCACGTTGTCATCTGAGGCAGGTCGTTGCCTTCATGAAAATCGTCGTGGCATTCCATCCAGGCCCCGGTCCGACTATGTAATGAGGATGACTAGCCATGGGAGGGTTCGGAATATGACAGTAATACGTCCTGAGTGCACCGATAAAGCCCAAGCAAGGTTGGAAAGACAATAATACCTATATCGTGGCTGAAACATGTCGGAATATGCGTCTAGCGGCGCTATCTCTCACACCGGGCACCGCGAGACAAGCTTGCGCTGCGGGGAACTGCGCTGTAACCCCGCCACCATGTGCTGCAAAATTTCGACGGAAGATCTTATTCATCCACATTATGCGAACGTTCCTTAAACCTGGATATAGGGGTATAACGTAACCCCTTCCTTGCCATGCCCTTCCTTGCATAGCAAGAGTTGCCCGAGTGTGGGAAGATCAATAAGTCTTCAGATATTTGAGTGGCGGGTATTGGATTACGACTTGATTGCGCATTGTCTTTATAGGCTCCTTGACTGGATATTCCTCTTCTCGCCCTCGATCTTCTTCCTCAGAGTCCAGATTCCCTATGTCGAACAAAGCATGTCGAAAAGTCGAAAAGTCCCTCAAAAACACCTCCGGCCACATGGTTGATCGACCTCAAACGGGTGACCATTGGTATCTGTCCTTATTAATTTTGATCGTCGCTTGGTTGAAGCGGCATCGAGTATGAAGGCTGGATCGTTGTGCCGCAAATGGCAACTGCGAACTTGGGGCTATCCGAACAGCGTGATTGAATGTAAGGCGAGAAGGCTTTGTTAGATTCGAAACTCTGGCCCTTGAAGTGAATTGGTCGAATCGTAGTGCGCATATGAGTCGTTAACCGACACGGCTGGCGCAAGAGGTTGATTAATTTCCTCCGTCTTGCGGTGACGAGAAAGATTGCGTTTGAAGCATTCCTTGACGGACGGCCTAGGGCGATTGAACCTGACTTGGCCTGACTGTCAAAGCGAGAACAGTCCATCGGATCTTACGCAAAAGTTTCCCAGGAGCAATGATGTGGGCCCGCAACAATTTTTTGGTTATTCAATGTGCCAAACTCAAATGTCAACAATTCGTCGCACCACATAGACAATGCTCCAGTCGTTTGGATTACAAGTGAACTCCTCTGCGCTTACCCCAGGAACGCAAGTTCGGCCCCATCAAACAGGCGATATCCAACGTGAAGGCAGGGATTTATGTAAACAGGCCGGTCAAGTTGTCCAAGGAACGATCAAGAGCATCTCGGAGAATTGGGATCGTATGGGCCAGTTTTAGCGACCAAAGACAGGAACCCTCTTTGGAAACCACACAGCCACTGTTTGGAGTCGGGATCCATTGATTGTCTATGTCAACTGATTCAAATGCTATAAACGAGTTGCGTATGCAAGCCGAGTTGCAGAGTCATTGAATATTTTTTCCAGGGTGCTCCGGTCATACATGACGTCGAGTCTAAAAACAGAGGTGCGGGAGCGCCAGCCTTCCATATCTAGCCGAGCTTCTTTGATCATGACAATATTCTTCTTCTTCATCCACCATGGTGCAATACTGGCAAGTGCTCAATCTGGACAGGCGAGAGGTGCTCGGGCAAGAGCCGCGGGGCGAGATCGCGGACATTCTGATGGGCGGTGTGCCTGATGCGCTGGTTTCCCACCTTCGGGTAGAGGAAGCGCAAAAGGGAAGATGGGCGGGAAACCGGATCGTCGTCGTTTCTGATCGTGCGGTGGTATATCCTGAGGGGATGTTGACCGACCAAGAGCAGGAAGAGGTGGAAGATATGTATCTGGACGAGGAGGGAGAGGGAGAGTACGATGAGGAAGACCCTGCACCTACACTCTATGCGTTTGCGGAGGAGTGGTATACTGCTGTGCCGGTGGAGAATGGATCGGGAGGGGCGGGAAAGGAGTGGCATCTGCGGAATCTGAGCAAGAAGGAGTACGTGCGTTCGGATGAAGTGGCGGGGCTGGGGCAAGCGGCTGTGGTGAGTGCGTGCTGGACGAATGAGGAGGAGGCGGGGGTGCAGGCGGGGCGGTGGGCGGGGGATCGGCTCGAGATCCGGGCTGCGGGGGCGGAGCCGGCGGCGGGATGGGCGGACGTTAGCGCGGACGTTGGGCGGGCGATGGCGGTGATGTCGGCCGAGTAGCGGTTATCAGTGATTTTACATGTCTCTCAACCATCCGCTCGCCACGGCAGGCTATGTGCCCTACACTCCCAGACAGCACAGGCCACAGCAGCGACAGGCTCTCCTCAGAACCGCAGCACAGAGCATCGGACTCGACGGCGCCTCGCTCGGGTGGGCGCTGCTCGACCGGCTGGTGAGTGAGCCTGGATGGACTGACATTTGGCAGCCGCTCGCCCTCGGACGGGCGACGCTGCTGCTCCCCACTACAGCCTACAGCGACAGGACGCCCATTAACCAGGAGCTCATCAAGGACCACGTCGCCTTTGTCGATGTCGCAGCCAACCAGCTCGTCACTCTCTCCGCTCTCCGCGCCGTCTTGTGTCCAGACTCCAACCCCCCCACCCTCGTCTTTCGCTCGGCTCTCCATCCCTCCTCAGCTGTCCATGTCCACCGCGCCCTCCCCCCTCTGCCTCTGCCCGACCTTCGAGGCTACCCAACATACACCCTCCTCTCTCCCCTCCATACTCAACTATCTGTTCCCGCAACTGCACCCAATACTCTGAAGCAGCCGCCTCCGCTTCCGCCTAGACCAGTACCTGCCTCCACAAGCGGCACTTCCACTCCCCATCGTCTGCCTAACCCATTTGCGTCCCTTTTCAGAACCACAACCCCTCCACCACCGCCACCACCCGCCGCTTCTGCCCCTACCTCGACTGAGACGGGAGATGGCCCAATCTCAACGCTCACCATCTCTGTCCTCCTCATCGACAAACCCGTCCTCCGTTCCGACATCGCGAAACAAGTCAACACTGCCCTCCGCGGCGAGATATCGCGTCGGTTCGGTGCCGATGCCGATGCCAATTCCGATATCGATTCTGCCCATATTCCCGCGTTTCTCGCACAATGGGTGGTCACCTTTGTCCACGAGTTTGCGCTCGGAACAGGTCTGTACCCATTTACCCCGCGTTCCCGTAGCCATGCTCGCACTGGCGGCAATAGTGGTGGCCGGGACCTCACTAAACGCCTAGAGGTCGCTATTGCAGGGACCGGGAGGTCATCTTCTCGGCAGGGACATCGGCAGGCTAGGGAGGAGGAGGGGAAGGAAGAAGGTATAGATGGGGGAGAGGAGGAGGAAGAGGAATACGATATTGCCCTGTGGCCAAACACGGGTGCGGAGAATGAGAGAGGCGCTGACCTTGAAGACCTTGTGATGGCTTTTCAGGATTTTTACGCTGAACTGGAGAGGGAGGCGCGTTCAAAGATTCATCAAGAACAAGAACGGGAACGAGAACAAGCCATCGATGGACCATACGCTGCTGCAGACGCTACTAGTTCTACGGATGTTGCGGATGCAACGGACAGCCTCGTCGCGCGGATCGTCGAATCCGCAGAGTCCACTCTCTGTTCTCTCTTTTACGACCGGTGCGTCCCTCCCTCTCCCTCGTTCATCGTCAATCGTTCATGACGACACGACACTACAGACTCTTCATGCACCCCTCTTCGGACGACACCTCGCACGACGCGACGCTGTCCTCCCGAATTGCCGCGCTCAATATGGTCGACATCACCCTCGACAGGCTGGACATGGACGTCAGTGCGGCGCGAGAGGCGGGCAGGGAGGACGGGGTGGACGAGGTGGTCAGGGATTGCGGCAAGGGTGCGTAACATTGTATCATCATTGGATGGATGATCGCAGGCTGAATGGAATGGAAACTGGTAGCGCTACTGCGGTTGGAATCCTGTCGCTCGCCAAAGGATAAAGCAGCGGTGTTGGTCGAGGCTCATAAAGTCGTCGTTGGTGCGCTCTCCCCCCCCTCTCTCTCTTTTCTCTATTTCTAGAACGTGGTCTGAGACGAGCTCTTTTTTTTTTTTTTTTTTGCTTTTATGGATAGATGGATTGGCCAAGTTGCCGCCGATTAAGCTGATACCTGAAGAAGCTCGAGTGAGAGGAGGAGGATCGGATGGAGAGGAGATGAGAGAGATTAGGCGCAGAGTGAGCACCGCCGCAGAACTAGAAGCAAAACCAGAATCTGGGCGGGAAGGCAACTCCACCCCCAAAACGTCGCCCGTATCGGGTGACATCCTCCTCCCCTTCCTCATCTTCTCCGTCGTCAAATCCAACCCCCCGCACCTCGTATCCCACCTCTTATTCACCCAGCGCTTCCGGAACACACATCTGCCTTTGAGCATAGCAGGAGGAGGGGGAGGAGGGGGAGAGGAGAGCTACTGCATGATCAACCTCATGGCCGTTGCCGAGTTTTTGGAAAACGTCGATCTGGGCGCGCTCGGCGTCGACCACGTCGTCCTCTCTCCATCGCACCACGTACCGGACGTCGAGGGGCTTTTGTCCCCGATTCTGAAGAGTCCGGGGATTCACAAGCCTTCTTCCACCGAAGCAGGAGAAGGGGGCGGGGGAGGACCGGGACTGCGGGACCGCATGGAGCAGCAAGTCGACGCGATCGGGGCGATCGGGGCGTCGGCGAATAAGGTGTTGGCAGGGGTGATGGACACGTCGTTTGGGATCCTCAAGTCGTTGATCCCTGGGCAACAGCAGGGGCAGGGCCAGACTCGGATTCAGGTACATGCGCCACTGAAGCCGTCACCAGCCCCTGTGCCTGCGCAACAGCAGCAGCAGCAGTCACAGCCGGCGGCGGTGGTCGTCAAACCTGGTTTTGGACTGTTGAAGCGGGACAATAGCGCCACTGGGGGGTTTTCGATCGCGACTATCGCGTCGTCGCTTCCTATTGCGCGTGTTGGGAGTGGGTCCAAGCTCGTTGGAAGTGGGGGAGGAGAGGAAGAGATGATTACCGTGTCGAGGCCTGGTTCCATCAGGTCGGGGTCGTACCCCGATCTGGATCCGTATGCGTTTGGTGAAGAGGAGGGGGATGAAGCGGGTGTGGATGGGCGTCGAGAGGAAAATGCGGACATGCACGGTGGTGGAGAGGGTGGGGGGGGAGGGGAAGAAAAGGTGAGGGTGAGAGAAGGTGAGGGTGAGGGTGAGGGTGAGGGTGAGGCAGATGACCGACGCAAGGCCTCATATTTTAATGGAAGTGTGAGGAGCATCAAGAGTTTTGAGAGTATGCTGAGCGAGGGCAAGGCCAAGGCGAAGGAGAGGGTGGGGCCGGCGCCGAGGAAGAGTCTCTCAGACCGGTTGGCAGGGATCAAGGTCGGCAGTTCGCCCCCCGTATCCCGACCGAGCAGTTTACTATTTCCCTCGACCTCGATCGCTCCTGCAGCCTCGGAAAAAAAGGAAGGAGGTCTCATCGCGCCGCCCGTGAGGCGGTTCCTCGAGTGCGCACCTGATGAGCTGCGGATCGGAGAAGTGGCAGAGCTGGTGGAAGAGTATAGGCGGTTAGTAGATGCGGTCAGGGCGATGGGCGGGTTTGCTGGCAGGTCGGAAGGGGATGACTATGAATACTAGGGCTTCGGAAGACCACCATAACTGACACACATGCATACGAGCGCCAAGTGTTCCGTACACTCTGAATCTATGCGTTTCAACATGTACACCCTTATCACCACCAGCGCTTCCGTCCGCAAACCCAATCTTGTGTTCACTCATATCAAAACATAGTGTATACATTTCCCATGAAGCTGAAAGAGGAAAAGCATATACCAACCCAAATGACAAAGGAACGCTCCCGACACCCAATATCCATTGTCCCTATTCCAAACCCTGAATGGCTCCACTGCACGTCCCTTTGGACTTTTCAAGCTTGAAACTGGATCGCGCCTTAAGCAAAATGAACCATCTTCAGACAAACAAGAAGGCTTTCAAGTCAGGGCGAGTAGTCCATGGTTTTTTGTCCACGACTCGTTCCTTGCATGGTATATTCATCAGACAATATTTTGTACTGGAGTATATGTGGAACTGTCTTCAATCCGAACGTTTGACATAGATCAGATGTTGGAAGGTGCGATAATTCAACGCGATTGGGGTGTCGGTGCCAGTGATATAGGCCGTTTGCCCTTTCATGCAATCGGCAATTACCGCATAATTTAATATCCCATACTACTATATCTGCTGCGATGCCAACTTTTCAGCGTCTGTTTAGTCTCTCTCGTCACATAGTAGAGCTTGATGCAAGTTCGTCTTATCGACAAACGCATTATTGATTTTGTTATCCATTTTCTGATCATTGCATATCTAGCTTGTGTTCGTGTCGCCAGAGCCATCAGCTCAAGCTCCTTGTTCCTCGACATTTGATGTAGCTTTGATTGATATATGTGATACAGAGCCAAATGATTATTAGATCTGGATGATAGACACCAGGAAGCTGCCCTATTTATCATTGCTAAAGGAGCATAGACTTGGAAGACTAGTAGCCAGGTGAAAATTTGATTGGAGATGTATGATCAATTTATCTGGTTTTATGGCATATTTGAAGAGGATACTTGTCAACCATTGATAATGCCAGCTTTTTTCCCTTTGCAGAGATCCAGGATGAGCATGTTCTAGCTTGCAGAATCGGTGACCGATGCAATTGGAGCAACTTTTGACATTATTTATTGCTGATACGAGACCCTTTGACTTGTGTTACGAACTAGAAGAAGTTTATTCTTGCTCTTCGGGATCTCCAGCCTTCAACCCCCAGGAGAGAGGGAACGATTTGATTCTTCAAATGAGGGGGATTATAATGAAAAAGCGCAGTCAGTTCTCCAGAACTTTGCTGCTGCGCTTTCCTAAAATGTCCGATCGTCGCCTACGACAGGTGGCGCAACTATCACAACTATCAAATATTTACTTTGCCACTATCACTTGCTCAGCATCCGCAGTGAAGTATAATCCTGCGCCGCAGCCACATCTGGTCTGGATTCATATACTACCAAGAAGGTTTGAAGGCAGCATGTTCACAGCCATCCAGCCATGCGCATCACCAATCCAGATCAACTTACTTTCAGTGCGATTTATGCGCTGAACGTGTACTCGTGCATCATACCTTATGTTCAGCTCTGCAGTATCAAGGGTAACACGTTTTTCGCCGCAGCTCGTCTGTCGTACTTCGACCATTTAGCCATCGCCATGGAATCGGTAAGACTGCCTGCTAAGTTCGCTTGAGCGCCAATGTTCAGGGTTTAAAAACCTACTGCATTTCACTGACAAGATAAACAATGGCCTCTCATCTACCACCTCTCAACGTTGAAAGCAATAATCTGGTCGAGGTCTTCACTCACAGATCTCTTCGTGACGAGGATTCCGCCGCGGACAGATTGGCGGTTTTGGGAGAAATAACGCTGAATTTTGCGATTACTCGCCACTGGTATATGAAATTACCCCAAGTTCCTGCGCCGATATTGCGAGTAGGTAGTAGACCAGCTTTCTGGCTTAAAACATTGACGCAGCGGCCGGCAGACCATGATCGAAGGATCCTTATCAGATGCGCTACTGCAAGCATGCATAGAGGGATATGGCCTTCGTCTGAAGCTCATGTGCCACCCAAATCTCGATAGGAACAGCATAGGACCTGATGTAAGTACTGTTCGGTCCTTGGCTCGGCTTGAATACCACTGAATTTTTGTCACAGGATTGTCGTGATTTTCTGAACATCTACGTTGGTGCCCTGTTTGAAGAAACAAGTACATCGGGAACTCAGAAGTGGGTGTCGGCTTTGATTGATCCAGAAGGGGAAGTGCCTACACTGCTCTTGAATGAGCCGATTCCGCAAACGCCAGAACAATTTTCAGACAACACGACAGTTTCATTGTTCAACAGATATGCCAGACGGGAACGCCACACTGTGGCGTATGAAGCTATGAGCTATGGCAAATCTCATTGCCTGACTTGGAGTGTCAGCTGTTCTGGTGAGTATCAGTGAATACCCAACGTCTTCAGGCTGATCTGGGCCGTCAGTGGATGGTCGCCTGATGGGAATCGGGAAAGCCTCTAGGAAAAGAGATGCCAAACTAAATGCAGTTCGTGAAGCTTGCAATTCCATGGGTTCGTGGTGCAGTGCATGCCACGCACTTACCTTCGACTCCTTTACATTACAAGTAACCGCTCTCTTGACAGGTTTGTCTCTTCAACAACAAACGTATCCCACAGCTTCCGCGTCGAGTGAAGACACATCCAGTTCTGTGAGTGGAAACAGTGGGTCTGACCAAGTTACGGATTGGCGAAAGGAAGGATCACGGTCTCGAGTGGAAATCACCGAGAATGTTGATATTGATATGTCAATCTAGAAACCATTTTTGTCAGCATTTGTATTTGTATACAATCAGTTTCGTTGCCGCCTGCCGAGTTGTTAAGAAAAGTGGCGTGTCGTCACGAAGGGTGCGGTGGATGGGACCAACTCATTACTGCGGTTTTTTTTTTTTTTTTTTTGAATAGAAATATGGTATATTTGAGGCGGTCTACGACCGCCTCGACGCACATAGGGTCTACTCAACGAAGAGGGTATCTACGGCAGGAAAGGAGCGGCGGAGCGCTTAGCGCCCGCATACGTATAGGGCCCCGAGGGGTTGACTATCTAGGTGAACTGTCCATCGCACGGGCTTTGGAGGGTACGTAGTGGAGGGGGAACAATCAGCTTTTTTTATCCTACGCCTTCTGCATCCCCGAAAGTGGCTGCAGTGCGGTTTTGCTTTAGGAATTTGACGAGATGTAAGTAGTTGTTCCGCATCAAGTGGAAACTATGCATAGATGAAAAGGAGGAAACGTATCGTACGCACCTACACATGATGTGGGCGCGGGTCAGGGGCAGGAGGGACGGACGGCAGAAGCGGCATCCCGGGTCCTCCAAGTGGAGGAAACGTTGTTGGTATTCGCCCGATGGCATATGATTTGTCACTGTTCGTATGAAGCGAGAGAAAAGGGTGATATCCCTGGCCTTCTTCACGAAGCGGTATCTCTGACTGCCCATTGAGGGTTCGATCTCGCGTCTCGAGTCGTTCAAGCGGAGTGTTTGCTTTCCCGTAGTGCGCACCTTCCACAGGCCTCGCCACTGTTCGCCCGCCTGGGTACGGAGTCGTTGATTCACCTTTGCGCGGAGGGTTGCACCGGCGTTGCTCATGGCGACAGTCGAGTCGCTTGCAAGTTTGTCCGCGAGTTCATTCTCCAGGATGCCGACGTGGCTCGGGCACCACGATATAGTGATGCGTCTAGTGACGTTGTCGGATAGCCAGGCGCGAAGCGCCGTCATGGCCCGTATTGCCGCAAACTGGTTGTCTTTGGCATCCGTAGCGAAGATGGCGCGGGCCGCGCTTTCGTTATCGCACAGTACTGTAACTTCTTTGTTGACGCCCGTCTCCGCGCAGTGGCGGAACAAGTCCTCTAGGGCCTGGGTCTCCGCATCGAAAGATGAGGCTGCGGGGACCTCCCGCACGTTGTTGGACCCCGCCATCGTGAAGCTGGCGAATCCCCGTCCTTGTCTTAATGATCCGTCCGTCGCAGCGATCACCCGGTTTGGGTCCGCGCGCCAGGTACGGAGTGTGGAGTTGAATTCCCGCAGCCATTCGTGGAATTCCTCGGAGTCCCCCTTCTTAGGGTGATCGAAATGAGTGAATGTGATGCGAGCGCTGAAGACTTCAATGACACGTTCGCCTGGTATGTTCTCGCTGTTGGAGAACAGAAAAGGTTCGCCGACTTCCTGGGCCACGGCGCAGAGGGTCGGGACTGGGTTGCCTGTCAGGCGTGTGCGGATGTGGCGCTGTCGTCGTAGTGCGCCAGGGGCCGGGAGGATCTGACCCAGCCGTTGCCTGACTAATTGGATGGGGTGGCCGTCGTTCAATATTGCCATGCGCGTTGCGTAGCGTTTGACAAGCAGGTCGCAATAGACCCTGACCGGGGGCACTCCCGTAAGGAATTCCAGGGCACTGGTGGGCGTCGTCTTGAAACCCCCTGACATCCAGAGGAGACCTTGACGCTGAGCTTTTTCCAAGCGGCGGACTTTGGCACTGACGCCTTTGCCGTCGAGGTGATACCACAGGGGGAGGCCATAGGCCATAATCGGCCAGATGCACGCCTTGAAAACTTGGATGCGTCTTGCCACCGTAAGCCCCCGGACCGCGTTGCCAATCATGCGTAGGGCACTAATAGATGAAAGGGACTTGTTAATATAGTAAGTTATATGTGAATCAAAGGACAAAGCTGGGTCGAAGAAAAACCCTAGGTAGCGCCATCTATCTTTCGTGGCCTTGATGGTCGTGGTGGTGCCATCCGCGTCACAAAGGTCAATTGTCGCAGTCTGTAAAATCGTTAGTTTGTCATAATCAAGAGAGTGGACTATCGTATAAAGGGCTGCGTTATTGTTTTCTCTGGCTAGGTGATACCGGTGTTTTTGACATAAAGAACGTAAAGATGCCCTAGAAGGGTCTTCAAGTACTGATAATATTTCGTTATTTATTTGGTTTTGGAACTCTTTAGTAGACGTTTTTTTTTTTTTTTCTGTGATAATTCTACGAAAAGGAAGAAAAGAGAATAGCTCTGTCTTTGAGGGTTCCAGACGCATTCCGATAGCCGCGAAAGAGCGGGCGAAACGGTGGAACATCTCTTGTAGTGTGCGGATGTTTTCCGTCAGGGAGAAAGATGCCGTCATGAGATTATTGTCGTCTACAAAGCCCACCACGCATGCGTCGTGGTGGGGTCGGTAGGGGAAAAAGCGTTTCAGGATTGGTGCAGTGTACAGAGACAGGGCAATCGGGGATAGTGTGCACCCCTGGGGCGCGCCTCCATCATTACTGCGGTTGTGCATATTAAATATTCCATGAAGTTCCCGTTTTCTGAGCTTCGCAAAGTCAACCACGCCCAACTGGTTCGTCTTGCTTGGAATGTTCTGTAAGGAACCGTGAAAACATGCGTGAACATGAAATAGGCGCACGAAAACAAAGGCGCAAACGGCGAAATTGATTTCTGCTGATAATCAACTCCAGTGATACCGAAGTGCAGGAAACCGAAATCTACGGTCACACGCAATCCTCCCTGCAGCTTCTTGCACGCAATCGCGAACTACTTAACGTGCCTTGTCGGTTCAAGACGATCTACTATTCATAAAAGTCTTGAAGATGAAAGCTCGTCATCATGTTCGCGGGAGCATGTGAGTTCCCATACATAGATGAGTGGATAGGTTGTGCTTGGGCCTTCCCACGATTTGTCGCTGAGACCGAGGATACCATAATTGGGATTGCGTATAAGAGAATCTCTGTGCTGCCAAGGGCTATTTGCTGGTATTTGCACAAACCTCGGCGGCACTCCAATGTAGCATGCGCGTCTCGACGCCCATGACTCACCAACAAGCCCACGAAGATCTGATGGCACTTTTGTGCCACAATCCACCCTCAACGCGCATGTCCAAAGAGTTAAAGATCGCCTTTTCATACCCAAACATGTTCTATGATCGGCATTTGGATCGCCGTCTTCGCCTGAATCATATCGAAGGAACACCTTCACTCTCCCTCGAAATAGCCCAACTTGTCGTTGACGAATTGAAAATTCTAAAGGGCAGGGACCAACTCCTTCCTGCGATTCACAATGCAAGCGGCAAAGGCAGTACTAAGGGTAGTCGAGCGGCCTTTCCACCGCGGATAATTCTTCGGGACGCTACGTCTGTTGCTCAGTTCTATTGTGATGTGTCTTACAAGAATTGCTCTCCAGTTGCATCAACGATCGCTCTACACCCTCATGCCAACACGTGGCTCACGGTTCTAGATCTCTGCGAAGTATCTGAACCTGAGCGTAATCCTGCGATGGTTGATGACTATGTTCTTAAGATATACCATCGTCAAGTAGCAGGGGAACTGACGATACCTGAGGATATATTATCCTGTCTCCATGATGAACTCCTCCGTGATATCCGCGTCGTGTCCAGTCGATTTCCTACATTAGCCGTCTTCCAATTTTACGCTCCTGTAACGGCGGTGAAGAGACTTTTTGAAGATATGGGGGTAGTAGCAACGAAGAGCCGAAATAGGGTGTTAATGCTCGAGTGTTCTACAGTTGGTCCTATTTTCCGTCAAGATGTCACATTGTCCTCGTATCCTGATTCCATGGTAACGATCGAATCATTACCTTGTATCAATGCATTGTTCTCGGAAAAACGACGCAGTGTTCGCCTGAGTTCCCGGAAGGAAAGACAGCCAGAGACACTGCAAAAAAGCAGTCAAGGCGGAACGTGGCCCACACTGAATATGCAGCAACCGAAGGTGCCAAAACCGAAACTTGATTCCACGTTGCTCCTCCAACATGTACGTGTGATATTTAACAAAACCACTATTTGATAATCAGATGGTAGGCTTGGACTCGAGCTGTACAATCTGACTCCACACTAATCGTTTTTCACTGTGGCAATTATGAACGCATCGGATTTCGTCATCGTGATAGCCAGACGCTATGCCTTTCGGATCTTATAGACGTTTCTAAAGGTCCAAACTACGGCCAGATACAAGTTGGATTATACATTGCAATCCTGAAGGACGCACTGGATCGTATACGTCAAATCAATACTAGATCAGAAGAGACGAAGCGAAAGAAGAGAAAACAACTTGACAGCACTGGGTGCACGAACGCGACAAGGAGATCTAAGAGACATGCAACGATGATACCCAGAGAGCAAGACCGTAACATTGAGTCTGTCGACGAAGGACACTCAGTGATATATTTCCAACCTTTTGCCGGAAAATCACTGATTCTCGTACCAGATTTTGGTCCGCGAAACTAGCCGTCGAAACTTAGCATTGCTCCGCTTACAGTATGGTGTATTCAACTCTCCGGCCCCGACTGCTCTGTACCGCATTGGCTGCGCAGCGTCCCATGACACGGTCGACGAATCACATGTCAACTATCCGAGGCAGCAGACTTACACTCCTGAAGAGTATTTTCGAATAACGTTGACGTCCGAGATTGGGGAAGGAGCTACAGGGAAAGTTCATCATGCCGTTATCGAGATTCAGACAAACGATGGGTGTATCAACAGTTGGGTTGGAGTCGTTAAAGTTGCTCTTGAAAGTAGAAAGCGAGAAAAGCTACGGCATGAATACGCTGTATATCGCTACATGGCAACTAAGAAGGTCAAACATGTTGCGATAGTGTATGGCCTTTTTGAAGACGCGGCGGACGAGGCAATGGTTCTTGTCATGAGCCACGCTGGGACAAGTCTCGTCGCTCAGCCGCACTACAAAGAACACGGAGAGGTTAACTTGACTCAACGGGAGCGGTATGTACAACACATGTACGAGTTGTTCTGGGGGCATTGAACTTTCATGTAGGGAGGCGTTCAAAGCAGCAATGACTGAAATACACAACGCTGGTGTTCGCCATTACGATATTCGACCAGAGAATTTGATGATGGATGACCAAGGGCGAGCAACGATCGTTGATTTTGACATGGCAAAGGTCAAAGCAGGCAAACGTTCCCGTCAACGGGAATATACTCATTTATGTTCCCTTCTTAGAGGGCGATACCACCTTCCGAATGAATGGACGAGTCCAAGAACTTCGGCGTCTGCGCAGTCTCCAGCCGATGATGATATTCTACGAGGACGGATCTAGCTCGCTACGTATACCCTAGTCGTAACGCAGAGCGCTGTCTATAAAATGGAGAACCACTATATATAGCCAACGTCCAAGAACTGACAATACTCACTCTTTCTTATCGTACACGCAGGAGTTCAGAGTATTGGTACCGGAAAAAAACCGAAGTCCCGGTCGTAATGTGAAGTATTTATTGACTCAGAAACCGCTCTCTTGAGTTGGGCCCATTTCATCGACGTACAACCATTTTGTTCCGCCTTCGTTGCTTCACGGCGCAAACGTTGAACAGAATGTTAACAACACATTTTCCCCAGGGCGAACTTTATTGATACCTGCAATTGCACAAGGGCTTCCTTAATATTGTGACTGAACGCCCATCGCCTCCGCGAGCAGCTTATTGTCCACCAGCTTCCAATTTCGGTAGATGGGATCCATAAACGACCGTTGGTTAAAAAATCATAATTCTCGGACGTGTAACGTTAACTTAGTTTGCTTTGGACCGCACATGCAGATCATGGGAGCAGATTACGGGTATACCTCTCGCGAGTTGCATTGTACATTTGCTTTGCATAAAGCATACATAATAGTTCGAGCCCCTACGTGACAAAACGTACGCAAATCAATCAATCATCATGGCAGAGCTAATCTGCGAGCTGTCGTTAAGGCCTGGCGAGGGGGAAAGTGCCTGCGAGTATGCCTGTGAACTTGCCTGCGACTCTTGATTGAAAAACGCATCTCCGCAGGTGACCTGGTGGAATTGAAAAGGCCGGCTATCCCATTGAACCTTGAATTGGGTGACATGTTCTCTTTTGAGGAATTTGACAACGAGACAGTCGTCTGTTGCCAAGACTTCCTCCTTGATCGCGCAGCGCGCTGCTTGAAGCCACGGTTCTTGCATCATCCAACATGTTAGTTTTTCAAAGGCTACTTTGGCGTCGTCAAACGCGAAAGGAATCGGCCAGAGTTCGATGGGATGCGAAGGGGACGGATCATCATTCTCATGACGTACAAACCACCTTCTGAGCATCTTGCGCTCTTTGCGTCTTTTATCTGGTGCCGTCTCTTTCCGAACCTGCGAAAGGTCCGTAATCCATGCTTTACCATTACCATGCCTCTTCCGACCCTCTGGGGTATCATCCGTGTAGATTTTGCGGCGAGACAGGGCTCCGTGGACAGCACATTTATCGTGGATGAGTCTTAATGTGTTCTCTATGACTAACCTGTTGTCATTGTTAAAAGGCGAATACAATACTTTCCGAGTCAAACCTCGGAGCGCGTGTTAAGTGGCTGACGCGCCCCACTGGCTTGCCGACATACTCGAGAAGCAAGATAGAATGGGTGCCTTCTTTGCTTCCCTGTTTCAGTGTAAAAAAGCCATATGTTTCCTGGATCACCGCAGACTTATCCGAAAATCTCAGGTGATGGGAGTATTCTATTGAGAGTTTGCGAGTGGCTTCCTTTCCACAAGCTACCTTTATGATAACGGGCCGCTGTCGATAAGCATGCCCCTCAACGAACAGGATCCCAACAAACTCGTTTGAGCTCACTTGCTCGTTGGTTTGAAGGAAAAAGAATCCAGATTTGTAATCCAGTGGAAGGGCAAAACGATGGTATGGCCTGTGCTGGATGTACGTGACGCTTTTGGGACTACCCTTTCTTGGCGCCAGACACAGCTCCCCATATTTGAGAACCGCATGAAATGGCAGTTTCGTGGTCGAAGCCTGAGCGAAAATCAACGGATATATATGGTGGCGTACTGGTTTTTTTTTTTTTTTTTTTTTGGATAGAAATGATACTCCTTATTCAGGAGAGGGTGGCCGCAGGCCGCCCTCTGGTAGTAACATATACATGATACACTAGAGGGACACTAAATCGACGAGCCAATAGTGGCCGCCATACGTATAGGGATCGAAATGATGTAACTATAGAAATGTAAAACTTGCGTACCAGTCGCACCAGGAAACTATACTGCTCTCCTACGTTAGGGAGCTGAAGCCAATCTAGGTCCGCCCCGAGGAGGGGGGGACTCGGATAACCAAAGGGTTGCTGCCATTAAAGGCAGCGCGCCGAACGTCGGCCGTGGTCCTGTACAGGTCCTTGATCGCGTCCGGAGCGTATCGTGCTTTGAAATACGGGCAGCTGGTGGACGCAGCTGCATGTGGTATGACGTTCGAAACTCCGATGCGATTGACGCATCGTTCGATCCCGCAGAGTACGCGTTGCGTACAGTCCTTGCAGTGTTGTCGGTGGTCACTGGTCGTATGGGGACCAGCGCATTTGGCGCACGTTGATCGGGCCGCGGCACACCTCTCCAGAGTATGGCGTACTGGTTTGAATCTACCAAACCCGCGATCATAAGGCTTTGTCCATGCATCGGGAAGTGTATTTTCCTCTCTTTCATACTCATTTAGCTGGCGGGCACGGTTTATAGCATCCCTAACTGCAGCAATGTATAGTCCGATGTGTATTTGGTAATATCCGGGGCCATCGGGTGTACCTTGTCCAATGCTATGGGGTTCAATGACGTCGCTGACGTACAAACTTTGTGTTCCCCTGTTTCGGAATAGCAAAAGTTCGTAATTGCCGGCATGTAGAACAGCGTATGTAGCGTCGCATTTGACCATTTGTGCCCAAACCTGAGGTTTAATTAGCGTGATACGGAACAAGAAATAATGTTCATACCTGCTGGAGCATGTCCCTCCCATGCTGAGTATACTTTTTACGGGCTTCCTTCGGCAATTCTTCAAATGCTTCTCTTTGCTTTCCTTCCCAGGTCGAAACTAAAAGTTCGACGTCACTAACTGTGGAGTCGAAACCAAGAGGATCGCCGGTCACAGGCTTGCGGCCAAGTTTCGGGCCATGTTCGTAAGGACAATAGAGCGACTCGCAACGGTGCCAAGGAAACTCCTCCGCCGTAGTATGTCCCAATATACAAAGCATGGTCTTATATGATCCACTAGAAAGGCTCTTGAATTCGAAGGGAATGATGCGCTTGAAATACATTTCGACGCTTTCCATGTCTTTGACAATTTCAGACTCGGGCGACATGCATGGTCCATATAGGCTCGGGTCAATCGTCAAGACAGTCAGAAAGGGCGTAATTGTGTTTTTGGCCTCGATCTGCTGCGCCACCGATATGTTTCGAATCCGAGTTTGACAATTCCAGAAACTGCATTTTCCAGGACGAAGATGGGAATTGCAGGGCTGACGCAGTAGATCCTATATTGTGAAATACATTGTTATGGTATGCTGCAGCAACATCGGCCTCTGCGGATGCCTTGCTCTTCATAGGGTTTATTCTAAGTCTAGGAAAGGATTTCCAGCCTGGAGTACTACTTGCCGGGAGCGTTGCACGTTTCAGCGCGTTTGTTGCGACTCCACAAATTTCAGTCGGAAAATTGGGACAAAACACGATTTTCTTCATCAACAGAGCATCGCTGAGGTGTTCATCATAGAAAGCAGGTCCACGTGTAGCCTCAGAACCATATTTAGGCCCCTGATAGACTGGTGGGCACAAGCGAAAAATAGCTTCAATATTTCTGCTTGCATCAGTAAGTTCATCGAACCAGGAAATGCGATCTACGAGATTTGTAGAAAGGTGAACTATAGTCATAGATATACGCACCCACGCCTTGATCCGGGATGAGTTTTTCAGCTTTCACTGTAACGCTATCATGGACGATATATGTGTCGAAGTAGCACGACAACGGGCGCAGCAGAATAGTAGAGCTAGTAAGTGAAACACTTACTTGTGTAGCTGTAGATCACTCAGGAGCTGTGGCTCAACTGGTTGAAAAGCAGAGAAGAGAATGTAGATTGACGGAGAAACTACGGAGTATTTATACGTCTATCTACTGTGTCTGTGTCAGCGTTATTATGATACGCTGACTGAGCATTTGTATAGCATGACTGAGCAAATGTATTGAGCATAGCAATGCGCAGTCATTGCTGTGTGGAAAGCTGTGTGAAGCACAGCTTTGCACAGTTGCCATGTGAATACATGAGGCGGCTTTATTGTTCAGAGTTCTGTCCCATCGAACTCTATAATATCTGTCTAGATATAAATACAATGAACTTATATAATCATAGATTATTAGATAATACTGATAAGATATGATAACGATTGAGATCGGATAGATCCGAGATGTTTTCCCATGATACGAAAGACATTCGTCAACGTTCGTTTCAACACTCCCCCTCATTGAGGATCTCAATGCCAATTTCATTTCTTAACTCTTTAAACTTTTGCCAAGTCAAATTTTTAGTTAAGATATCAGCTAGTTGTTCATTTGTGGGAACATATGATATGTTAATATCTTTGTTCTCAACACGTTCTCTAACATAATGATAACAAATATCAATATGTTTTGTTCTATGTTCTTGAGCTGGATTCTTTGCCAAGAATATTGATCCTCTGTTGTCAACATGAAGTGTTGAAACGAACATTGACAAATGTCATTCATATCGTGGGAAAACATCTCGGATCTATCCGATCTCAATCGTTATCATATCTTATCAGTATTATCTAATAATCTATGATTATATAAGTTCATTGTATTTATATCTAGACAGATATTATAGAGTGTTAAAACTCCGATAGGAACTCCGTTTGAAATAGTTATCTTATCTTATCTATAATCAGATAATCTAATCTTATCATATTAATGATAAGATTATCTGCATCTAATCAGATTAATGATAAGATTATTATATAATATAAAAAACTATTAATTAAGTGTTTCATATTTAACTAATTATAATATTTGGATCATTGATGACTCATGTTGTTCATGGGAAGCAATATGACTCATATGGAGCCAAAATGACTCATTTGGCACCGAGATGACTCATACCAAACCGAAATGACTCATAATGAGTCATATAGAAGGAAGTGACGTCATATGGAATATGATGGAACATTTATAAATAGAACATGACTGCGGATGAGTCATGTGGAATGATATGATGTCATATAGAACATCATAGAAGGAATAATAATAGAATAAGGCACATAATGACGTATTATGGTGCTGGTTAGGCTTCCGTATATAGTAATGTAACTATTAATAGTACTGTACATTGTACTTAGGTTAGGGTTACAGAAATGCATATAAGGAGGTCATTTCGACGATGATCCTTCAGTTCAATCAACCACCCAGTTGACAACAACTAACAACACCACTCTCAAACCACACTAAACGTGAGTAGTCGAGACACTCACTTAGCACGTGCACTGCGCTGCTGTCCAACGTTTCGACAGGTTATGGGCCCCGGCAACTGCCTTGAAAAGGCAACACCTCTGGACGTCGTGGAACGCGCTATGTCAGAGGTGTACCGGTGTTGTAGTACAATGTATAAATAGTTTTAGATAGGTCTGGTGACGGATCGCCCCACTTCAGATCGATGTACATGCCTTAGGGCCTCTGTAAGATCTGACAGGCGCATCAATCCAGATCTATAGATAGTATGTGTGAAGAGATTGGAGATGCCTGATGAGATCGCTCTTGACATCAGATCGATGTACATGCTATTTATAGCCTCTGTAAGATCTGATAGGCGATCAAATGGCTGATCTGAGATCTAGCACGTGTGTGTGACTGTGTGACATTTTCTCAGGTCCTCTCACATTTACGAAGCTAACCCATAGTCATGGGATAAATGACTCGCTTAATGGTAGCAGGGATACCATTTCTGTCACCCTTGTGACAGACCATGTGGGGGCATGGAATAAAAGCCTGGTGTCACGTATTGGAGTCGTGCGGAGTTTTTGGGACTCTGAAACCAAAACCAAATATGGATTGACAGATCCTAAAACCGTTGTAGTTTTGTCACACTACTATAAAAAAGACATGGATTTCGGGCCGCTTTTATGCGGATAACAGGGTCAATCCCCTGTAAAGGCTTCATGCACCCCTGATTGCCTGTTATATTATTGCATATATCATAATGACGGTTTTCGCCCGTCTTCTCATATTTATTACATAATACTTCATATAAAGGTCGTGCTGAGGCAGATTTCTGTCGTACACGCAGACTAGTGGTGGGCACTGGTTAGCATCCCACTTAGAGTAGGACGTCTGAGGATGTCATTACAGAATCACACACACACATACATACACATACAATAGTGGTGGATATTTTCGTATGCAGGGAAATTGTAGGAGCCCTGGTACATCTTTGGCATAGCAACTTTCAAACTCCATTGGGTTGTTTGCGTTGCTGGACTATGTCCATAACAATGTTGTCACGAAGATAGCACAGCCTGATAAGCACATTCGTTTTCTCACGAATTATTCGAGAAAAAGAATCAGGCTAATACGAATTTTTTCTAGATGTCTCAAGTTTACCAGGTCAGTTACCTTTCTTCCCAGGTCCAATACTTCAAATATTTGGCCATGATTCAGGACAAGAAAGATTCCATCAATGAGGGAATCTTACGTCGTGTTTTGGCTAATAATAAGTTTTTGGAGCAGGAAGACATAGAAGTAGTATTAGATAGGTATTTTAGGTCTGATTTCCTCATGCTCTCTCCGTCGGAGAGACTCACCCGCCTAGTCAATTTGGTGCAGGGGCGTGTGAGTTGGAATAGTGTAAAGAAGAGTCTGGATGCAATGCTTTTGTTGCCGCCTGTTAGGGCAACTAGTTTGGGTATTGCGGATATCCCCATGGCGTCCAGATTGGACACCTACAGTTTCATTTATGACTGTTACATGCTTGAAGAGTTCAGGCATGTAGATGATGAACGTCCAGGTGTTTTGGGTGTTCGATATATAAATGAACGAAAGGGGGAATTTGTTTACACGCATCCATCGCAGATTGCTCAGCATGAGCATAGAGAGGAGGAGGAAGAATCAGGATGTAGTAGCAGTGAAGAGGAAGAGTATGATCCCAAGTTTGGGACGGATGGTATCCTAGGGTATACAGGATACGAAGGTCCAGCTGTTTTCCAGCTGGGGCCTAATGGCAAGCAGGGTCCGTGGTTTGAGTCCCTCAGGGACCTTACCAGTAAAGAGATTAGCCAGACGTTGGCTATGCGGAGACTCGCAGCCAAGGATCCTGTATGGATCCTCAATGGAGAAATCTTCCGTAATGAGGAAGATTATCGCAGGGCCAAGGCGGCCTTTGATTCAGAGCAGGCAATTCAGGAGTTGAATCGCATTATGTCGTTGGAAGCGCCGAAGGTAATCAGACAATATCAGCTAAAAATAAAAGCTGATGGTCCTATTACAGTGCACATATTCTGGAGTTGTGAGGACTCCAATTCCAAAGAAAGGGTTGAGACACAACCCTTTGTCCTACATGAGACCGGGGAAAGGAAGTTCCCCAGTAGATGGAGAAAGACCGGAGAGGGAACTCCGGAGCCCATCATCCCAGGGGAGAACGCCCCGATCGGGATCGTCGGCGGGAGCGTCGGCGGGAGGAAGTTCAGAGGAGTATTACAAGGTATGAAGAATAATTTTGTAGAAAGAGATGTGGACCAAAAGGGTCCAATTATGATTTTTTCTTCTCAGTTTGATAAGTCTAAGGGTCAGACGTCAAATAATCCGTTTAAGAAAACGATTAAGTCTGATATTCACCAAGGTGAATATAGTCATCCTAAGGACGCTGATACATATATTTATGTACCAGATGAAGTCTTTGATATGTATTATCCTAAGAAAAATCCTTTTATGGAAGAAGAAGATTCACCATTCATTAATCATAATGAGAACGTTGTATCTGAGTTTCCTCAAACTCAAAATCAAATCAACAATACTCCTGAACCTAATCTATTAGGAGATTGGGAAGTTATTTAAAGATTGATTGAATGTCTTAAAAGGATTAAGATGAAACAAAGAGCAGATGACTCTGACCATGATCAGAAAAGTGATTGGGATAATCATGATCCTGATAATGAGAATGGTTGGGGACAATCAAACAAGAGTAAGAAAGAAACCATAGCTAACAACCAACGTTGGCTAGATAGGAAGAGAAAAATCAATTCTAACAAACCTAGAATTGATGATGAGGAGTCTGAAAAAATTCTTTACCCACGTAACATATCTCAACCTAGAACCCTTCGACGAGTTAAGAAGAGTTGTAATTTGAGAATGTCACATTCTAATTGGAAAAAGAATAAGAAGACTTATAAACCAAGAAAGAGTTTCTTTAAATCAGGTTCTGATTCTAAATCTGATGAAAAGAATATCGCTTCTAACTCACAAATAAAAGCTAAATTTGATGAAACAAAGTATCCAGTTGCTTGTAATGTTTATTATATGAGCAATGAACCTAATCATCCAGTTAAAAGGATTAGACACACTACTGGTCATCCTATCTGGAAAAAGAATGGACTTTGTTATATGGTATTATTTAATCCTAAAGATTACCATCGTCAAACATGGCCTTTATTTCCGAAACTTTCCACTATAGTGTCATGGCCTAAACAATGGTGCAGGAACATCAATTTTACTTATAGTAGACCTGTTCCTCATAATCTTCATTTTGAAGAAAATAATCTTTCACATGTCACCTGGTGGACTCTAGATGATATGGTTTCATCGAAAAACAGATTATCTCACTACCTATGTGGTGGAAAAGATGATAAAGATTCTTTTGAGAAACTAGTTCCAATTTTCAATGGTGTAATGGATTACAAAATATGGAAAAATACCTTATTAGCATATCTTGCTATGAAAGGATATTCTAAATATGTAACAGGAGCTAAACCTGAATTTCCATCAAACCTTGATGAAACTAAAGAAATAAGTCTTGCTCAAAAGACATTTTGGGAACTAGAATATAAGAAAGTGTATCTCGATTTACATGATTGGGATGAAAATGCTGAAAATGCTAATGCTACAATAAAAATGGCTTTAACCAAAAATTTATGGTCATATGTAGCAAATGATCCAAAATCTACTATAGAAAAGTTGGATAAAACTTTTGGATTAACTGGAATAGCTAAATATTTTATTCTTTATAAATCGATCTTTAGTTGGTCGATGAAACAAGGACAAGATCCTATTGTGGCTATATCCAAACTTATGAAACTTGTTTCTGATTTAGGAACAGAAGACAAGTACAAAATTCCAGATTTTGTAGTGGCATTCTTTATCTTACACAACTTAAATCAATCATATGGTAATCTTGTTACCAATATAGTTGATAGTAAGATAGATGATTTCTCCATTGATAAAATCATTCCAAGAATTCAAAATGAATGGAATCTCATGCAATCTAAAGGAAAAATTAGACAATTGGTTCAGATTGCTAATATTGGATCTAACATTCAAAAGAATCCAATCCAAGTTGGAAAACTCAGTATTCTGGGAATTCTAACAATAGGTTTAGAGGATCATTCAGAGGAAGATTCAATAACAATCGTAACTTTGTACCAAGACAAAGTAAATTCACTAAACCAGTGAATGGAGGACAGTTTGGATCTCAACTATCTAAAGATGATAAAAAGAAGCGTAATGAAAAGAATTGCTCAAATAAGAAGCTTAAAAATAAAGCTTTACTCAGTGAATTAAATGAATTGAAGAATAAACATAAGAAAGATTCTTCTACTACAATTCATTTTGCAAATCCTATGATAATTGATAATAATGAATTGGAAAAACATCATAAATATTTTAATTCAGAATATGATATTCCGATGACTGGTCATATTGAAGAAATATTTGAACCAGCATCACCGAAATCTTCATATCGATTGATAGATAGGATTGGAGATATACAAATAGCGGTAACAGAAACTAAAGATGAAGAGATGGTAGATTATGAATATTCTGAGGAACAAAATAAACTCTCTAGAATATTTCTAACCCCTATAGAATCGTCTGGATCACCTTTAACACCATTATCTGGTGATTTGAGTTCAAGACATGAAGATGACGATTTACCTGAACTTACTGAAAGTCAGAGTGATAATGAAGAGTATCAAGATACATACTCTAATTCTAACTCTGATTCACATATCATTGAATATGTGGATGACAATGTTGTAGAAACTATGGATGAAATGGGTAACGTTGGGTATGCAATAATTTCTAAATATCATAATTATTTCACTCATACTGTTTTAGTGCTTGATGATCGATCAAAGAATCGAATAAGTAAAGATGTGTTGATCACATCATATCAAGACAAAGATAACAGTAGCTACAAATATGTATATAATAATTATGCGAATAAAGTTCCTAGTGAACAAATTATGCTCTTAAACAAAAATGATAAATGGGTTATAGACTCTGGCGCAACACGTCATTGTACACCATTTATGAGTGATTTTAAGACATATAAGAAATTTATTACTCCAATAGATGTTACCACAGCAGATAAACATAGTAAAACTCTTATTGAGGGAGAAGGACAAATATGTTTTAGACATGGGAAACATGTACTAAATTATAACGTATGCTATATGCCAAAGTTACCATACAGAATTATATCTGTACCACAATTAACAAGTATGGACTATGAAGTCCATCAAACAAAAATTAAAACTACTATACATAAAGGAAACATAACGTTGATTGGGTATCCGATGGAAACCAATTCAGTACATTGGTTATCAACTATAATACAGAGACCTTCTCAACATTTGTTAATAAACAATAGCTCTCAAACTATTGACTACTTTATTTGGCATCGAAGAATGGCACATCCAAATGATAATGTGTTAAGCCATATGTTCAGAAATACTGAAAATAGTACTAAAATTAGTAAACCTCATATGAACAGCATATGTAAAACATGTGTAATGGGAAAACTTGATAATAAACCTTATCATATTTCTTCACACAGAGCAGATCAATTATTAGAATTGATACATATGGATTTAATAGAATTACCTATTATTTCCTATCATAAACAAAAATATGCTTTATTAATTTTAGATGATTATTGTCAAGAAGGTCGATAGACCAAAGACACAACCAGAAAGAAAAGCAAAAGGAAAAGAGAAAACTCTGTTGCACTGTCTACAACAATGACAATCAAGAGCCTGGGGCTCAGCACGCTCCTATACTACCTATATACCCCCAGCCTCACCTACTCCTCCTGGTTCCCTCATGTCCATCCTCATGTGCAACACCTGTCCTGTCACGTGACCTGCTTATGTCATCTTTCAGATAAGATATCTGATAACCCGATAAGAAATCGCTTCTTGATGAGATAAGAGATAAGATAAGATAAGATCTTTAGATAAGATCAAATCGTAACATTACCCCCCTCTTAAAGGTTCGCGTCCACGAGAACCTAAGTGACTTGTTGTATAAAAGTCCCATTTGTATCCGGTTCCTCGTATATTAGTTTGCGGTCTCCCTTCCATCATTGCCAGTTCCGCTGTAATTTGTCCAAATAATCTCGCTCGAACCACCCATCCTCCCAGCCAAATAAATGATTTGGTACTGGTGGGCGTGTGAGATTCTCGTATCTTTGAAAAGCATTACGCGGTATGTTCCTAGGAGCTGGTGCGTTCGGTTTCTGCTTGTGAAATTCTTTTACCAGTTCACTAGCATTGGTGACATTTGTAGCCGGTTCCCAGGATGACTCATTGACTGGGTATCCTTTCCACTTGACCAGGTATTGGATACCCCTTCCCTTTGTTCTACTGTCCAATATCTCCTCTACCTCATATTCTTCTCCTTGAATCCTTCCCTCTTCTTCCTTCCTTCTTTCCTCCAATTCTGCATCTCTCTTCTTCTGTCCTGGGAATACCGGTTCTACATATGGCTTCAATAGTACTTCGTTAAAAACGTTGTACACCCTCCATGTTGCGGGTAGTTTCAAACGGTACGCGGCGGACCCGATTTTCTCGATGATTTCGTATGGTTCATAAAACTTGTTATCCAGTTTCTTGGACGCTCGTACGTGTGGTAGATGTTCCGAATTTACATATACTTTATCACCGATCTCGTATTCTCTCGAGGGTCGTTTGCCTTTATCGTACTGCTTTGCCATTCGTTCTGCCGTTTTCTCCAGGTTATCCGCTGTGGAGTCCCATGCCTTTTTGATCCCTCCTACAAATGTCTCCACACTTGGGATTGTTGTTGTCTTTGTCGGATCGAACCACTTCCTTGGATGTCTCCCGTAATTTAAAAAGAACGGTGTGTGTCCCGTCGAGGAGTTTTCTCAATCGTTATGACAAAACTGAGCTAGAGCTAAGTGCTCGCTCCAGTCGTCCTGTTTGTCATTGGTGTACATGGATAGAAACTCCCGAACTTCCTGGTTTACCCGCTCTGTTTGCCCATCTGTTTGTGGGTGGTAGGCTGTGGATGGATTTCCCTCTATGTCTAGCAACCGATACAGTTCCTTCATGAATTGTGATACGAATTGTGGTCCTCGATCACTTATTACTCGATGAGGTATTCCATGTTCTCGAAATACGTTGTCACGGAATAATCTTGCTACTCCTAGGGAAGTGACTGTAGTGTTTGTGGGGAGAAAGAACGCTTTCTTCGAGAATTTGTCCACCACTACCATTACTGTATCGTATCCCATAGACTCCAGGAATGGTCCCATTAAGTCTACTGAAATGTCTTGCCATGGTTGCGCCGGTACACTTAACGGTCGTAGGGGATTTGTTCGTTTCGTCCAGTCCAGTTTAACCGTTTGGCATGTTCTGCAACCTGTTACATACAGTTTGACATCTCGTTGCATTCTTGGCCACCAGTAGTTTCTGGTTATCACTTCCATGGTTTTGTCTACTCCATAATGTCCCCATTCATGGTGAATTTCGATGAGATCCTCTCTCAGTCTTCAGTCAACTGGTACGTAAATTCGTTCTTTCCAGTACACCAGTCCCTTCTCTTGTCTCCATTCTTTACTTTCGCTTTTTAATCCTTCTTTTACTTGCGGTTCCCATTGTCTATTGTTGGTCTTCGCAATTTTCTTTCGTATGTCCATTAAAGCATCATCATCGTCGTATACCCTAATGAACAGTTCCTCCTTTAGCAGTATTGTTCCCTCGTTGTCAATCTCCTCCCCCTTATGGTCTGTCCTCCATGACAGAATGTCAGCCTTGGAATTTGATTTACCTGATCTATGTTTTATGGTAAAATTATATTCCTGGAGGTCTAATATCCATCGGGCTTGTCGTCGATTGATATTTTGGGGTTTTCAAAAGTACGTAAGGTTTTGATGGTCTGTTAAAACCTCCACTGCTATTTTTGTACCCTTCAAGTAATGAGACCATTCATAAAATGCATGCATAATTGCAAGCATTTCCTTGTCATAGATCTCATAATTCCGTTCCGCTGGGTTCAAAGATTTTGAAATAAACGCGACCGGTCTCCAAGTATTATCTTGTTGTTGTTGTGACAAGATTCCCCCTATTGCGAAGTCCGATGCATCGACTTCTACTCTGAATTGTCCTTCGTCTGCTGGTATTGCCAGTACAACCTCTTCTGCCACTCTTCTTTTAAGCTCCTCAAAGGCTTCTTGTTGTTCCTCCATCCACTTCCATTCTTCTTTCCCCGTTAACTTGGTTAATGGTTTAGCCACGGATGCAAATCCCCTCACGAATCTTCTGTAAAAGTTCACAAATCCTAAGAACTGTTGTACGTGTTTTTTGGATTGTGGAGTTGGCCATTCGGTTATTGCTCTAACTTTGGCTTTATCCATGCTGATTGAATCATGTGAAATTATGATCCCTAGAAATTCAATGGTTTTCTTGTCGAACCAACATTTTTCTGGCTTTAGCGATAGCTTGTGCTGTTCTAGTTTTGCTAATATTCTGTTCACATGTTCTGTGTGACTTTTCTGATCCGTTGAAAATACCAGAATATCATCCATATAGATGACCACCCATCCTTCTGCAATTTCTTCTCTAAAAAGATCGTTCATCATGGTTTGGAAAGTAGCCGGTGAATTTGTCAATCCGAAGAACATGACCAATGGTTCGAATAGGCCTCTATTTGTTCGGAATGCTGCTTTCCATTCGTCTCCCTCTTTGATCCGTATGTTATTATATCCCCATCGGATGTCCATCTTTGAGAATACTTTTGCGTGAGATAGTTTGTCCACTAGTTCTGATATTAATGGTAACGGATATCGGTTCTTTATCGTCATCTCATTTAATTTCCGATAATCTTGTACAGGTCTCAATGATCCATCTTTCTTTTTTACAAAGAAGAATGGTGACGCCATCGGAGATTTGCTAGATCAAATCCTCCCTGTATCTAGATTCTCTGGGAGAAATTCTTCTAGTTTCTCCTGTTCTCCTTTGCTTAATGGATAGATTTTACAATCTAATGGTTTTGATCCTGGAATGAGTTCGATGGCATGATCCCATGGTCGTCTCGGTGGCAATTCATCGAAGGTCTGCTTTTCGAACACCTTCCGATGTTTTAAATAGTGTTCAGGTACGATTTCGCTTAGGGTCTGCTTGTTCTTATTCTCCGATGCTATTTTCATTGCCGTCGACTCATAGGCTCGTATCCATTCCACGTCTACATCTTCCTTTGTTACCGCTAATAATCGGTCTCCTTCCTCCCAATGCATCCTGTTTTCCTCGTAGTCCTCCCCTTCACTCTCTTCCTCGGGCTCGTCTACCTTCGTGTCTTGTTGACACGTGCCAGGGCACTGACTGAAACTCAGTATGTTTTTTCGCCAATCTACATCCGGGTTGTGATATTTGAGCCAATCGTGTCCTAGGAATATGTCTGTTTTGCCGAGCGACGATACTCCAAATTCCCAGGTCTCCTTGTGCGTACCCACTTGGATTCTTAACTGGACCATTTCTGACAGTTTACCGTCCATGTTTTCGGATCCATCCGCATTATATACAGGGACGGGGTGGGCGAGTTTTCTAGTGTTCAAGTTGTTTCGCCGCACAAAATCCCTGTTTACACATGACCCTGTGCATCCCGAGTCCAACAACGCTGTCACCGATATGCGTTGTCCCGTCATTATGTCAGTCGCCACCAACGGTAAGTTCATTTGTCTCTTTCCCGTTCCTATGACATATCTCGGTTGTCGTTTCAAGTGATTCAGGTACCACATTGCTTCTCTTTCCGATGCTCTATTTAAATCCTTTACTAGTTCTTCGGTCACCTCCTCCAGTCGTGACTCGTGAGTCCACCTCCGTAGAGATTCTAGAGCTTGTCCAAGTGGTCGTTCCCATATCCGTCTCACCATCCACGGAGTCTGCCAGGCCTTCAAGCGAGGTTCTACCGCACTTATCGGTAGATTTCTGATTTGTTGTTTTTGTTCCTTGGACTTTATTTTGTACTCAATATGATTTAATTCAACCCGTGAATTATTTTTTGTATCATAATTACATGGTGAATCGGTAGAAATAAAGTCCTTGCTCGTTGGATCGGAACTGTTTTCCTTCAAGCTTCTTAAAAACCCATGGCCTCTCTTATGGCCTCCTTATCTTCCTCCGTGACGTCTTCCAAATATTCCTTCCATCCTACTTCTCTGATCCGCGTCTTCCCCTTCCAATTCCTTGGCTCCTTACACTCCTTGCTTGTATGACCTGTCTTTCCACAATTGTAACAGGTTATTGTTCTCACTTCTTTACAATCTCTGCCTATGTGACCTGTTTTGCCACAATTATAGCAGGTGATTGGTCCTTTCCTTCTATCTACGTCCATGGCATTGGGGTCACGCGCACTTGATCCCAATGCTGCTTGGGGTGGGGGTCCTCGAGTTGCCCCATTCCCTCGGGGTCCAGAATTTTGTGCCACCTTATTTTGGGTATTCTGTGTCCCCGTATTCGATGCGCATTGTTGGTTCTGCCCTTGCCCTGGATTTCCAACCCTTACATCTCCATAAAACTTCCTGGTGTCTCTCCATGCCTTGTTCAACTCCATTGCCTTCGTGTACCATTTCTCCAAATCTCCTGTAGTCGAACCATCTCCTGGTTGACCTGACTCTGCGACTTTCAATCCTAAGTTTGGATTCAATCCCCTTCTGAATTGCGCGATAAGCGCTATCTCATTATAGCCCGTTAGTTGAGCTAATCCTCTGAAGTCGATGATGTAATCTTCGACATTGCATTTTCCCTGCGATAGTTGTTGTATTTTTCTGATCGCATCATCTCGTGTCTCCGTCGTCAGGAAGAACTGCTTCGCCTGTTCTTCGAAGTCCGCCCAATCTCTGAACGGGGATTGGTGGATGAGCGGTTGTTGCATCATCGCTCCATCTCCTGCTCCTGTTAATAAGAGAGGGATTCCATCTCTCTCCTGCTCCCTCGTTGTTCCCACTGCATACGTTCCGTCTGCCCTCCGCTGATCTTTCTCTGTCGCATAATCCAGTATTTGTTGGATTTTTACTCCCACCCAGTTACTCGCTCAGTTGGCTGAACCTCCTCTTATACATTGCAACGCCATTACCGTCATCTTTGTGGAGTCTTTGATTTTCGTCAGTCGAAAATATATTGCCATATTTCTCAACCAGTTAGTGATTTGTTCTGGTTGTCCCTCATAGTAGTCTGGCATATCTATTTTCACTGCCGGTGCTCTCTCCTCTCGTGGACCTCGTATGGCCTCGATGATTGGGTTTACCGAGTGCACTAAATTGGTCGCTGCGGTCCTCCTTTCTTCCTCCAATGCCGCGTGCCATCTCTGGTTTATGTCTGTTGGTGCGAACAATGTCAACCACGTTGTGATACACAATAGGAACGCTGAGATCAGTGCGTCTGTTATTGTGTACCCCACTGGTACATGTCGTCCTGCTCCATTGGACATTTCCTCGAGTATGTCCTCAACGGTACGTCCCTCCTCGTCTTGCTCCACATGATATTTCATGTGTCCCCAATTTAGGGACACCCTTACTCTAATCTCCGAGTTTCGCATTTCTGGTTCATACTCTGCGACTTCTCTCCACGACGGGTTCCTGGGTCACGCGAATGCGTTCCAGTACTGGGGTTTGAATAACCACAGGTAGCATAATCCTGGTGTATCCGGATTGTAATTCGAAAATCCAGGTGGCGGTAATGTTGATTGGTTTGCGTGCCTTACTTGTCGCGCCCAGATGTTCATGTCGATATATGCCTTCGACATGTCTCTGAGCTGGTCCGCGATTTGTTCGGTGAACCAATCTCCACGAGGTCTACCATATCGTTGCATGGTCATCTGTCTTGTTACCCGTTGCGTTGTGGTTAGGAGATTATGTGGATACACCACCTCCTCATCTTTCTGTGCTCCAAACTTGATGTTTCTCCATTGGGTCCAATCTTTGATTTCATCGATATGTTCCCATTCATAGACAACATCGTACTCTTCCAAATCCTGCATCCTTACAGGTTTCTCGTTGTGGGGATGTACATGATACACTTTTTCCCCGTCTCCGTCTTCCAGGATGAACTTTGCCTCATTCTTCCTGAGATCTTGCTCCCACCCTGCGATCTGCTCTACCGTTGGGTATGCCAGCCACTGAAATCGATTGTAGAATCGTGGTTGGAAGAGGTACATGTAGCAGTACCCCTTCTCCCTCCATGGATCCGCCGCCATGCATTTGTAATTCCCTGGTTTCCCAGGTAGTCGTGAGTCTACGGCTTTGGTCCATTTCTTGACTCTTCGTTCGTGTTGTTTCAAGGTCTCTTCCCCACACGCTTCAATGAAAGATCTCATACTGAGACCTTGGCAACCATGCAGTACTCCGCGTCCAATATAGTCTTTAGGCATTGCAGGTAACGCCTTCTCCGTTGGTTTGGCCCAACTATATGGAGAGTTTCGGTCCTTCCGATACTGCTGCGGCTTCATTATGTTGCCGTTTAATGCATGTTGAAGTTTGTTCCATGCCTCGTGCGACAAACACCAGTGATGAGCCACCAACTCCAGATCTCTCGGTGTGCAATCAAATGCCCTCTTTACGTAACTTGCCAAAACAGGAATATCAATTCCTATTTCCAGTACAAGGTCTTGGCCATCGCCAAATCCTGTGCCACCGATCTTATCAAGGCTTATGAATGCGGCTTGTCCCCACTTGGATCTCTGTGTTCTTATCTCTTTATTACATTGTTGGATGAATACCCTGTTGTACATGCGCTTAGGTTCATATTCGATCCACACTCCTTTCATAGATTCGAGTTTGTCGATTAACTCGTCATATCGTCCATATACGTATTCATATAACTCTACTGCGGCTTTCCGCTGTTTTGACCACGACTTTTTGATCGGTAATCGTCCAGTTAACTCGTTTTCACTGAACTTTCTCTCCTCCACATTCCTAACCCTGTCCTGTCTAACAGGGGTTGGAATAGGTGTGACGCATTTGACTTCCACAGTTTTTTGCGTCTCTTTCTTTTCGCGTGCTACGCGCTCTGCCTCTCTTTGTTTCAAGAGTTCCGTCCAGGCATCCTCTTGTTCCTCACATGCTACACGGTCAGCCTCGGCAAGAAGACGGCGTGTCTCCTCACTCTGCTTTTGTTTCTGCTCCTTAGCCGTGTACAACATCCACCGTAGCACATGCATGTTATGCTGTGCCGGAATTTGTTGTTGTGATGTGTGCTGCCGTCGACGGTACTCCTGTTCGCGCCATCTTGCATAAGATGCGCGCTCCCGCTCTGTCTCGATAAAGCCCTGTAACAAAAACTCCTGCTTGCCGAGGTCACTTGGCACCCTCGCGCAAGAGGCTTTCCAAGGGGTCATCTTAGATGGGTATCTCCCGCTGTTGGTCTTCCTTGACTCTGAGAGAGTGAGGACCTGGCGTTTCACCCATACGGGTCTTATCGTGGCCTTGTCATCCTGGCGCTCTCTCAAAGTTTTCTTCCCCTGTTTTCCCAGGGTCTTCCGCTGTACCGTCTGCCAGTACCCCCGACCCACTATCCCGGGGAGGTCAGGCGCTCTCGACGAGTACAGGGTGGTCGCCAGTGTGGTCCCGTTCTGCGAATTGGGAACCATACCTGTGTTGGTCTGGACTTTCGCCCCGACACCCTTATCCAATATTCGGACAACTCCTGCCCTGACTATTTCGACGTGATTCATTTCTCTGTCTCTGTAGACAACGATTTTTTGCGCTTTTCTCGTTGTGCGGTTGGTTTGCTAGGCTCTTGATTATGTCAAGAAGGTCGATAGACCAAAGACACAACCAGAAAGAAAAGCAAAAGGAAAAGAGAAAACTCTGTTGCACTGTCTATGACAATGACAATCAAGAGCCTGGGGCTCAGCACGCTCCTATACTACCTATATACCCCCAGCCTCACCTACTCCTCCTGGTTCCCTCATGTCCATCCTCATGTGCAACACCTGTCCTGTCACGTGACCTGCTTATGTCATCTTTCAGATAAGATATCTGATAACCCGATAAGAAATCGCTTCTTGATGAGATAAGAGATAAAGATAAGATAAGATCTTTAGATAAGATCAAATCGTAACAATTATTCTTCTTTTGCTTACATAGCATTATTATGATCTAAAGCGGATACTTTTAACTCAATTAAAGCATATATAGTTTTTATTGAGAACAAATTAGACTTAAAAGTTAAAAGCCTACGTTCAGATTGAGGGGGAGAATTTGTGAATCAAAAGCTTAAAAACTATTTTCAAGAAAAAGGTATTAAACATGAACTAAGTGCTCCACATGTTCATCAACAAAATGGTAGAGCTGAAAGACTAAATCAGACAATTCTAAAGAAAGCAAATACACTTTTAATAGAATCTGGTTGTCCTAAGTCATGGTGGTCATTTGCTTTTGAAGCAGCTATCCACATATATAATTGTACACCATTAAGACGAACAAAATGGAAAACACCTTATGAAAATATGATGAACAGAAAACCTGATATGTCATATTTTAAAATATTTGGATGTCTGGCATATGTTTACGTTGTAAAAGAAAAACGTAAAGATAAATTATCACCAAGAGCTGAACCAATGACATTTATTGGATATGAAAATAAATCATATAGGTTCATGAATGATAAAAATACTATAGTAATTGCCACACATGCCATATTTGATGAAAATATATTTCCAAAATTATCAAAAAACAAAACTATGAATAAAGATATATACCCAACTTTAGATCTTAGATCAATTCCCAACAAAGAAAATTATTATAATCATGACACTACAATAAATGATAAAAGGCAATCATTTCATGATTCAAATAATTCCAATGATAGTGATTCGTCGGATTCAGATGATCATAAGTCTAATAAAGAAATAGACAATCATTCGGAAGACAGTGATTCTTCTTATCATACCACACCTGATAAATCAGATCATGATTCAGATTCAGATAAACATACATCATCAGAGTCTGATGAATCTGTGGTTAATAAAAAATATCTTCAAAAGGATTATGGCAAACGAGTTAGTTTTGCACCAACTCAAAAATCATCTACAAGAAAAATTACAGATGATGAAAGAAAACATCTTAGAGAGATTAAAAATATATTTGAACAAATTCATAAGAAATCAGTTAATACTGATAAAACAATTTTTCAATATAAACCTTTTAATGAAAAAGAAACTACAAAAACATACTTTGATAGACATGAATCTAAAGACATGTTTAATGACAAACATAAACTCAAAGATATGTTTAATAAAGTTGATAATAGACTTCCAATCAGGAGAGTTTTAAAACGAACTCCAGAAGAAGTATGGGATACAATTCTTGATGATGCTACTCCTACAAGCAGAAAAAGAATTGGTAAAAAACTAGATCTAACAGCAGCTAAAAGAGATAAGCTACAAGCTGGTAGACCTAGAATAATTCAGAAACCTAATATTCAGGACCAATCATCACATCCATTTGGTTTTAGAGAACAAGAAAGAGCTGTGATACAACAACAAACTAGAAAATCTTCTAGAAAACCTAAAGTCAGAGTTATATCTGATAATGTTTATGGAAATAAACATCCAGCTCAAATTGAATCTGAAATTCAGAAAGAAACCAATTGGAATAAGATAATTGAAAATAAGAATGATTATGTTAGTTCTCAAAATATGGAACCACATGAATCAACTCCTGAAATAGAATTACCTGGATTACCTGAATTACCTAATAATTGGAAACCTATGTCATTAAAAGAAAAGGTTGCTAAAGATTATGAAAAATCTTTAGATTATGAAAAACAACCTGAATTAACTCTTGAGGATTTAGAACCAATTGTAGATACTACAATTAAGGAAAATGTTGATAAAGAATGGATGGAGCTACATCGAAAGAAAGCTCGAGTTCTATTATCAAAAGCAGCTTCTAAACTTGTTGATCAAGAAAATAGAAGAAAAGGCATACCTGTTGTATATAGAGATCTTGCTAAGATTAGAGACAAAGATCCTCAATCATATAAAAAATGGGTACAAGCCATGGAAGAAGAAATTAAATCAATACAGAAAAGAAATGTTTGGGAATTAGTAGACAGACCTAAAGGGCGTAAACCTATAGGATGTAGATGGGTTTATACGATAAAGCAATCAGATAATAGATATAAAGCGCGATTGGTTGCTCAAGGCTTTTCACAAGTACCAGGAATAGACTTTGGAGCCACATTTAGTCCGGTTTCAAGATTCGAAACTGTCAGAATCTTATTAGCATTAGCAGCTTTAGAGGGATGGGTACTCAAAGCACTAGATGTTAAAACTGCTTTTCTTTATGGCCAATTAGAAGAGGAGATATACATGGAACAACCGGTGATGAGCACGCTCTGCGGGTAACAGCGCAATGAGTACCAAACGCGGGTCTTAGCACCATGCCGACGGTCTTTTGGCTGTACCGTGGGTTAACGACGTGCCCTGAACTCCGCACTTATTAATCCGGCGGAACTCCGGTAAGAATAGCAATCTCCGGTACAGCGGACACGCAGACAGGAACTCCGGCGGACTCTGACACGGACTCAGGAACTTGGACAGCGTAACGAAACAGCGGATCTCCGGACTTAGCAACGGCATTCGCGAGTTTAGCCAAGCGCACAGCGTCGGCATTCCAGCAAGTCACTGGGACCACATCACGCCAACCGCATCGTATGAGAAGCACTATCGCGCCACTTTACACAAGCGATACGCCCGTGCGTTTAGGACACATGAATGCACCAGACTATCTGTGGAACAAGGTGATGAATATACAAGGGAATGTCAAAGCGGAGAGCCATAGAGAACAAAATTCGACGCTCGCCACCGACTTCGCCCCTAGCAGACAGCACTAAAACACCGGCAATCAGTATTCAGTTGCGCACTAGTCGCATAACGGCACAAAGTCAATATTCAATTCGCGTGTTCCCCGCTGCACTAGTCTTTTCCGGTCATTACCCGATCGTGTGCCCTTCACAGGGACATCAAAGCGCTAGCTTGCCGTCCACGTTGTTTCAGCTTTCCGTTTCCGGCGCAAGTTCGTCACACCCGTCAAAACGCTTCGTCTCGTCCAAAGTCCACTCATACAGTAGAGAAAGAGGGATGTATATAAAGGGTTTCGGACATTGGTAGAAGTAGCATAGTATTGCCCACGTAGTCTCAGTTTTTGTTTCCGTCTCTGTCTCCGTATCTCCGTCTCTTCTCGGCAAATATAACGCTCGTTTTACCGTCCCTATCCCATCCCTCGGCTTCGCCTAGTGCTTAGTCGCCTCTGCCGTCTTCCCCCGTTATGCCCTCCCGGACTTTCCGCCCTTTCCACCCGGACTTTCCATCCTTCGCCCCGGACCTTCGTTATTCACCCCCGGACTTTCCACCACACGTCTGGACTTTCGTTAGACGCACCGGACTTCTGTCCTACGCCCTGGACTTTCGCTGTACGAACCGGATTTCCATCGAGAAGACGGGAATTTTCAAGAGCCTGCCGCGTTCCTTCCCTTAGCCTAAACTCCATTGGGCTGGAAGTAGACATATCAAATTGGTGACCACTGCAGGGGGTTTTTTTTGAAAATAACGCCGTCTTCACCGACCGACTCGCCGAGCGACGAACGCGCTCTTCCGGGACATTTGCCGGTAACTCCGGAACAACCATCTAGCCGCTTCCGAGGTTTCTACCGCTCTCTAGTTTATTCCGCTCAAGTCGCGACAGAACTCCTACAAAACAACAACACCGACGGAGCGCTAGCCGTCATCCTTACGGAAGGAGCACTACCACACAGACAATCCCGCCGCCACCGCCAGTTACCGCCGGAATACGCGCTCGACCAGGATATCGATCGAATTAGACCGAACCGGCCCCGCATCTTACCTCCCCGCTTTGAAGCCAATGACTCGTCGTCTTCCGAAGATAATTTCCTGTCATTTCGACAAGGAGAAAGTTCGCGCGTAGAACCTTGGACGGAATCCGAACCGGAAAAACCACGTTCGCCATTGCCGTCATCGGGGTCGTCGTCCGCCACTTCAAATCCAGAAGGAAATCAAGACCTCGACTGGCCTCTTAAATCCGAATTTCCGAGAGCACCAACTCCGCCACCAAGGTCCGAGCCATCCGAACCAGCACCACCACCAACTCCGCCAAAGAACGTCAAAATGTCCTATGACCAATCACCGCCGCCGACCAGACTCAGGATGCCCGCCCACGGATCGAACGAGGCGCCGAAATTTGACCGGACGCAACCGCGTGAATTGCCAATGTACTTCCGGGAGTTAGAGATCCTAATGGAGGACTGCAGAATAGAAAGCGACGAACAAAAGAAGTCCAGCGCCCTCCGGTACTTGCAACGGAAGGAGATTCAACTGTGGGAAATGCTCGATGAAGCCACCAACGACACAACCTACGCGCAATTCAAGGCGGCGGTATTCCAGCTCTACCACGGGGTAGGTGAGGCACCGGAGTATACGGAAGCGGACATCGACGAGCTAGCAAACAAAACCAAGCGAACCAGAATCAAAACAAAGGCGGATCTAATCACGTATTACCAGGATTACATAGTCATCACTAAGGTCCTCCGGAAAACAGCAGTAAACTTTTCCGAGGTCAATCAGAACATCCTATTCGCTAAGGGATTCAGACCGGACATGTGGAGTAAAATCCACCAGCGGCTCCAAATCACGCATCCGGACGTCCGCTCAACCCATCCATATACGCTAGCACAGACGATGGAAGCGGCGCAGTACGTACTCGACGGAGCCAGCGTCTACGCTTCGGTAGTTGGACCGGCGGAACCAGAAAAGCTGGAACCAAAACCGCAAGGCGAGTCCGCTCCCACACCTCCGGTAAAACAAGAGGAATTCTACTCGTTCCTGAACAAATATACGGAAACCCTGGTCAATACACTAAACTCGGCCAAAAACCAATCACGACCCGCCGGCGTCCCCGCACCACCTAACCGTACACCGATGGCTACCAGCTCCAATGCCATTCCGCTCGAAAATACGCCGCGCTACGCAAACAATTTCCGGTGCAACTTCTGCAACGAAAGTGGTCATTACGTCAATCAATGTCCGACGGCGGCAAAATACTTGCTGGACGGAAAGATCAAAAAGAATGAGGAAGGCTGTGTGGTTCTACCTAACAGTCGATACCTGCCGCGCGGCATCGAAGGTCAATGTATGAAGGAACGCATTGACGAGTGGTACAAGCACCAAAACCTGCCGCAGCCAACCATGTTCTACGCAACCACGGACCCATCGCATTCCGACGCCCGCCCCTCCAAACCCACAATGACGTATAGGACCACGGTCGAAAACGACGTTGACGAGGAAATCGAAAAGGCGACGCAGCACCTGTATGCACTGCAAAACAAGAAGCGACGTATGGAGTTCGACGGAGTTGAGATTCCGGCGTGCAGCAAGGGAAAGGAGAAGGAACCGCACAACGGACAAAAGGCCGGACCGTCCACGGAGCCGGTCGAGGAGTTGACATCACCGGCGGTAGGAAACGCTGAACCGCTACACCCGTTCGCCGCCACACGTGACGTGAATTACCAGCCACCGACAGACCGGCCTTACGGAGCTAAGGTAAAGGACACGGAATATGCGACAACGGCCCCGGCGCAAAACAGCAAGATTGTCGACGAGGTATTTAAGCGCGCACTACGCAGCAACGCTGCATACCTCAGCTTCGAGGAGCTCCTAGCCACCTCCGCCGACATCCGCAGCAAGTTCCAGACTTTTCTGACGCCCAAACGAATTCCCGCCGCTAACGTCAACTTCTATTCTGCCGACAGTGCTGCACCCAGTTCGCCGCGAGACATTCTCGTAATGCCGGACATCGCGGAGGCATATTACATGGATCACAACGAACGGCTCAACCTCCGGACGGCGAAGGAATCGCACTCCATCCGCGCCGTGGAGGCGGTTATCGACGACCGGGCCACCGTCGAGTGCATCGTGGACGGAGGATGCTCCGTAGTATGCATGTCCGACGCAGTTAGCCACCAGCTCAGTATTCCGTACAACCCCGCCGTCAAAATAGACCTCGAAGCGGCCAACGGAGAAGTCGACAAATCGCTCGGACTTGCACGCAACGTCCCGCTACAAATCGGCGGGATCATTCTATATTTCCAGGTCCACGTCGTCAAATCTCCGGCATACGACATCCTCCTCGGCTGCCCTTTCGACGTCCTCGCCGAGTCCATCATCACCAATTACCGGAACGAGGAACAAACGATTACCATCCACGATCCGAACAGCAAGTCCGTCGTCACTATACCCACCGTCCGCCGCGGCAAACCGCGCTTCGTAGAAATGCGTAAAGAACAGGAAAACCAGTCGGGTTTTCACCAAGTCTCGAGGAATTGATGGAGGATCAAGGAGAGATAGCGTGCATGATAGACATGGACAATACCTCATCGTCTATAGAAGCCTATACCCGTATATCACGCGCCACGGACTCCGAAAGTAACCCTAATACTGTAAATACTGGCTACCCGCACAATGAAAACATCAGTCGCCTCTATCTCGCCGCCACGCTAAGTCTTAAAACCATCGACACAAACCAATGCGACCCTCTAACCTGCGCTTTCCTCGCCTCCCCTACTTCCACCGGCTCCGAACGACCCACCCGCAACAAAACCTTATCCGACACCGGTAATCTACAGCAGGCATTTGGAAAATGATACAAGCCCGTCGCAAAGAAAGTCCGACCCGTCATCAGTACCCTTCCGCAAGAGTTTCAAATTGTCCGGAATATTACCGGAAACCCGTTAGCCGCCCTACCAACGTTGAATCCTCGACCGCCGCCATTTACGCCCACCGGAAGATATACGCAAGAATGCAAGGATGCCCTCGACAAAGCGCACAACGGAGATTTCCTATGGCCCGAGGAATGCAAACTGATGCACCACTTTATGATGGAACAACAGGAAGGCTTCGCGTGGCACGATTCGGAACGAGGGAGCTTCAAGACAGAGTTTTTTCCGCCCATCAATATACCGACCGTCGCCCACGGACTGTGGATACAAAAGAACATTCCCATCCCTCCCGGAATCTACGAACAGGTTTGCGAGATCATCCGCACAAAGATCACCGCCAGCGTTTACAAACCGTCCAACTCTTCCTATCGATCCCGGTGGTTTTGCGTCCTCAAGAAAGATGGGAAACTCCGCCTAGTCCACTCGCTCGAGCTGCTTAACACTGTCACCATTCAGCACTCTGGAGTTACGCCAATCCCGGAACACCTCGCAGAAAATTTCGCCTGCCGGGCCTGCGGCGCAATGCTAGATCTCTACGTAGGATACGACGAACGACTCCTGGCAGAAAATTCCCGCGACCTGACCACCTTCCAAACACCGTTCGGCGCACTTCGACTGACCACACTGCCCATGGGATGGTCTAATTCGGTACCAATCTTCCACGACGACGTAACTCACATTTTGCAGCTGGAGATACCGGACTTGACTATCCCCTACATCGACGACGTTCCAGTAAAAGGTCCCAAGACACGCTATCAACTTCTGGACGGAACTTATGAATGTCATCCGGAAAACTCGGGAATCCGGCGTTTCGTATGGGAACACTTCCAGAACGTAAACCGCATTGTACAACGAATGAAATATGCCGGTGGGACGTTTTCCGGTAAAAAGCTAACATTGTGTGCGCCAGAAATTACCGTAGTCGGACACCGCTGCACCATTGACGGAAGGATTCCGGAGAAGAAACTAGTGTCCGCAGTTGCGAATTGGGTGCCGTGCAAGTCACTGTCTGAAGTCCGCGCATTCCTAGGCACCATCGGAGTCAGCCACATCTTTATCAAGAACTTCACCAAACACACCCACCCCTTGGTAGTGCTCACCAGGAAAGACGTGCTGTTCACCTTCAGTCCGGAAGAAATCGCCGCGCAGGAGGACCTGAAGAAAGCGTTACTACGATCTCCGGCGCTCCGGCCTATCGACTACAACAATGGCGCCCCGGTAATTCTCGCAGTCGACACATCGTGGATAGCGGTCGGATTCTTCCTTTGTCAATGTGACCCGGAGAAACCATCAGTGCGGTACTACAGTAGGTTCGGCTCAATAACGCTCAACGAACGCGAGGCATGCTTTTCCCAACCAAAACTCGAAATATACGGACTTTACCGCACTCTCCGATACCTCCGGCTGTACCTCATTGGCGTTAGGAACCTGATTGTGGAAGTCGATGCACGCTACATCAAGGACATGTTATGCAACCCTGACCTCGCACCCTCCGCATCGATTAACCGCTGGATTTTGGCAATACTCACGTTTCATTTCAAGCTCGTCCACGTACCCGGCAAACATCACACCCCCCGACGGACTATCTCAACGACCGAAACAGCCACTGGACGACAGCGATGACTAGGATGAAGAATTCGACGATTGGATAGACAACCTGTACGGATTTATGCATCAAATAAACGAGTCACCTTGGTCTTTAGGTGCCCGCAAGTTCCAACAGCAAGTCCGGGCGCAGAACCAAAACTCCGTCGACCATAGCCGCAAACATCCCGGATGGCTTCGCGCTCCCATTCCGATGCGCCGCACAGGAGACGGACTCTTGAACGTTTACATGTCGAACGTCGAACCACCAATTGCCGAGCCGCACGACCGCGCAACGATGCCAGGAGCACCGACTACGACATACGAGGAGACTTTTCTGTGGAGATCAAAGGAAGACAAAGAAGAGCAAGAGCTGGTTAAGATTCAAGACTTTCTCGAGACCCTGGAAAGGCCCGGCGATATATCAGACGAGGAATATGGGCTTTTCGTTAAACTCTGTACCAAGTTTTTCGTAGCAAAAAGCCGACTATGGAAGAAGGACCAGAACGGCGCCCACAAATTGGTAATACCGATCGACCATCGCATGAAGATCCTCATCAGTGCACACGACGATTTAGGACACCGGGGATTTTTTGCAACCCGGACGGCAATCACTCAGCGATTCTGGTGGCCGAAGATGCACGACGACGTCAAATGGTTCGTTAAGACTTGTCACCTTTGTCAGGAACGCCAACTGCAACTATTCCGCATCCCGCCCGTCGTCGCACAGCCGGCTCCAATCTTCGCAAAGGTTTACCTGGACACGATGCATTTGCCGCCATCGCACCAGTATAAGTACCTTATCCAAGCTCGCTGTTCACTGACTCACTACCCGGAATACCGCGCACTCCGCCGGGAAACGTCAAATGCCGTAGGAGACTGGCTGTTCGAGGACTTAATTTGCCGGTGGGGCAGCCTCGTAGAAATCATCACCGACAACGGAGCTCCGATCGTCCGCGCCTGTGAATACCTAGCCAAGAAGTACCATATACGCCACATACGGATCTCCGGCTACAATCAACCGCTACTTCCGCTGGACATCGTTGAAGCAACGTACCTATTACCGCCACCGGCCGCACTCATGTCAACCACGGAACTCATCGCCCGCCGCGCAATCGAACTACAGAAACGCCGGGAACAGACAGAGAAACTCCGGGAAAAGGTTTATGAAGCCCGTATCGCCGCCGCAAAACGCTTTGAACGTGAACATCCATCGGTCATCAAAAACTTCGACTTCCGGCGCGGCGCCCTTGTCCTTGTCCGAAACACCGCCATCGAGAAGTCGCTCAACCGGAAAATGCGACCACAGTATAACGGACCCTACGTAGTCTTGGCATGCAACACCGGAGGCGCCTACATCATATCCAAATTAGACGGTTCAGTCCTCGACCGACCTATCACAGCCTTCCGCGTCGTCCCCTACTTTGCGCGCAAAAAGATAGCGATTCCGGAAAACGTACTTGACGCGGACGAAGAATACATACAGTCCATGATGCGGTCAAACTCCTCCGGTGACGACGACATCGATGAAGAACCACCGGACATCGCGGAAGAACCTATTAACCACTATCCATCCGACGTAGAAGATAACCCCGACCCGCATTAGGTGACTCGACTCTAACACCGTTTTCTCTTTTTCTTTTCTGATATAAAACATACACTGTCCTTTTAATAACTCAAACACGCTCATTTTCATATAGCCAGAACAAAGTCTTTTTTTTAATTTTAATTTTTTTATTTTACTCATTACTTACTTATTTGCGTACACGTTAATCTACAGACAGACAACAAAGCGCCGACAAACGTCAAGGAAGGACGGACATGGTGTCGTCGGCCTCTGCCTTGCCTGCGCTCTCGTCCACAACTTCCTCCAGTCCTCCAACATTTTCCGCGACCTCCGCAACTTCTTCCGGTTCTCCGTCATTTTCTGCGACCTCCGCAACTCCGGGATTCAACTCTGCCTCAGTCTCGCTCATCTCAAAGTCCGCCGATTCCCCGCGCATTGACAAGCCCGACCAACCCTCCAGATATTTGCGATCGGCCGCCTGACGGTCTAAGCCCTCCCCAACCAGCCAACCGATCCGTTTGAGTTCTGCCGCAGAACACCGCGACGAGCCTCCAAGTTCGGACAGGTCGGCCTCCATCCGCATTTGCCGCGTTTCCATATCGATTTGCCGGTCGTGCATAGACGACAGGAGCTGGACCGTTGTTGTGGAGAGAGCGACCAAGTTGCGTGTCTCGACCAGAAGTTCCCAGAGGAAATTGTCCGTTTCGTCAGCACCGCCGGCCGGATTTTGGACTTGAACAGCATCGACGGCCTCCTCGACTGCTTCCGTGTCGCTAACGTCGATCACGGCCCGCGACTTGACTGCAGTCTTCCTCGGCAAAAGCGTCGCCACGCCACCGACCGTGCATTGGGCCTTGAGACCCCGGCAGTGCGCGCAGGCCTTGCCCCGGCCCAACTGAGGCTTGCATGTCCTACCCGTCCGCACGCACCTACGCACAAGTCAGAAACGCCGGGAATTCAACCGACGGACTTACCAGTCGCATGCCTGCCACGTATTCGGCGTGACGGGCTTTGATTTTTTCGATGGACCGGCCTCCGCTGCTCCGCTCAATCCCCGCGCTTGCTTCGCCGAACCTTTTGCACGCGCCGCCTCCACTTCGTTGGCCCGGACAGCCGCCTGCAACCGCGCTACGTCCCGCTCTGGATCGAGGGACTCGTCTTCCTCAACTTCGCGCCGCACTGACGCAACATCCGTGGGTGAAGGGTTCCGAGCCTCCACCCGTCGTTTTCCCTTCGCAGTAGGCCTCGGTTTCGGTACCGCCTGCGTCCGCTCAAGTTTGCAGAGACGTAATTCCTCATCCTCCTGCTCCCATTGACGCCTCTCGGCAGCCGCTTTTGCACGTTTTTCGCGTTCGAGAAGTTCCTCCACTTCGCGCCTCCATTGATCAGCAGCTTCTTGCTCCAGCTGCTCCTGCAATGCCGCCTCCTCAGCCTCCTCCAACGCCAACGCCTCCGCTTCCTCCCGTTCCTGCCGATCTCGCGCTTCGCGCTCCAGTCGTTCCCGCTGCTCCCGCTCCTCGAGGTTGCGGGCCTGCTGCACCGCTCTGGCTTCCTTCTGGGCACGGAGCTGTGCCAAATGTTCAGCGGCGGTCGTCGAGGGTTGAGACATGGCGAAAAGAGTTAGAAAAGAAGCGCGAAATTTTAGTTTGACCGGACTTGGCAACATTCACACGAGAAGTCACGCGCACCATCACAAGTCCAATCGCCGCGAAATGGGAAGTATGAGTACCACATATGACGCAAGCGAATAGCGGACGACTGTAACAGAAAGCCGGCCGGAAATTGGATCACGCACCGCACAACAATGCACCACAATGGACTGCCATGGCATTTCGACTTGGACGTAACCGACGATAGGACTGACCAAGGACGGTCAGATTTTTAAGTGGGGGGGAGATGATGAGCACGCTCCGCGGGTAACAGCGCAATGAGTACCAAACGCGGGTCTTAGCACCATGCCGACGGTCTTTTGGCTGTACCGTGGGTTAACGACGTGCCCTGAACTCCGCACTTATTAATCCGGCGGAACTCCGGTAAGAATAGCGATCTCCGGTACAGTGGACACGCAGACAGGAACTCCGGCGGACTCCGACACGGACTCAGGAACTTGGACAGCGTAACGAAACAGCGGATCTCCGGACTTAGCAACGGCATTCGTGAGTTTAGCCAAGCGCACAGCGTCGGCATTCCAGCAAGTCACCGGGACCACATCACGCCAACCGCATCATACGAGAAGCACTATCGCGCCACTTTACACAAGCGATACGCCCGCACGTTTAGGACACATGAATGCACCAGACTATCTGCGGAACAAGGTGACGAATATACAAGGGAATGTCAAAGCGGAGAGCCATAGAGAACAAAATTCGACGCTCGCCACCGACTTTGCCCCTAGCGGACAGCACTAAAACGCCGGCAATCAGTATTCAGTTGCGCACTAGTCGCATAACGGCACAAAGTCAATATTCAATTCGCGTGTTCCCCGCTGCACTAGTCTTTTCTGGTCATTACCCGATTGCGTGCCCTTCACAGGGACATCAAAGCGCTAGCTTGCCGTCCACGTTGTTTCAGCTTTCCGTTTCTGGCGCAAGTTCGTCACACCCGTCAAAACGCTTCGTCTCATCCAAAGTCCACTCGTACAGTAGAGAAAGAGGGATGTATATAAAGGGTTTCGGACATTGGTAGAAGTAGCATAGTATTGCCCACGTAGTCTCAGTTTTTGTTTCCGTCTCTGTCTCCGTATCTCCGTCTCTTCTCGGCAAATATAACGCTCGTTTTACCGTCCCTATCCCATCCCTCGGCTTCGCCTAGTGCTTAGTCGCCTCTGCCGTCTTCCCCCGTTACGCCCTCCTGGACTTTCCGCCCTTTCCGCCCGGACTTTCCATCCTTCACCCCGGACCTTCGTTATTCGCCCCCGGACTTTCCACCACACGTCCGGACTTTCGTTAGACGCACCGGACTTCCGTCCTACGCCCTGGACTTTCGCTGTATGAACCAGATTTCCATCGAGAAGACGGGAATTTTCAAGAGCCTGCCGCGTTCCTTCCCTTAGCCTAAACTCCATTGGGCTGGAAGTAGACATATCACCGGAAGGTTTTAAAACCAAAGATAATAACAAAGTTTATAAACTTAAACGAGCATTATATGGTTTAAAACAAGCATCTTTAGCTTGGAACATACAAGCACACAACAGTATAATCCAAATGGGATTTAAAAGATTATTTGCTGATACAGGAATATATGTGTATCGAAACAAGGATGATATAATAGTAATCATCTTATATGTTGATGATATAATATTCATGGGCAATAATGAAAATACTGTAGATAATTTCAAAAGGAAATTTATGAATAAATGGGAAAGTAGAGATTTAGGAGACTTAAGTGAATACTTAGGCATGAATATTGTGATTGATAAAGAGAAACACACAGTCACAATAGATCAAACTAAATATGCTAAAAAGATAGTAGAAAGGTTTGGTTTGATTAATGCAAAACCAGTAAACACGCCTTTGCCAGCTGGTTATGTACCTAATAAACAAATAGAAGAGAAAGCTACACAGGAAATGATAACATACTATCACCAATTGATAGGATCATTGTTATTTCTAGCAATGTGTACTAGATTAGATATTGTATATGCTACAATTCTAATGTCTCAATTTGTAAGTAATCCTTCGATGGAACACATCAAAAAGGCATTACATATTATCCAATATGTTGGAAGTACATTGGATTATTGTATAAAATACAATGGAACAGATGCTTATGGACTTATTTGCTATGCTGATGCTGATTGGGCTTCAAATCCTATAGATAGGAAGTCAACAACTGGTATGGTTGTAAAATTAGCAGGAGCACCAGTATACTGGAAATCAGCAAAACAAAAGACAGTTGCATTATCATCTACAGAAGCGGAATACATGGCTGCATCAGATGCATGCAGACAAATATCATGGTTAAGAAATTTGTTTAAAGAACTTGGATATGATATTAAATCCATTCCTTTAATAATGGATAATCAAGCAGCTATATACATGGCTTCTAATCCAGCTCAAGAACAAAGAACGAAACACATGGATGTCAGATATCATTATATAAGACAATGCGTGAAAGAAGATCTTGTTGATCTTTATTATATTCAAACTAATGATCAAGCAGCTGACATATTAATGAAGAACTTATTGTTGAATAAACATAGTTGAATGCTTAGACTATGTGGTATTAAAATTTAGATGAAATATTCAACAAGGGGGAGTGTTAAAACTCCGATAGGAACTCCGTTTGAAATAGTTATCTTATCTTATCTATAATCAGATAATCTAATCTTATCATATTAATGATAAGATTATCTGCATCTAATCAGATTAATGATAAGATTATTATATAATATAAAAAACTATTAATTAAGTGTTTCATATTTAACTAATTATAATATTTGGATCATTGATGACTCATGTTGTTCATGGGAAGCAATATGACTCATACGGAGCCGAAATGACTCATTCGGCACCGAGATGACTCATACCGAACTGAAATGACTCATAATGAGTCATATAGAAGGAAGTGACGTCATATGGAATATGATGGAAGTGATGTCATATGGAATATGATGGAAGTGATGTCATATGGAATATGATGGAAGTGACGTCATATGGAATATGATGGAAGTGACGTCATATGGAATATGATGGAACATTTATAAATAGAACATGACTGCGGATGAGTCATGTGGAATGATATGATGTCATATAGAACATCATAGAAGGAATAATAATAGAATAAGGCACATAATGACATATTATGGTGCTGGTTAGGCTTCCGTATATAGTAATGTAACTATTAATAGTACTGTACATTGTACTTAGGTTAGGGTTACAGAAATGCATATAAGGAGGTCATTTCGACGATGATCTTTCAGTTCAATCAACCACCCAGTTGACAACAACTAACAACACCACTCTCAAACCACACTAAATGTGAGTAGTCGAGACACTCACTTAGCACGTGCACTGCGCTGCTGTCCAACGTTTCGACATAGAGTTCGATGGGACAGAAGCTGTGCAAAGCTGTGCTTCACACAGCTTTCCACACAGCAATGACTGCGCATTGCTATGCTCAATACATTTGCTCAGTCATGCTATACAAATGCTCAGTCAGCGTTGCATAATAACGCTGACACAGACACAGTAGATAGACGTATAAATACTCTGTAGTTTCTCTGTCAATCTACATTCTCTTCTCTGCTTTTCAACCAGTTGAGCCACAGCTCCTGAGTGACCTACAGCTACACAAGTAAGTGTTTCACTTACTAGCTCTACTATTCCGCTGCGCCCGTCGTCGTGCTACTTTGACAGGTTATGGGCCCCGTCTGCTCGCAGACCTGATGGGCGATCGCCTCGATACCGCAGGAGATAAGCGGCTCGATGATGTAGCTGTCGCTGTTGAGGGGACACTGTCGATCGCTATTTGGTAATGACCAAAAAAGGTAATCAGGTTTGTTAGTAGCGCCCTCGTGGCTGTAGCAACTGTATACACCTGTTATGTCAACTAACGTAACCCGGGGAGCTCACCCGAAATATGAGCCTGTCCGATCTTGACAGAGATCTGGGCACCACCTGGAGAGGTGTGAAAATAATACTTAGTTTGGCAAACTTGTCCAGCCCCCGGTTTCTGCGTTACCCGGTGATGAGCACGCTCCACGGGTAATAGCGCAACGAGTACCAAACGCGGGTCTTAGCACCATGCCGACGGTCTCTTGGCTGTACCGTGGGCTAATGACGTGCCCTGACCTCCGTGCTTATTAATCCGATGGAACTCCAGTAAGAATAGCGATCTCCGGCACAGCGGACACGCAGACAGGAACTCCGGCGGACTCCGACACGGACTCAGGAACTTGGACAGTGTAACGAAACAGCGGATCTCTGGACTTAGCAACGGCATTCGTGAGTTTAGCCAAGCGCACAGCGTTGGCATTCCAGCAAGTCACCGGGACCACATCATGCCAACCGCATCGTACGAGAAGCACTATTGCGCCACTTTACACAAGCGATACGCCCGCGCATTTAGCACACACGGATGCACCAGTCTATCTGTGGAACAAGGTGACGAATATACAAGGGAATGTCAAAGCGGAGAGCTATAGAGAACCACTTTTGACGCTCACCACCGACTTTGCCCCTAGCAGACAACCCTAAAACGCCAGCTATCAGTATTCAGTTGCGCACTAGTCACATAACGGCACAAAGACAATATTCAGTTCGCGTATTTGCCGCTGCGCTAGTCCTTTCCGGTTATTACCCGATAGCGTACCCTCCTCAGGGACATCAAGACTTTAGCTTGCCGTCCACGCTGTTTCAAATTGCCGTTTCCGGTGCAAGTTTGTCACACCTGTCAAACCGCGCTGTCTCGTCCAAAGTCCACTCGTACCGTAGAGAAAAGGGAGTGTATATAAAGGGTTTTAGACATTGGTAGAAGTAGCATAGTATTGCCCACGTAGTCTCAGTCTCTGTTTCTGTCTCGATCTCTGTATCTCTGTCTCTTCTTGTTATCAGCAATCACACTCGTTTTACCGTCCCTATCCCGTCCCTCGGCTTCGCCTAGTGCTTAGTCGCCTCCGCCGTCTTCCCCCGTTACGCCCGCCCAGACTTTCCGCCTTTCACCCGGACTTTCCGCCTTTCCACCCGGACTTACCGCTTTCGCCCCGGACTTTCGCCAATCCACCCGGACTTTCCATCCTTTGCCCCGGACCTTCGTTATTCACCCCCGGACTTTCCACCGCACGTCCGGACTTTCGTTAGACGCACTGGACTTCCCTCCTACGCCCCAGACTTTCGCCGTACGAACCGGATTTCCATCGAGAAGACGGGAATTTTCAAGAGCCTGCCGCGTTCGTTCCCTTAGCCTAAACTCCATTGGGCTGGAAGTAAACATATCACCGGGTACATAATAAAACCATAATCTAAGATCCATCGATTGTCTCGATCGGATCTGGACCAGTTTGTGGACACTGGTTTATCAACATCCTCCGGATTAAGGGCTGTCTCAGACAGATAAAGATCGGATTGGGTTCTGTCCCGTCCCCCGATCAAAAGGCTTGTCGCCCCCCTTTTGGCCGTGAATAATTAAGCGCATATACCAATTTCGGGTTTTCGTCCTGCATTCTCATTAATTAAAATAATTATGTAATATTCCATATAAAGATAGTGCTACAGGGACATTGTTCCCTGTCTACGCATATCAGTGGCAGGCACGAGCTTAGCTTCCTGCTTAGTAATAGGACTGCTCCTTAGCAGCAATAGTACAATTTAGAACAATTACATAATAATGGGATATTTACCGCTGTTGGGGAATTTGTTGGAGCCCCAAAGCACTCCTGAAAGGCTGGATCCCTTTCTGGCGATGAAACTGAGAAACCAAAAGCGATCCACATGTCCCTGTCCCGGGATCCATCTGTTGCATCCATAACTGGAAGTATCGATGATCAGCGCTAGCATCTATCGTTCCTTAAAACGATGAGCTAATGTATTCTTCAAAGATCTTCAAACCAAACCAATCCAAACCTCTCCTCGAATTTATTTTTTGAAATTTCAAATAAATAAATAAATATTTTGATAAAAATGTCTTTCAACAACTCTGCTGCTTCCTCTGCCTCCGCCTCCTCTTCTTCCGGATCCTCCTCCAGAAAATCCGCTTTCGGCTCCGCTGCCAGAAAAGTGACCTCCTCTTCCAGTTCATCTGGAAACAACCAAGCCAGCCCTTCCAAGGGTCACATCATTACCTACTTTGATCTTGTTCCTGAATTAGCTCAGGAAAAGAAACAAGCTCAAATTGAGCTCAAATCGGATAAAGAATCCGATAAACGTGCCTTGTTTGGCCTCGCAGCCAAATACAAAGGCAAACAGGTAATTGCCCAATTTAAATTGGGTCAAATTAAAAATTCTAAATTAATTAAAAAGCGCGAAATGGGTGAATCCGCCGACATTATGCGCTCTCCCCGCTCAAATAAAGCGGGATCAAAACCAGCATCGCCAGTTACTAAAGTGAGGACCCCATCCTCGCTACCTTCCTTACGCACAGTCTCTGACTCATCGCGCCCGCAATTCCCCCCTGTTCAGGTTAAACAGGAGAGGATCACTCCTCCCCTTGATGGTGCAGGGATGTTTATCCCTGTCTCATACAAGAAGTGTGCTGGCAAGGCACGAGTTACCGGTTCTGGGCCATCGGCCTCGATCAATTCTTGTTATGATGATCAAGTCATCTGTCAATCTACCCGATGACGTAATGCCACGAGGATCGTCCAAGACGATGGCGACGAGATAAGCCTGGCAAACACGAGTGGGTAAACAGTGCTGAGCCTATAAGGCGAGACTCAGGTTTGAGAAGAGGTTTATAGGCGGGAGCACGCGAACTATGACTTGAGATCTCACCACAACCGGTTAAGGTTGCCAGAGACTAACTTGTGCTTACTAACAAGCTTTGCAGCGAGTTATAAGGTTTATACAAGCTAAGTCAAACTTAAGGTTCGACCTACGACAAACTCTGCTATTTATACATGAACCTACTGTCTGTAAAAGGTAAGGAACATCATAGGTATGATGTAATGATAGTAGACGTCATAACGCGTCATGAGTGAGGTCATAGCGATGTCAGTATGACAGAACGAAGGTAGGCATATGGCATAGGTAAGAATGGAGTCACAGCAGATGTTGTGTGACATTGCATAAGCATATAAAAATAGAAGAGATGGCATAAGCACTGAAAGAGGCAGGTGCTGACATAAGAAAAATGAAAAGTGCGCATAACTGTAACACTAGCTCTTCACTAGATTACTTGTCCACAAGTAATACTATACACTAATAAACAAAAAGGTACAATGAGCACTTACTCAACGTTGTTGTGCTCGGTTTTGGTCCACCAATTGGGTTTTCCGAGGCGGAATTTGTCTTCCTCATCGTCAGGGCAATGCCGTCCTGCTAGCCAGGCATGATGTTCTTCTTCGTTGTCGAAGGTAATGGTTCTGGGGCAGGTTCCCTGCTGGAATCCTTGGCGTGTACGACGAAGGGGACAAGGGCGCATCGAAGGGGGGCATTGAGATCGGTTTGATGGGCGTGGTGATGGGCCAGGGGTAGACCCTGCATTCTCAATGCATCGAGGTGTCGATTTCGGCAGTGCAAGATGATGATTTGGATCATGCTGTGACGTAATGTGTCCTCGAGAATTACAAATAAGACAATGAGGGTGCCGAGGTTGTTTTCGAGGGGCCCGGGGAGTGGCAGGTGTCGTTGCCTTACCCTTTCCTTTCTGTCTCGGTGGTGTCTCAGGATTGACTGTTGAAAATGCGACAGGTGGGTTTGAAGGTATGGTCGTCGAGGGTCGCACTGATGGCTGAGGATTCATTAATGCCAAAATTGGTATAGACTTTCCTTTCAGAGCTGTCTGTTTGGCTGCTGAGGCCGACCCTTCAGGTTGTCTCATGACAAGGGGCGTTGTTGTCATCAAGGGTGTGGCTGAGTCTAACTCGGCGAGGGTGTGAATAACAACTTGAACTTCATCTCCATTAAGGATAGTGCAGGGTGACTTGGAAGGTCGAGGAGGGAACATGTCGTTGACGTAAATATGTGTCTCATTGACAGATTTGATTGCCTTCTCGACATGGGCGAGTATTCCTTCGATCTTATTGTGAATTTTGTCTGCTGCATCGAGGATCTCAAAGCAGTTTGGGCCAACGTAAATGGGGTTAAACCAGGAGTGGATCTTGATCAGGTTCCTGACATCATTCTGCTGTACATAGATGCGTAGTTGTCCATCTCGTACTAGTTTGATGGCGTCAATGATGTATCGTTCAACGTCGGTGATCAGAAGTCGGCGAAGAAGATCCAGGGCGAGTTGGTCCAGGTTTAGTTGAATAGAGTTGGTTAGTTCCCAGGCTAGATTAGTGACATTAATAAATGTCTCAAGGAGGTTGGTGCAATAGAAGTTGGCATTTTCTATCGCAATCTGTCTGATGGCGAGGGAGTGTGGTTGACTGGAAAGTATTCTCCAGACTTGTGCAAGACAAACAGGGATTGCTTGATCCAGTTCGATCCAGGCGAAAGCAATGGTTCTCCTAACCCGATTAAGTATTTGTGGATAGGTAGCACCAGAGTTAAACGCTCCTGAATATCCAGTAGTTCCATGAGCTGGAATCGTTCGTGGTTCTCCAGCCTTCTCTGAATATAGCATATGCGCTCCGCCACTGGGGGTAGCTTTGGGGCTATCTGTAATACTGTCTCTGGCAATTGTTTTGGTATCCATCGGAGCGTCCAATGAAAGGTGTCCCTGATTACTCTCAGGTACCACATGACGAGGGTATGGTCCCGAAGATCCTGCTGGTACTTCTCCTCAGGAGGGGGTGGAGCGGTTTTGGGAGGTGGCGGTTTCGATGGTTTGTGACATAAGGGGACCCTGAGGGTCATCGGTCGGTGCATGATGTGGCTCAGGCACAATGTTGTTAGGGTTGAAGTCACAGGGTGTGTCATCTCGAGGGTATACAAGCGCGGGGCATTCAGGGGTGCACTCAATGAGGCGAGGGTCAGTGGGTTGTCCTGACTTACTGAAAAGTATGAGGAGTAGACATGAGGGGGAACAGGGGAGGTAGACTTGGAAGACATAGACTGTGGTTAGATAGCGATGCAAGGATTGCTAGTCTTCAGTTGAGTTTTCTCCTGTTTTTATATCTGTCTAGGACTTCTTCCGCATTAGTCAAGTTGCGTTCGGGTTCCCAGGTGTTGTATGACGTATCATATCCTTTCCATTTGACGAGGTATTGGTATGAATTGCCTTTTTTGCGATGCGCTATTATTGCTTCAACTTCATACTCTTCCTGGCCTTCTATTAGATCAGGGGGAGGTCTCGTGTCATTTGGTCCATGTATATCGGTTTCCTTGTATGGTGTAAGGAGTGCTGCATGGAATACTGGGTGAATGCGCCATTGGGTTGGCAACTTTAGTTTGTATGTTACTGGTCCTAGGACTTTCTTGATTTGGAATGGTCCTTCTCTTTTAGGTGCCAGTTTACGTGTTTCATATGGTATGTGAAGGTTCTTCGACTCTAACCATACTTTGTCTCCTTCCTTAAAGGGTTTAGAGTGACGGATGGTGCGTTTCATCATTTTTAGATGTGCTAACTCGTGTGCTGCAAGCGCTTCTTCTCTTGCTTTGTAGAGTTGCTTTAAATGTGCGTCTGCTGCAGGTGCATCCATTCTGCTAACTACTTCTGGTAGTGCCACAGGGTCTGTTCCATACATGAGATGAAAAGGTGATTGTTTCAGCTCCTGATGAGTGCGTTGATTGTGTGCAAACTCGGCGATGGGTAAGACTCTGCTCCAGTTAGCTACATCATAAGCACAGAATATCCGGAGATAGATCTCTAATTCCTGATTTAGACGTTCTGATTGTCCATCAGTTTGCGGATGAAAGGCGGTGCTCATTCGATGTTTTATATTTAGCATGGTGGTTATCTCCTTGAAGACTTTTGCTGCGAACTGTGGTCCTCGATCTGAGATCATGATATCAGGAAGTCTGAAGCGTTTGAATACTTCCTTGATATAGAGCGTCGCTGTTTGTTTGGCGGTGATTGTTTTGTGACAAGGCAATAGAATTACCCCCTTTGTAAGGCCTTGGTCGACCACAACAAGAATAGAATCATAACCATCAGAGATTGGTAGGTCGGTGATGAAATCCATTGTTATCTGTTGAAACGGTCATTGGGCGTGCAAAATGATCGGTGTTAGGGGTGCGGCAGTGGGATGAGTGTTTGGCTTCATCTGTTGACAGGTTCCACAGCCATCTATGTATTTCTTTAGTAAGACGGTCATTCCTGGCCACCAATAACGAGTTTTGAGCAAAGCGAGTGTTTTGAAGAATCCAGGGTGTCCTGCACTTGGCAATTCATGGTATTCTTTGATGATATCACAGCGTAGATCTAGATCATCAGGGACGTAAGGTGTTCCTTTGTATAATAATAGTCCATTGTCCAGTTTCCAGTCGGAGATAATGCTTCTAAATGGAAGCGGGGTATTTTTGTTGAGGCAGTGTCTGACTTTTTCAACAAATGTGTCAGTGGCACTGCTATTAATAATCCTCTCGCGAAGGTCTAATGATAGCGATTGGATAAATATAGAGTGTGGGAGCATAGTGACTGTTTCGTCATCTTCTTCTCCTTCAGCATGGTCAGGGTGGCGGGAAAGAGCATCGGCTTGAGTCAGTTTAGCTCCAGGGGTGTGCACTAGTTGTAAATTATATCTGGATAGATTATTCCACCAGCGGGCTTGGCGTGCGGTCAAGCGCTGAGGTGCGCGATAATAGGTTAAGTTTTTATGATCGCATCGAACGGTGATGGTGTGAGGTGCTCCTAAGAGCAGGTATCTCCATTCTTCGAGTGCGCGAATTATAGCATAGAGCTCCCTGTCATATATTTGCCAATTGCGTTTGGTAGGGGTTAAGGCATGGGAGAGATATCCACATGGATGCAGCTGGCCATTGCTGTCCGCTTGGAGTATAGTTGCTCCTACAGCCCATTTGGATGCGTCGCTTTCGAGAATAAAGGGTTTAGTCGCATCAGGCATGGCTAATACAGGGGCGGTCATGAATTGTTCTTTCAGAAGATCAAAAGAGACCTGGCATTCCGGTGACCAGTCCCAGATTTTGTTCTTCTTTGTTAAATCATGAAGGGGTTTTGCAAGATGTGCAAAATGCACAATAAAGTGGCGGTAATAGTTTCTGAATCCTAAAAACGAGCGTACTTGTTTGACTGTAGTTGGTACAGGCCAGTCCCTAATTCTGGCTAGTTTGATAGGGTCCATTTTGATCGTGTTGTGGGAAACGATCATGCCAAGGAATTCCACTTCTTCCTTAGCGAATTTGCATTTCTCTAATTTTAAATATAGGTCGTGATGTCATAAGCGTTCCAGAACGCGTTTAGTTTGTGACTCGAGTTCTTGTTTTGTTTGTGCACATATCAGGATGTCATCCATATAAATGACGATCCATCCTTCATCGATCATATCCCTAAAATAGTCGTCCATCATGGCTTGAAACGTTGCAGGTGAATTCCAGAGTCCGAAGAACATAACTGTTGGTTCGAATAATCCTCTGTTGGTGACAAAAGCAGCCTTCCATTCATCGCCTTCTTTGATCCTTACATTGTTGTATCCCCATCTGAGATCTAGCTTTGTAAAGTAGCGTGCTCCTTTAAGTTTGATCATCAGGTTGGAGATTAAGGGTAAGGGGTACGAATTTGGCTTAGTCCATTCGTTAAGATAGCGATAGTCCTGACAGGGTCTCAGGGCATTACTATCTTTCTTTGGAACAAAGAAGAAGGGTGATGCTTGAGGCGATTTTGATTGTCGGATATATCCTTTTGTTAGCTGTTCCTTGATCCATTCATCTAGTGAGTTTTGTTCTAATGGTGATAGGTTATAGATCTTTGATTTACGAGGGACAAACTCGTCTCATAACTCGATGGCGTGATCCCAGGGTCTTGACTCAGGGAAACGCTCCGAGGCTTCTTTTTCGAATACTGAGTTCCACTCCATATACTCGGAAGGTACCTCTAGTCCTTCAGTAGATCCAGGTTCTACCTGACCTCTGTAGCGGTGCTCCATCTGTTGTGATGCGGTGATTTATCTGAATCGCTACTTCCGGTATCGAGTCCTCATCCACATACAGTGAGCTGACCTCTGCCTGGGCGACAATCCCACTGTGTGACATCGTGTATTGTTTGGCTAGAGCGTCGTCATATTCTGTCACATCTTCTAGATCCACCTGGATCCAAAGATTCCATATGCGTGCACAGATATCATCTTTTTCAGAATTATGGAATTCCAGAGTCTTTTCTCGCCAGTCTATTATTGGGTTATGCTCCTCGAGCCAAGGCAGCCCCAAAATAAAGTTCTGATCGCCTAATGACGTCACCCAGAACCAGTGCATCATAGTTTTGCCATTTATGTTAAAGGTGATCAGACACCTTTCTAAGATCTCTCCTGCTTCGTTGTCTGATCCATCAACATTCTTGACTTTGATGGGTCGGATCAAGGGTATTCGCTTCCAGTTTGAGGCAATGGATGCATCTATGAACAGGCCTTCTGCTCCACAGTTGACTAGAGCAGTTTCAGCAGGTTTATCGGATTCGATGGAAATGGGGATGGAAATCTTTTTATTGGTTAAAGACTTTACTGTTACACCGCAAATATAGATAGAATCCGATGTTTGAGGATCAGCATCCACTGATGTGCGATCCCTGTTTAAAAATCCTGTTCAGCAAGCAGACTGAGACGGTCTTCTGAAGACAAGTGCGCCATCAAAGCTCTGATGGCCATCATACTTGTATTCTCACTAGCATTTTCTGACTCTTCTTCATCATATCCCTCAACCTCGTCACCTTCCATAGATGTGGAAGTCGCTCTAATGTGACAGTGGGGTCGTGACTCCTTTACTCCCTTCCCAAAATGCTTCTTCTTGTTTCCACTGCTTGGTTTCCTCATGGGGCATCTCGGTGATTGATGACCCCCTTTGTGACATATGAAACACAGTCCTTCTTTGACATGTCGCTCTCTTTCGTCTTTAGATAACGCGTTGATGATAACCGCATCAATATCCATTGCATCGGGATCTCTGTATCTTGGCGATGGTCTTCCTCCTCCTCCAGTGTGTGATAGTCCTGCTAAAACGCTGATATGTCTACTTCCAGCCCAATGGAGTTTAGGCTAAGGGAAGGAATGCGGCAGGCTCTTGAAAATTCCCATCTTCTCGATGGAAATCCGGTTCGTACGGCGAAAGTCCGGGGCATAGGACGGAAGTCCGGTGCGTCTAACGAAAGTCCGGATGTGTGGTGGAAAGTCCGGGGGTGAATAACGAAGGTCTGGGGCGAAGGATGGAAAGTCCGGGTGGAAAGGGCGGAAAGTCCAGGAGGGCGTAACGGGGGAAGACGGCGGAGGCGACTAAGCACTAGGCGAAGCCAAGGGACGGGATAGGGACGGTAAAACGAGCGTTATATTTGCCGAGAAGAGACGGAGATACGGAGACAGAGACGGAAACAAAAACTGAGACTACGTGGGCAATACTATGCTACTTCTACCAATGTCCGAAACCCTTTATATACATCCCTCTTTCTCTACTGTACGAGTGGACTTTGGATGAGACGAAGCGTTTTGACGGGTGTGACGAACTTGCGCCGGAAACGGAAAGCTGAAACAACGTGGACGGCAAGCTAGCGCTTTGATGTCCCTGTGAAGGGCACGCGATCGGGTAATGACCGGAAAAGACTAGTGCGGCGGGGAACACGCGAATTGAATATTGACTTTGTGCCGTTATGCGACTAGTGCGCAACTGAATACTGATTGCCGGCGTTTTAGTGCTGTCCGCTAGGGGCAAAGTCGGTGGCGAGCGTCGAATTTTGTTCTCTATGGCTCTCCGCTTTGACATTCCCTTGTATATTCGTCACCTTGTTCCGCAGATAGTCTGGTGCATTCATGTGTCCTAAACGCGCAGGCGTATCGCTTGTGTAAAGTGGCGCGATAGTGCTTCTCGTATGATGTGGTTGGCATGATGTGGTCCCGGTGACTTGCTGGAATGCCGACGCTGTGCACTTGGCTAAACTCGCGAATGCCGTTGCTAAGTCCGGAGATCCGCTGTTTCGTTACGCTGTCCAAGTTCCTGAGTCTGTGTTGGAGTCCGCTGGAGTTCCTGTCTGCGTGTCCGCTGTACCGGAGATTGCTATTCTTACCGGAGTTCCGCCGGATTAATAAGTGCAGAGTTCAGGGCACGTCGTTAACCCACGGTACAGCCAAAAGACCGTCGGCATGGTGCTAAGACCCGCGTTTGGTACTCATTGCACTGTTACCCGCGGAGTGTGCTCATCATCTCCCCCCCACTTAAAAATCTGACTGTCCTTGGTCAGTCCTATCGTCGGTTACGTCCAAGTCGAAATGCCGTGGCAGTCCATTGTGGTGCGTTGTCGTGCGGTGCGTGATCCAATTTCTGGCCGGCTTTCTGTTACAGTCGTCCGCTATTCGCTTGCATCGTATGTGGTACTCATACTTCCCGTTTCGCGGCGATTGGACTTGTGATGGTGCGCGTGACTTCTCGTGTGAATGTTGCCAAGTCCGGTCAAACTAAAATTTCGCGCTTCTTTTCTAACTCTTTTCGCCATGTCTCAACCCTCGACGACCGCCGCTGAATGTTTGGCACAGCTCCGTGCCCAGAAGGAAGCCAGAGCGGCGCAGCAGGCCCGCGACCTCGAGGAGCAGGAGCAGCGGGAACGACTGGAGCGCGAAGCGCGAGATCGGCGGGAACGGGAGGAAGCGGAGGCATTGGCGTTGGAGGAGGCTGAGGAGGCGGCATTGCAGGAGCAGCTGGAGCAAGAAGCTGCTGATCAACGGAGGTGCGAAGCGGAGGAACTTCTCGAACGCGAAAAACGTGCAAAAGCGGCTGCCGAGAGGCGTCAACGGGAGCAAGAGGATGAGGAATTACGTCTCCGCAAACTTGAGCGGATGCAGGCGGTACCGAAACCGAGGCCTACTGTGAAGGGAAAACGATGGGTGGAGGCTCGGAACCCTTCACCCACGGATGTTGCGTCGGTGCGGCGCGAAGTTGAGGAAGATGAGTCCCTCGATCCAGAGCGGGACGTAGCGTGGTTGCAGGCGGCTGTCCGGGCCAATGAAGCGGAGGCAGCGCGTGCAAAAGGTTTGGCGAAGCGAGCGCGGGGATTGAGCGGAGCAGCGGAGGCCGGTCCATCGAAAAAATCAAAGCCCGTCACGCCGAATACGTGGCAGGCATGCGACCGGTAAGTCCGTCGGTTGAATTCCCGGCGTTTCTGACTTGTGTGTAGGTGCATGCGGACGGGTAGGACATGCAAGCCTCAGTTGGGCTGGGGCAAGGCCTGCACGCACTGCCGGGGTCTCAAGGCCCAATGCACGGTCGGTGGCGTGGCGACGCTTTTGCCGAGGAAGACTGCGGTCAAGTCGCGGGCCGTGATCGACGTTAGCGACACGGAAGCAGTCGAGGAGGCCGTCGATGCTGTTCAAGTCCAAAATCCGGCCGGCGGTGCTGACGAAACGGACAATTTCCTCCGGGAACTTCTGGTCGAGACACGCAACTTGGTCGCTCTCTCCGCAACAACGGTCCAGCTCCTGTCGTCTATGCACGACCGGCAAATCGATATGGAAACGCGGCAAATGCGGATGGAGGCCGACCTGTCCGAACTTGGAGGCTCATCGCGGTGTTCTGTGGCAGAACTCAAACGGATCGGTTGGCTGGTTGGGGAGGGCTTAGACCGTCAGGCGGCCGATCGCGAATATCTGGAGGGTTGGTCGGGCTTGTCAATGCGCGGGGAATCGGCGGACTTTGAGATGAGCGAGACTGAGGCAGAGTTGAATCCCAGAGTTGCGGAGGTCGCAGAAAATGACAGAGAACCGGAAGAAGTTGCGGAGGTCGCGGAAAATGTTGGAGGACCGGAGGAAGTTGCGGACAAGAGCGCAGGCGAGGCAGAGGCCGACGACACCATGTCCGTCCTTCCTTGACGTTTGTCGGCGCTTTGTTGTCTGTCTGTAGATTAACGTGTATGCAAATAAGTAAGTAATGAGTAAAATAAAAAAATTAAAATTAAAAAAAAGACTTTGTTCTGGCTATATGAAAATGAGCGTGTTTGAGTTATTAAAAGGACGGTGTATGTTTTATATCAGAAAAGAAAAAGAGAAAATGGTGTTAGAGTCGAGTTGCCTAATGCGGGTCGGGGTTATCTTCTACATCGGACGGATAGTGGTTAATAGGTTCTTCCGCGATGTCCGGTGGTTCTTCGTCGATGTCGTCGTCACCGGAGGAGTTTGACCGCATCATGGACTGTATGTATTCTTCGTCCGCATCGAGTACATTTTCCGGAATCGCTATCTTTTTGCGCGCAAAGTAGGGGACGACGCGGAAGGCTGCGATAGGTCGGTCGAGGACTGAACCGTCTAATTTGGATATGATGTAGGCGCCTCCGGTGTTGCGTGCCAAGACTACGTAGGGTCCGTTATACTGTGGTTGCATTTTCCGGTTGAGCGACTTCTCGATGGCAGTGTTTCGGACAAGGACAAGGGCGCCGCGCCGGAAGTCGAAGTTTTTGATGACCGATGGATGTTCACGTTCAAAGCGTTTTGCGGCGGCGATACGGGCTTCATAAACCTTTTCCTGGAGTTTCTCTGTCTGTTCCCGGCGTTTCTGTAGTTCGATTGCGCGGCGGGCGATGAGTTCCGTGGTTGACATGAGTGCGGCCGGTGGCGGTAATAGGTACGTTGCTTCAACGATGTCCAGCGGAAGTAGCGGTTGTGTGCCGGTGACCGCGAAGTAGGGTGATACCCCCATACGGCATTGAGTCATTACCCGCTCGGACCAGAAGATGGAGTGGAGGACGGAAGACCAGTTTGACGCTTGTCCATCGCTCGCCTTGTACAGTGCTTGCCGGACGTCATAGTGGCTGCGTTCGACGATGCCGTTAGTGTGGGAATTGTAGCCGGAGATCCGTATGTGGCGTATATGGTACTTCTTGGCTAGGTATTCACAGGTGCGGATGATCGGAGCTCCGTTGTCGGTGACGATTTCTACGAGGCTGCCCCACCGGCAAATTAAGTCCTCGAACAGCCAGTCTCCTACGGCATTTGACGTTTCCCGGCGGAGTGCGCGGTATTCCGGGTAGTGAGTCAGCGAACAGCGAGCTTGGATAAGGTACTTATACTGGTGCGATGGCGGCAAATGCATCGTGTCCAGGTAAACCTTTGCAAAGATTGGAGCCGGCTGTGCGACGACGGGCGGGATGCGGAATAGTTGCAGTTGGCGTTCCTGACAAAGGTGACAAGTCTTAACGAACCATTTGACGTCGTCGTGCATCTTCGGCCACCAGAATCGCTGAGTGATTGCCGTCCGGGTTGCAAAAAATCCCCGGTGTCCTAAATCGTCGTGTGCGCTGATGAGGATCTTCATGCAATGGTCGATCGGTATTACCAATTTGTGGGCGCCGTTCTGGTCCTTCTTCCATAGTCGGCTTTTCGCTACGAAAAACTTGGTACAGAGTTTAACGAAAAGCCCATATTCCTCATCTGATATATTGCCGGGCCTTTCCAGGGTCTCGAGAAAGTCTTGAATCTTAACCAGCTCTTGCTCTTCTTTGTCTTCCTTTGATCTCCACAGAAAAGTCTCCTCGTATGTCGTAGTCGGTGCTCCTGGCGTCGTTGCGTGGTCGTGCGGCTTGGCAATTGGTGGTTCGACGTTCGACATGTAAACGTTCAAGAGTCCGTCTCCTGTGCAGTGCATCGGAATGGGAGCGCGAAGCCGTCCGGGATGTTTGCGGCTATGGTCGACGGAGTTTTGGTTCTGTGCCCGGACTTGCTGTTGGAACTTGTGGGCACCTAAAGACCAAGGTGACTCGTTTATTTGATGCATAAATCCGTACAGGTTGTCTATCCAATTCGTCGAATTCTTCATCCTTGTCATCGCTGTCGTCCAGTGGCTGTTTCGGTCGTCGAGATAGTCCGTCGGGGGTGTGATGTTTGCCGGGTACGTGGACGAGCTTGAAATGAAACGTGAGTATTGCCAAAATCCAGCGGTTAATCGATGTGGAGGGTGCGAGGTCGGGGTTGCGTAACATGTCCTTGATGTAGCGTGCATCGACTTCCACAATCAGGTTCCTAACACCAATGAGGTACAGCCGGAGGTATCGGAGAGCGCGGTAAAGTCCGTATATTTCGAGTTTTGGTTGGGAAAAGCATGCCTCGCGTTCGTTGAGCGTTATTGAGCCGAACCTACTGTAGTACCGCACTGATGGTTTCTCCGGGTCACATTGACAAAGGAAGAATCCGACCGCTATCCACGATGTGTCGACTGCGAGAATTACCGGGGCGCCATTGTTGTAGTCGATAGGCCGGAGCGCCGGAGATCGTAGTAACGCTTTCTTCAGGTCCTCCTGCGCGGCGATTTCTTCCGGACTGAAGGTGAACAGCACGTCTTTCCTGGTGAGCGCTACCAAGGGGTGGGTGTGTTTGGTGAAGTTCTTGATAAAGATGCGGCCGACTCCGATGGTGCCTAGGAATGCACGGACTTCAGACAGTGACTTGCACGGCACCCAATTCGCAACTGCAGACACTAGTTTCTTCTCCGGAATCCTTCCGTCAATGGTGCAGCGGTGTCCGACTACGGTAATTTCTGGCGCACACAATGTTAGCTTTTTACCGGAAAACGTCCCACCGGCATATTTCATTCGTTGTACAATGCGGTTTACGTTCTGGAAGTGTTCCCATACGAAACGCCGGATTCCCGAGTTTTCCGGATGACATTCATAAGTTCCGTCCAGAAGTTGATAGCGCGTCTTGGGACCTTTTACTGGAACGTCGTCGATGTAGGGGATAGTCAAGTCCGGTATCTCCAGCTGCAAAATGTGAGTTACGTCGTCGTGGAAGATTGGTACCAAATTAGACCATCCCATGGGCAGTGTGGTCAGTCGAAGTGCACCGAACGGTGTTTGGAAGGTGGTCAGGTCGCGGGAATTTTCTGCCAGGAGTCGTTCGTCGTATCCTACGTAGAGATCTAGCATTGCGCCGCAGGCCCGGCAGGCGAAATTTTCTGCGAGGTGTTCCGGGATTGGGGTAACTCCGGAGTGCTGAATGGTGACAGTGTTAAGCGGCTCGAGCGAGTGGACTAGGCGGAGTTTCCCATCTTTCTTGAGGACGCAAAACCACCGGGATCGATAGGAAGAGTTGGACGGTTTGTAAACGCTGGCGGTGATCTTTGTGCGGATGATCTCGCAAACCTGTTCGTAGATTCCGGGAGGGATGGGAATGTTCTTTTGTATCCACAGTCCGTGGGCGACGGTCGGTATATTGATGGGCGGAAAAAACTCTGTCTTGAAGCTCCCTCGTTCCGAATCGTGCCACGCGAAGCCTTCCTGTTGTTCCATCATAAAGTGGTGCATCAGTTTGCATTCCTCGGGCCATAGGAAATCTCCGTTGTGCGCTTTGTCGAGGGCATCCTTGCATTCTTGCGTATATCTTCCGGTGGGCGTAAATGGCGGCGGTCGAGGATTCAACGTTGGTAGGGCGGCTAACGGGTTTCCGGTAATATTCCGGACAATTTGAAACTCTTGCGGAAGGGTACTGATGACGGGTCGGACTTTCTTTGCGACGGGCTTGTATCATTTTCCAAATGCCTGCTGTAGATTACCGGTGTCGGATAAGGTTTTGTTGCGGGTGGGTCGTTCGGAGCTGGTGGAAGTAGGGGAGGCGAGGAAAGCGCAGGTTAGAGGGTCGCATTGGTTTGTGTCGATGGTTTTAAGACTTAGCGCGGCGGCGAGATAGAGGCGACTGATGTTTTCATTGTGCGGGTAGCCAGTATTTACAGTATTAGGGTTACTTTCGGAGTCCGTGGCGCGTGATATACAGGTATAGGCTTCTATAGACGATGAGGTATTGTCCATGTCTATCATGCACGCTATCTCTCCTTGATCCTCCATCAATTCCTCGAGACTTGGTGAAAACCCGACTGGTTTTCCTGTTCTTTACGCATTTCTACGAAGCGCGGTTTGCCGCGGCGGACGGTGGGTATAGTGACGACGGACTTGCTGTTCGGATCGTGGATGGTAATCGTTTGTTCCTCGTTCCGGTAATTGGTGATGATGGACTCGGCGAGGACGTCGAAAGGGCGGCCGAGGAGGATGTCGTATGCCGGAGATTTGACGACGTGGACCTGGAAATATAGAATGATCCCGCCGATTTGTAGCGGGACGTTGCGTGTGAGTCCAAGCGATTTGTCGACTTCTCCGTTGGCCGCTTCGAGGTCTATTTTGACGGCGGGGTTGTACGGAATACCGAGCTGGTGGCTAACTGCGTCAGACATGCATACTACGGAGCATCCTCCGTCCACGATGCACTCGACAGTGGCCCGGTCGTCGATAACCGCCTCCACGGCGCGGATGGAGTGTGATTCCTTCGCCGTCCGGAGGTTGAGCCGTTCGTTGTGATCCATGTAATACACCTCCACGATGTCCGGCATTACGAGAATGTCTCGCGGCGAACTGGGTGCGGCACCGTCGGCGGAATAGAAGTTGACGTTAGCGGCGGGAATTCGTTTGGGCGTCAGAAAAGTCCGGAACTTGCTGCGGATGTCGGCAGAGGTGGCTAGGAGCTCCTCGAAGCTGAGGTATGCGGCGTTGCTGCGTAGTGCGCGCTTAAATACCTCGTCGACGATCTTGCTGTTTTGCGCCGGGGCCATTGTCACATATTCCGTGTCCTTTACCTTAGCTCCGTAAGGCCGGTCTGTCGGTGGCTGGTAATTCGTGTCACGTGCGGCGGCGAACGGGTGTAGCGGTTCAGCATTTCCTACCACCGGTGATGTCAACTCCTCGACCGGCTCCGTGGACGGTCCGGCCTTTTGTCCGTTGTGCGGTTCCTTCTCCTTTCCCTTGCTGCGTGCCGGAATCTCAACTCCGTCGAACTCCATACGTCGCTTCTTGTTTTGCAGCGCATACAGGTGCTGCGTCGCCTTTTCGATTTCCTCGTCGACGTCGTTTTCGACCGTGGTCCTATACGTCATTGTGGGTTTGGAGGGGCGGGCGTCGGAATGCGATGGGTCCGTGGTTGCGTAGAACATGGTTGGCTGCGGCGGGTTTTGGCGCTTGTACCACTCGTCAATGCGTTCCTTCATACATTGACCTTCGATGCCGCGCGGCAGGTATCGACTGTTAGGTAGAACCACACAGCCTTCCTCATTCTTTTTGATCTTTCCGTCCTGCAAGTATTTTTCCGCCGTCGGACATTGATTGACGTAATGACCGCTTTCGTTGCAGAAGTTGCACCGGAAATTGTTTGCGTAGCGCGGCGTATTTTCGAGCAGAATGGCATTGGAGCTGGTAGCCATCGGTGTACGGTTAGGTGGTGCGGGGACGCCGGCGGGTCGTGATTGGTTTTTGGCTGAGTTTAGTGTATTGACCAGGGTTTCCGTATATTTGTTCAGGAACGAGTAGAATTCCTCTTGTTTTACCGGAGGTGCGGGAGCGGACTCGCCTTGCGGTTTTGGTTCCGGCTTTTCTGGTTCCGCTGGCTCCGTCGAGTACGTACTGCGCTGCTTCCATCGTCTGTGCTAGCGTATATGGATGGGTTGAGCGGACGTCCGGATGCGTGATTTGGAGCCGCTGGTGGATTTTACTCCACATGTCCGGTCTGAATCCCTTAGCGAATAGGATGTTCTGATTGACCTCGGAAAAGTTTACCGCTGTTTTCCGGAGGACCTTAGTGATGACTATGTAATCCTGGTAATACGCGATTAGATCCGCCTTTGTTTTGATTCCGGTTCACTTGGTTTTGTTTGCTAGCTCGTCGATGTCTGCTTCCGTATACTCCGGTGCCTCACCTACCCCGTGGTAGAGCTGGAATACCGCCGCCTTGAATTGCGCGTAGGTTGCGTCGTTGGTGGCTTCATCGAGCGTTTCCCACAGTTGAATCTCCTTCCGTTGCAAGTACCGGAGGGTGCTGGACTTCTTTTGTTCGTCGCTTTCTATTCCGCAGTCCTCCATTAGGATCTCTAACTCCCGGAAGTACATTGGCAATTCACGCGGTTGCGTCCGGTCAAATTTCGGCGCCTCGTTCGATCCGCGGGCGGGCATCCTGAGTCTGGTCGGTGGCAGTGATTGGTCGTAGGACATTTTGACGTTCTTTGGTGGAGTTGGTGGTGGTGCTGGTTCGGATGGCTCGGACCTTGGTGGCGGAGTTGGTGCTCTCGGAAATTCGGATTTAAGAGGCCGGTCGAGGTCTTGATTTCCTTCTGGATTTGAAGTGGCGGACGACGACCCCAATGACGGCGATGGCGAACGTGGTTTTTCCAGTTCGGATTCCGTCCAAGGTTCTACACGCGAACTTTCTCCTTGTCGAAATGACAGGAAATTATCTTCGGAAGACGACGAGTCGTTGGCTTCGAAGCGGGGAGGTAAGATGCGGGGCCGGTTCGGTCTAATTCGATCGATATCCTGGTCGAGCGCGTATTCCAGCGGTAACTGGCGGTGGCGGCGGGATTGTCTGTGTGGTAGTGCTCCTTCCGTAAGGATGACGGCTAGCGCTCCGTCGGTGTTGTTGTTTTGTAGGAGTTCTGTCGCGACTTGAGCGGAATAAACTAGAGAGCGGTAGAAACCTCGGAAGCGGCTAGATGGTTGTTCCGGAGTTACCGGCAAATGTCCCGGAAGAGCGCGTTCGTCGCTCGGTGAGTCGGTTGGTGAAGACGGCAGTTATTTTCAAAAAAAACCCCCTGCGGTGGTCACCAATTTGATATGTCTACTTCCAGCCCAATGGAGTTTAGGCTAAGGGAAGGAACGCGGCAGGCTCTTGAAAATTCCCGTCTTCTCGATGGAAATCCGGTTCGTACGGCGAAAGTCCGGGGCGTAGGACGGAAGTCCGGTGCGTCTAACGAAAGTCCGGACGTGTGGTGGAAAGTCCGGGGGCGAATAACGAAGGTCCGGGGCGAAGGATGGAAAGTCCGGGCGGAAAGGGCGGAAAGTCCAGGAGGGCGTAACGGGGGAAGACGGCAGAGGCGACTAAGCACTAGGCGAAGCCGAGGGACGGGATAGGGACGGTAAAACGAGCGTTATATTTGCCGAGAAGAGACGGAGATACGGAGACAGAGACGGAAACAAAAACTGAGACTACGTGGGCAATACTATGCTACTTCTACCAATGTCCGAAACCCTTTATATACATCCCTCTTTCTCTACTGTACGAGTGGACTTTGGACGAGACGAAGCGTTTTGACGGGTGTGACGAACTTGCGCCGGAAACGGAAAGCTGAAACAATGTGGACGGCAAGCTAGCGCTTTGATGTCCCTGTGAAGGGCACGCGATCGGGTAATGACCGGAAAAGACTAGTGCGGCGGGGAACACGCGAATTGAATATTGACTTTGTGCCGTTATGCGACTAGTGCGCAACTGAATACTGATTGCCGGCGTTTTAGTGCTGTCCACTAGGGGCAAAGTCGGTGGCGAGCGTCGAATTTTGTTCTCTATGGCTCTCCGCTTTGACATTCCCTTGTATATTCATCACCTTGTTCCGCAGATAGTCTGGTGCATTCATGTGTCCTAAACGCGCGGGCGTATCGCTTGTGTAAAGTGGCGCGATAGTGCTTCTCGTATGATGCGGTTGGCGTGATGTGGTCCCGGTGACTTGCTGGAATGCCGACGCTGTGCGCTTGGCTAAACTCGCGAATGCCGTTGCTAAGTCCGGAGATCCGCTGTTTCGTTACGCTGTCCAAGTTCCTGAGTCCGTGTCGGAGTCCGCCGGAGTTCCTGTCTGCGTGTCCGCTGTACCGGAGATCGCTATTCTTACCGGAGTTCCGCTGGATTAATAAGTGCAGAGTTCAGGGCACGTCGTTAACCCACGGTACAGCCAAAAGACCATCGGCATGGTGCTAAGACCCGCGTTTGGTACTCATTGCGCTGTTACCCACGGAGCGTGCTCATCAACGCCTAGTCTACTTTTGGCATTTGCATATCTTTGTGCAGCATCGTACCAACCCTGTAGATCGGCTGGGTTCTGCATAAGGATCTGGTGGACGCTTTCAGGGGGAAGTCCCTCCAAAAATAGAGGAATGATGGCGGCTTCTTCTTTAATCTTAGACTTCTTGATGAGTTCCTTGAACTTGTCCATATATAGTAGGATTGGCATCTTCTTTCATTGTCGCACTATTTTGTATAGCTCCGTCATGGCCCTTCCAGGGCTATCCACCTGTTTCCAGTTACTCTCAAATGACTCCTTAAATGCGGCCCAAGTTCCCCATGCTGCTGCGTCATTTAGGTCGCTTAATTTGGCTAGCTTCCATTGGCCTGCATTTCCGCCAATGTGCATGAGTGCAAAGATGATCTTCTTTTTATCGGTGTTATATCCGGTATTGATCTCGAAGAACATCTTGCAATCATTCATAAATAGCTCAGCTAGCTTGCGGTTTCCTTCGAATTTAGTGGGCATGGGACCCTTGATGCATTGATCGGCATTTGCATCAGCCATTTCAATATCAGGGTTGTTGTCTGGTGGTGGTGGTGGTGGAGTAGGTGTTCTAGGAGGCGGTGGAGTAGGGGTTCTTAATGGAGGTATAGGCAATTCAGAAGTTGGTTCTTTTTCTGGTTGTTTGTCCGAAGATGGTCCACTAGTCTGTTCAAGATCTAAAGATAAAAGTGGTCTTGGTGTGTTTCCTAATGTGGAAGTGAACTGCAAGGGGCTAGGTCATGCTGTTCCTAGCTCTTGAAACACTTTGAATTGGGCAGTCTCAAATAGGTCACTAGATTCAATTGTATTCTCCTCTCGGGAAGAATCGGAATCTGAGTCACTAGGTGCACGGAATTTGCCCTTTCCACTAGAAGATTCTCCGGTTACTTCTGGTGATCTAAGGTGCTCAGGGACATTGTTGATCCCTCCAGGAATGTAGTATGGTCCTTGAAAAGCTTCATCTTCTACACAATGTACTTCATCGTTTTGATAGTAAGTCCAGCAAGATTTACTGGTGTCAAAGATAACTTCTACTCCTGCGAGATAGTATAATCCTTGGAACCTAACTGCTCCGTTGGGTGGGCAGTTATTGTACTGTGGTATCCAAAAATGGTGTAGTTCGACAGGGGTATCAGATTGTCTATATTTCCAGATCTGATCTCGGCTATCTTTGTAGATTACTTCTCCTTGAAGCGTGTATGTGTTTCGAAGTCCTCTGGTTGCTTTGTTCGGTGGGGGAGCTCCTCGTGTGAAGATTCCGGAAATCTTGATCAGGCACCAGTAACCTACCGGCCGGCTCTCGGGAAGTTCAACAGTCTGTGCGCTAACGAGCTAATACTCGAGCTGTTTAGGTAAGTTTGACTTAAATTGTTATGATGATCAAGTCGTCTGTCAATCTACCCGATGACATAATGCCACGAGGATCGTCCAAGATGATGGCGATGAGATAAGCCTGGCGAACACGAGTGGGTAAACAGTGCTGAGCCTATAAGGCAAGACTCAGGTTTGAGAAGAGGTTTATAGGCGGGAGCGCACGAACTACGACTTGAGATCTCACCACAACCGGTTAAGGTTGCCAGAGACTAACTTGTGCTTACTAACAAGCTTTTGCAGCAAGTTATAAGGTTTATACAAGCTAAGTCGAACTTAAGGTTCGACCTACGACAAACTCTGCTATTTATACATGAACCTACTGTCTGTAAAAGGTAAGGAACATCATAGGTATGATGTAATGATAGTAGACGTCATAACGCGTCATGAGTGAGATCATAGCGACGTCAGTATGACAGAACGAAGGTAGGCATATGGCATAGGTAAGAATGGAGTCACAGCAGACGTTGAGTGACATTGCATAAGCATATAAAAATAGAAGAGATGGCATAAGCACCGAAAGAGGCAGGTGCTGACATAAGAAAAATGAAAAGTGCGCATAACTGTAACAATTCTCAGCTTGCTGACGAACTTCATCGGCAAGATCAAGAGATGATCACCCAGCACCAGGCAAAAGTGGAGGAGGCCAAACAAAAGGCCATACTTGAGGAGCGCATTCATCGGCGCACCCAAGAATATAAAAGGAAAATGGCCAGGGAATGCGGACACACGGTCTGCCATGATGAAGCTGTCTGGGCTAAATATAGAAAGCCCAACACTGTTCCAATTGAGGATTGGAACTGTTACAGTTATGCGCACTTTTCATTTTTCTTATGTCAGCACCTGCCTCTTTCAGTGCTTATGCCATCTCTTCTATTTTTATATGCTTATGCAATGTCACTCAACGTCTGCTGTGACTCCATTCTTACCTATGCCATATGCCTACCTTCGTTCTGTCATACTGACGTCGCTATGATCTCACTCATGACGCGTTATGACGTCTACTATCATTACATCATACCTATGATGTTCCTTACCTTTTACAGACAGTAGGTTCATGTATAAATAGCAGAGTTTGTCGTAGGTCGAACCTTAAGTTCGACTTAGCTTGTATAAACCTTATAACTTGCTGCAAAAGCTTGTTAGTAAGCACAAGTTAGTCTCTGGCAACCTTAACCGGTTGTGGTGAGATCTCAAGTCGTAGTTCGTGCGCTCCCGCCTATAAACCTCTTCTCAAACCTGAGTCTTGCCTTATAGGCTCAGCACTGTTTACCCACTCGTGTTCGCCAGGCTTATCTCATCGCCATCATCTTGGACGATCCTCGTGGCATTATGTCATCGGGTAGATTGACAGACGACTTGATCATCATAACAATTTAAGTCAAACTTACCTAAACAGCTCGAGTATTAGCTCGTTAGCGCACAGACTGTTGAACTTCCCGAGAGCCGGCCGGTAGGTTACTGGTGCCTGATCAAGATTTCCGGAATCTTCACACGAGGAGCTCCCCCACCGAACAAAGCAACCAGAGGACTTCGAAACACATACACGCTTCAAGGAGAAGTAATCTACAAAGATAGCCGAGATCAGATCTGGAAATATAGACAATCTGATACCCCTGTCGAACTACACCATTTTTGGATACCACAGTACAATAACTGCCCACCCAACGGAGCAGTTAGGTTCCAAGGATTATACTATCTCGCAGGAGTAGAAGTTATCTTTGACACCAGTAAATCTTGCTGGACTTACTATCAAAACGATGAAGTACATTGTGTAGAAGATGAAGCTTTTCAAGGACCATACTACATTCCTGGAGGGATCAACAATGTCCCTGAGCACCTTAGATCACCAGAAGTAACCGGAGAATCTTCTAGTGGAAAGGGCAAATTCCGCGCACCTAGTGACTCAGATTCCGATTCTTCCCGAGAGGAGAATACAATTGAATCTAGTGACCTATTTGAGACTGCCCAATTCAAAGTGTTTCAAGAGCTAGGAACAGCATGACCTAGCCCCTTGCAGTTCACTTCCACATTAGGAAACACACCAAGACCACTTTTATCTTTAGATCTTGAACAGACTAGTGGACCATCTTCGGACAAACAACCAGAAAAAGAACCAACTTCTGAATTGCCTATACCTCCATTAAGAACCCCTACTCCACCGCCTCCTAGAACACCTACTCCACCACCACCACCACCAGACAACAACCCTGATATTGAAATGGCTGATGCAAATGCCGATCAATGCATCAAGGGTCCCATGCCCACTAAATTCGAAGGAAACCGCAAGCTAGCTGAGCTATTTATGAATGATTGCAAGATGTTCTTCGAGATCAATACCGGATATAACACCGATAAAAAGAAGATCATCTTTACACTCATGCACATTGGCGGAAATGCAGGCCAATGGAAGCTAGCCAAATTAAGCGACCTAAATGACGCAGCAGCATGGGGAACTTGGGCCGCATTTAAGGAGTCATTTGAGAGTAACTGGAAACAGGTGGATAGCCCTGGAAGGGCCATGACGGAGCTATACAAAATAGTGCGACAATGAAAGAAGATGCCAATCCTACTATATATGGACAAGTTCAAGGAACTCATCAAGAAGTCTAAGATTAAAGAAGAAGCCGCCATCATTCCTCTATTTTTGGAGGGACTTCCCCCTGAAAGCATCCACCAGATCCTTATGCAGAACCCAGCCGATCTACAGGGTTGGTACGACGCTGCACAAAGATATGCAAATGCCAAAAGTAGACTAGGCGTTTTAGCAGGACTATCACACACTGGAGGAGGAGGAAGACCATCACCAAGATACAGAGATCCCGATGCAATGGATATTGATGCGGTTATCATCAACGCGTTATCTAAAGACGAAAGAGAGCGACATGTCAAAGAAGGACTGTGTTTCATATGTCACAAAGGGGGTCATCAATCACCGAGATGCCCCATGAGGAAACCAAGCAGTGGAAACAAGAAGAAGCATTTTGGGAAGGGAGTAAAGGAGTCACGACCCCACTGTCACATTAGAGCGACTTCCACATCTATGGAAGGTGACGAGGTTGAGGGATATGATGAAGAAGAGTCAGAAAATGCTAGTGAGAATACAAGTATGATGGCCATCAGAGCTTTGATGGTGCACTTGTCTTCAGAAGACCGTCTCAGTCTGCTTGCTGAACAGGATTTTTAAACAGGGATCGCACATCAGTGGATGCTGATCCTCAAACATCGGATTCTATCTATATTTGCGGTGTAACAGTAAAGTCTTTAACCAATAAAAAGATTTCCATCCCCATTTCCATCGAATCCGATAAACCTGCTGAAACTGCTCTAGTCAACTGTGGAGCAGAAGGCCTGTTCATAGATGCATCCATTGCCTCAAACTGGAAGCGAATACCCTTGATCCGACCCATCAAAGTCAAGAATGTTGATGGATCAGACAACGAAGCAGGAGAGATCTTAGAAAGGTGTCTGATCACCTTTAACATAAATGGCAAAACTATGATGCACTGGTTCTGGGTGACGTCATTAGGCGATCAGAACTTTATTTTGGGGCTGCCTTGGCTCGAGGAGCATAACCCAATAATAGACTGGCGAGAAAAGACTCTGGAATTCCATAATTCTGAAAAAGATGATATCTGTGCACGCATATGGAATCTTTGGATCCAGGTGGATCTAGAAGATGTGACAGAATATGACGACGCTCTAGCCAAACAATACACGATGTCACACAGTGGGATTGTCGCCCAGGCAGAGGTCAGCTCACTGTATGTGGATGAGGACTCGATACCGGAAGTAGCGATTCAGATAAATCACCGCATCACAACAGATGGAGCACCGCTACAGAGGTCAGGTAGAACCTGGATCTACTGAAGGACTAGAGGTACCTTCCGAGTATATGGAGTGGAACTCAGTATTCGAAAAAGAAGCCTCGGAGCGTTTCCCTGAGTCAAGACCCTGGGATCATGCCATCGAGTTATGAGACGAGTTTGTCCCTCGTAAATCAAAGATCTATAACCTATCACCATTAGAACAAAACTCACTAGATGAATGGATCAAGGAACAGCTAACAAAAGGATATATCCGACAATCAAAATCGCCTCAAGCATCACCCTTCTTCTTTGTTCCAAAGAAAGATAGTAATGCCCTGAGACCCTGTCAGGACTATCGCTATCTTAACGAATGGACTAAGCCAAATTCGTACCCCTTACCCTTAATCTCCAACCTGATGATCAAACTTAAAGGAGCACGCTACTTTACAAAGCTAGATCT